>JASFAX010000061.1:1250000-2500000 GCA_030737875.1 Allium sativum | reverse complement strand
ATGCTCTCGTGACCAGTGCTCTAGATAGAGGTAGGAAAGTTTCCGTTGAAGGTTTGATTTCTCTTTCCAATCATCCAGTTAGAACTCTTTTTGATTCTAGCGCTTCAAATTCATATATTTCTGATTTTGTGGTTGTGTCTCTGCACCTTAGTACTAGTATGGTTGTGGATCCCATTGTTGTCTCAAACCCCATTAGGGGTACGGCTCATCTGTCTATGATTTGTCGGGGTTTTAGAATATATGTGTTGGGAATCGAGTTTGAGTGCGACGCGTATGTGCTTAGTTTCACAGGCTATGGTTTGATTCTACGGATGGATAGGCTATCCATGTATGGTGCCATTCGGGATTATGAGAGGAGGGTCGTTAGACTTTTGACTTGCCATGGTAGGACCCTCGAGATTTCCTACGACCCGAAAGGGTCTATCATGCTTAGTTTCCTAGAGTCACTTGATGCATCTATCGATGACCTGTTGTCAGTACCAGTAGTCTGTGAGTATCCTGATGTTTTTGATGAGGTTCGGGGCTTACCTCCGAGGAGCGAGATTTATTTTCATATATACTTGGTGGACAATGCAAAGCCAGTTTCATTGCCTGTGTGCCATATGGCACCAAGAGAAAGGAGGGAGCTTAACAAGCAAGTAGGGGAGCTACAGAATGGGGTGCTCCAGTGGTATTCACAACTAAGGTGGATGGTTCTCTTCGCTTATGTGTGGACCGTAGAGAGTTGAATAAAATCACTAAGAAAAACAGGCACCCACTCCCAAGGATAGATGATCTGTTTGACCAGCTTGTTGGTGCATCTGTTTTCTCTCAGTTAGACTTGGTCACGGGGTTTCATTAGTTGGAGTGGCCGAGGACAGTATAGATAAGACCTCTTTTAGAACTCCAGATGGTTACTTTGAGTGGCTCGTTATGCCTTTTGGGTTAATGAATGCACCCGCTTATTTTGTTGATCTGATGAATAGGGTGTTTCGGGGGTTTCTAAATAAGTTCGTTGTGGTCTTTATTGATGACATCCTGATTTTCTCGAAGTGCGAGGAAGAGCTTGCCCAACGTTTGAGGGAGGTTTTGAAAACTCTTTGTGTGCATTACCTTAAGGCGATGTTCTCCAAATGTCATTTTTGGAGAAAAGAAGTGAGATTTCTAGGGCATGTGGTTTCTAAAGATGGGATTGTAGTGGATCCCGCGAAGGTAGTTGCAGTTCAAGATTGGAAGATCCCAAAGAATGCAATGGAGGTGAGAAGTTTTCTTGGATTGGCAGGTTATTATAGGAAGTTCATTAAGGACTTCGAAAAGATATCAGCCCCACTCACTAAGCTGACGAAGAAGAATCTGACATTTTCTTGGGATGTAGATTGTGACGATGCTTTTCTGCGACGAAAGAGGGTTCTGACAACATCCCCAATCTTGACCTTGCCCGATGGGAACAAAGTGTTCACAGTATATACTGATGCATAAGGTATAGGGCTTGGTGCGGTTCTGATGCAAGAGAGAAGGGTAGTATGCTATGGAGGTAGACAGCTAAGAGTTCATGAGAAGAACTACCCTACCCATGACTTAGAGCTAACTACCATAGTATTTGTGCTTAAGACGTGGTGCCACTATCTACTTGGAGATAAATTCGAGTTGTATACCAATCATAAATATCTCAAGTACTTATTCTCGTAGAAGGATCTCAATTTGAGGCAACAAAGATGGATGAAGTTCCTAGCATCCTATGACTTCGAGATTGCTTATACCCCTGGTAAGGGTAATGTGGTGGCAGACGCATTGAGTAGGCAAAGGATGACTTTGAGTTCTCTATTTGTGGAGAGGAAAAGCTTGGAGTTTATATCGACTTTTGATTTTAGACCCTCCACCGAGTTTATACCTAGTTTATTGGCATCACTAGAGGTGCGACCTACTCTTTTGGATCAGATAGGAGCTTCAAAGCGAGAGGATCCACTGATTTCAGACATCTTGGACAAGCTCAGTAAAGGGGAGACTTCTAGTCACCTCAGTAGATATTCCATAGACGATAGAGGGTGGTTGCGACGAGATGGAAGGCTTTGTGTTCCCTGAGTTGAGAGTTTGTTGAAGATAGTCCTAGAGGAAGCCCATCATTCTAAGATGACTATTCATCCAGACGGTAATAAGATGTATAGAGATATGAAGAGGGTTTTCTTTTGGGCTGGGATGAAGAAAGATGTGGCAGAGTTTGTTTCTCAATGTTTGATTTGCCAGCAAGTCAAGGCTAAGCAAAAGAAGCCTGGTGGTTTACTTCATCCTTTGGAAGTCCTACAATGGAAGTGGGAGAGCGTCTCTATGGATTTCATTAATGGTTTGCCTAGATCTAGGAAAGGCAACACCAGTATTTGGGTTATAGTAGACAGACTTACTAAGAGCGCTCATTTCATTCCAGTTAAGAGTAAGAGGATGATAGTATGTTTGGCAGAAATTTACGTTCGTGAGATAGACCGTCTTCATGGAGTACCTTCCAGTACCGTAAGTGATCGTGACCCCATTTTCACCAGTGAATTTTGAAGGAACTTGAAAGAAACATTAGGTACACAATTGTGTTTGAGCACTGCTTATCACCCTCGGACAGATGGGCATACAGAAAGGGTGAATAGTCCTTTAAGACTGTGTATCCTTGACTTCAGAGGGACTTGAGAAGAGCACCTTCCTTTAGTAGAGTTCGCCTACAATAATAGTTATCAATCTAGTATTGGCATGACACCCTTCGAAGCATTGTACAGACGACTCTGTAGATCACTGACTTATTGGTGGGAATCTACAGAAAGACTTTTACTTGGATCAAATATGGTTAGAAAAATTTTCAAAAAGATTGATCTTATTAGACGGCAAATGAAAACAGCTCAGGATAGGCAGAAGTCCTACGCAGATAAGAGAAGTACTGACATTGAGTTTGAGGCGGGAGACATGGTTTTCATCATGGTATCTACTTTGAGGAATGTGATTCGCTTTGAATCTGTAGGGAAATTGGCACCAAGATTCGTAGGGCCATTTCCTATAATAGAAAGGATTGGCCAAATAGCCTATAGAGTAATGCTACTAGAGAGACTGTCCGGTGTTCATGATGTTTTCCACGTTTCCTATTTATGGAAGTGCTTGCACGATACTGTAAAAGTAGTTGAGCTGAGTATGCTTGAGGAGGTAGAGGTAGAACGAGAAGCAACAGTTAGACGAGTTCCTACCTGTATTCTTGGATCAGAAGTTAAGAAACTACGCAACAGAGAAGTCAAGTTGATGAAAGTTCAGTGGGGAGATAACCAAGAAGATGCAACTTGGGAGACTGAAGGCAAGATTCGTGCTTGTACCCTTTTCTCTTCAAGGGTATATTCTTAACTCCCTTTGCAAGGCTTTTATTAATGCTTGTTTCTATCATTTAAGTATATCCAATCGATCGAATCTTTAACCCTTAGGTAGGAATCCCATGAATGTAAACATGTGTTTGAGACGTGTTATGTTTGATGGATGCAAGTGGATGCAAGTGTTTGCTAGTGGTTGTTCATGGATGCATATACACACACAGTACGCACTAGATTGGCTCAATCACTCTCATACTGCATATGGATGTGTGTGCATTTTTCTTCTTTTAATGGATGAAAGTGAATGTATCATCATATGGATGTTGCATTTGGACGAATGATTGTGCACACATATAGAACTTACATGTTATACTAGGATTACTTACATACATGTTGGATTCATGGAACTAACATACATTGCAATAAGGAGGTTGACTGAATCAGTAGATCGCCTAATCTTTCGCATTAGTATAGGGGAATATACACACACCTTTGCATATGTTCATATAAGCATTAGAAATCTTTAAGGACAATGGATGCTCGTGATTGGTGGATGAGTAGATGGATGTTAGGATATACATTCTTCTTAATTTAGAGATTCCGGGGACGAAATCCTTTGAGTAAGGGAGAATGTAACACCCCACAATTTTATAATACATTAAGATGATAAATTAAGGAATACTTAATTAAACATTCAGAATTAAGTTAATCGGACTACGCCATTGCGTTCATCTCAGAATTCTACTTAAGATAGACTTCGAATTTGCGTAAAACGGACACCGTATGAACAAGATATTATGGTTAGAAGTTTGTATACGCATAAGAGAAATATATATGAATAAAATAAGTCCAGAATTCAAATAAATTCAAAATCGAACAGCAGAAAGGTGAACGGGAAAAATCCCGCACATGGGTGTCGAGCCCATCAAGAGCGTGTCGACCCCAACAAGGGGGTGTCGACCCCTGGTTCGACACACCACGGGAGGTCAACCCCAATGCAGATCTGGGAAGATTTATACTTCCATACGTGGACTGATTTCTATGCAAGATTCATTGGCTGATGGCTATAAATAAGATCCTATACCCATTGTTTCATTCATCCTAAATCAATGGAGAACTAGATGTTGCCTCTACCTAGACTGAAATAGCTTATTCTTCTTCTACAACTAGAGTTAGACAAATTCATAGATCTATGCTTCTACATCTGCTATTATTCTTCTGTTTCTTAGATCCAATCATAGTGAGTCTATGTTATTTTTAGATATGAATACTTAAAAGATAATCTTAACATGTTTATGAATTGGATCTAAGCCTGTGACTAATTGAATCATATCAGATCTGCCATAACATGTGTATCTAAGTTATTTTGAAATGACTATGAATTGGATCTAAGCCTATTTATCATGTTAGATCTACCATTGTTTGTATATCTGATTCACTGATTAGATCTGATCATGGCTATTTATGACCATGATACTATGCCTAATCAGTTTTATTACCACATGTTCATCAGATATGTTCCTATATGCCTATCTTTTCATTATGCCTAATTATGTCACTTTATTATTAAGTTTATTTATGTCCTCTTCCCTTCTTCTTTTCCCTTTTTATTTTATATCCAGGCAACCTTCGAGCCTAGGCATGCCACTGAAATATGCGAATGCGTTAAATTGGGAACGAGGAGAAAACGTTAAAATTGGGGCATAACTTATATTGGGAAATTTGGGCATAACTTGAATTAAATACATGAATATGGATTTGGGGCGTAAATCAAATTGTGATTTAGATCTTGATTTGGGGAATATGGTACATGATGAATTTGACTTGGAAAAGGGGCATGAAAACCTATAATGAAATAGGGATAATTGTTAAGTAGTAAAAAATGCCTAGATTTACAGTAATTAGAAAATATAACCGCGCTTAGACATGAGGTTAGACTACACCTGTGGTAGAAATCTGCCCAGACCCGCCTGACATATCCAGCGACCACAAGTGATGAAACTAATGTGAGGGGTCTAAGTGCATAAACACGTGACGTGCTGAGACACGAGGTTAAGTCCGACTTGTAGAAGAAGTCTGCCCGGACCCGCCCGACATATCCAGCATCCATAAGTGGTAGGCTTAATGTGGGAGGTCTAGCGCATTATAACCATAAATGAATATATGGCAATGAATTCAAATACTTAACCTGGTTGAATCCATAGGGATTGTATGAACATGTTAGGGGTTAAGTAAACTTGCCTGAAACAGTGGAAGGGTTAAGTATATCTTGGTGTGGTGGGTAATATTTATATATACAGGCCCACAAATTAACCTGTTGGGGTTATGCAATTTAGTTACTCTAGTATGGCATAACCTGTGGAAATCATAATAGTGGTATGCAAGCCTAGGGGGAAGCTTGTGTCATCTTGTGTGTGGGGCCTATTTTAGTCAGTAACCCATATCAGTATCAAACAAGTACTCCGGACTAGGTCGGAGTCGGGGCACGCTTACTGGGCTGATTGTAAGAGATCCAAACGAAGGGGTGATGTGGGCGACGCATTCCGACGGGGTCATGTGCGTGCATGGATCCAGACAGGGGAGGATTAAGACGCCGCGACACTTGTAGATTTGGTTGTGCACATCCTAAAAATAAAGGGCTGCCACTTTAGGAAGTGATACATCCTACTGTGGGGCCAACACAGGATATCTACGGAGTAGGAAGCCGATTGATTGGGGTAGTAATTAGTGTACATCTAGACTCCGGTATGTTTAGGAGTCCATTATTATCCTTAGGGGTAACTCCGGTATGTTCAGTTGGGCTGCCTTTATTGTATGGGGTTAAACCTCTCACTAGGAGTATGCCTAAGTCTATCATCTTATACTTGCTGGGGTCATCTTGTTCTAGTGACACTAGTATTGGTGCAGAGAAGGAAAAGCGTTATAGAAGCACTATTTATTCTATCCTGTTTACCTTGTCATACCTGCCTTATATGTTGTTATCTATCTCTCCAGTTTATATGCCTGTCATGATGCTTTTACTTATTTATATTCTAAAAGTAACAGGACTCACCAGATTTTATGTCTGACCTATTTTGTTTCCTCTTCTTTCTCTTCCGTTCCCCCCAAGTTCTCAGGGTGGAAATACTTAAGCTTAATCAGGATTCTGCTTTCATCCTGCTTAGAGCTGCTTAGATGTACTGCTTGATTTCATATCTTCTCTACTATGGCTGTGTTTTTAGGGATTGTGCTCTTTTCATGTTTATTGTACTCTGATGATTTAAGTACAAGACAGAAGGTTTAAATTGATGTACTGGATTCTATGCATTTCAGACTTATGATGTAACTATGTTTTGAACCACGATGTTTTCTGTTAAATAAAGTTTTAAATTCCGCTGCTATTTTATATTTGTCTTGTAATGTTTCTGTTTCTGTTTATCTATAACGTTTCACGAAACTTAATGAGTTCTCTTAATGAGTGACATTAACGGACGTGGGGTGTCAAGTAGTGTTTGGGGGAGTTTGCACGCACAATGAAAATAGGGATTAAAGAAATAGAAATTGTGGAGTCGGTAGAGAAGAGTCGGAAGGATTTGAAGAGAATACGGTGAGAAGAAAAGAAATGATAAGAACGAAAATCCTTATCGCCATTTATAGACCCTCACCCCAAATGAAGCTTTGATTTTGGCATTTTAAAAGTATTTTCAACCATATACATTTACAAATACCAACTATGAGAGAAATTAATCTTTAGGCTAGCTGTTTACCTTATTATGTATGCTTATGATTCATATCGAACTGAGACCTTGTAATTCCCAAAATAACAATAAAGTATATAAAACCTTCAAAGTAGACGTAGGCGCAACAACATCGAACTACTATAAATTTTCGTATTCTTACTTAATGCATTGCTGCAACTCTAATCCTCATTTTCCATTTATTTTCTAATTTTAGTTAATTACTAAACCCTCTAGGTGTTGTGCCAACTTCGAATGCTAACATTTTGGTACTTTCATAGAGAAAATTCTAGTTTTTCAATTTCCTACCCTTTCAAGTTTCAGTCCTTTCCAAATCCTCGTAGATTTAAATAGGAAGTATAACAACCCGGGATTTTGACAATAGATTAGTTATTTAATGAGAACCTAAAAAATAGGAATTTCTACATTCAATGAAATTTGACCATGAAACTTAAATCGATGTGTTCATCTCGGAATTTTGGTCAACTTTTATGTTTGGAGTTTCGTGAACAGAGTTCATATGAAAAAGTTACGGACGAAATACGAAAAACGGACGAAAATAAATAAATAGAATAATTAATAAATTCCTTTCTCTCTTTAACCCTCTTTCATTAGGCATTCTGGCCAAAGGACGGTTGACCGCTCCCAAGGGGGGTGTCGACCGCTTCGGGCCTGTAGTGCCCAATGACGGCTAGGTTTTGAGGGGCATTTTCGTTATATTATGGTTCATGGCCAATTCCACTCATATAAATAAAGGGGTAAGGCCTCAATCTTTTCCACACAAATCCGTAGGCAACAACGAAGCTCTTCCATTTATCTTACTCTTCAGATCAGTTTCTTAATCTAAAATATATTCATATACAATCAATCAAATACAAATCATATATAATTGAAAGGAATTACCAGATCTAATGGAAAAGATTATGAATTAACGTCTAAAGCAGTTTTACATCAGATTCTCCCCTTTCTTCCTATTTTCTTACATATCTACAAATCTGAAAGTATTCCCTTTTCATATAAATTGTAGACTTATAAGAATTTGGGAATTGTGGGCCTAAAAAATAATTTAAACTTCTGATTTGGATTCTTTCAGGTGAGTGGGAAATTTACATATATAGTTATAACAGCCTATTTATCTCATTTGAATTAGATCTCAAATTATATGCCTATTTTCATTAGATCTAGTTATATTATTATTGTAATTGAATTAACACCTATCATATCTGCTTGTAAATATTGTTAAAACTTATAAACTGTGAATTGTGGTTAGGAATAATATTAATTGTAAGATTCTTAAATTTGTTTATACATATTTCCTACAATTATGTTGTAAAATGTATGTTAGTTGTTGTAAAACACTATAGATCTGGAAATTAGTCCCATAAGAAAATTTTCGATGAAGTTTTATTCCAAATCTATAGTTTCAATGTTAAATAACAAACTGTGTAATTTTGATCAAAAAGGTACAACTGTGAATTATGTGATTTTAATTTAAAAGACACGTGCCTATTTATGTTTTGAGATTTTGTTTTAGTTGTTACACATATGTCGTTTTCCTATTTTTGAACAAAAAGATAATTTGAATTCACAAGAGATATGACAAAAGGATTTAAAAGGGAAAAGTTGTGCAAATGTACATATAAATATAATTATACATATTTGTGCGTAATTTGCATCAACTATTCTAAAATATACATTAACATATATCTCTTGTGATTTGAAAATAAGTCAATTCCAATAATCAGGCATAATTTACAATAACTATAGTTAACGATCTTTTTATAAGATTTGGAACCTTATGGCAAGATTGAATACAAAAAGGAAATTTTGGTTATTTATTAAACCAAAATATTAAATTATTAATGATAATAGTAGTAGTAATAATAATAAGATAACTACGTTGACCGCGCAAAAATATAAATATAAATATATATCATCCGTCCGAATCTACGTAAAATGACGAAATATACATTGTATTAAATGTTTGAATGGTATTCATTTATGTAATCATACATATAAATGAAATCCATATTAAATGAATATATTTGTGGTGACCATTGTAGCAATTAATATGATTGATTGCTATAAATAGGACCACATATTAATAAATAACCATTGTAAGCAAACATTGATTTGGGGAAAGTAAACTTAATAGGGAAATTAAGTAGAATGGTTACAATTCTTAAATTGATTAGGATAAATGTTGCAAACCCCAATTAGGGAATTTAATTTAAAATGCATCTAGACACGAGGTTAGGCTTAACTTGTGGTAGAAATCCGCCCGGAACCGACCTACAATTCCAGCATCCATAAGTGGTTAGCTTAATGTGAGGGGTTTAGAGCATAAATATAACTGTACTAAGACATGAGGTTAAGTTCAACTTGTAATAGAAGTCATCCCGGAACCGACTGGCAAATCCAGCATCCACAGGCAGTCAACTTTATGTGAGAGGTCTGGTGCATGAATATATGTATATATATAGCAGGTAATAAATAAATAAATAAGAATAGTATTGTCTTTTGAGGTACAACAAATAAATACTTCGGGACTGATAACATAAGGATATCCATTGTAAATTAATGTCTTAGGAAAACTATGGTCGTTAGGCTCATAAATGATGTTAATTGTAATCAATGGCAATAAAAGGAAATTAAAGATTAATTGTTGCCTTAGGAAAATATGACCATTATGGTTATAAAAGGGTAATAGACACATGAACAGAGGACGAAAAAGGGATAAATGGGTATTGATTGTTTTTTAAATATTAAGTCCAATTAGGGAAATAATCAAATAAATATCCTAGGGTAAGGAGGATATAACTTCCCTTATTTATACTAGTTAATATAGACTTATAATTAAAAGTTACAATTGGGTTTAGTAGGTTAATGATGTGAAATATTATTAATCATAGGAACCCGTGACGATAATTAATCGTGTACGTGTAGTATTTCCGTAAAGTGAAACTTAACGGGAATGACTCGACAATGTAGCCCACCTCGTTCTCATAGGAAGGGGTATTAAAGGCAAATGGGGGCACAAACTTAATAATCTTTGCATATAGTCCGCTTCCTTAGGTCTTAAGTGGCTTGGGTCGAGGAGTCCACATGGGAGTTGGTCTTTCAGTTTAGGGGTCTTAAATAATGTGTGTGTGGGGCTTACCCAAACCTGGAAACTAAATACGTCAGATATGGTTACCTATCCTACGGGAAGTAGTAAGCGACTAAGGAGATTATCCAATAAGGTTAGCTAGAAGGTATAGCGAGCGATAAAGTACCATCTCGCACCTTACACGAGGTATAAGTTAATGAGTGAATGATGGAAGCCTTAACTAGTAGGGCCCCGTAGCTAGTAATAAATGATCGATAGATCCGCCTAGGGTCTTAAGCGATCGGGGAGAATCCAGCTTATCTATCATTAATAGTTAGGCATTAATAATAAAGGATGAGCGAATGAATATATATATATAACTCCGTAATTAGGGGTCTACCCTCGATTAAATAACCAGCCATGTTCTTGTATAAAGGCTTCACAAATATATGCGTAAACGTGCTGCCTCGGTATTATACTTTAGGAATACTACTTTTGGAAAAGTAGTAGAGTCGTGCGTAAACATTTACAAGGTTATGCTAGAATCACTAACCTTGGTAGGCGTACGTCTTGGGTTGAACCAAACGGGATACATCTGTGTATTATAATCTGTGTTGTACATTTCCTGATCACTAGAATCTTGTTGTTCTGACCCCCTCCTCATCACAACCTCCCAGGTTTTCTAGAAAAGGTTGGGTTCTCACAGGTGTTTAAGTTTGGAATTCGGTTCTTGTTCTCTCTCATGATCGGTATTGGAAAATTGACTTACTTTAAAATGCTAGTTACTTAAGTTAATACTAATTATCCTAATTTTTTTCCGCTATGATTTATCTTATCATACTCTGATTATGCTCATGCTCATTTATTTGCAGATACCATATTTACACGCTCCATGCTTGGATGTCTTCGAGTTTCGATTTTTGTTGAAATTTGGGCACAAAAAAGTGTGGGGTGTTACATTTGGTATCATAGCATAGGTTAAACGATCAGAGGAATTAGTTAAGTTAGGACTGATGAGAGAACGTAATTCGATTTTCTTTTCTGTTTTTCTTACTCAACTTTAGTTTATTTCGACAATGAATTAGTCGTGGGCCTAATTACATAAAATGGGCTTTAAGCGACTAAGAGTTGAGAAATGTTGAGTTCGGGTTTCTAGCCAATTCTGTCTTACCCCACAATACGTTGGTGATCTCCTCTTGAAGAGCAAGAGGACAACATATGGTGGATTCCGTTGATTCGAGTATAGAGTCTGGACAAAAGTCTAACTACAACCGAGATAGTCATGATTTCTAGTTTTTGGTTTCATTGGTAGTTCTTGTTAAGACCATTGCTCGATCAAAAACGGGAAAGGTTCACATTAATATGTTGTATCCATTATAAATATAATTATGAGGTATATCCATTCGTTACTTCATTTAATTTCATAATCTACCTTTAATGAAATATTCATTTGAGTTCTTATCCTTGTATTCGAAGAAATTTATTATTGAAAAAACTATTTAGGAAAAATAAAATGGGTATCAAAGGGTTTTGAAATACGGTTTCAAAAAATGAATTTATAAAGGCCTAGTTTTATAAAGATATGGTTTTTAGATTTTAATCTATTCGTGTTTCAAAAAAATTAGGACTTTCTATAATTTTAATAAATATAATCTGATTGTTTGGAAGGAAGGAATTAACATGGAATATGCCACTAAACTTAAGACTAATAAATATCCATTGCTTATGATTTTTAGTATCCCTCTCCTGTATATATATTGGATAATTTATTGAAATTATCATAATTAATCCTAAAGATTTTAAAAGCTCGAACGTTTTTGAACACGAAAAGGTTTTTCAGTTTGTAATATAAATTGGAATATAAATAATAATAATTTGGGTTTTCAAATACAAAATTGTTAGTTTAAAATAAATTCCATTTTTGAAAGGTTTTAAAATTTTCTTCAAAATGGCTAAGGAAAAATCCTTCATCCATTTTTTGGGTTATTTGATATCATGAATCATCTGTTTGTTGTCAGCTAGATAAGGGGAAAATCCGTTTTAGTTTATATTTTGGATTTCTAGCTGAATTGTTTTTGGAATTCATTTGTCGTATGGTTAAAGCCTTTTGTTGAGATTACTTGGGATCCTTGAAGTTGGTTTGGAGTTTGACTACGGTCTTTGGTATCGTCATGATGAGGATAAGTATTTTTCGGATCACATCCAATTTTAAAAGATAATGCGGGACGATTAATATTTTAATCTGGCCTAATAAGGTCAAGGTTCAATCTTTGTCCAAAGCCTATCTAATAGTTGACCGTCTAGCGTTACGCGAGAATGGTCAACTAGTTGATGAGTTTTTTTGCAACTTTAACCTAGGACTCAAACGTAAAGGTTGCGTCCAAATTACCCCCTTGATTTCTTTCTTTCGTCCTTCCTTCCTCATCTAGCCGAACCATATTCATATCCTTCTTCTCTTTCTTTGTTTCCTCTTTGTCTCCTCCTTTTTCGTGCTTATTTGCGCATTAGACCTTGCCTCACTAGTACTCCAAGATCTAATTTCTTCTCTCCGACCATTTCTTACTCCATAATACCTAATTGCATTATCCGATCTTACATTTAAGTCTCATCCTTAGGGAGAGATCATTTGGTTAGATTTGAATGAGCAAAAAGGTCCCATCGTTTTAAGGCTAAAAAAATTTGTCGTGGCAATTGGACTTGCATCGATCCATTGCTTCGAGATCTTAGAATTTGATATGTTGTTTGTGTTGCATTCGCCTTTGTTATACCTAGTCAGGATAGATTTTTATGAAGGCGACCGTTGTTTCAGAGATGAAGATTATTCTATCTCTTGATGGTTTTTCTGAGGAGAATCTCAAGGAGATTTTAGAGGAATCTGTGTTTTACGCAAACTTGATTGGTCTTTTGTTTGACCGGGTTTGGAGATTTTGCAGCAAGTCTTTTTTTCTTAATGTTGGTTTTTGAGTCTGGGAACCTATGTTTAAACTGCCCATGTAGACGTGTGACCCATTTAGCACATTATTTTATAGATGAGAAGTTATGACTAGATTTGTCTCATGATGCGAAAATTAATCCTTTTTTTGATCGATGACGTAACCATCATTTAGTAACGCATCATATTCAATTCATTTTGTTGTTCTCGCGTTGTCTCATGGAGTTACTTTCTGTAATTTCACCTATCCATTTTGTCTTTAGACAATATTAGGTGGATTTCCATGAGGAGCATTTTTGTAATAGGTTTCCTTTCTCATCAAATCTCTCTTAAGAGATGGTGATGTGGAACCCTCCAACAACACCAGCGGTGTTTGTTAAATGAGACTGAGCATTTTGCTACCAAGATGTGGTTAATTAAAAATCATAAAAATTGGTTTGAGCTCCAACCACAGAGCAAGACATCTCGTTGTTTATAGACATTGTTTTGGAAGTTTCGGTGTTGTTGGTTTGTCGTCGTCTTAGTTGTTTTCCATTTCCAGCATCAGGTTCTTGGCTTGATGGTGATTCGCACTTGCAACTGTTAGTATTGTTTAAATTGCACAACTTAGGTTAATGATATTTTTATGTTTGGAATGTTTATGTCATTCACGTATGTCTGTTTGAATGAAATCTCATTTCTTATCTAAACTAACAGTTGTCCTAGGGCTGAAAAGATAGAATTCTGTGTTGGATAAATTTTAGCAAAGGGTCGGTTTTGTGTTGTTTTTGTCACGGGTATAAAATAAATAAATCACCGTTCGTTGTCAAGCTATTATTTATTTTGGTCCTTTTGTGTGTGATTTCAATTTTCGCATATTCTGCGTAACTGACTTCCTTCATCGGCAACATGTGACTTGAATCATTTAAGTTTCCGCAAAATACATTTTTGAAGTTTTTGGAAAACGTTGTTTGGAAAAAAATAACTTTTTACCAGTTTTATATAGGAAAGTGAAATGGTTTTGAAAAGAAATTTTCAAAATAAACATAAGAAGTTTTCAAGCGAAAATTTATTTTTATGAAAAATTCCGATTTTTGGTCACATGAATGTGAAAACCCGTAACTTCCCCGTAAAGGAAAGTGTCGGATAGTTCGAGAACAAACCACAACAGAACGCATATAAAAGAACATTTCACTGTATATTACAACAATGCATCAGATTACAAGAATATACAGAGTAACAATGAATATTACACAGAAATATCAGAGATTTAAATTACATTTAAATACATAGCAGCGGAAAATAATACATCTACACAACCAGAAGAGATATACGGATACAAAGCTTTCCGGATATCATTCCAGCTGTAAACCAGGATCCTGTGAATATAAATCTGCAAAACCAAAACTACTAGCTGCCCGTGTCAAAATAAGGGCACCCAGAGTTTAGGTTAAAACAATAAACTCCAGGTCAGTCATGGGACTGGTGTGAGAACTAAAACAGTTATAAATCTTTATTTTAAAGTTAGGTAAATCAAGGGACCACGCCGTATAACACGGAACGGGTTTCCTCCCAAGAATACCAGTGCATAAAACAAACAGCGCAATGCTAAATAAAGAAAAATGAAGCTGTTATAAGACCCAGGTCCCATCACACAATGCAACGCAGCCGAGGATAGGGTTTTCCCTTATAACAGCCAAAGAATGCTTGATACGTTTAAAACAAATCGTTTGATACTATAATAAGTGCATAGTGTATAAAACAACTTCAAATCATAAGTATCAATCATAGGCGGCATGGGTACCATATATCATGTCGCCATATATAGGTTTACATATAAAACCGCAAAGTCACGTATTTGGAAATTGGATTTCCGTCTATGAACCGAGGCAAAAGATAGTCCTCAACCGATTCGAGACAATCTAGCCCATGTCTCAGGATCAGAACGCATCAACCCTTTAGATCGTCAGGGCCGGTCCACCGATGTGGATTATTATGCCTGAACACTACGTTTCTCCGCCCTTTGGGGCGTAAGCGAGCCAACTAAATGACTCCATCGGTTCGAGAACGACCGATCAATCCGAGGCGCCTCGCAACAGCAACAACCACATAAGTCAAACTCGTCAGGGCGTGTAAAACCACTGACGCCACTTCTAGCTAGAAAGAAACGCAAGCCCTCCCTGATGTCCCCTCCCGTTTTTGGTTCATACCGGGTGTGAAACTCGCGAAGCAAACGTTACACAAAGCTACGCCACAAAGGCCTTGCTTTGATCATCACCACAAGACTTTGCTTTTCAACAGAAGCCTCGATCAATTGCCACTTAGGCATGCCACACAGGCAATTCACTCCATGCGTTTGATATCCATCAATATATAACCCCTGAGCTCGTACGTCTCAGAGAAGGGCGTTAAGTAAGAGAATAAATTCTCCGCCGCCAAACAGATATATATTTAATAGAGATCAATCACACGGACTAAAATCCAATGTCAGACACACAGTCCACTTACAAGTCCGTTCTGGGTCTGAACGAAACCGGAGGCACCTAGTACCTCGCATATCTTTCAAATTTCCATAACAACACCTGTATAATCACGAATTCCAACATCGAAATATTCCGAAGACAATTTCGATTCAAATCCACTCCAATGCAATCATTGGAAATTTTGGTTATTTTTAAAACCCTTTTCGAATTCAATTTATTTATTTAAAAATAAATAGAATTATAATTCTAGTTCAAAACTAGTTCATTTCGATAAAAATCTATTTTTATCTTTTCAAATATGGAGTTTTTCATCCCAATTCTTCTCAAATCATTTCTTATGATTTTACACAAATTATTACTATTTTTAATAATTTTATCAAGGCCCGTACAGTCGATTTCCATCAACGGCTATCGAACTGCACTTACAGCGACCTTTTTCGAATTTGATTTGGACGTATCTCCAAATCCAACCGTTAGATTTCAAATTTCTAATCTTCGTTAGAAAGCTCTTTTCGATACCCAACGGTTCCGGGTTTAGGAGAATCCGACGGTCGGATCTCCCGTAATGTCCGTTTGAAATAAATGGTCGAAATTCACGAACTGCCGCGGCGCGGCGCGTTCTATTCAGGCCATTATATTATATATATAATATATATAATATATATTTCGTCGATTTCTATTTAAAACGAATTATATAAATAGTTTAAATTCGTTTCAAAAGCAATTTCAACTTCCTTTTCAATTCAAATCAAAATTGAATTCTTCTTTATAAATTCGTTTTAAAATTCACTTCCATTCAATTCAAATTTCAATTCAATTTGAATTCATTTCAATTCGCTTTCAATTCAATTTGAATTCGTTTTCAATTCCTTTCGAAATCGTTTTCAATTCAATCCATTTCGAAATCGTTTTCAATTCAATTCATTTCGAAATCGTTATATATTCAATTCATTTCGAAATCGTTATATATTCAATTCATTTCGAAATCGTTATATATTCAATTCATTTCGAAATCGTTTAAAATCGATATAAATATCGTTCACGTCAAAATGACGTCAATCTAATCAACACGGCTTCATAAATTTCTATTTCTCAAATATTCTATTTCAAATATTTCTTTTTTTCAAAATAGTTGTTATTATCAAAATATTTCGTTCAACACATGACCAATCTCAATGAATGAGTACTGTCAACACATGAACTTTTATTTTATAATATTAAAGGTGCAAATTTTATTACTAAAATATTTCGTTCAACACATGACCAATCTCAATGAATGAGTACTGTCAACACATGAACTTTTATTTTATAATATTCTTTATTTTTCAAATTGGAATGAGGCCCAATCAATCACCATATAATGTTAATTATATGGATTTTCATACAACACATGTATATAATAACATTGAAAATAATCAACCATCAACCAAAGTGCACTACACTGTATAAGCATCAAATATAGATATTCAACGCTTATAACAGCCTGTCAATCAATCGATCGACATATTTGATCAATCAGGATGAGTGAACTTCAAATTTCATCCCAACACCCGTGTGGGGTTTCAAACAATCAAACACATATTTTATTTGTGCTGTTGGGCGATGTGTAAAATTTATCGTCCCAATCAATGTCATTCAAATAGGTGTACATAAACAAACCGTTCGGTTTATAAATGAATATTTATTTATTCACATTCACGTTAAAAATTATATTTTTAACGATAAAACATTTTATTTCAACATATGAATCTCTATTCAGTTCATTCTTTTAAATAAAATGATACTTCTATTTTTCTAACTTATTTTAGAAAATTTCGGCGGCATAACGGCACGATACTAGAAACGGGACAAGGCCTAGCCTTATCCCCGGTCTAGTGAAGGCCCACGCCATTCACACATCAATCAAATCACCAAACAACCAAATTCTAATCAAATCATATAACTAATCTATGCAACCAAAGAAACAAGTCCATGGTCTGTGGACGATTGTGTCGGGTGCTACTAAGCACCGTCTGCATCCTAGTATATATATATAAATAGAAATGAAATTGAAAGGTGAGAAATTCTCACAGATAGCTATCCAAGCTCCACGGCTCTTCATTGATAGAAATCTTCGTCGTTCTGCCTCTTTTATCGCTTTCGTTGCCCGTAGCCACTACATATGTAAAAATCGAATTTTACTTCGCTATTCAATATATAAAAATCGAATTTTTATTTCAAAGTTCAATATATAAAAATCGAATTTTTATTTCAAAGTTCAATATATAAAAATCGAATTTTTATTTCAAAGTTCAATATATAAAAATCGATTTTTATTTCAAAATTCAATATATAAAAATCGAATTTTTATTTCAAAGTTCAATATATAAAAAGATTTCGCCTTTTCCTTTGTAAAAATATAAATTTTCTTATAACAAAATAGGATTTTTTCTATAACAAAATATGATCTTTCTAAATAAAAAAATAATATAATCTTTCTGCAATAAAAATTCTACTTTTATTTTAAAATCATTCATATATATATATATATATAAAACCTAGCCCTATTTATAAAATATCTGAACTTTATATAATAACTAGATTTTACAAATTAAAATAAAACAAAAATAAATAAATTAAAACAAAGGGGAACTTACGGGGGGCTCGTCGAAGGAGGATGGTGGGGGGGGCTTGCTGAGCCGCGGTCGGGGTCTGGACGAGGTGGTGGCGGGGAGATCGTCGCTGGCGGTGGAGGCTTGGGTAGAAGGGCGTCGGGCGTCGGCTGTTTTCAGAAGGGGAAAGGAGAAGAAAGGAGAAGGGAAGGAGGAGGAGGGGCGCGAGGAGGGTGGGTGTCTGGGCGATTCCGGCGGGGGCTGGCCATCGGCGGACGGGGAGGAAGATCGGAGTGCCTCCGATTTGGAGAACGAGATGTAAATCTCGGGTTTTTTTCTTTTTTTTTCCTGAAAAAGTGAACGGGGGGGGGGGGGGGTTATATGAAAATGTATATAAAAATTATTTAATTATTAATTTATTTTCAAAAAGCATCTTTTTATTTCGACCTCGAAATCAAGCCCACCGACTGTCGTCCCTAGCGTATTACCCCCATTCCGAACACAATGGGATATGTATCATAAGCTGATTCGGCTATTACAATCGGTTTCCGTTAAATTTACATTTAAATCTCTATATTGAATTTTAAACGTACATTTCAAATTACCGGGGTCGCATACTAACTAGAAAAATTCCAGAAAAATATTTTCTAGCTTCGTATTGACGATACGGTCCTAACAAAACTAGTTTCATCGAAATCCGAGGTCATTTGCAAAATGTCCATTTTTAAGGGCCTGAATTCCATAGCGACTATTCAGAATTTTCAACTGGACATATCTTTTGATTCCCGCTATGTAATCTTGATTATTCAGATTCGTTGGAAAGATATTATCAATTAGATCCCATTATTTTTGGTTTCCCTAAAATCCGGATTGTTTTGCACCCGGTACATTCAGTTGAAGTTTGAAATCGAATTATCGAACTACCGCGCCATTTCAATTCTATTTATAATTATATATAATTATTTATATTCTAACGACGACGTATATAATATATACGCTCGAATTATATTCAAAATAAATTTCACGTCGATATTATTTAAAATAATCTATTTTAAATAATCAAAATTCGCTGAAATTGCCAATTTAAAAATTTTAAACTGGCCCAGATTTTCGGGTTGTTACAATGAATAACATAAGGAAGATGTTTGGATGCTTTGTGTGCGCGTTTTAGCGGTGCAGTAAGACCGACGACACGATAAAAACGTTAATGATAACAAGGAAAAGACTGTTTTAGCCTTGTAAACTGCTAGATCAAAATTTTGTGCTAACACCCAAATGCAGTGTGAAGTCTTCACAATCACAAACCACAGATCGTAGAATGCAGAAAACAGTAAAATAAGAGGAGACACGCGAAGTTTTTATAGTGGTTCGACTGTAGATGTAGCTTACGTCCACTTTATAACCTTATTGTTATACAGACAGATTACAAGAATCAGTTACAAAAAGACACACAATCCGTGCATTGAATGAGAATACAAGATTTTATACACGTAATCCACGTGTTAGTTTAGTTTGAGTGATGTGCAATGTCCTTGTCTTGTTGTATTGGAGGCCGAGAGTTAGAATGACCAAAGATCCCTTCCAAATTCCACGTAGTGGTGTATTTATAGCCAGTAGCTGGTCGCGTGCCATGTGTCACACTCGGAGGCGATCTCGGAAAGTAGTGGAGAGATCCTCTCTAGATCGTGCTTTGCCAAGTGGAGTTAGATCCGGGATAATAGGAGGAAGTTATGCCATAAGAATATGTCAACATTAATGTGCAGCAGCAGGTCCAGGTGGATCGGGTCACGCGACTCGACACGATGAAGTGTCTTCGGGCCGAAGACTGGGCACTTCGATGCAGATGATCAAGGTGGGTCGGGTCCTCTATCTCAACTCGAACCGATGTGG
The DNA here is from genome assembly GCA_030737875.1 of Allium sativum. Lineage (NCBI taxonomy): Eukaryota > Viridiplantae > Streptophyta > Magnoliopsida > Asparagales > Amaryllidaceae > Allium > Allium sativum. The sequence goes on along the minus strand of JASFAX010000061.1, from coordinate 2,480,010 downwards.
TGTGGCCTGAATGCCACTTTCATGTCCAGGCTTTGTATATAGGGGGATCGGGGTCCTCCAACTCGACCTGATCCGAAAGTGGAGACCCGAAAGGAAGCGACCCGATCAGAGGGGCCGTGAAATCCAAGTTCGTGAATTTTTTTTTACTTTGGAGCTTCATCTAAGTGTTCTTCCAATCCATTCTTGCTTGTACTCAAGTCCTGAGTAGTTTCAGAGATAGAATTCGTGGTGTGACAGTTTCTGTAATGACCCGCATTGGCAGAGGTATTATAATTAATTTATTTAATTATATTAATAGTGATATAGTGAATTAAATGGTCGTGGAATAAAATAATGATGAATATTTAATTAAAATAATAAATTAAATAATATATTTAATTCTGAAATAATCAGAATTGGCTGAAATTGAGATATAGTGTGAACCGGATCATCTGTGATATTTAATTCAGCTTGGAATTGAATTTGAATAACGAATATATTCAATCGTCGACAGTTGAATGTATAGTTTATAATATAATTATAAACGAGCTCGAAATGGCGCTGCAGTTCGTAAATTGGCGATTCGAACTTCAACTGAATGTACAGGATTCGTTTTAAGCCGGATTTCTGTGAAACAAGAAACGTGTGGAGCTGGTGGAGTATATCTTTCTAGTGGAAGAGAAAAATCTAGATTTCGTCGTGTAGATTTTGAGATATGTCCAAATCAAATTTTAGAAAAGTCGCTGTGGAATTCCTTTATAATTTATAAAGGAATTATTTATATTTTAAAAAGGAATTTCAATATAAATCGAATATCGGGTTGACCCAGATTTGAAATATCAAGTTAGAAATTCATATAGGAATATTCTAGAGCTGTATGGTATTCCACTGTGAGTATATATACGATAAATATAAATTTATTTGTATTTAATTTAATTTAAATATATTTATATATTTAAATGGGTCATCCAGAGCTTTAAAAATAGCCACTTTTGCAAACGAAGTCGGAATTCGACGAAACTAATTTTGTTGGATCCGCAATGTCAAATAGTTGCTAGGGTCCACTTTTCGTGATTTTTAGAGTCACTGTGTAGTCGTACGAATTTTTAGAGTGGAAAACAGTTAGTATTTTGACAGTTAAAAATACGCTGTGTGAGCATACGAAGTCGGAATTCGACGAAACCAGTTTCGTTGGGACCGTAATGTCGAAGTCTAGCTGCATGTCAATTTTCATGATTTTTAGGTATCGTATGTGGTCACAGGAATTTTTAAAAGAAAGAAAAAAGAGCGTTTGACTAAAATAAAATATCTAAGTAAAATATCTAGATATTTATGCCTTCTATAAATAGCCCACTATCCTTCCTAACCTAATTCATCTCATTTCGGTGGTCAACTTCCACAGCCACCACAAAAAAATTACCCCCCACAGTAAACCGCAACTAAGAAAATCCCAATAAAAATCAAAACAAAATCAATAATTCATTCTAGACATATATTCGAGTTCCTGGTAGCATCCTCTTCCTTTTGATATGGGTTTTGGGACACTCGGATTCTTTCTCATCGGAGTGGGGTGCTAACAGCGGCAGCTAGGGCTAGGAGTTTCGACGGATTGAAGCGTTGATGGGAAAGACTGAGTTCGGATTTGTGTTTGTGGTGGTGCTTAGCATCGGTTTTGAATTTATAGGTGGATTCAAGTGGGATTGTGGTCGCGACTTTCTTGGAGCGACGCCGTTGACTGGAAACCGCGATCTAGAGGAGTGGCTCGAGCAGGATCGTGCAGGGCTGAGAGGATTGTACTCGCGAAAGGGAGGAGGTTAGTGGCCTTGGTGTTCGATTCAGGGTATGGTGAAGGAGTACGGTAGTAAGGAAGTTCTGGAAATGGGAAAAGAATTGGTTACTGGAAACTGGTTTTTGCGGATTTGAGGAAGAAGAAATTATGTGGGTTGACGTAGGGTAATGGGCCAAAGGGGAAAAGATAAGCCCAATTATGAATATTGAAGTTTTATTTTTATTTTAAATAGTTTAACAACTTGTAAAATTCATATCTTCCACATATTTTATCAGAAATTCGAACGGTTGAATCCGTTAGGATCGTATGGACGGTGGCTACAGAATGGAACTGACTGGAAGTCCATCGGAGCTCGTTACAATTTATAGCGAAATAAATTGTCCGTTTGAATCAAGCGATGGTTATCGTTATTAACGATGATCGTCCAATGTGAGTAAATCTCACTAACTCTGAACAGTTTATAATTTCATGTTGTATTTTTAGAACTGTTAGATATTGGCTGATTGACTGTGTGTTGACTGTTTGATTGAACTGCTAGTCAGTTAGTTAAATTTCTATATTGATTCTGTTTAACAGAATATATCATATGGAACTAAAAGTAATGTTATCTATATTGTTTAACAACTGCGATGTAGGGAAACAGGTTGGAGGAATCCGACTGGATTCCTCAACATTTATTTACTGTTTTCATATATTGTGATATATGATGTGATGTATATCTATTATGGATTATGTGGGTTAGAATGATGTTGATCATTGTTATTCGATATTTTAAATATCATAAAAGACCCTGGGATGTAAAAAGAATTATTTCAATGTATATTGAAATAAAGGGATTTTATAAAATCAACAGATTTTATAAAAGGAAATATTTTGAAAGTAAATAAAAGGGAAAATGTTTTTAAAACGAATAGAGTTTTAAAAAAGGGAAATCATTTGTAAAGTGAAGAACCGTTACTAAAAGTAAATCTTTATAAATGAATAGTTTAATCAAGTAAAAGGAGTTAATCGATGTTAGTTTAATCTATTAGAGTTAAAGTAAAAGGAGTTAATCGATGTTAGAGTTAAATTGATTAGAGTTAAAGTAAAAGGAGTTAATCGATGTTAGTTTAATCGATTAGAGTTAAAGTAAAATGAGTTAATCGATGTTAGTTTAATCAATTAGAGTTAAAGTAAAAGGAGTTAATCGATGTTAGTTTAATCGATTAGAGTTAAAGTAAAAGGAGTTAATCGATGTTAGAGTTAAATCGATTAGAGTTAAAGTAAAAGGAGTTAATCGAATATAGTTATTCGAATAAAAGAAAAGGAGTTAATCGAATATAGTTTATTCGAATAGAGTTAAGTGAAAAGAGTCAATCGAATAAAGCTATTCGAAGAGGGTTAAGTAAGTAAGTTAGTAAAAGGAATATAAAGTGAACTTTGCCTATTTCAAAGTTAGAAATGTTGTTCAGTTAAGGTCTGAGAGGTAGTTATACCCCAACATGATTGGCTTCATTTTTAACTAAGGAATAGTTAAGGTTCGACAGTAAAGGAAATGGTTTGAGTTGGCATCGCGATGGTTTGTTTAAACATCTGTCTAAGTCCAATGAAGAAGCTTTGGAAATGTTTTCCAAATAAGAAACCAGAAATGTTTTCTGAGAAAGAAAACAAGAAATGGAAATGCTTTCCATTGTTAATAACGTATATTTTCCAAATTTAGAAAATAAGAAATATTGAATATAGGGAAACAGGAGATAAGTAAATTAATGAAATAAAGAGATAGATGTTGAATGATGTTTGATCGATATAAATTTCCATTTGGAAATAATATCGTTGTTTGCACACCTGTTTTTCTTCGATAGTTAAATCACAGACTATCGAAGTTTTGACCATTTTAACGTTGTTAATATGGAGAGACCGGTTGGATTTTTATCCAAAGAACCACTCTGTATTGGCATAAGCATTGCGAATCATATATGCCAAAGGAAATTGAAGACGGAGATATGCAGGGGCTATCCTGTTTACAGAATAGTGCCTTCGGTTCATCCTGTTCCTGGGTGACTTATATGGACGGATGTCTGACAGAGTATTTCCAGACGATCACGTATATTGATTTCTCCAACCGTACCAAGAGTGGAAGCGGAGAAGGAAACTTCTTTTAGCTAACACATAATGTATGGTTGAGGACGTCAATCGGTGATTTGATGGATGTGACGATGTGACATTCGAAGTGGATCTGATGTGATGATAAAGCATAGCTTCTAGCCTCATCATCCGGTAAATGACAGAAATCGGGCAGGCAGCATGGCTAAGTCGGTCGCACCGAAGTAGGGTGTATAATCACCTAATCTAGAGTTTCATTTTCTTCTAAAAATCTATTGTTGATGCTGTCCCATTCAGGAAACGGTTGCTGATCCCAACCGTTGGTGATATACATTCGATACACTCAAGCGAAATGAGTGGTCGGTCATGTGTGGCCGGGTTGCAAGATGTTCTTGTTGAACCCAGTGTATTCCTCTCTAGAGGTACACTAGCGAAAGATGGTTCCATACCTTGTCATAGTTGGAAATCCATTACCCAATACGTGTTTGCGGTTTTGATTGTATACTATATATGTAGAACGTGAGATGAAAGCGTTTCTGCTAGATGATTATTATATTGTGGTTGATAGATATTATTATAATATCAAAAGGTTTTTGATATAAAAATATTTGTATTCTCATAAGGGAAAAACCCGTTCCGTTATACGGCGTGGTCTTATGAGATATCGATTACCTGCTTGAACTGTTTTAAACTGTTTTACTCATACCAGTCCCATGACTGACCCGGAGTTTATTTGTTTGTTTCCCTAAACTCTTGGGTGCCTAAATTTGTATGAGCAGTCAAGTAGTCGGGATTTACAGATATACTGGAAGAGCTGGAGCAGGAGGCTTCAGAATCATATAGCTATAGCTATTTCCGCTGTGTTGTAAGTGTTGTACTTTGAAATGATATGTATATGCAAGTACGAAGTTATATTTCAAAGTTATGTTATATATTATATGTTATTCGTTCCGCTGTGAGATTCGTGTTACTCTGATGTTGTGTTCTTCTTCTTCTTCTATTCTAAGTTTCTATCTTATCTATCCTTACCCTCTAATTTCTTTCACTAATGACAGGTATTTTTCGATGTTTGGTTAGTCATCATTGAGTTTATGGCGATAACCAAAGTCACAAAAATCTGGGTCGTTACAGTTGGTATCAGAGCTTAAGTTAAGAATTACTTGGCTCTGTGGCGTGACTCGGTAGAGATAGGGTTGGTAATACCCTAGATTGAGTTGGAGTGTATATATACGAGTGAACGTATTTGTTATTGATATAAAAGTTGTTTTATATTGTGGAGATTCATTGGTTGAGTCGTTTAAGAGTTCTGGTCGATCAGTTTGATCCACTGTATCGGTAGGGATTTTGTAAACACTCGAATACGATGAACGGTCATGGTATGTTTTGAAAAGAGGGTAAACGAAATGATTTACCCAAAATTAGATTTTGATATAAAGAAGATTGATATAAAAATGATTTTAATATATTGGATATATTGAATGTTATTATAATCGAGTAAGATTATAAATGAAATGGTTATGTAAATAACCAATCAGAATTCATATAAGTGAAATACGTGAAATCAGATGAGTTAAATTTGAAATTTTAACTAGAAATTGAATTAAAATTCTGGAAAATTGGATAAGTGTTTGTAAATGGATTTGGATTAAAAATAAGGAAAATTTAAGATCCTGGGAGATTTTAAATTGTTTCGCAAGCAGTGTGAATTATATTTTGAAATGAATTTCAAAGTGGAAATGTTTAGAAATGGTTTTATAGTATTGAACTCACTTCGATCACTGGAAAATAGATTCTGATGATGACAGCTGCATCATCAGTATTCATTTTCGAGTTGTAAGTGACGAATTACTACCAGAGATACTGTTTCGAATTTGTTTTGGGAAAGACAAGTTGTGTTGAATTTCAAAATGGGATTTATAAAATAGATTTGAATATAGAGTTTGAATAAAGAGAATTCAAATAGATTTGAATATAGAATTTGAATAAAGAGAATTCAAGTAGAAGTTGAATATAAAAATTCAAAGGGAGTTTGAATATATGAAATTCAATGGAATTGAAATAGAATTTAAATAAGAAAATTCAAAGGGGATTTGAATATAGAAAATTCAAAGGGGATTTGAATATAGAAATTCAAATGAGATTTGAATAAAGAAGATTTGAATAATGGAAATTTGAATATAGAATTCAAATAGTTTGAAATGAAATTTGAATATAGAATTCAAATAGATTGAAATGGAATTTGAAAATAAAATTTCAAAATAGAATTTGAAATAGGAATTTGAATATAGAATTCAAATAGAGTTGAAATAGGAATTGGAATATAGAATTCAAATGGAATTCAAATATAGGATTTGAATATATAGAATTTGAATATAGAAATTCAAAATGGGATTTATAATATAGAATTTGAATAATATAAGTGAAATAGATTTGAATAATAGAAGTGATGTATAAATTTGAATAGAAATTGAATAGAATTAACTAAGTCGAAGAGAATTAGTTAATCGAGTTTTGAATTTGAAGTTGAACTTTGAAAGGTGAATTGGATTTGTAAATGGATATTCGAAATCGAATATAGAACTTAAATTTGAAATTTGGATTCAAATTAGTTAATAAGCAAGTTAAAATATATTTGAACATGTCATGTTCAAATATAAAAGTGAAATAGACTAAAGAGTTAATTAACAAATTAATTAACGAATTGAGTTAAAATGATCAGGTATAGTTAAAATAGATTGGGCAGGTATAAATATACATGAGATAGGTATGGAAAAGGTGAAGGTATATAAATAAAATGCTCGACAAAAAGGTATGTATTTAATTCATATATGAGATTTTATGCGCTGTATCGGCTAGCCGCTTGGCTTTTTCTTTTTCTTTTGGATTGGTAAGGGCCATGGGAGGCTATTTGAAATATCCCGATGCTCCTAGTACAAAGGAGGTTATGGCGAATTTTCCAGGAATTTAAGGAGTTAGAATATTTTTAAGATAATCTAATAACTAGAAATATATATCAATATATATAGAAGTCGATAAGGAAGCGAACTTAAAAATAGAATAGTATAATCAAAAAGGAAAACTAGGAATAAAATCTAGTAAGAATAGAAAGAGAAAGTATATACGTGTTTAAAAGGTGAATAAGTAGTTGTATGGTATTGATTATTCGAGTAAGTAGTCATATCTGTTTTGACGTTATAAATGTTATTCAGTCAAGGTCTGAGAGGTAGTTATACCCCAACTTGATTGATTTCATTATTAACAAATAAATAGTAAGATTTCAGGCTCGAAGATCAATGTTGAATAAGAGTTAGTTGGAATATAGTATTTGGGTTGTCGTAACGATGTTTTACACAACATCCGTTTTAACCCAAATAAGTGTAAGCTTGGAAATAGAATAATGAATATTTCCTAAGTATAGAAATAAACGAGATCGGAAAAGAGATAAGTAATTGGAATATTTTCCAATTATAAATAGCATATATTTTCTAAAGTTTAGAAAAAGGGAAGGCGATATTCGGAAATGTTTTCCAAATAACGTAAAAGGCCAATATGGTTATTGAAAATATTTGGTTAACAAATATTGATAAAGAAATAGAGAAGTGATTTAACTAATGGAATATTAATTAAGGGCTCAGTGACATGTTCAAAAGGAAAATTTGATTTTTGAAAGGAGTAAACTGTTTAAAAACTCCCAGGGAAAGACTGTTTGAATTAAAAACAAATTTAACAGAAATTTGTGAAAGCAATTTTGAATTAAAGTAAAGCTAGTAAAGTGGTAATTGAGATTGAATTAGAATGATATGAAGACAAATTGGATTGTGAGATTCAAATTCGAAGTGTAATGTGATAATCAAGTTAAGAGTTGGGAATCGAGAAGAAACTCGAGTTGAAATGATATTTGGCTTAGGTATAAGCGAATGGTTGGATTTGTGGATAAAAGCAGATTGAAATTTGATTGGGATAACTTTGTATCCGCTGAGTTGATAGCATATGGAAGTAATAGAGTTGATATGCCCGACAAAAGGTACAAGTTTATATTTCATATGGTATAAGATTTATGAGCCGATTTGGCAAGCCGCTTGGATGTTTGATTTTATTTTGGGATGAAGATGGCCCAGAGAGGCAAGTTGGAGTTTGAATTATTGACCAGTACAAAGGAGATGCTGGCGAAATTTTTCGAAGAATTAAGGCGTTAGAAAATTTTCAGGATTTTTGAAAATTTTCGTTGATAAGAATTAAATAAATTTTTAATTGAAATTAAATTGGTTCAGTTGAAACTGAAGTTAAGAAGTGAACAAATATGTTCTAACCAGTAGATAGGGTCGACTTCTAGCTTTAGCAATTTCGAGGACGAAATTATTTTAAGTGGGGAAGATTGTAATGACCCGCATTGGCAGAGGTATTATAATTAATTTTTTTTTTATAGAGCAAACGGATATGTAGCGCGGGGCTACAAAGCCGGTTAATTAATAAATAAAAGTATATATCCAACTGACAAACCCAGTTGGTGGTCCAAAATACAACCATCACAAAGTTTAAGATACATCATACAACACACGTAGAGTATATTACAGGTACAACTACAAAAGCGTTCAGATCAAACTGTTAACCATCATAATTATACAAGTACTATGCTGAGAAATAAAGAGGCATCATCAGTCATCACATAAGCTCCATGCTAGACTCTGTATCATTGCTATCAACCGAAGTAGCTGGAGAAGAGGCCACCGGCAGTGCAAACCTGAATATAGCAGCATGATTGACTCCAGAACCTGATGAGGATGAATAAATATGAATGATACTATGACAGATAGACATGATCGAATTAGCCTTGTTATTAAAAATTCGTGCATTTCTTTCTTTCCATATACACCAACTATAAGCAGCCAGTAAGATATCAAGTGATGGACAAGGATCAGATTCCCAATGGTCAAAAAAAGAAGAAATGATGGGGATGAAACCAATTAAATGGGTACTTGCTGCAGCCCAGATTGAGTAGGAATAGTCACAGGAAAAGAAGAGATGATGAATGGATTCAGCATGAGAATTACAGAAAGGGCAGTTGGGGTCAGGAACCACGTTGCGTTTGAAGAGCTTCTCCCTTGTATTGACCTTTTCATGAATCAAACACCATTGGAAGAAGAGAATTCTTGGAGCCAGCTTGCATTTCCAAAGTCTTGAGAATTTAAACAATCTACCAGAAAAATTCAGGTATTTGTAACATGAGGAAACAGAAAAACCTCTAGATGGAGAGAGAACCCAAACAAAATGATCATCCAAGTTATTTAGCTGAGTGTTGTTAATGAGAGCAAAGATATTAAGCAACTGTAAAAGAATACTCCGATCAAATAGCGAACCTGGAACTAAGCTAACATAATCATCATTAAAAGCATCAGCAACAGAAAGCGAAGGGTTAGACTGAAGAGAAAAGAGTGAAGAAAAGGAAAGAGAGAGAGGTAACTGGCCATGCCAAATATCGTGCCAAAATAATCAGGATGAACCACCCCCCAAAGAGACATGAAACAGAAATTTAATACGAGGAAGACAAGATAGAATCCCATGCAAGAAGGGAGAGATTCTAGAGGAAGGACGATGATGCAAAACATGATGGGGGTCAGAAGAAAAGTAGCGAGCTAAAATCCAATTTTTCCAAATGAAATTTCCAGGGCTTAGGAGTCTCCAAACCCATTTGGCCAACAAAGCAATATTAAAATGGTGAAGGTCAAGAACACCAAGCCCCCCTTGATCAGAGTGTAGGCATACCGTCCTCCAGTTAATTAATTTCTTGATGCTATGACCATTCCAAAGAAATGAACTTCGAATTGAATCAATCTTACAAATTACCCACTTGGGGAGTTTATGAAAAGACATCCAATGTGTAGGGATAGCGGAAAGCACAGATTTAACTAGAGTTAAACGGCCCATAGATGATAATGAATTTGCTTTCCAAGATGCTAATCTAGTTTCAATCTTATTGATAAGGGGAAGCCAATCATTTTTGTGAAGTTTAGAGGGTCTGAGAGGTAAACCAAGGTAGGTCATTGGGAATTTTGCTACTTTGCAGTTGAGAGTAGAAGAAATCAAGTCACCAAGATGATCTGACTTACCAAGCATGTAAATAACACTTTTATTAAAATTAATGGAAAGACCAGATATCAACTCGAATACATATAACAGGATTTTGAGGCACTGGATATGGGAAGGTTTAGGGGAAGAGAAAATAATAGTATCATCTGCAAATTGTAAATTGTTGATGCATAGGGGAGTATTTGGGAGAGAGATACCATCCAAGTAACCATGTGAAGAAGCTTGTTTAACCATTTGATTAAACACATCAGCAACAAGCACAAAAATCAAAGGGGAAAGAGGGTCGCCTTGTCTAAGCCCACATTTAGGTTTGAAAAGATTTCCAGAAGCACCATTTACTGAAACGTATGAGCAGCATGAGTTAAGTATATTATCAATCCATGAACACCATTTATCTGAAAAACCCCTGTGTTTAAAAACATCCATGATAAAGGGCCAACTTACTGAGTCAAATGCTTTGGAAAAATCCAGCTTTAGTAAAACACCAGGGGTAGATGAGTGATGACAGAAGGAGATTATTTCCTGAGTTGCAGCGATACAGTCATGAATGTTCCTCCCCAAAATGAAAGCAGATTGTTCTGGTCCAACAAGTGTGGCAATAACAGATTGAAGACGATTAGCTAACACCTTTGTGATGATTTTAAAAGTAGTATTTAGCAGGCTAATGGGACGGAAAGAAGATAAAGTGTTGGCCCCCGAATGTTTGGGAATGAGGATAATGTTGGCATAATTTAGTCTGGCAATTGAAGTAGGATCGTTATAAAATTCGTTGCACATGTCATTTATATCAAATTTGACCAAGGCCCAAAAATGCTTAAAGAAAACTGGACCAAACCCATCAGGACCAGGGGCCTTATCATCCGACATATCCTTCAATGCAGCCCAAATTTCTGATTCAGAGAAAGGATGATCAATGTGAATAGGCGCAGGGTTTGGATAAAGAAGATGCCATTCAACATCAGGTGAATTTGAATGTGAACGACCAAGCTGGGATCGGAAGAAATCAGAAAAGAGAGAGAGGATGACATTTTGATCAGAAAAAGAGAGGCCATCTTTAATTATTTCCGATATGAATGTTGATCTCCGTCTGCCATTAGCCATTCGGTGAAAATATGATGTATTCCTATCACCTTCCTCCAACCATTTGGCTTTGGATCTTTGCTTCCAACCAATTTCTTCTTGTTTCATCAGTCTATCCAACTCGTCTTCTAAAGCACGTAAGTTATCATGCTCAGCTTCAAGAAGTGGGCGCTGTTCTTCTAGAATGTTGATGTCAATAATTTCATTTTGAATAGAGGAAATGCGAGAACGAATAGAACCCCATATGTTTTTAGCCCATGGTTTAATAATCTTTCTAAGGGTTCTCAATTTTAGGACAATCCTTTGAGATGCTGATGCTACATTTAAGTTTTGAGACCAAATTGAATGAATAAAGTCATCAAACGAGGGTTCGAGTAGCCACAACCTTTCAAATCTAAAGGGACGATTGATGCATGCAGAAATATCAGAATTTAGCAGAATGGGGCAATGATCTGATATAACTGAAGCCAAACCGTACACAACAGTCAAAGGGAAAAGCTCGTCCCAAGCGCCATTATATAGAAAGCGGTCAAGTTTAGTCAACGATGGTGATGATCTATGGTTTGACCAAGTGAAGGAGCGGTTACTTATCGGTGGGTCAATCAAGGAGTAGTCAAAAATGAAAGAATTGAAGTCATCAGAGTCCTGGGATAGATTGCCTGAGTTTCTGTCAAAAACAAATCTGGTAGTGTTGAAATCTCCACCAATCACCCAAGGGCCCAAGAATTGGGATGCAAGAGAGCAACAATCCGACCAGAGAAGGGATCTATCAGTTGCATCTTGAGGACCATAAATATTAGAGAAGAAGTAGATTTGGTTTGAGGGAATATGACGTAGTGCAACATGAAGTGCTGATTTATTTTGAATAGACCAACATAAGGACCAAATTGATTCATTCCAAGCTGTAATTAAACCTCCACATGTGTCAATTGCCTTAACAAAAGTCCAACCAGAAAGGAAGGAGCCCCCCACTAATCTAAAGTAATTTGGAGAAGGGTCATCAAGTTTAGTTTCTTGGAGAAAAAGAATGTCGATTTTTAAAGGGAGTAAAACCAAACTAATTGCATGGCATTTTGAGGGGTTGCCCAAGCCCCTAACATTCCATGAAACGATTTTCATTTGGCACCATTAATACGCTCAAGTTCCAAATCATGCATGGAAATATAGTGTGATTCACGTAAGTTAACACCCATGCAACGTGACATTTTTCTACATAGACTTTTATTAGCAGAAGAAAAAACAACAGGAGTAAATAAGCTACCCGAGCCTTCAGGATGATCCACTCTATTCTTGATCCTTGCACTACGTCTGACAATGACCGACGAAAGAAACTGGGTCCAGTTCTCTTCTTCTGCATTATGAGTAGCATCAGCTGGAATGATTTGCAGGAGAGGGGGGATAGGTTGAGGTGGCGACTGATTGTCTTGAGGGATCACGTTGGGAGGGGCAATTGATAGAGGGTCATCAATTTGGAGAGGGGCAATTGGGAGGGGGATAGAGAACGGGAAGGGCATAGGAATATTTTGAAAAAGCATATCAGTGTTGAAAAGGTGATTCATGTTCTGTTGAGGGGCTTGATCAACTTCGTGATCCACTTCAGGTATGGCCATAGCAGACATATCATTTGGTGCGATTTCAACAGAATCTTCAAAGTTATCATGCATGCAGGGAATCGTTAGCTCTTCAATATTACCAATAAGTAAGGATTCGGGTTTAACACCAGGGTGTTCATGGATGCAACGTTGGACTTTTATGAGATGTTTCTTCTTATTGATGTTAACCACAAGGAAAGTATTCAGGTCAATCCCCTCAAAAAATTGAATTTTGATAAATAAGTTTCTGTGATCGAAGTGAGCCTATTCACAATCATCTAAAGCTACAATTTTTCCCAAAGGACTAAGAATATTCATAACTGCAGCAGAATTGTACCTTAGAAATTCTGGAAAACCCACCACCTCTGCCCATGATTCACACTCTAACACCGCTTCCGGTTCCCATTCAGCTTCAGACCAAGGCTCAAAGTATATAGATCCTCCAGGCTTCGCAAAGAGTTTCCAGAACAAGACTTGGTTTTTAATCCATTCATTTGGGCAAGAGACGATGAAGGAGTTGTTTCTATATATCCACATGGGCCATTCGTGATAATTGAAAGCATTAGATAGGATGAAGTGAAGCGATGTAATACTCCAACCACCAGAAATCACGGTACCAACAATGTAGTTTGATGAGTCTTCCATTACAAAGTGATTCATATTTTCAGTGCATAGTGTGGGAGAGATGGATGGGGAGGGAATAGGAGTTGGAGAGGGCGTGGATTGCCGACAGCTGGAACGATGTGGTCTTTTCTGGGTTCGATCAGATTGAGATGATGTACGAGGGCCCCACGCAACAGAAGATGCATCATTCCAATGGACGCCTTTACGCACATGTTTTGAGGTGCCTCTTTGCATTCTTCTTTTAGGGCAACGTGTACATAAATGGCCGTAGCCTGAGCAAAAAAAAACAAATTTTGGAATTCCTGCAGGCACTTGCCACGTGGCCTCTATATGCACATTGAATACAGTGACGTTCGCTCTTCAAAAAATTGACCATATTCTGAATTGAAGAGAAAGCAGGTAAAATAGATAATTTTTTCGCAATCGTGCGATCAGGTGGTTCAAACGGTGGAGTTGATGTTACCTCCGCATAGGATTTTTTTGGCATATCATCTGAAAGATTTTTCAGAGCATCAAAACGATTGTTACAGGTAAAACCTTGAGATGATGGATGACTTAAATTTTGGCGTGATGAGAATTTAGAAGCGGGAGGAGAAACCGGACGATCAACAGGATAAGATGAGGCAAGGGGACGGTGAGAGGAGGAAAGAGTAGGTTTTCGAAAAGCTGAGCGAGAAGAGTGAGGTTGATATGGAGAATGGCGAGGAAGACGCGAGGGGAACGGAGGGCGAGAGCGGAAGAAAGATGGAGGACGATGAACCGAAGGGGAGGGAGGACGATGAGGCGGAGCAGGGCGAGAGCGGATGAAAGAAGGAGGACGATGGACCGAAGGAGGGGGAGAACGATGAGGCAGAGGAGGGGAAGGAAGGATAGGAGGACGGGGGTGGAACGCGACACGATATTTAGCTGGGAAAGGATAGGAGAAGCGGAGGGAGTCCGCCATGATTAGTTGAATTAAATGATTAATTTATTTAATTATATTAATATTGATATAGTGAATTAAATGGTCATGGAATAAAATAATGACGAATATTTAATTAAAATAATAAATTAAATAATATATTTAATTCTGAAACAATCAGAATTGGCTGAAATGGAGATATGGTGTGAACCGGATCATCTGTGATATTTAATTCAGCTTGGAATTGAATTTGAATAACGAATATATTCAATCGTCGACAGTTGAACGTATAGTTTGTAATATAATTATAAACGAGCTCGAAATGGCGCTGCAGTTCGTAAATTGGCGATTCGAACTTCAACTGAATGTACAAGATTCGTTTTAAGCCGGATTTCTGTGAAACAAGAAACGTGTGGAGCTGGTGGGGTATATCTTTCTAGTGGAAGAGAAAAATCTGGATTTCATCGTGTAGATTTTGAGATATGTCCAAATCAAATTTTAGAAAGTCGCTGTGGAATTCCTTTATAATTTATAAAGGAATTATTTATATTTTAAAAAGGAATTTCAATATAAATCGAACATCGGGTTGACCCAGATTTGAAATATCAAGTTAGAAATTCATATAGGAATATTCTAGAGCTGTATGGTATTCCACTGTGAGTATATATACGATAAATATAAATTTATTTGTATTTAATTTAATTTTATTTAAATATATTCATATATTTAAATGGGTCATCCATAGCTTTAAAAATAGCCACTTTTGCAAACGAAGTCGGAATTCGACGAAACTAATTTTGTTGGATCCGCAATGTCAAATAGTTGCTAGGGTCCACTTTTCGTGATTTTTAGAGTCACTGTGTGGTCGTACGGATTTTTAGAGTGGAAAACAGTCAGTATTTTGACAGTTAAAAATATGTTGTGTGAGCATACGAAGTCGGAATTCGACGAAACCAGTTTCGTTGGGACCGTAATGTCGAAGTCTAGCTGCATGTCAATTTTCATGATTTTTAGGTATCGTATGTGGTCACAGGAATTTTTAAAAGATAGAAAAAAGAGCGTTTGACTAAAATAAAATATCTAAGTAAAATATCTAGATATTTATGCCTTCTATAAATAGCCCACTATCCTTCCTAACCTAATTTATCTCATTTCGGTGGTCAACTTCCACAGCCACCACAAAAAAATTACCCCCCACAGTAAACCGCAACTAAGAAAATCCCAATAAAAATCAAAACAAAATCAATAATTCATTCAAGACATATATTCGAATTCCTGGTAGCGTCCTCTTCCTTTTGATATGGGTTTTGGGACACTCGGATTCTTTCTTGTCGGAGTGGGGTGCTAACAGCGGCAGCTAGGGCTAGGAGTTTCGACGGATTGAAGCGTTGATGGGAAAGACTGAGTTCGGATTTGTGTTTGTGGTTGTGCTTAGCATCGATTTTGAATTTATAGGTGGATTCGAGTGGGATTGTGGTCGCGACTTTCTTGGAGCGACGCCGTTGACTGGAAACCGCGATCTAGAGGAGTGGCTCGAGCAGGATCGTGCAGGGCTGAGAGGATTATACTTGCGAAGGGGAGGAGGTTTGTGGCCTTGGTGTTCGATTCGGGGTATGGTGAAGGAGTACGGTAGTAAGGAAGTTCTGGAAATGGGAAAAGAATTGGTTACTGGAAACTGGTTTTTGCTGATTTGAGGAAGAAGAAATTATGTGGGTTGACGTAGGGTAATGGGCCAAAGGGGAAAAGATAAGCCCAATTGTGAATATTGAAGTTTTATTTTTATTTTAAATAGTTTAACAACTTGTAAAATTCATATCTTCCACATATATTATCAGAAATTCGAACGGTAGAATCCGTTAGGATCGTATGGACGGTGGCTACAGAATGGAACTGACTGGAAGTCCATCGGAGCTCGTTACAATTTATAGCGAAATAAATTGTCCGTTTGAATCAAGCGATGGTTATCGTTATTAACGATGATCGTCCAATGTGAGTAAATCTCACTAACTCTGAACAGTTTATAATTTCATGTTGTATTTTTAGAACTGTTAGATATTGGCTGATTGACTGTGTGTTGACTGTTTGATTGAACTGCTAGTCAGTTAGTTAAATTTCTACATTGATTCTGTTTAACAGAATATATCATATGGAACTGAAAGTGATGTTATCTATATTGTTTAACATCTGTGATGCAGGGAAACAGGTTGGAGGAATCCGACTGGATTCCTCAACATTTATTTACTGTTTTCATATATTGTGATATATGATGTGATGTATATCTGTTATGGATTATGTGGGTTAGAATGATGTTGATCATTGTTATTCGATATTTTAAATATCATAAAAGACCCTGGGATGTAAAAAGAATTATTTCAATGTATATTGAAATAAAGGGATTTTATAAAATCAACAGATTTTATAAAAGGAAATATTTTGAAAGTAAATAAAAGGGAAAATGTTTTTAAAACGAATAGAGTTTTAAAAAAGGGAAATCATTTGTAAAGTGAAGAACCGTTACTAAAAGTAAATCTTTATAAATGAATAGTTTAATCAAGTAAAAGGAGTTAATCGATGTTAGTTTAATCTATTAGAGTTAAAGTAAAAGGAGTTAATCGATGTTAGAGTTAAATTGATTAGAGTTAAAGTAAAAGGAGTTAATCGATGTTAGTTTAATCGATTAGAGTTAAAGTAAAATGAGTTAATCGATGTTAGTTTAATCAATTAGAGTTAAAGTAAAAGGAGTTAATCGATGTTAGTTTAATCGATTAGAGTTAAAGTAAAAGGAGTTAATCGATGTTAGAGTTAAATCGATTAGAGTTAAAGTAAAAGGAGTTAATCGAATATAGTTATTCAAATAAAAGAAAAGGAGTTAATCGAATATAGTTTATTCGAATAGAGTTAAGTGAAAAGAGTCAATCAAATAAAGCTATTCGAAGAGGGTTAAGTAAGTAAGTTAGTAAAAGGAATATAAAGTGAACTTTGCCTATTTCAAAGTTAGAAATGTTGTTCAGTTAAGGTCTGAGAGGTAGTTATACCCCAACATGATTGGCTTCGTTTTTAACTAAGGAATAGTTAAGGTTCGGCAGTAAAGGAAATGGTTTGAGTTGGCATCGCGATGGTTTGTTTAAACATCTGTCTAAGTCCAATGAAGAAGCTTTGGAAATGTTTTCCAAATAAGAAACCAGAAATGTTTTCTGAGAAAGAAAACAAGAAATGGAAATGTTTTCCATTGTTAATAACGTATATTTTCCAAATTTAGAAAATAAGAAATATTGAATATAGGGAAACAGGAGATAAGTAAATTAATGAAATAAAGAGATAGATGTTGAATGATGTTTGATCGATATAAATTTCCATTTGGAAATAATATCGTTGTTTGCACACCTGTTTTTCTTCGATAGTTAAATCACAGACTATCGAAGTTTTGACCATTTTAACGTTGTTAATATGGAGAGACCGGTTGGATTTTTATCCAAAGAACCACTCTGTATTGGCATAAGCATTGCGAATCATATATGCCAAAGGAAATTGAAGACGGAGATATGCAGGGGCTATCCTGTTTACAGAATAGTGCCTTCGGTTCATCCTGTTCCTGGGTGACTTGTATGGACGGATATCTGACAGAGTATTTCCAGACGATCACGTATATTGATTTCTCCAACCGTACCAAGAGTGGAAGCGAAGAAGGAAACTTCTTTTAGCTAACACATAATGTATGGTTGAGGACGTCAATCGGTGATTTGATGGATGTGACGATGTGACATTCGAAGTGGATCTGATGTGATGATAAAGCATAGCTTCTAGCCTCATCATCCGGTAAATGACAGAAATCGGGCAGGTAGCATGGCTAAGTCGGTCGCACCGAAGTAGGGTGTATAATCACCTAATCTAGAGTTTCATTTTCTTCTAAAAATCTATTGTTGATGCTGTCCCATTCAGGAAACGGTTGCTGATCCCAACCGTTGGTGATATACATTCGATACACTCAAGCGAAATGAGTGGTCGGTCATGTGTGGCCGGGTTGCAAGATTGTAACACCCCGAATTTCAGTTAATACTAATATTCACTAATTACAGAATAAATAATCTCAGATGTGAGAATTGGGGGAAACGGGCTGCGTCATTGTGTTCGTCTCGGAAAAATACGCGAAATAGAGTCCGAATTTTCGAAAATCGGAGTCCGTATGGCCCGGTTATGGCCCAATGAAGTTTACAGAAAATTCAAAGTTCAAAACAGATTTAAAAATTCAGGTTCAAATTTCGAAAACATGCAGAAATGGGGCCAGGCGGGAAAACTCCCGCCCAGCCTGGTCGACATGGCTGTCGACAGGGCGGTCGACTTGCCTGTCGACATACCTGTCGACTTGGCTGTCGACAGGGCTGTCGACTTGCCCTGTCGGCTGATGCTGGCCTGGTGCACCTAGTTGAGTTTGGGTTAGGCTTTGGGGCTGGTTTCTGGAAACTTCCTAAATCTGACGGACCTAATCTAACCTAGGGTTAATCCTATGGTCTAAAACACACCCTAATCCTATAAATACACCCTAATGCAAGCCTAATCCCTACTAAAAATAGAAATGATGCCATCATGCCGCCAAAATCAAACTTGAGAGGAGCCTCCACTAGTTTATGAAGAAAGTAGCAAGCTAATCAACCTCTAATCATCATCTCCTTCTTGTATAGCAACTAGTTCTACTTCATAAGTTTGCTAATCTTGGTTTTGGTGAGTTTCTATCACTTTAATAACCAATTGCTAAATTAAGTAGATGAGATATGATGAGATCATGCGGTTTTGTATGCGGATTTGTGGGTTTTAAATCATATGATATGATGTTAGTTTGCTAATCTATGTTTAATGTTAACCCTATGTTTATGCAAGTTAAGTATGTGGGTTTATGCAAGTTAAGTATGTGGGTTTATGCAAGATAAGTATGTGGGTTTATGCAAGTTAAATATATGGGTTTATGCAAGTTAAGTGGTGAGTTTTATGCATGCTAAGTATTTGATTTTATGCATGCTAAGTATTTGATTTTAGGCATGCTAAGTGTTTGGTTTTATGCATACATTATGACATGCAAGTCTACCCTTTTTAAATAAGATGCATACATATGCAAGATGACACCTTTGTATGCTATGCATACATATGCATGTTTACCCTATTATGATGCAAGTTCATATGCAAGTTTGCCTCTTTTTATGATATGCATAACATATGCGAGTTTGCCTCTATGTATGACATGTTATGCAAGTTCACATGCAAGTTTATGTGCAAGTTCATATGCAAGTTTATGTGCAATTTCGTATGCAAGTTTATGTGCAAGTTCATATGCAAGTTGTCTCTTTTTATGATATGCATAATGCAAGTTTGGGTTAAATGCTAGTTGGGTTTAATGTATGCTCATATATGCAAGTTGACACCTTTTGGACCCATGATAAAGTTATATGCTATGTTGGTTAAACCCATGACATTTGTGATGAATCTTCCCTTTTATTATGTCACGTTATGAGAACGAATTACGTGGGGAACGATGGGGTTAATATGCATATTAATAAAATGATGTGAATTGGGTATGATTAAGCATACCACAAATTAAATGGACATAATTGGGAATTTACCTATTGAGTTAGGTCTACCCATATTATGGAGTTGGGAATTTACCTATTAAGTTAGGTCTACCCATACTATGGAATTGGGAATTTACCTATTTAGTTAGGTCTACCCATATTCTTAAAAATGTGTAATTAATTAGGGATAATTAATATAAATATGAGGGTGATTAATTAGGTGTAATTAATCGACTAAGACACGAGGTTGGACTCAGTTGTAGCGTAAAACTGCCCGGACCCAACCGGCTTAACCAGTTGCTACAAATGTTAGCCCAATGTGAGAGGTCTTAGGCACAAACTAAATACGTGATTAATGTAAAGACACGAGGTTAGACTCGGTTATGACATAAGGCCGCCCGGACCCAACCGGCTTAACCAGCAGTCATAAAAGATAGTCTAATGTGAGAGGTCTTTATGAAGATCACGGTCTTAATTAATTAAGAAACACTTGACCATATTAGCATGTAGATGGACATGAGGGGTTAAGTGGGTGCCTTGGGTGGCATGAGGAGACTAGTGGGTTGCCTTGGGTGGCAATAGAAAATACGATTAGAATACTTAACCAAAGTGAAACATGTAATTAAAACATGGTTAAAGGGTTAAGTAAGTGCTTTGGGTGGCATGTGGAAATCTAGTGGGTACCTTGTATGACAACTAGAATATGATTAAATGACTTAGCCAAAATGTATAACATGTAAGTGGACATGGTTAAAGGGTTAAGTGGGATTCACTAGAAATAACAAGCTTAGGTGGTAGCTTGTGGGGGCCCATTTCAACCAATATCCCAAACGTATCTTAGTAGGCTCGACTCTAGTCGAGTGACGGGACACGCATATTGGGCTTGACTATAAGAGGCCAAACCGGGTTAGCGGTGGCAACGCAGGACCAACGGGTTTCATATGCGTGTGTGGACCCGGGCTGGTTGGTAAGTCGTTGTTGCATCGTGTAGATATAAAGCCGTGCACCGTTGATATTATCAGGTTGCCACTTTGGGGAGTGATACACCCCATCGTGGGACCAGCACGGGTATCTACGTAGGGGAGCCGATCGCTTGGGGAGTAGTGGGTACACCTATGTAGTCAGATAGGGGTACACGAAACTACTAAATTACTAAGTACACTTAGTGGGATCAACCTTTAAGTAGGAATGACTGGTGTGGTGCAGTGTAGTAATTATCCTTGGGTGGGTAGATGTGTCTTTACGGTTATCTTAGTTTATCCTAAGTCTACCAAGCTGCTTAGTGTAGCCATTCATCCCCAGACGTTACCGTATATCAAGCTTATGTCTTCTCTGGTTACTTTAATGATTGTATTGTTAAAGTTATAGGACTCGCTCAGATTTATTTCTGACCCCGTTGTTTTTATCTTTTTTTTCCAACCCCCAGGTTCTCAGAGTGGGCCCAGTTCGAGTGGGCTTTGATCAGGCTGCTTTATTCTCTTTTGGAGCTTGGACCATAGATGTAGAGCTCAGTTTACCCTTTCTTTTATGGCTATCAGTTCATGTATTGGGATTATGTACTTTTATTTATCAGGATGGATATTTTGTACTTGACTCTTATTATGGTTTTGTGATGTAACCAAACATGTTTTACTTTCCGCTGCAATGAAATGATGTTTTGAAATTTTCAAGTATTACTTATATCTGTCTTGTTGTAATTTTTCTGTTCTATATTCACTTAAAATACTCCACCGATGTTATGGCATTCCCTTAGAGAGTGATCATAGCGGGTGTGGGGTGTTACACATGGTATCAGAGCAAAGGTTACCGGAACAGATAAAACTTTTAGAAAACTATTTTCTAAGAATATTTTTGAAAGGAGTATTTTCAAAAACATGTCTTTTAAGAGAAAAGTTTTTTTTATTAAGAAAAGCATAATCCCCGATAGCCATATCTTTATCTTTTGAATTCTCCGTTTGAATCTTTCCTTTTTCGTCTCAGCATGGCTGAAGATCTTTATCTTCCGGACGGTATAGCGGTACCAGTATGGTATAGGAGGTTGTTAGAGGCTAGGGCCGCCGCTGCAGGTCCAGCAAATGTTCCTCCTCCACCCGTTGCACTCGTTCCTCCTCGCGCGGATACTTTTGCTACGACTTGTAGGAAGTTTAAGGCTATGGGAGGGAAACCTTTTGTGGGAGCTAGGGATTGGCTTAATGAGACGGAAGAATTGATGGAAATCTTGGAAGTGGAAGAGGGAAAGAAAGTCTGGTTAGCCGCTTGGTTAATGGAAGGAGAGGCCTCGTTCTGGTGGGAGGTCACTAATGGAGAACGCCCTGTTGACTCTTGGATGGATTTCAGGCAAAGGTTTGAGGCAAAGTTTCTCTCAAAAGCGGAAGAAAATATGCACGTGGAAAGGTTCTTGAACTTAAAGCAAGGGAACTTGTCGGTGAAAGAATATGTTAACATGTTTAAGCAGTTAGCGAGATTTAGCATAGACTTGGTAAACACACCGAAAGAGAAAGCTCTGAGGTTCGTTAAAGGCTTAAACGAACCGATGCACGGATTGGCTATGTCTCACATCCCTATTGGGGCCACTTTTGAGAAGCTAGTGGACATGGCACTTATGCATGAGGAAGAGAAGGGTCCCAATGCTAATAAAGCACCCGAGAAGAAAGGAGATCAGAAGAGACCTCAACAGCAACAGCAAAACAAGGGTGGGAAAGGCAACGGTGGCAAGGGAAAGAAGAAGTGCTTCAGTTGTGGGACACTAGGCCACCTAAGCAAGGATTGTCGCAAGAAGAGGAAGACTGGCTGCTTCCACTGTGACGAAGCAGGACATCTAGTGAAAGACTGCCCTAAGAAAGGGCAAAGGACGGGATCTACCTCAGGAGGACAGGTGCAAGTTCTTTTGGCACCAACTCAGGCAAGGGGGCAAGCTCAGGCTCTCGCGGTTCCACCGATTCAGGAAAGAGGTAGAACTATTTCCATTGAAAGTCTAGTTTTTCTGTTTGATTATCCGGGTCAAACTTTATTTGATTTTGACGCATCGAGTTCGTTTATTTCATTATTGTTAGTTGAGTCACTGCACTTAGACACCAGTTAGTAGATGATCCCTTGGTTGTTTCAAACCCAATTGGGGCTCCATGATGTGTTTGGGTTTGAAAGTTGCTATACTTAGCGTTGAGTTTAGATGTGATGCTTTTTGGGCTTCACGGGCTATGGGTTAGTGTTGGGCATGGACTGGTTATCCAGTAGGGGTGCCGTTCTTGATTTTGAAGGGAGAGTTGTTAGGCTTATGACCCGCTTGGGTAACACTCTCGAGATCTCTTGTAATCCCATGGAAACTGTTATGCTAAGTTATCTAGAATCGCTTGACACGTCGGTCGAGAGTTGCGATCTGTTAGAGTGGTCCGGGAATACTCGGATGGGTTTGAGGAGGTGAAGGGCTTACCTCCGGAGCGGGAAATTGACTTCCGAATATATCTGTTAGACAATGCCAAACCAGTACCTTGGCCAGGGTGCCACATGGATCCTCGTGAGAGGAGGGAACTCCATAAGCCAGTAGGCGATTTTCTTGAGAAGGGGTTTAGAAGACGAAGTATATCGAAGTGGGGTGCTCCAGTAGTTTTTGCTACGAAGGCGGATGGGTCCCTCAGACTTTGTGTAGGCTAAAGAGAACTAAATAAACTCACAAAGAAGAATAGACACCCATTGCCGAGGATTGATGATCTCTTTGATCAGTTGGTTGGCGCCTCAGTGTTTTCGTAGTTGGACTTAGCCACGGGGTTTCATCAGTTAAGAGCGGCTGAGGATAGTATAGAGAAGACTACATTTAGGACTCCGGATGGTTTTTATGAGTGGCTGGTGATGCCATTTGGTTTGACAAACGCCCCCGCATACTTTGTTGATTTGATGAGAAGGGTGTTCAGGGAGTACCTAAATAAGTTCGTGATGGTCTTTGTAAATAACATCTTGTCTTTTCTAGGAGCGAAATAAGTTTTCGTATGTGCTCAATAGGTTGAGCAAAGCCAGTTATGGGATAAACGGTGGTTTTGGAGTGAGACTGGCGAGGACATCCAGAGTTGGACAAGGGGCTTAATTATTTAGCCGTTTTTACTAGTATCATCTCACGTAGGACGTCTGAATTCGAAGGAGGTATCCCTTGGGTGTTTGTCTGATATTGGTTTAGGCCTTTGGGGCTTGCACTTGGGGGATGTCAAGTTCGAATAGGATGGTCTGCGTGAGAGATGGACAGTTGTGATGATTTTGGATGGGATTCTTTGCATCCTATGAGTTTGAGATAGCATATACCAATGGCAAGGGTAACGTGGTAGCGGACGCCTTAAGTAGAAAAAGGTTGTCCTTGAGTTCATTTTTCGTTGGACGACGGAGCTTGGAGTTTATTTCGATGTTTGAATTTAGACCTTCCATTGACTTTGTACCCGGTTTGCTAGCCTCCTTGGAGGTTAAGCCTACTCTTTTAAGGCGGATTGGCGGAGAACAGCGAGACGACCCACGGTTGGTTGAGTTAGTAGAGAAGCTCATGGGGAGGGGGAGTCGTCCAGACATTTGAGTAGGTACACCCTAGATAGTAAGGGGTGGTTGTGTAGAGATGGTAGACTTTGCATACCGCAAGACGAGGGTTGAGGAAGGCTATATTTGATGATGCACATCGTTCGAAGATGACCATTCATCCCGGTAGGGGACAAGATGTACCGAGACATGAAGCGAGTTTTCTTTTTGGGCCGGTATGAAAAAAAAAGATGTGGCCGAGTATGTCGCTAGATGCTTGGTGTGCTAGCAAATGAAAGCGGAGCAGAAGAAACCCGGTGGGTCGCTTCACCCATTGGAGGTTCCGCTATGGAAGTGGGATAGTGTCTCGATGGATTACCGAGATTGAGGAAGGGTAATACAGGAATTTGGGTTGTGGTAGATAGACTTACTAAGAGTGCCCATTTCATACCCGTGAAGAGCAAGAGGACTGTTCCAAGTCTAGCTTCAGTTTATATTCGAGAGATAGTTCGGTTGTACAGGGAACATGACGTATTCCATGTGTCACATTTGAGGAAGTGCCTACATGAGACCGCAGAGGCGGTAGAGCCGAGCTTGCTTAAAGAAGTAAAGGTAGAGCGTGATGTGATTATTCGACGAGCTCCTACCCGCATCCTTGGGTCAGAGGTTAGGAAGTTGAGAAACAGAGAGGTTCGACTAGTCAAGGAGAAAAGGGGAGAAGGGGAGAGCAATGCTACTTGGGAGACAGAAGCGAAGATGCGTTCGTTATACCCATTCCTTTTTAAGGGTATGTCCTTTAAACGTCTCCTTTATCGTTTGTCTAGTGCTTATCTTATCTTTAGTATATCCTCTCATTAGTACCTTTGACCTTTAGATAGGGTAAACCTATGGTTGAAACATGTGTTTGAGACATGTTATGTTTGATGGATGCGTGTGGATGCAAGTGGTTGCTAGTGGTTGCTCGTGGATGCATATACACACACTCTAGACACTAGATCGGCTCAGTCACTTCATATTGCATATTGCATATAATTGTGTGTAGGTAGCTATATTTATGGATGTATAATGGTTGTGCTATCATATGGATGATGCATTTTGGTGAATGATTGTGCACTCATGTAGAAATAGTATGTGTCGATAGGGTTCTTTCGCATACATATTGGGTGCATGGCACTATCATGGTTTGCATATGTTCATACATTAGATAGGGAACATATACACACACTTTTTGCATATGCTCATACATCATTAGAAATTGTTTTAAGGACAATGGATGCTCGTGTTTGATGGATTGAGTAGATGGTTGTTTGGATGGCAGGATATGCATTCTCCTTAGCTTAGAGATTTCGGGGACGAAATCCTTTAAGGAGGGGAGAATGTAACACCCCGAATTTCAGTTAATACTAATATTCACTAATTACAGAATAAATAATCTCAGATGTGAGAATTGGGGGAAACGGGCTGCGTCATTGCGTTCGTCTCGGAAAAATACGCGAAATAGAGTCCGAATTTTCGAAAATCGGAGTCCGTATGGCCCGGTTATGGCCCAATGAAGTTTACAGAAAATTCAAAGTTCAAAACAGATTTAAAAATTCAGGTTCAAATTTCGAAAACATGCAGAAATGGGGCCAGGCGGGAAAACTCCCGCCCAGCCTGGTCGACATGGCTGTCGACAGGGCTGTCGACTTGCCTGTCGACATACCTGTCGACTTGGCTGTCGACAGGGCTGTCGACTTGCCCTGTCGGCTGATGCTGGCCTGGTGCACCTAGTTGAGTTTGGGTTAGGCTTTGGGGCTGGTTTCTGGAAACTTCCTAAATCTGACGGACCTAATCTAACCTAGGGTTAATCCTATGGTCTAAAACACACCCTAATCCTATAAATACACCCTAATGCAAGCCTAATCCCTACTAAAAATAGAAATGATGCCATCATGCCGCCAAAATCAAACTTGAGAGGAGCCTCCACTAGTTTATGAAGAAAGTAGCAAGCTAATCAACCTCTAATCATCATCTCCTTCTTGTATAGCAACTAGTTCTACTTCATAAGTTTGCTAATCTTGGTTTTGGTGAGTTTCTATCACTTTAATAACCAATTGCTAAATTAAGTAGATGAGATATGATGAGATCATGCGGTTTTGTATGCGGATTTGTGGGTTTTAAATCATATGATATGATGTTAGTTTGCTAATCTATGTTTAATGTTAACCCTATGTTTATGCAAGTTAAGTATGTGGGTTTATGCAAGTTAAGTATGTGGGTTTATGCAAGATAAGTATGTGGGTTTATGCAAGTTAAATATATGGGTTTATGCAAGTTAAGTGGTGAGTTTTATGCATGCTAAGTATTTGATTTTATGCATGCTAAGTATTTGATTTTAGGCATGCTAAGTGTTTGGTTTTATGCATACATTATGACATGCAAGTCTACCCTTTTTAAATAAGATGCATACATATGCAAGATGACACCTTTGTATGCTATGCATACATATGCATGTTTACCCTATTATGATGCAAGTTCATATGCAAGTTTGCCTCTTTTTATGATATGCATAACATATGCGAGTTTGCCTCTATGTATGACATGTTATGCAAGTTCACATGCAAGTTTATGTGCAAGTTCATATGCAAGTTTATGTGCAATTTCGTATGCAAGTTTATGTGCAAGTTCATATGCAAGTTGTCTCTTTTTATGATATGCATAATGCAAGTTTGGGTTAAATGCTAGTTGGGTTTAATGTATGCTCATATATGCAAGTTGACACCTTTTGGACCCATGATAAAGTTATATGCTATGTTGGTTAAACCCATGACATTTGTGATGAATCTTCCCTTTTATTATGTCACGTTATGAGAACGAATTACGTGGGGAACGATGGGGTTAATATGCATATTAATAAAATGATGTGAATTGGGTATGATTAAGCATACCACAAATTAAATGGACATAATTGGGAATTTACCTATTGAGTTAGGTCTACCCATATTATGGAGTTGGGAATTTACCTATTAAGTTAGGTCTACCCATACTATGGAATTGGGAATTTACCTATTTAGTTAGGTCTACCCATATTCTTAAAAATGTGTAATTAATTAGGGATAATTAATATAAATATGAGGGTGATTAATTAGGTGTAATTAATCGACTAAGACACGAGGTTGGACTCAGTTGTAGCGTAAAACTGCCCGGACCCAACCGGCTTAACCAGTTGCTACAAATGTTAGCCCAATGTGAGAGGTCTTAGGCACAAACTAAATACGTGATTAATGTAAAGACACGAGGTTAGACTCGGTTATGACATAAGGCCGCCCGGACCCAACCGGCTTAACCAGCAGTCATAAAAGATAGTCTAATGTGAGAGGTCTTTATGAAGATCACGGTCTTAATTAATTAAGAAACACTTGACCATATTAGCATGTAGATGGACATGAGGGGTTAAGTGGGTGCCTTGGGTGGCATGAGGAGACTAGTGGGTTGCCTTGGGTGGCAATAGAAAATACGATTAGAATACTTAACCAAAGTGAAACATGTAATTAAAACATGGTTAAAGGGTTAAGTAAGTGCTTTGGGTGGCATGTGGAAATCTAGTGGGTACCTTGTATGACAACTAGAATATGATTAAATGACTTAGCCAAAATGTATAACATGTAAGTGGACATGGTTAAAGGGTTAAGTGGGATTCACT
The DNA here is from genome assembly GCA_030737875.1 of Allium sativum. NCBI lineage: Eukaryota > Viridiplantae > Streptophyta > Magnoliopsida > Asparagales > Amaryllidaceae > Allium > Allium sativum. The sequence goes on along the minus strand of JASFAX010000061.1, from coordinate 2,452,142 downwards.
AGAAATAACAAGCTTAGGTGGTAGCTTGTGGGGGCCCATTTCAACCAATATCCCAAACGTATCTTAGTAGGCTCGACTCTAGTCGAGTGACGGGACACGCATATTGGGCTTGACTATAAGAGGCCAAACCGGGTTAGCGGTGGCAACGCAGGACCAACGGGTTTCATATGCGTGTGTGGACCCGGGCTGGTTGGTAAGTCGTTGTTGCATCGTGTAGATATAAAGCCGTGCACCGTTGATATTATCAGGTTGCCACTTTGGGGAGTGATACACCCCATCGTGGGACCAGCACGGGTATCTACGTAGGGGAGCCGATCGCTTGGGGAGTAGTGGGTACACCTATGTAGTCAGATAGGGGTACACGAAACTACTAAATTACTAAGTACACTTAGTGGGATCAACCTTTAAGTAGGAATGACTGGTGTGGTGCAGTGTAGTAATTATCCTTGGGTGGGTAGATGTGTCTTTACGGTTATCTTAGTTTATCCTAAGTCTACCAAGCTGCTTAGTGTAGCCATTCATCCCCAGACGTTACCGTATATCAAGCTTATGTCTTCTCTGGTTACTTTAATGATTGTATTGTTAAAGTTATAGGACTCGCTCAGACTTATGTCTGACCCCGTTGTTTTTATCTTTTTTTTTCCAACCCCCAGGTTCTCAGAGTGGGCCCAGTTCGAGTGGGCTTTGATCAGGCTGCTTTATTCTCTTTTGGAGCTTGGACCATAGATGTAGAGCTCAGTTTACCCTTTCTTTTATGGCTATCAGTTCATGTATTGGGATTATGTACTTTTATTTATCAGGATGGATATTTTGTACTTGACTCTTATTATGGTTTTGTGATGTAACCAAACATGTTTTACTTTCCGCTGCAATGAAATGATGTTTTGAAATTTTCAGGTATTACTTATATTTGTCTTGTTGTAATTTTTCTGTTCTATATTCACTTAAAATACTCCACCGATGTTATGGCATTCCCTTAGAGAGTGATCATAGCGGGTGTGGGGTGTTACAAAGATGTTCTTGTTGAACCCAGTGTATTCCTCTCTAGAGGTACACTAGCGAAAGATGGTTCCATACCTTGTCATAGTTGGAAATCCATTACCCAATACGTGCTTGCGGTTTTGATTGTATACAATATATGTAGAACGTGAGATGAAAGCGTTTCTGCTAGATGATTATTATATTGTGGTTGATAGATATTATTATAATATCAAAAGGTTTTTGATATAAAAATATTTGTATTCTCATAAGGGAAAAACCCGTTCCATTATACGGCGTGGTCTTATGAGATATCGATTACCTGCTTGAACTGTTTTAAACTGTTTTACTCATACCAGTCCCATGACTGACCCGGAGTTTATTTGTTTGTTTCCCTAAACTCTTGGGTGCCTAAATTTGTAAGAGCAGTCAAGTAGTCGGGATTTACAGATATACTGGAAGAGCTGGAGCAGGAGGCTTCAGAATCATATAGCTATAGCTATTTCCGCTGTGTTGTAAGTGTTGTACTTTGAAATGATATGTATATGCAAGTACGAAGTTATATTTCAAAGTTATGTTATATATTATATGTTATTCGTTCCGCTGTGAGATTCGTGTTACTCTGATGTTGTGTTCTTCTTCTTCTTCTATTCTAAGTTTCTATCTTATCTATCCTCACCCTCTAATTTCTTTCACTAATGACTGGTATTTTTCGATGTTTTGGTTATCGACATCATGTTTATGTCGATCACCAAAGTCGTCAAAATCCCGGGTCATTACAGTTTCGATCAAAAAGCGTGTCAACAGAAACATTGTTTCCATACCTTGTCACTGATGCGCGCGAGTTATTAATTGACTCGTTTTACGTTTTAGAGCTTGTTTTAAGCCTCCTTTATATTCTACGGATGGATTTTTTTTTGAGTATTTTGGGTTACTGAGGTGAAAATTCCACTGTAGTGTGGGAAATGAAATATTCGTGAGCAGAGAAAATGTTAAAATTCATCGCTTTGACTTCCTTTTTCCGATTTAGGAGAAATTAAATAGGGAACGATTAGATTGCGTGACGTTTTGGATGGTACGGTTTGGATGCAAAATTGGTTGCTTCACACTTCTATTCATAGTTGTGTGAAGGTTATGGATGAAAAAGAGTTTACAAAATTTGCATTCATATAGAACAACCAATATATTTAGGATTTTTTGCATCATGTTTTCAAAAGTGTTTTAAAAATTTCAAAGCATACATACAGAGGGACCGTTTAGAATCATCTTGCATGCATGTTTAATGGTTGAAATGCATTATGTACACTATGCACATATACACATGGTTGAAAAGTGGATGTTCACAAATTGGTTGTATATGATAGGATGAGGAGGTGTAAGAATTTCGGGACGAAATTCTTTTTTAGGGGGGAAGAATGTAACAACACGAAATTTAGACAATAGATTAATTATTTAATTAGAACCTCGAAAATAGGAATTTCTACAAACAATGGAATTTGACCTTGAAACTTTATCCGGTGCGATCGTCTCGGAATTCTGGTCAACTTTCATGTTTGGAGTTTCGCGAATGGAGTGCGAATGAAAATGTGATGGACGAAATACGAAAAATGGACATAAGTGAATAAATATATTAATTAATAAATTCCTTTCCCTCTTTAACCTGCATTCATTGGGAATTCTGGGCGAAGGCCAGTCAACCGCTCCCTAGGGATGTCGACCGCTTCGGGCCTGTAGCGCCCAATGACAGCTAGGTTTTGAGGGGCATTTTCATTATTTTATATATTATAAATGGACAGATGTTAATTAAAATAAATCTAACGGTTCATGACTAATTCCACTCCTATAAATAAAGGGGTAAGGCCTCGCTCTTTTCCATACAAATCTGTAGGCAGCAGCGAAGCTCTGCGTACTCCCTTTCTCTTCAAATCTATTTCTTAATCTAAAATATATTCATATACAATCAATCAAATACAAATCATATAGATTTGAAAGGGATTACCAGATCCAATGGAAAAGAGTATGAATTGACGTCTAAAGCGGTTCTACATCAGATTCTCTCCTCTCTTCCTATTTTCTTACATATCTACAGATCTGAAAGTGTCCCCTTTTCAGATAAATTGTAGATTTATAAGAATTTGAGAATTGTATGCCTAAATAATAATTCAAACTTCAGATTTGAATGCTTTCAGGTGAGTGGGAAATTTACATATATAGTTATAATTGCCTGTTTATCTCGTTTGAATTCGATCTCGAAATATATGCCGATTTTCATCAGATCTGCTCATAATATTGTTGTAATTGAATTGATCCCTATCATATCTGCTTGTAAATATTGTTAAAACTTGTAAATTATGAATTATGGTTAGGAGTAATATTAATCGTAGGATTCTTAAATTTGTTTATACATATTTCCTACAATTATGTTATAAAATGTATGGTAGTTATTGTAAAACACTGTAGATTAGGAAACCAGATCCATAAGAATTGTTTAGATGTGGTTTTATTTCAAATCTCTAGTTTCAGTGTTAAATAACAAAGTGTGTAATTTTGATTAAAAGGTACAATGGTGAATTATGTGATTATAATTTAAAAGTCACATGACTATTTGTGTTCAATGTTGAGATTTTGGTTTAGTTGTTGCAAATACATCATTTTCCTCTTTTTGAACAAAAAGACATTATTTTGAATGCACAAGAGATATGAAAAAAAGATTTAAAACGGTAAAGTTGTGCAAATGCACATACAAATATAATTATACATATTTGCACGTAATTTGCATCAACTATTCTAAAATATACATTAATATATATTTCTTGTGATTTGAGAATATGCCAATTCCAATAATCAGGCATAATTTACAATAACTATAGCTAACGGTCTTTTTGTAAGATTTGGAACCTTACGGAAAGATTGAATAAAAAAGGAATGTTTGGTCATTTATTGAACCAAAATATTAAATTAATAATAAAAAAGATAACTACGTTGATCGCGCAAAAATATAAATATATATCATCCGTCCGAATCTATGTAAAATGACGAAATAGACATTGTACTGAATGTTTGATCGGTATTCATTTATGAAATCATACATATAAATGAAATCCATATTAAATGAATATATTTGTGGTGACCATTGTAGAAATTAATATAATTGGTTGCTATAAATAGGACCACAAATTAATAAATAACCATTGTAAGCAAATGCTGATTTGGGGAAAGTAAACTTAATAGGGAAATTAAGTAAAATGGTTACAATTCTTAAATTGATTAGGATAAATGTTGCAAACCCCAATTAGGGAATTTAATTTAAAATGCATCTAGACACGAGGTTAGACTCAAATTGTGATAGAAGTCTTCCTGGAACCGACTGGCAAATCCTGCATCCACAAGTGGTTAGCTTAATATGAGGGGTCTAGAAAGTAAATATAATTTTATTAAGACACGAGGTTAAGTTCATCTTGTGGTAGAAGTCTGCCCGGAACCGACCGTCAAATCCAGTATCCATAAGTAGTCAACTTAATGTAAGATGCACAGTGCACAAATATATGTGTATATATAACATGCAATAAATAAATAAATAAGAATAGTAATGTCTTTTGAGGTACAACAAATAGATACATCGGGACTGATAACATAAGGATATCCATTGTAAATTAATGTCTTAGGGAAACTATGGTTGTTAGGCTCATAAATGACGGTAACTGTTATCAATGGTAATAAAAGAAAATTAAAGATTAATTGTTGCCTTAGGAAAATATGACCATTGTGGTTATAAAAGGCAATACATATAAACAGAGGACAAAAAAAGGGATAAATGGGTATTGATTGTTGTTTATATACTAAGTCCAATTAGGGAAATAATCAAATAAATATCCTAGGATAAGGAGGATATAACTTTCATTATTTATACTAGTTAATATAGAACTTATAATTAAAAGTTACAATTGGGCTTAGTAGGTTAATGATGTGAAACATTATTAATCATAGGAACCCGTGATGACAATTCATCATGTACGTATTGTATTTCCGTAAAGTGAAACTAAACAGGAATGACTCAGAAACGTAGCCCACTTCATTCTCATAAGAAGAGGTATTAAAGGCTACTGGGGAACGAACTTAATAATTGTTTATCCCTAAAAGCATGTATATAATTGGTGTATTAAATCTTCTCAAGAACTACGGGATGACCACTACAGGGCTTAGATGTGCATGCATGATCCAGGACACTCGGGTCGTTCGTACAAGATAAAAAGTAGCCCCACATAACCAAGTCCAAACACATCAATAAGGTTTGAGCACGACAAGGAAGGACACATATATCAAAACTGATGTGTCGCCGCCAGTTGTACAGCATGGTTCTACCATACAAAGAGATAATGAGGCTCAGGCGAGCTTGGAAGACTCGTATTTGACATAAGAGTCGCCTGTTCCAATATCAAAGGGTCATTTGCACATAACCAGGAATACAACATAAGCTGAAAAACGAGCACAGCTCAAGGGACCGGCCGTTCATATCCAAAGAGGTCGGTCGCTCATATCAGGAAAAGTTATTCACCTCTACAATGAGAAAAGGCGTTCAAACGTTGGTAAACCTGGGCGTGACAACTCCCATGATCCGAGAGAACGTTCGGGTATAAGGAAGACTTAACAAGAAGGGTTAGTTCGACTGCTCATCAAAACGGGTCGAACATAATAAGTTAGCTTGACCATGGGGAAAGGTCACACGTACAAGACAAGGAAAAGAATTGGTTCCGGCCACACGTTCCACTCTGCAGTCGCCCGTTCATACTACCCTAATGAATCGTACATAGCAGAGGACACAAAGATGCCGGAGTTCACACATGCATCCCATGTTCGCTCACAGACTACAACTCCAGTCGCTCGCCAATTCCTCAATCAATCACTAACACTTCAATCATATCCTGCCTACCGGCCCAATAGATACCAACTCCCAGATAATCACAATTATATATGCTCTACAAGCCTCGGTTAGTTTCCCGTTCATTAGCAATCAGATGTTGATGCTCCAACCAGATAATATCTGCCACTCAATTATAAAACGCTTAACATGATGATCTGGTCGGTCGTTCTTATACTAACTAGGAAGCTTCGACAAGTCGTCTGTGCACTCATCGCCTGACCGCCCATTCAATGTGCTCAGACCTATGCAGTCGCTCGCTCCTATGAAAATGCTCGCTCCCATGAAGTCGTTTCAGGAAAATTGAATACAACTGTCACCAGTTGGCTACAGCTAAGCAGTGACATATTCGTAATTAATGAAACAAGCGACCCATAGTCTGCATATATGATTTTCAGATCATTTCTTCATGGAGGCACACCTATAAATAGGCCATGGCTCCCACCTAAAAGGGGGGAACTTCTTCCGACCATAAAGTGCTGACAAATTCTTTCCTCCACCATTCCTTAGCATTGTTAGCCACCATCACCATCTCCATTTGGAGGATCTTTCATCCATTTGGCAATGGCCGGCACCCATTGAGATCATCTAAGTGGCTAAGAGATTGAAGATTATCCACCATCTTCCTCTCAAACAAGGACATTCTTCTTATTCACCGCCAGTCTATCCTCATCCTTGATGGACCGTATCATCTCTCCATCGAATTCCACGAATTTAAGTGTGTCTTACATGTGAAAGAGAGTATATGTTGTAAAAGAGAGAGAATGCATGTATAAAGAGAAACTTCATGCCTTGTAATCACTACCATGTTAATGCAAACTACATTCATAGTGGACGTAGGCCTAGCTTAGGACCGAACCACTCTAAACCTCGTCTCCATTTTACTTTCTTCACATTTTTACTTTTAATTTTTGTTGAGTCGGCTCCATTTACTTTCTAACCACATTGATGAAGTACGGTTCATGTACCATTGGTGTTTGAGCCATTTTCGATGAAAACATTTGGCACCCACCGTGGGGCCGTATTTGCATCTTTCCCTATTGAACTCCAATGAGATTTTCTAAGAAAAACTTTGCTTGAAATCATGGATGTGCCGAAGTAAGTTACTTACGAAATCGATGACCTTACCGACAATGTTAATATTGTCACATCGTCTACTACCCATTTCGAGGTAGGAGAATCGTCAGAAATTGAGGTAGCTATAACCAAGAGAGAGTTGGAAGAAGTAATGGCGGGACTAATGAGTCAAATAACTATTGAAAACAATGCGATGATGAAGAAACATGAGTCAATTTTCGCTATTCAAGCCGCTACCGCAAAGGCCACACTAAGTGCCACTTGTCTTCCACCCGTTCGAAAGAGTCACGCATACGGTACAAAATTTTCTGCTTCAAGCGCGAAACAGGGAAATTCTATTCAGGAAGTTGCATATCATGCTAATCTGGACCGTGGAAAAGCTAAAGCACCTTTGCGTAACTATTCCGATGACCCAACCTCTCAACGAGTAAATGATCCCACCAAAGGGGCATCTCTCTTAAAAGAAATCCTAGATCCCCTATCTCCAGATCATGATTACACGCCTAGATGAGAGTGTGGCGAGGAAGAAGGCACTCGTTCCATGGATTGGAGCAAAGAGTAGGAATATATTTTTGGAATGGCACGTGGAATTGTGAACGAGAGCTTGAAGAAAGAGGATAACCGAAAAGAGTGGGAATTCTTTTCCTACTAAGACCCCAATCACCAAAAGAATTAAAATGGCTATATATCCACAGAAATTTAAACCTCCAACATTGCAATCCTATAATGGGACAAGCAATCCCAATGTGTTCCTGTGCAAATACGATCAGCATATGAACGGGGCGCGCGCCACCAACGAGATCAAATGCCTGTATTTCCCGACTTATCTAGAAGGGGTGGCCTACCTCTGGTTCACAAAGCTACCGCCGAAGTCTATGGACGACTTCGCTACCTTAGCTAGACTATTCAGTAAGCAGTTCAGGTTCCAAGCAGCTAGGGTTCAGGATGTTATGGAGCTAGGTGAACTACAACAAAGATCAAGAGAATCTGTCAAAGCTTTTCTCACCTGCTTTAATATGGCAGTGGCTGAAGTTGAAAATTATGAGCCCCATATAGTTCTGATGGCTTTGAAAAATATATGAGTGTTGAAGAGAATTCGGTGTGTGAACAACTAAAAGGGAAAGGTAGTGCTCAAAGTAGCTTTGATAGTCAGAAGAGGAGCAATGAAGGAAAGGATAACCGGGCTACGAAGAAACTCCGCTTTTTTAAGAACTCTGAGCTCACTCCCCTTAATGACACCATAGGGAATATCTTCATGGCAACTAAGGATACCGAGAAATATCCGATCCCAAAACAAATGCAGGTCAAAGATGTCGCTATAAGATCAGGAAGGTTTTGTCAATTTCATAACTAGCCAGGGCACGATACTAATGATTGTAGGCATTTTAAATCATTAATTGAGGGACTGATCAGGAAGAATCACTTGCAACAATATGTACAAGTCCATGAACACTGCCCCAACTCTCTACGAGCAAGCGGCAACAAGTAATGAGTAGATCACTCAGACCAATCCAAGGCCAGCACTTACTTAAGGATCAGTAGTCAGCATTTTGGTTTTGTCGGCTCTAAATAAGCAACCTCCATTACTTTACTTCGCTTTATTACTTTTTTTTGCCTTATTACTTAAGAACTGGTAGTCACTTTACTTTTCTCTATTGCTTATTATATTCTTGTAAGCAATTGACGATGATTTACTTACAAAGGCCTTATAAAATCAAAAATTATGTGCTTACCTAAGTAACATACTTGTAAGCTCATACTAAAAGTTGGTTTCTTAAAATGTACGCATAGTAGAAGCTATCGCCCATCTACAACTAAACCATAACGGGAAGCTTCCCAAAGCATATTTCAAGCAGAGCAACTTGAGAGCCAAAAACATCATGCGAATTAAGCCTGATAAACAAGAATATCGCTTCAAAAGAATAAGCTGTTCTGGGGCAAATAGTGAAAAGCATAGTAAGCAAATAACAAGTCAAAAAGCTACACTTTTCACCACGAAACACGCCAAACTCTTAGCAAGCATCCATTGAAGGGGTTGGCGTCAAACTTTGAGGAAGATACAAAGGCAGTATCAAATTTGTCCCACGGATAAAATTGCTAGTCCCAAAAGAGGCACCTTGTTAGGTGCAGGACACAAATTCCTTAAATCGAAATAGAGTTCGATAAGAGGAACTAGTGTCCACCTCCCGGGGTGATTCATAAAATTGGAAGGAACAACAACACCTAGGCTGGAAGCACCATTCCTAGTGCCAGAAGGACTGACGAACATGTTGGAAGGACCAGCGCAAACAGAAACCCTATCCGAAAGGGGTAACAGAAATCCTAGCCGAAAGGGGTATCCAATTTAGGTCTTTTTTGATTCAAAAATAACCAGATCAAATAGGACCGAGAATGGATCGAAACTTGAAACCCAAATCCTCCCTTGGGGGCAGATACTCAAAACCAGTCTTCAAAGGGCTTGGGTCACCGAATCAGTGAGATATGGGGTTGAATACATTCTAATAAAGAACAACAACACGTATATATATATATACGAATATGTATTTAATTGAGTCTACGAAGGGCTTGGGACACCAGGTCAGTGAAAAACACGATTAAATGCACTACAAGGTACATAAACCTCTTTGGAGGGCACACGTTCAAGATCAAACTTCGAGGGGCTTGAATTACTAAGTTATTGAAAGCACGAGTAAATGCGTGGAATTCTAACATTACAACGAACTTTGATACGGGAGTCTAACCGTAGCGTTAAAGCGAACCAGTAATGCTAATTTTACACACCATAAGTCGGGCGTAATCGTACGATTAACAAAGTGCTCAGCGATACAAATGAATTGTGTAAAGGTATAACATGCGGTGCACCAGCGAGAAGGTAGATAAACTAAATAAAAAGAAAACTGTAGTACAATGAAACAGGTCCCAAATCAGTCATAAAGTCAACAACATAAACATATGATAATAAGCGGAGGCTGGCACCCGCATATACAAGTTAGTCTAAACGCAACACATTAAAGGAACAACGGAAATAATGAAAGGTGAAGCTAGCCAGTTATAACCTTCTAGTATGAAAGATAGTGACCTTCTCCCGGGATTCAAGGGCCTTGATAAGCTCAAACTTGTCTTTTTCCAAAGCATGGATTCGATCGATGTCCTCTCTGTTCAACCTCTGAAGATCACCAACAAGAGTATGCCAAGCACCCAATTGCCTCACAATATAATTCATGACTTCCACAATAAGGTCTCCAACCAAATTTGGACGTGCCTCCAACTGATCAAATTCATCCAGTATGCAGTCTTTCATAGCATCCATTTTACCAGCGACAATCCATTTGTCGTACGGGTCTATGTTCAAGTCAGAACACATACCTTCTAAACACCAACCCTCAATCGTTCAGCAAGTGTAGGATGGCATGGATTAGAAACATAAAGAGGCCTCTGTATGGTCGTTTGAAGATTAGCAGAATTTGAAGTGATGGGCAGAGAAGCTAAAGATAGTTGGTCAGAAGTAGTCTGAATATCTAGGACGACAGGTTCGTCCAGTGTACGACATCCTTGAGGGGCACTTTTGCCCAAATTCTTTTTACTCTTCAGCCTGCTTTTCCTGCCAACCTTCTTCATCGCCTTCTTATTTGGTCTCCTTAACATAAGGAATTTCATCCTTGGACCTAAGGAAAATACCAAAAGGTAATTCAGTGTGTGTTGAACACCAAAGGGTTGTTTTAGTCTGAAGTTTGAATATTGATCAAAGCAAGTCAATATGAGCATGATTAGAGGTCGTGCGCGACCAAAAACAACCCAACCAGATTTGGGCATGAATAGAAGCCATGTTTGATTTAAGCCAGTAATGTCTAGGGCATTCTAGAAAACAACCTATAGGCAATATCAAAATCGAAACTTCGAAAGGTTCCATTTGATTCAGATTCATCAAATGAATACAGAAACAACACCGTCATCAAACAGACCTAATTGTTGCCAAAATCCCAATTCATACTCAAATCAATCAAACCACACTTAAAATATCCTAGTTCGAAGCTATCTACGACATCGGTAGCTGCTAAAACAAAACAAGGCAGAGTAAAAAGAAAAAACTCACCAAAACAATCATGGTGCTTCAGATCCAAAGAAAACTTGCCCTTAATTAGCCAGGTGTTGCTGGAAGCGCAAACAAAATATTGAGCTGAGAAAACTGAGAATTTCAAAGAAAAGTCTGGGCAAAAATTAAAGGATATGGATTACCTTGTAAGTTTCTCTAGAACATTACCACCATCAAAAGAGTTCTTTGAGGAAAAGAGGTGAAATGAGGAAGGAAGAAGGGAGTTTTTAAAAAAAGACTAGTCCAGAACGTTCTTACCACGTCAGCCTAGTCAAAATATGATGACCCACCAAAACCAACTCACTCGGACCTCCATAATATGCCTGACAATACGAGCGACCTAGGGCAACCTTAGTCTTGTTCAGCCCAGAACAACTGAAAACCATGAGCGATTGGAAAACGAAGATTTAATTCACCAAATTACGTTATGATCGATTATTTCGAAGCCCGTAATCTTCTCCGGAACAAGTAAATTACGAACTTCGAGGGGCAAATGTTTATCCCTAAAAAGCATGTATATAATTGGTGTATTAAATTTTCGCAAGAACTACGGGACGACTGCTACAGGGCTTAGATGTGCATGCACGATCCAGGGCACTCAGGTCTTTCGTACAAGATAAAAGGCGGCCCCACATAACCATGGCCAAACACATCGATAAGGTTGAGCATGGCAAGGAAGGACACATACATCAAAACTAATGGGTCGCACGCCAGTTGTACAGCATGGTTCGACCATACAAAGAGATAATGAGGCTCATGCGAGCTTGGAAGACTCGTATTTGACATAAGAGTCGCCCTTCCAATATCAAAGGGTCATTTGCACATAACCAGGAATACATCATAAGCTGAAAAACGAGCACAGCTCAAGGGACCGGCCGTTCATATCCGAAGAGGTCGGTCACTCATATCAGGAAAAGTTATTCACCTCTACAATGAGAAAAGGCATTCAAACATCTGGAAACCCGGGTGCGACACATGTCCCACGATCCGAGAGAACGTTCAGGTATAAGGAAGACTTAACAAGAAGGGTTAGTTTGACCGCTCATCAAAATGGCTCGAACATAACAAATTAGCTTGACAATGGGGAAAGGTCATACGTACAAGACAAGGAAAAGAATTGGTTCCGACCACACGTTCCACTCTGCAGTCGTCCGTTCATGCTACCCTAATGAATCGTACATAGCAGAGGACACAAAGATGCCAGAGTTCACACATGCATCCCATGTTCGCTCACAGACTGCAACTCCAGTCGCTCGCCCATTCCTCAATCAGTCACTAACACTTCAATCATGTCCTACCTACCGGCCCAACAGATGCCAACTCCAAGATAGTCACAATTATATCTGCTCTACAAGCCTTGGTTAGTTGCCCGTTTATCAGCAATCAGATGTTGATGTTCCAACCAAATAATGTCTGCCAGTCAATTATAAAAAGCTTAACATGATGATCCATTCGGTCTTTCTTGTACTAACTAGGAAGCTTCGACAAGTCACCTGTACACTCATCGCCTGACCGCTCATTCAATGTGCTCAGATCTATGCAGTCGCTCGCTCCTATGAAACCGCTTGCTCCCATGAAGTCGTTTCAAGACAATTGAATACAATTATCGCCAGTTGGCTACAGCTAAGCGGTGGCATATTTGTAATTAATGAAACAAGCGACCCGTAGTCTGCATATATGATTTTCAGATCATTTCTGCATGGAGGCACACATATAAGTAGGCCATGGCTCCCACCTACAAGGGGGGAACTTCTGGTAACTACAAAGTGCTGACAAATTCTTTCCTTTACCATTCCTTAGCATTTCTAGCCACCATCATGATCTCCATTTGGAGGATCTTTCATCCATTTGGCCATGGAACCCATTGAGATCATCTAAGTGGCTAAGAGATTGAAGATTATCCATCATCCTCCTCTCAAACAAGGACATTCTTCTTATTCACTGCCAGTCTATCCTCCTCCTTGACGAACCGTATCATCTCTCCATTGAATTCCATGCATTTAAGTGTGTCTTACATGTGAAAGAGAGTATATTGTAAAAGAGAGAGAGAGAGAGAGAATGCATGTATAAAGAGAAATTTCATGCCTTGTAATCACTACCATGTTAATGCAAACTACCTTCATAATGGACGTAGGCCTAGCTTTGGGCCGAACCGCTCTAAAACCTCGTCTCCATTTTACTTTCTTCACATTTTTACTTTTAATTTTTGTTGAATGCGGCTCCATTTACTTTCTAACTACATTTGTGAAGTACGGTTCATGTACCATTGATGTTTGAGCCATTTTCGGTGAAAACAATGATCTTCGCGTATACTTCGCTTTTTTGGGTCTTAAGTAGCTTAGGTCGAGGAGTTCACCTGGGAGTAGGTCTTTCAGTTTAGGGGTCTTAAATGGTGTGTGGGGGGGCTACCCAAACCTTGTAAAGACCCGCAGCTTCCCCGTAAAGGAAAGCGTCGGATAGTTCGAGAACAAACCACAACAGAGCGCATACAGAAGAACATTTCATTGTATATTACAACAATGCATCAGATTACAAGAATATACAGAGTATGAATAAATATTACACAGAAATATCAGAGATTTAAATTACATTTAAATACATAGCAGCGGAAAATAATACAATACACAACTAGAAGTAGATATACGAATACAAAGCTTTCCGGATATCGTTCCAGCTGTAAACCAGGATCCTGTGAATATAAATCTGCAAAACCAAAACTACTAGCTGCCCGTGTCAAAATAGGGGCACCCAGAGTTTAGGTTAAAGCAATAAACTCCAGGTCAGTCATGTGACTGGTGTGAGAACTAAAACAGTTATTAATCTTTATTTTAAATCATTAGGTAAAAATCAAGGGACCACGCCGTATAACACGGAACGGGTTTCCTCCCAAGAATACCAGTGCATAAAACAAACAGCGCTATGCTAAATAAAGAAAAATGAAGCTGTTATAAGACCCAGGTCCTATCACACAATGCAACGCAAGCCGGGGGATAGGGTTTTCCCTTATAACAGCCAAAGAATGCTTGATACGTTTAAAACAAATCATTTGATACTATTATAAGTGCATAGTGTATAAAACAACTTCAAATCATAAGTATCAATCATAGGCGGCATGAATGGCCCATAACACTATGTCGCCATATATAAGTTTACAATCAATACCGCAAATGTCGTATTGGAAGTTGGGTTATCATTTATGGTATGAACCGAGGCTAGGGGCAAGATCCTCTACCGATTTGTGACTCTCTAGCCCGAGCCACAGGGTCAGAGCGCATCGACCCTTTAGATCGTCAGGGCCGGTCCACCGATGTGGATTATTATGCCTGAACACTACGTTTCCCCGCCCTTTGGGGCGTAAGCCTGGCCCGTCAGCCGACCAGAAGCATCGGCCGAAACCGATATCACGAGGCGCCTCGCTTTTCAGCAAGTAATAATAAGTAACATCCACATGAGTCAAACTCGTCAGCCAGTTCAAGCACTGACGCCACTCATAACTAGAAAGAAACGTAGGCCCTCCCTGATGTCCGTCTCCCGTTTTTGATTCATACCGGGTGTGATACTCGCGAATCAACGTTACACAAAGCTACGCCACAAAGGCCGTGCTTCGATCATCAACCACAAGACTTTGCTTTTCAACAGAAGCCTTGATCATTTGCCTCTTAGCATGCCACACAGGCAATTCACTCCATGCGATTGATATCCATCAATATATAACCCCTGAGCTCATACGTCTCAGAGAAGGGCGTTAAGCAAGAGAATAAATTCTCCGCCGCCAAACAGATATATATTTAATAGAGATCAATCACACGGACTAAAATCCAATGTCAGACACACAGTCCATTTACAAGTCCGTTCTGGGGCTGAACGAAACCGGAGGCACCTAGTACCTCGCATATCCATCGATCTCCAAGTACGTCTGGACGATCACTAACTGTTTCCATCTTCTTGGGTGTACAGCCCAATCAAGATCATCAGTAATTACCCAAACGACGTGAAGACCTCCGGTCTTCGACCATCGTCTTCATCTTCGACTTATCGTCGTATCAGTTATTCAGAATGGGATAAACCCGGTCTTTCCGAATAACTCGCGTATATATTAAATAAGTGTTACACAAACACAACATACACCTCATTCCAATTCATCAGTCACTAACCGTAAATTAATCAAGAGAATAATTCCCCAAATATTAACCCCGAAGGCCGAAACCAACATCAGATCAATATCCAGAAAACCATTCTGCTTGGCCAACCGACAGTTAGTTTCTAAATTTCACATTCATAGGGAAATGTTCCCATTAATTTTATCCAAGATAATTTTCTTGAATTTATTCTTCTTTTGAATTTCGATTCAACTAGTCGAGATTAACGAACCTTACCGAAGTAATCATTGGTTTTAATTTCCCAATCCCAACCTATTTATCCCATGAAGTAAAACTGGTAATACTTCATATCTAACACCACAGTGTTATCGGTAAATTCAATTACCATTTCACGTTCAAATCTAATTAAAGATTTAACTATCGCCTGGAGCAAAACTGGTGATACTCCATTTCGATTATTTCAATCTAATTAAAGATTCATTAAAACTCCACTTAGTTTTAATCTGTGACTGGGTTAAAGAATCAGTGTCATTTAAAAACACGGTTCACGATAAACCCAAAATCACCTTTCATTAATGATCGGGTTAAAGAACGAGTGTTATTTAAAACACTGTTCACGATAAACCCAAAAATAATATCAATTCAATTCCAATTAAATATTATTTAATTGGTACACTTCATTAAATCTAAATAAAAAGATTTAATCATTTCTCAACTGGGTTCAAGAACAGTGTTAGTGAAGACACCATTCACGACAAACCCAAATCACATTTGATATTCAATATAAGGCTCTGAATAGAAAATATATCGGCTTATATTCAATATCAAATTCTACGATTAACAAATGTCGTATTGGAAATAACGATACAAATATATCTTTCAAATTTCCATAACAACACCTGTATAATCACGAATTCCAACATCGAAATATTCCGAAGGCAATTTCGATTCAAATCCACTCCAATGCAATCATTGGATATTCTGGTTATTTTTAAAACCCTTTTCTAATTCAATTTATTTATTAAAAAAAAATAAATAGAATTTTAATTCTAGTTCAAAACTAGTTCATTTCGATAAAAATCCATTTTTATCTTTTCAAATATGGAGTTTTTTCATCCCAAATCTTCACAAATCATTTCTTATGATTTTACACAAATTATTGCTATTTTTAATAATTTTATCAAGGCCCGTACAGTCGATTTCCATCAACGGCCATCGAACTGCACTTACAGCGACCTTTTTCGAATTTGATTTGGACATAATTCCAAATCCAACCGTTAGATTTCAAATTTCTAATATTCGTTAGAAAGCTCTTTTCGATACGAACCCAACGGTTCCGGTTTTAGGAGAATCCGACGGTCGGATCTCCCGTAATGTCCGTTTGAAATAAATGGTCGAAATTCGCGAACTGCCGCGGCGCGGCGCGTTCTATTCAGGCCATTATATTATATATAATATATATAATATATATTTCGTCGATTTCTATTTAAAACGAATTATATAAATAGTTTTAAATTCGTTTCAAAAGCAATTTCAACTTCCATTTCAATTCAAATCGAAACTGAATTCTTCTTTATAAATTCGTTTCAAAATTCATTTCTATTCAATTCAAATTTCGATTCAATTTGAATTCATTTCAATTTGCTTTCAATTCAATTTAAATTCGTTTTCAATTCATCTCGAAATCGTTTTCAATTCAATTCATTTCGAAATCGTTTTCAATTCAATTCATTTCGAAATCGTTTTCAATTCAATTCATTTCGAAATCGTTTTCAATTCAATTCATTTCGAAATCGTTTTCAATTCAATTCATTTCGAAATCGTTTTCAATTCAATTCATTTCGAAATCGTTTTCAAATCGATATAAATATCGTTCACGTCAAAATGGCGTCAAACTAATCAACACGGCTTCATAAATTTCTATTTTCAAATATTCTATTTCAAATATTTCTATTTCAAATATTTTCACTTCAAATATTTCTTTTTCGAAACTGGAATGAGGCCCAATCAATTACCATATAAAGTTAATTATATGGATTTTCATACAACACATGTATATAATAGCAACGATAAATAATCAACCATCAACCAAAGTGCACTACACTGTATAAGCATCAAATATAGATATCTAACGCTTATAACAGCCTGTCAATCAATCGATCGACATATTTACTCAATCAGGATGAGTGAACTTCAAATTTCATCCCAACACCCGTGTGGGGTTTCAAACAATCAAACACATATTTTATTTGTGCAGTTAGGCGATGTGTAAAATTTATCGACCCAATCAACGTCCTTCAAATAGGTGTACATAAACAAACCGTCAGGTTTGTAAATGAATATTTATTTATTCACATTCACGTTAAAAATTATATTTTTAACGATAAAACATTTTATTTTAACATATGAATTTCTATTCAGTTCATTCTTTAAATAAAATGCTATTTTTATTTTTCTAACTTATTTTAGAAAATTTCGGCGGCATAACGGCAC
This sequence comes from Allium sativum, assembly GCA_030737875.1. Classification (NCBI taxonomy): domain Eukaryota; kingdom Viridiplantae; phylum Streptophyta; class Magnoliopsida; order Asparagales; family Amaryllidaceae; genus Allium; species Allium sativum. The sequence continues at coordinate 2,434,483 of JASFAX010000061.1, read as the reverse complement.
GATACTAGAAACGGGACAAGGCCTAGCCTTATCCCCGGACTAGTGAAGGCCCACGCCATTCACACATCAATCTTAATCAATTTCCAATTCAACCAATCAATCAAATCCCAATCAAATAATCTAACCAACTACACAACCAAACAAACAAGTCCATGGTATGTGGACGGGTGTCGGGTGCTTCTAATAAGCACCGTCTGCATCCTAGTATATATATATATAACTAGAAAAATAGAATTTGAGTGAGAAGTTCTCACCTATAGCTATCCAAGCTCCATGGCTCTTCATTGATAGAAATCTTCATCGCTATCGCCTTTTTGTCACTTTCGTTGTCCGCTTTCACTACATATGTAAAAATCGAATTTTCACTTCGCTATTCCATATATAAAAATCATATTTTTATTTCAAAGTTCAATATATAAAGATCGAATTTTTATTTCAAAGTTCAATATATAAAAATCGAATTTTTACTTCTATGTTATATAGATAAAAATTATATTTTTATCACGCTATTTTCTATATAAAGATTTCGCCTTTTCAAATTTAAAGATTTCATCTTTATAAAAATCTCATTTTTATCTTTCTACACATATAAAGATGACATTTTTAATATCCCGATCATGTAAAAATTATATTTTCAACTCTTTACATAAACAAAAATCATATTTTGACATCACCTATATAGCAAAGACTATATTTTTAATACCTTAAAAATATAAAAATCATATTTTTAATACTTTAAAAATATAAAAATCATATTTTTATTCTACTATTCGATATGTAGAAAAAAATCAAATCCTTTATAAATCAGTTTTTAAAATGCTTTAAAATCAGTTTTCAAAATGTTTTAAAATCAGTTTTCTAAAATGCTTTAAAATCAGTTTTCAAAATGTTTTATAATCAGTTTTTAAAATGCTTTAAAATCAGTTTTCAAAATGTTTTATAATCAGTTTTTAAAATGCTTTAAAATCAGTTTTTAAAATGCTTTAAAATCAGTTTTCTAATTATGTTAAAAATCAGTTTTCTAATTATGTTCTAAATAAAAATAAAAGTAAAATAAATAAATTAAAAACTTACAGGGGGGCTGACGCGAGGGGCCTGGTCGGAGGAGCTCGCCTGGTCGGAGGAGCTCGCGTCGGGCGGTCCTAGGGTTAGGGCGAGGGTTCGATTTGGGGTATGGGGCGTTGGGGATTCGGGGCGGTTTCGATGGGAGAGGAAGGGGAGAGAGAGGCGGAGCTCGGGGAGGTGGGGCGGCGCTCCGGTTGGGCGACGGTCAACGGAGGTGGAGGCGATGGGTAGAGGGGCGCCATTTTTTTTTTTTTTTTTTTTCTCTGATGCATTCGAAGTATAAGGGGGGGGGGGCAACGCGGGTTAAAGGGGGGAGATTTTTCTTTTTTTTTTTTATTTATTTATTTATTTATTTATTTTGCAAAAAGTTGACTTTTACATATGACCTCGAAACGAGGCCCACCGCCTGTCGTCCATAGCGTTTAACCCCCATTCCGAACACAATGGGATATGTATCGCAAGCTGATCTGATCGTTCTGCTCAGCTTCCGTTAAATTTACTTTTAAATCACTATATTGAATTTTAAACGTACATTTCAAATTACCGGGGTCACATACTAACTTTAAAAATTCCAGAAAAATATTTTCTAGCTTCGTATTGACGATACGGTCCTAACAAAACTAGTTTCGTCGAATTCTGAGGTCGTTTGCAAAATGTCCATTTTTAAGGGCCTTATATATATAAAAATATATATAAATTCCACAGCAACTATTTCAAATTTTAAACTGGACATATCTTATCATTTCTAAGATGAAATCTCAGTTTGTTAACTTCGTTATAAAGATATAGTTATACAGATTCAAATATTTCTTGTTTCGTTCAATTCTGACTTATATTGAATTCTGTATATTCATTTGAAATTAGAAATCGAATTTTCGAACTACCGCGCCATTTTCAATTCCATTTATAATTATATATAAATATTTATATTCTAACGACGACGCGTATAAATATATACGTTCGAATTATATTCAAAATAAATTTCTCGTCGATATTATTTAAAATAATCTATTTTAAATAATCAAAATTCGCTATAATTGCCAAAATAAAAATTTTAAACTGGCCCAGATTTTCCGGGTTGTTACAATCTCCCCCACTTAAAACTTTTCGTCCCCGAAAAGGAACAAAGTTGAAAGTAGTTTGATTAATTAACTCTACGCTCGATCTGACTTCCATTCTCCAACTTTTCAGTTTCTGAGAATTTTCAAAATTTCAAAAATTTGGCTAACACCCTAAATTTTTGAAAAATTTCGCCATAACCTCCCCTGCACCGGGAGCATCGGGGAATTTCAAATAGCTTCCCCGGTCCTTCAGATCTCAAAAAGAAAAAGAAAAAGCCAAGCGGCTAGCCAATAGGCTCACAAAATCATCATCACCCAAACAAAACAGGAAATTATGTAGTAAACATGTACCTATTTGTCGGGCAAACAAATTTTATTCTCTGCTCTAGCCTCCTTGCTATGACCTGTTCAAAGATATATATGCATATGCAAGCAAATGCGACCAAATTTCAATACAAGTCAATATTTGATTCAGTTAGGCATAATGGTTTAAAATTATTAAACAATTAAACAAACAACACAAACATCAATCAATTAGTGAATTTAACGTTTCAAATTCATAATTTTAATACATATACTGAAAATCTTGTTTTTGATGCCAATTCACAACAATAGGCCCTATCTAATTTTTGGTTCTCACACCAGTCTAATGGAAATATATAAATATCACACCTTCGTCACACGAATATAAATTCTGACGATGAGTACTCAACCATCAGAATCATCTTCGGGCCACTAGAGTATGATTCTATATCTATCCAATATATTAAAACTTCGAATACACGCGGATCAGACGTATACGCAAAATCTTTATATACTGGACTGTCCAACTCCATATAAATAGATAATCAGATACGTATAATTGATTTAGATTTTCAAAACAAAATTTGTTTTCATTTTTAAAAATATACTCTTCACACTCGTTCTAGGATACTACTGATCCTATCTCTAACGAGTCATTCCCATTGGATATTGCTAATCCAATATCTGATGAATTCTTTCGTATGGTTCTAATGTGCCTTGTTCTCTAGCTTTGTAAACCAAAGCTCTGATACCAACTGTAAAGACCCGCAGCTTCCCCGTAAAGGAAAGCGTCGGATAGTTCGAGAACAAACCACAACAGAGCGCATACAGAAGAACATTTCATTGTATATTACAACAATGCATCAGATTACAAGAATATACAGAGTATGAATAAATATTACACAGAAATATCAGAGATTTAAATTACATTTAAATACATAGCAGCGGAAAATAATACAATACACAACTAGAAGTAGATATACGAATACAAAGCTTTCCGGATATCGTTCCAGCTGTAAACCAGGATCCTGTGAATATAAATCTGCAAAACCAAAACTACTAGCTGCCCGTGTCAAAATAGGGGCACCCAGAGTTTAGGTTAAAGCAATAAACTCCAGGTCAGTCATGTGACTGGTGTGAGAACTAAAACAGTTATTAATCTTTATTTTAAATCATTAGGTAAAAATCAAGGGACCACGCCGTATAACACGGAACGGGTTTCCTCCCAAGAATACCAGTGCATAAAACAAACAGCGCTATGCTAAATAAAGAAAAATGAAGCTGTTATAAGACCCAGGTCCTATCACACAATGCAACGCAAGCCGGGGGATAGGGTTTTCCCTTATAATAGCCAAAGAATGCTTGATACGTTTAAAACAAATCATTTGATACTATTATAAGTGCATAGTGTATAAAACAACTTCAAATCATAAGTATCAATCATAGGCGGCATGAATGGCCCATAACACTATGTCGCCATATATAAGTTTACAATCAAAACCGCAAATGTCGTATTGGAAGTTGGGTTATCATTTATGGTATGAACCGAGGCTAGGGGCAAGATCCTCTACCGATTTGTGACTCTCTAGCCCGAGCCACAGGGTCAGAGCGCATCGACCCTTTAGATCGTCAGGGCCGGTCCACCGATGTGGATTATTATGCCTGAACACTACGTTTCCCCGCCCTTTGGGGCGTAAGCCTGGCCCGTCAGCCGACCAGAAGCATCGGCCGAAACCGATATCACGAGGCGCCTCGCTTTTCAGCAAGTAATAATAAGTAACATCCACATGAGTCAAACTCGTCAGCCAGTTCAAGCACTGACGCCACTCATAACTAGAAAGAAACGTAGGCCCTCCCTGATGTCCGTCTCCCGTTTTTGATTCATACCGGGTGTGATACTCGCGAATCAACGTTACACAAAGCTACGCCACAAAGGCCGTGCTTCGATCATCAACCACAAGACTTTGCTTTTCAACAGAAGCCTTGATCATTTGCCTCTTAGCATGCCACACAGGCAATTCACTCCATGCGATTGATATCCATCAATATATAACCCCTGAGCTCGTACGTCTCAGAGAAGGGCGTTAAGCAAGAGAATAAATTCTCCGCCGCCAAACAGATATATATTTAATAGAGATCAATCACACGGACTAAAATCCAATGTCAGACACACAGTCCATTTACAAGTCCGTTCTGGGGCTGAACGAAACCGGAGGCACCTAGTACCTCGCATATCCATCGATCTCCAAGTACGTCTGGACGATCACTAACTGTTTCCATCTTCTTGGGTGTACAGCCCAATCAAGATCATCAGTAATTACCCAAACGACGTGAAGACCTCCGGTCTTCGACCATCGTCTTCATCTTCGACTTATCGTCGTATCAGTTATTCAGAATGGGATAAACCCGGTCTTTCCGAATAACTCGCGTATATATTAAATAAGTGTTACACAAACACAACATACGCCTCATTCCAATTCATCAGTCACTAACCGTAAATTAATCAAGAGAATAATTCCCCAAATATTAACCCCGAAGGCCGAAACCAACATCAGATCAATATCCAGAAAACCATTCTGCTTGGCCAACCGACAGTTAGTTTCTAAATTTCACATTCATAGGGAAATGTTCCCATTAATTTTATCCAAGATAATTTTCTTGAATTTATTCTTCTTTTGAATTTCGATTCAACTAGTCGAGATTAACGAACCTTACCGAAGTAATCATTGGTTTTAATTTCCCAATCCCAACCTATTTATCCCATGAAGTAAAACTGGTAATACTTCATATCTAACACCACAGTGTTATCGGTAAATTCAATTACCATTTCACGTTCAAATCTAATTAAAGATTTAACTATCGCCTGGAGCAAAACTGGTGATACTCCATTTCGATTATTTCAATCTAATTAAAGATTCATTAAAACTCCACTTAGTTTTAATCTGTGACTGGGTTAAAGAATCAGTGTCATTTAAAAACACGGTTCACGATAAACCCAAAATCACCTTTCATTAATGATCGGGTTAAAGAACGAGTGTTATTTAAAACACTGTTCACGATAAACCCAAAAATAATATCAATTCAATTCCAATTAAATATTATTTAATTGGTACACTTCATTAAATCTAAATAAAAAGATTTAATCATTTCTCAACTGGGTTCAAGAACAGTGTTAGTGAAGACACCATTCACGACAAACCCAAATCACATTTGATATTCAATATAAGGCTCTGAATAGAAAATATATCGGCTTATATTCAATATCAAATTCTACGATTAACAAATGTCGTATTGGAAATAACGATACAAATATATCTTTCAAATTTCCATAACAACACCTGTATAATCACGAATTCCAACATCGAAATATTCCGAAGGCAATTTCGATTCAAATCCACTCCAATGCAATCATTGGATATTCTGGTTATTTTTAAAACCCTTTTCTAATTCAATTTATTTATTAAAAAAAAAAAATAGAATTTTAATTCTAGTTCAAAACTAGTTCATTTCGATAAAAATCCATTTTTATCTTTTCAAATATGGAGTTTTTTCATCCCAAATCTTCACAAATCATTTCTTATGATTTTACACAAATTATTGCTATTTTTAATAATTTTATCAAGGCCCGTACAGTCGATTTCCATCAACGGCCATCGAACTGCACTTACAGCGACCTTTTTCGAATTTGATTTGGACATAATTCCAAATCCAACCGTTAGATTTCAAATTTCTAATATTCGTTAGAAAGCTCTTTTCGATACGAACCCAACGGTTCTGGTTTTAGGAGAATCCGACGGTCGGATCTCCCGTAATGTCCGTTTGAAATAAATGGTCGAAATTCGCGAACTGCCGCGGCGCGGCGCGTTCTATTCAGGCCATTATATTATATATAATATATATAATATATATTTCGTCGATTTCTATTTAAAACGAATTATATAAATAGTTTTAAATTCGTTTCAAAAGCAATTTCAACTTCCATTTCAATTCAAATCGAAACTGAATTCTTCTTTATAAATTCGTTTCAAAATTCATTTCTATTCAATTCAAATTTCGATTCAATTTGAATTCATTTCAATTTGCTTTCAATTCAATTTAAATTCGTTTTCAATTCATCTCGAAATCGTTTTCAATTCAATTCATTTCGAAATCGTTTTCAATTCAATTCATTTCGAAATCGTTTTCAATTCAATTCATTTCGAAATCGTTTTCAATTCAATTCATTTCGAAATCGTTTTCAATTCAATTCATTTCGAAATCGTTTTCAATTCAATTCATTTCGAAATCGTTTTCAATTCAATTCATTTCGAAATCGTTTTCAAATCGATATAAATATCGTTCACGTCAAAATGGCGTCAAACTAATCAACACGGCTTCATAAATTTCTATTTTCAAATATTCTATTTCAAATATTTCTATTTCAAATATTTTCACTTCAAATATTTCTTTTTCGAAACTGGAATGAGGCCCAATCAATTACCATATAAAGTTAATTATATGGATTTTCATACAACACATGTATATAATAGCAACGATAAATAATCAACCATCAACCAAAGTGCACTACACTGTATAAGCATCAAATATAGATATCTAACGCTTATAACAGCCTGTCAATCAATCGATCGACATATTTACTCAATCAGGATGAGTGAACTTCAAATTTCATCCCAACACCCGTGTGGGGTTTCAAACAATCAAACACATATTTTATTTGTGCAGTTAGGCGATGTGTAAAATTTATCGACCCAATCAACGTCCTTCAAATAGGTGTACATAAACAAACCGTCAGGTTTGTAAATGAATATTTATTTATTCACATTCACGTTAAAAATTATATTTTTAACGATAAAACATTTTATTTTAACATATGAATTTCTATTCAGTTCATTCTTTAAATAAAATGCTATTTTTATTTTTCTAACTTATTTTAGAAAATTTCGGCGGCATAACGGCACGATACTAGAAACGGGACAAGGCCTAGCCTTATCCCCGGACTAGTGAAGGCCCACGCCATTCACACATCAATCTTAATCAATTTCCAATTCAACCAATCAATCAAATCCCAATCAAATAATCTAACCAACTACACAACCAAACAAACAAGTCCATGGTATGTGGACGGGTGTCGGGTGCTTCTAATAAGCACCGTCTGCATCCTAGTATATATATATAACTAGAAAAATAGAATTTGAGTGAGAAGTTCTCACCTATAGCTATCCAAGCTCCATGGCTCTTCATTGATAGAAATCTTCATCGCTATCGCCTTTTTGTCACTTTCGTTGTCCGCTTTCACTACATATGTAAAAATCGAATTTTCACTTCGCTATTCCATATATAAAAATCATATTTTTATTTCAAAGTTCAATATATAAAGATCGAATTTTTATTTCAAAGTTCAATATATAAAAATCGAATTTTTACTTCTATGTTATATAGATAAAAATTATATTTTTATCACGCTATTTTCTATATAAAGATTTCGCCTTTTCAAATTTAAAGATTTCATCTTTATAAAAATCTCATTTTTATCTTTCTACACATATAAAGATGACATTTTTAATATCCCGATCATGTAAAAATTATATTTTCAACTCTTTACATAAACAAAAATCATATTTTGACATCACCTATATAGCAAAGACTATATTTTTAATACCTTAAAAATATAAAAATCATATTTTTAATACTTTAAAAATATAAAAATCATATTTTTATTCTACTATTCGATATGTAGAAAAAAATCAAATCCTTTATAAATCAGTTTTTAAAATGCTTTAAAATCAGTTTTCAAAATGTTTTAAAATCAGTTTTCTAAAATGCTTTAAAATCAGTTTTCAAAATGTTTTATAATCAGTTTTTAAAATGCTTTAAAATCAGTTTTCAAAATGTTTTATAATCAGTTTTTAAAATGCTTTAAAATCAGTTTTTAAAATGCTTTAAAATCAGTTTTCTAATTATGTTAAAAATCAGTTTTCTAATTATGTTCTAAATAAAAATAAAAGTAAAATAAATAAATTAAAAACTTACAGGGGGGCTGACGCGAGGGGCCTGGTCGGAGGAGCTCGCGTCGGGCGGTCCTAGGGTTAGGGCGAGGGTTCGATTTGGGGTATGGGGCGTTGGGGATTCGGGGCGGTTTCGATGGGAGAGGAAGGGGAGAGAGAGGCGGAGCTCGGGGAGGTGGGGCGGCGCTCCGGTTGGGCGACGGTCAACGGAGGTGGAGGCGATGGGTAGAGGGGCGCCATTTTTTTTTATTATTTTTTTTTCTCTGATGCATTCGAAGTATAAGGGGGGGCCAACGCGGGTTAAAGGGGGGAGATTTTTCTTTTTATTTATTTATTTATTTATTTATTTATTTTGCAAAAAGTTGACTTTTACATATGACCTCGAAACGAGGCCCACCGCCTGTCGTCCATAGCGTTTAACCCCCATTCCGAACACAATGGGATATGTATCGCAAGCTGATCTGATCGTTCTGCTCAGCTTCCGTTAAATTTACTTTTAAATCACTATATTGAATTTTAAACGTACATTTCAAATTACCGGGGTCACATACTAACTTTAAAAATTCCAGAAAAATATTTTCTAGCTTCGTATTGACGATACGGTCCTAACAAAACTAGTTTCGTCGAATTCTGAGGTCGTTTGCAAAATGTCCATTTTTAAGGGCCTTATATATATAAAAATATATATAAATTCCACAGCGACTATTTCAAATTTTAAACTGGACATATCTTATCATTTCTAAGATGAAATCTCAGTTTGTTAACTTCGTTATAAAGATATAGTTATACAGATTCAAATATTTCTTGTTTCGTTCAATTCTGACTTATATTGAATTCTGTATATTCATTTGAAATTAGAAATCGAATTTTCGAACTACCGCGCCATTTTCAATTCCATTTATAATTATATATAAATATTTATATTCTAACGACGACGCGTATAAATATATACGTTCGAATTATATTCAAAATAAATTTCTCGTCGATATTATTTAAAATAATCTATTTTAAATAATCAAAATTCGCTATAATTGCCAAAATAAAAATTTTAAACTGGCCCAGATTTTCCGGGTTGTTACAAACCTGGAAGCTAAAAACGTCAGATATGGCTATCTATCCTACGGGAAGTAGTTGCGACTAAGGAGATTATCCAATAAGGTCAGCTAGATGGTATAACGAGTGATAAAGTACCATCTCTCACCTTATACGGGGGTATGGGTTAATGCGTGAATGATGGAAGCCTTAACTAGTAGGGTCCCGTAGCTAGTGTCCTCTAGTTTATGTTAACGTTGAATAAATTATCGAGGAATAATAAGTGACCAATTGGTCCGCCGAGGGTCTTAATCGATCAGGGAAAATCCACCCTATCTATCATTAATAGTGAGGCATTAATATTAAAGGATGAGCGAATGAATATATATATATATATATATATATAGAAATTCCGTAATTATGGGTTTACCCTCGATTAAATAACCAGCCATGTTCTGTTATGAAGGCTTCACAAATATATGTGTAAACGTGTTATCTCGGTATTATACTTTGGGAATACTACTTTGGGAATAGTAGCAGAGTCGTGCATAAACATTTACAAGGTTAAGCTATAATCACTAACCTAGGTAGGCATACATCTTGGGTTGAACCAAATGGGATACACCTGTGTATTAGAATCTGTGTTGTACATTTTTTGATCACCAGAATCTTGTTGTTCTGACCCCCCTCCTCATTACAATCTCCTAGGTTTTCTAGAGAAGGTAGGATTCTCATAGGTGTTTAAGTTTGGCCTTCGGTTCGCTCGGTATTGGCAAAATGACTTGCTTTAAAAAGGTTGTTACTTGAGTAAATACTTGGATGTACAGATTTACATGTTCACGCTCATTTATTTGCAGGTACCAGATTTACATGCTCCATGCTTGGATGTGTTCGAGTTTCGATTCTTGTCGAAATTTGGGCATAGAAAAGTGTGGGGTGTTACAGAAAGCTTGACACCACAATGAAAAAATAACTCTAAGGTTGTTGGTCCTTCGAAAGCTGATCATGATTATGCTTCAATCCAACAACAACAACTTTCTAATGATGTTAATGCTCTTGCCGCAAATAATGGGCTCACAAAATCTAATCTTAATGCTCTGGTTACCCAATTTCAATTGGAGAACGTGATGAAGAAACTAGAAGATACCCAAGCGCAACTCGACAATCAGATCAAACATAGCATAGACCTTATGCAAAAACTGCAGCGTGCACTACTTTTATTAATGTTGGTCCACTCGAGAGAAATAAGAGGACTCCAACTCTTATTAATTGTATTTTTGAAACCTCTTTATCCTCATCATTGCTTGCAACAAGAATCAGAGAGAAGATTGTCAAAAGACGGAAGTTGGGTAACCAACACTGTAGGAGCGAACCAACCCAGTTATTCCCGGTCACATCTATGAGGTCGGGTCTGAACCCTTTAACTGGGCCCTATGCCGCTACTATCCAGAAATTGGTGTCCAAACTTCCTACCGTCAATCAGAACTAAGCAACTTAAGTTCAGCCTCGATAAAATGAACCTAATAATGTCGTTTAACCAAGAAAGAACCACATACGGCACTATCCTAAGTTGGATCACGACCGTCAAAATCCGACAGAGATCATAAATCCTATCCTCATCATCATGATCCATACCCATTTACTGAAGAAGTTATAAATGCCAAACGACCTTAGCTATTTAATATGCTAACACATTCCATCTTACCCAGGAAAAACCAATCTATGGAAATTCCTAAATCGATACGAATGACATATGGACTTTGCACGCACCATTGATGTAGTGAAGTGTAAATTATTCCATGTATTCCTTGAATGCATGGCCTTAATATGGTTCTCTCGACTTTTGTCGAAAACCATATCCTCTTTCGACCAACTAGCAAGAAGATTAATGGAGTAATTCAAGATGCACACCAGTAAACCTAAGAAAATCATGTCGATATCCAACATATTCCAAAGAGCAGGTGAATCTCTGAAAAGCTTTTTGGAGAGAGTCAACAACGCTATGACTAAGTTTGACAACCCTTAGAAGGATGTCGTTCCTGTGGCACTAATCAAGGGCATTCACCCTGAGACTGGTTTTGAGGAATGGTTTGATAGAGGGTATCCAAGGACTTTGGAGGTCGCTATGAAAAGGCCAATCAATACTTGCATCAGGAGGAAGCACACAGAAATCGGGATACATAAGGCTATCCTCAAAAACTACAATAGAATATGGTATTTATTTCTTATGATAACTACACTCCATTGAAGTGTTCCAAATTTCCTTCTTATGATAACTACACTCCACTGAATTCTCATTTTAAGACAGTTTACTTGGATATCTAAAATACAATTTAGTATAAGAAACTCAATCCAAGGGAATCCACAAAGAGGGAGAATGTAACCCCCCAAAGTCTTTAATATCACCCGTATGATAAGTTCACTAAGAAAATATAAAGCATTGTAGGTATAAAAACATAAAACATCACATAAACTAAAATTTCACAACATATAAAATAGCAAATTTTCAGCGGAAGAAGAACATTCACTTTTAAATACAAAACCATCTTTGTTTCAATCAACCAAATAGTTATAATGTGTCATGTCTCAAAATCTCAGTCAAAAACAACATCAGAGTAAAATAATAGTACCACCCAAATACTCAAAAAGATACAACCTAACTTTGGAAAGAGAAGAGGAAGTAATCCATCTTTGGCAAAAATCCATCACGACAAACCCAATAAAGAAATCTGAACTATACATTTTCTCCCTATAAGCCCATGGGAAAGAAAAGTGAAACGAAGAAAGGAAATGGGTCATACATAAATCCTGGTGAGCTGCTATGATTACCAGTTCGACTGCTTAGTTAAGGAAAATAGTTAAATAGTGAATCTAGTGTCATAAATGGGTAAGTGCATGTCTAAAGGTGAACAGTAACTGATATGAATTGATAATAAGGATTGGTTAATCTTTACAAATACAGTGACCATATTAAGCAGATTGACTATTTTGAACTTCCACAAGTTCAGATAGAAACAAGTAACTAGGAAGAAATTTCCTTATTCTACCCATCGATCATCTTTCTAGACGTGAATAACATGTGCCAGCTATGGAATTCGGGGCTATCGGCCTCGAACCCATCAACTAAAAAGAAAGCCTTGATCATAGGCATTACAATGTCTTATCTTCCTTATTCGTAATGATGCATGCTCACAGTTCAGCTGGAATGCACACGTACCCCCCCCTCATATTTTGAACCTCTTGATATCTAAATCAGTAAAGCATCCCTCCTAGTCTCTATGTACTGTAAGTCTCAGATGATAACAACAGGGGTACTGATTGATCGGGTTCCAGACAAGCAAGTATTTAACACAAGTCACCCTTAGACTTGGTTCCCAATTAACTAGGATTTTTACGGGCCCTTTATATCTTATCGGAATGGACTCCTTACCTTATTAATTATAAAGGTTTAACTTAGAACATTTAAGTTCATTAATAAGCTTAATATAATCTCATGTTATATTCCTAGGTTGTAATTAACATTTCTAGTTAAATGTAATCTTTTTACACAACCCTTTCCCAAGTCAGACAAGTCCAATCCATCACTGCTCTGATGTTTTACAGCTACAGGTTACTTATGGTCAAATTAAGTGTCATTCATTCCAATTAACATGTTTTCCAAATTCAGGTTACTTAATGTCAAATTAAGTACGATTCATTCTAGTTAACATGTTTTCCAAATACAGGTTACCTAATGTCAAATTAAATACACATCATTCCAATTAATATGTTTTCCAAATACAGGTTACTTAATGTCAAATTAAGTATAATTCATTCCAATTAACATGTTTTTCAAATACAAGTTACTTAATGTAAAATTAAGTACAATTCATTCCAATTAACATATTTTCCAAATACTAGTTACTTAATGCCAAATTAAGTACAATTCATTCCAATCAACATGTTTTCCAAATACAAGTTACTTAATGTAAAATTAAGTACAATTCATTCTAATTAACAGTTTTTCCAAATACATGTTACTTAGTGTTAAATTTAAAACAGTTCATTCCAATTAACATATTTTCCAAATATATGTCACTTAATGTCTAATTAAGTGCAATTAATTCTAATTTACATCCTATTACTTGAATATGATATTTATGCCCAAAGTCCACTTTTTAACATGCTTTCAATACTATCCCAACATTACAGTTTGTTTGTTGATTACATCTTTTAATCAAATTCCAACATGTCTCGTTTATACCCATTATTGTGTAAAATTTTACTAATCCATGATTTTTCCTTTTTATGCATAATGCTCATTATTATCCAATTACGCTATAATTGTCTGGTTACGTGGTTTAGCTCAATTTGTGCAAAAATAAGAACAAATGAAAGGTTCAGAATAAAAGTCCTAAACTCAACATCAGAAATAAAAAGGAAATGGCCTAGGCTCAGATGGATAGAAATTGATCTGAAATAAAAATAGGGCTAATGGCAGAATCGAAATAAAATTTCATACGAAGAACAAAGCTGTAAATAACTAAAATAATTTACAACATTGGATTTACTGAAATAGACAAAAAGGAAGAATATGAACGTAAATCATATCCAAAAGGATTATTTACAGAGAAAAGAATTAGGGATAACTGGATCTTTAAATAAACAACAATTGAACAGAAAGATTTAGATTTGAAATATAGTGACAACTATTATATCAATTTTAACCTCAACTTGGAAGAAATCTTGTAGTCACAGTAGTACTCAAATAAAATTTGAGAAAATCCAATAAGCTTTGGTAGATCCTCTTTATCTGTGAATATCCTCCAAAAATATGCATAGAACCAAGCCTCGATACCCCATTAAATTATATTTGAGAAGAGGGTTATTTGAGAGAGGAAGAGAAATGGAGTAGTGAAGATTAGGTTAGGTTTTGGAGGCTATTTATAATAGAGTTAGGGTGTCCAGGTTCATTGAATTATATGTCCAGGTTCATTGAATTATATGTCCAGGTTCATTGCATTTTGTATTTAGATTTTTGGCCATTATATTATAAGAAGGATCTAGAAGCAAAGCCCAAAAAAACATAGCTCAAACAATTGAAATTGTGCCTCGTGAACAACGTTGCCAGGCTACGGCTGGGTCGACCCACCCCTTCATGTGGGTCGACATAGGGGTCGACCAACTTGGGTCCTGGATTAACCCAGTGGTCGACTCATCTTGGGTCTTGGGTTGACGTAGTGGTCGACCCAACTTGGATCTTATATTATTATTTTCTGATTTTTGTTTAATCTTTTAGCAGCTATAACTTCTTCATTTTAAACTCGATTTCGGCAAACTAAATATATACCTTAACTAGAATTTGGTAACAAATCCAATAGCGCAACCCTCGTTGTCTAATTCTAAAAAAAATGATTAGTATTTATTTTTTTCAGTTTATTCCTCAACTAATAAATCAAATATTGTTTGTCAAAAAATTGGGTTGTTACATTGTCCTCTCCTTAAAGGATTTTGTCTCCAAAATCTCCAAGGCTAATGCTTTGTATGAACATATGCAAAGGTGTCGTGTATATGTCCCTAAGATAATGTGAAAATCAGGTAGTCAAATGATTCAGTTGACCTCCTTATTGCAATTCATGTCTCTACAATGCATCTAATATTTATGCAAAAGAATCCTAATAATACATATAAAATTATATATGTGTGCGACAACCATTCATCAAAATGCAATATCCAAGTGATGATTCATCCATTTTTCATCCAATTATAAAGTAAACTAAAATGCTCACACATCTATATGCAGTATGTAAGTGTCCTAGTTCAGACGATCTAGTGCCTAGTGTGTGTATATGCATTCGTTGCATCCACTAACAAATGCTTGCATCCACCTACAACCATTAAACATAACATGTCTAAAATACATGTTTCATCCATATCCTATCATTTCTAAACTCAATTCCTAAGATCTTCACTTCCCAAGGATATACTAGAAGGAAGTCCCTAATCAAAGGAAGAAGCTATTGATAAAATATCAAAGAGGAAATACTTGTCAAAAGAATACGGAAAAGAAACTTGAATCCCTCGGTGTAGTTCTTTCATCTTGTTCATCTTAATTACTTTGCGGAGAAACTCTCAAGTGAACTAATCCAAAAGCATACCATAATCTTACAAGTGAAGTCACATTTTTCCTCCTTTCCATCCTCAAATTTCTAGTCTCTACTTTACACTTTTTGGGTTCCTTGGTTCGTTCCACTTATATTGTCTGAACTATGAAAGTTTATCTACCTTTCCACTATATATATAATTTTTCAAAATCTTATTTGAAAAATCTTAATAAGGCAAACTTTTCGGTTGTAAAATTTCCTTTTTGAAATATATATAGTTGTTTTTATGAAATTACCAAAATTTAAATTTCATATCAAAACACATTAGTCTATCAAAATTATTGTTTCTTAAAACATTATATATATGTACTTTGACTCAAAGTGTTTCTACAAATTTCCATAAAACACCTCTTTATCTTGGAAAACAAGGAATATCCATATTCTCTTTATTCACTTATTCATTAACCAAACCTATTACTTACCTTAATTCTGTGGTCATACAAAGATTTAGTCATAACTTATGAAATCTACCTCTTTTGTCCAAATGTCAAAATTCTGATAAGCATCGAATGTCAATAATGTGTCTTAACAAATGGTGAATTCATATCCAATCTTAAGGTATAATCTTGCATTGAAACTCTTGGTCTTATAAAATATTCCTATTGATATTACATGAACTTTTAACCTTCCAAAAAGCCAAAGTTTGTTGATTATCTCAAAAATCATTAGATAATCAAATTTGATATATTTTCCTTATCTTAAAGCCCTAATTCCTAGTAAGGAAACAACTAACCAAAAACTTACTATTACTGAAAATTTAGACTTCCCACATAGTAGGTAATAGGCCTTCTCGTATAACAAACTAATGATGGTTAATCCTAGATAACTACTCTTACAGGTTTTCTAGCCAATGTTACTTTAATAGAATTGGCACTAAAGCATTAATCCAATTTTTTTCCCATTCTATCTTAGACCAACATGCCACCAACACAGTCTTGACTAATCGCCCAACTACACAAGTCAATAACTAGGCTTAGGTACAAACTAGACAAAAAGGTACGATAACTAGTTCAAAAAGTCTTTTATTTGGCTTTTTCCAAAACCTTTCCACTACTACTGAAGTCCAGCTACTTCCTTAAAATACACGTAGAAGGCTCAAACATAAGAGTCCCACTATTCTTTTCAAAAGGTAAGATTTAGGAATTAACATATTCCAGTCATAACAATGAAACTCAATTACAACCCCAAAATCATGTGCTTTATCCAAAATGCTACAAGTTTAGCATCATCACAAATACATATCCAAAAATCAATCTTTCTCCTAGAGATAATCTTTCAATCGCTTACCATATTCAGAATACATAACACAAAGAGAACTGAATCAATACTGCCTAGAGATGCACAAAGGAAAATAGGAATATCAACATGGCTGACCCTTCAGGTCGCAAGAAGTCTCAAAAATTAGTCTATCGCATAACCTAGCCCGACGATTTTTTTTCTTGTAGTCAAAATAGCCCCCAATTGGCTAATTAATCCATCCTTCAAATTTTCCTACTTCAAATTTTCCTACTTAAAAACCTTAGAATATAAGCACCTCGATCGAACTCTACTACTAGTGCAAAAATCTGGGATAACTAATTACATGGTTGATCTATCTAGACCTAAAACTAACGCATACCCGAAAATGCCCCAAACATCAAGATTTTTAGTTTCAACCCCGACTCACCATAGACAATCAAACCGATCCCTACGGGGTTCAGAAACTACTATTGGGCCTAAGTGCAAAACAGTCACTGGTGCTTTCATCACACCCTCAGGGATTTACCATATCTGTAAAGGACCGCTCCATTAAGCCTATCATGCAGTATGTTTGTAAAGGACCGCTTCGTTAAGCCTACAATATAGATGCTCTACATAACTTAACTTACCATGGCTATGGCCCCACGCAGCCACCCCAACCAATAAATTAAAGGAAAAAAGGACAAAATATTCTTCAACCAAATAGGAAAAGCTAGAAAGAACTAAAGATAGATAACAATTTTTCCTTTGCCAATCATTGCCTTCTCCTTGACCATTTTTGATCAACACCATTCCTCATAATCCTTTCGACATTAATATACTCATGTTGATCTTTCACTTGACATCTTTAAATTTACCATTCAGGAAGTTATGTTTATTCCTAATTAATTGGTTATTGAAAATGTGCAAAAAATCCATTTCGTAGTATAAGACAATCTATTTTATAGAAATCCGTGATTGCAAGATATTTCTTTTAATTATATTTAAGTTGGTGGTTAGTGCGCAATACAGTAAAATCTCTATTCTGCACATATCCATTCAGACATTGTCTATGTTAATTTCAAACTAAGTTGTGGAAATACTTCCCTTTTTTATAACCAATCAATCTAGAGTATTATTCACTTCCAAAATATTCTTTTATAATTAAACTAATAAGGTGTTCCTTCCATGATTAACCCTTTTTAATATCTATTTTGCAGCAAATTCCTTTCTATCCTTGACCTTTTCCAACTGTTGAGCTAAACGGGTTTGTCCATTAATCAAATTTTCAACTTATAAAGAAAAGCTTAGATAGAACGCCTTATAACTCAACTAAAAAGATAAAGATTCAGAGTTTGAAAGAGTCAAAGGAAGATCGTGACTGACTATAGAGGATATTTTATTTTCAAAAGTAACTTTTGATTTTCTAAAAATGCAGTTTCTTTTGAAAATATTTTATTTTAAAACAAAACTTTAGTGATCTTGGTAACCATAGGCTCTGATACCAAATGTAAAACATCACAATCCTTAATGTCACTTGTATGAGGATTTCATTAAGAAAATAAGGAGCACTGTAGGTATAAAAACATAAAACATCAAAGAGACTAAGATTTCACAAAACATAAAATAGTAAATTTTCAGCGGAAGAAGAACTTTCACTTTTAAATACAAAACCATCTTTGTTACAATCAACCAAATAGTTACAAGGTGTCATGTCTCAAAATCTCAGTTAAAAACAACATCAGAGTAAAGCAATATTATCCCCAAATACTCAAAAAGATACAACTTAACCTTGGAAAGAGAACATGAAGTAATCCATTTTTTGCAGAAATCCATCACAACAAAATCAACAAAGAAGTCTGAACTATACACTTTCTCCCTGTAAGCCTGGGGGAAAGAAAAGAGAAAGAAAGAAAGGAAATGGGTCAGACATAAAGCCCGGTGAGCTACTATGATTACCAGCTCGACTGCTAAGTTAAGGAAAATAGATAAACTGTAGTTCTAGTGTCATAAAAGGGTAAGTGCCTATGCATATCTAAAGGTGAACAGTAACTGATATGAATTGATAATAAGGATTGGCTATTCTTTACAAGGGAAAGGATCATATCAAGCAGATTGACTTTTCTAATTAAATGTAATCTTTTTATACAACCCTTCCCCAAGTCAGACAAGTCCAATGCATCATTGCTCGGATGTTTTACGGTTACAGGTTACTTAAGGTCAAATTAAGTGTCATTCATTCCAATAAACATGTTTTCCAAATATAGGTTACTTAATATCAAATTAAGTACAATTTATTCCAATTAACATGTTTTCCAAATACAGTTACTTAATGTCAAATTAATTGCAATTCATTCCAATTAATATGTTGTTTTCAGATACAGGATACTTAATGTCAAATTACGTATAATTCATTCCAATTAATGTGTTTCCCAAATACAGGTTACTTAATGTCAAATTAAGTATAATTCATTCCAATTAACATGTTTTCCAAATATAGGTTACTTAATGTCAAATTAAGTACAATTCATTCTACTTAACATGTTTTTCAAATACTAGTTACTTAATGTCAAATTAAGTACAATTCATTCCAATTAACATGTTTTCCAAATACAGTTTACTTAGTGTCAAATTAAATTCATTCCAATTAACATGTTTTCCAAATACAGGTTACTTGATCTTAAATTAAGTACAGTTCATTCCAATTAACATGTTTTCCAAATACATGTCACTTAATGTCTAATCAAGTGCAGTTAATTCCAATTTGCATTCCATTACTTGAATATAATATTTATGCCCAAAGTCCTCTTTTTAACATGCTTTTAATACTATCCCAATATTACGGTTCGTTTGTTGATTACACCTTTTAATCAAATTCCAACATGTCTCTTTTATACTTATTATTGTATAAAATTTCACTAAGCCCCAATTATTCCTTTTTATGCATAATTCTCATTATTATCCAGTTGCTCTATAATCGTCCCATTACGTGGTTTAACTCAATTTATGCAAAAATAAGAACAAATGAAAGGTTTAGGCATAAAAGGCCTAAAATCAACGTCAGAAATAAAAAGGAAATGGCCTAGGCTCTCGTATGGCCTGAAATAGATCTGAAATAAAAATACGGCTAATGAAAAAATTGAAATAAAATTTTATACGAAGAATAAAGCTGTAGATAACTAAAATAATCTAAAGTAGTGGATTTACATAAATAGACAAAAGGGATGAACATGAATGGAAATCATATCTAAAAAGATTATTTACATAAAAAAGAATTAGGGGTAACTGGATTTGTAGATAAACAACAATTGAATAGAAAAAATTAGATCTGAAATACTATAATAGCTATTATATCAATTTTAACCTCAACTTGGAAGAAATTTTGTAATCACAGTAATACTCACATAAAATTTGAGCAAATCCAACAAGCCTTAGTAGATCCTCTCTATCTATGAATATCCTCCAAAAATATGTATAGAACCAGTCCCCAATAATCCATTAAAATTATATTTGAGAAGAGGGTTATTTGAGAGATAGCGAAATGGAGTAGTAAAGATTAGGTTAAGTATTGGAGGCTATTTGTAATAGAGTTAATGTGCCCAGATCATTGTATTTTATATTTAGATTTTTGTCCATTAGAATAGAAGAAGGATCTAGAAGCAAAGCCAAAAAAACATAGCTCAAACGGTCGAAATCGTGCCTGGCAAACAATGTTGCAAGGCCACGACTAAGTCGACCCACTCCATATGGGTCTATACAGGGGTCGACCCAGCTTGGGTCTTATATTTTTTCTTCAGATTTTTGTTTGATCTTTAAATGACTATAACCTTTTCGTTTTAAACGCGGTTTCAGCGAACCAAATGTCTATCTTAAACAGAGTTTCGTAACAGATCCAATGGCGCAACCCTCTTGTACAATTCTCAATATTTTTCTAATTAATATTTATTTTATCAGTTTATTCCTTAATTGATTAATTCATTAATTAATTAATGTTTGTTAAAAAATTAGGTTGTTACAGAGAAGCAGTCTGGCAAGTGCTGCAGGTCTCATGAGATGTTTGATCATAATATTAATGATTATCGATATCACCGTGATGCAGTCGAAAAGATTATCTTCAAAAAGAGCTTATAGTAATATATTGAAGCCTTAAAGGATGGGACACTGGGTCCATCGGCACCCACTCAAGCTCATGCAGCACCAGGCTCGTCTGATAAGAGAACCCTCAGCTGGGATTATCATTGACACTGTTTGTAGTGGATCACACCTAGGAAACAAGAGCTAAAGATATATTAAAGAGCACACCAACTCCATCAAGCACGTTGAATATGAAGAAAGATTAACTACGAATGAGGGTGCTCAACCAAACTACAAAAGACGATAAACGATGACACTATCTTCCGCGAAATAGAAGTACTAGGATAGAAGCCTAAACCATTAACCCTACCGTTATCTCAATCAATATTGGTCCGGATTAATTATGGAAAGTCCTTGTTAACATTGGAAGTTGCATCAACATCTTCTTCAAGAAGTGCCATAATCAATTGATGCTAGAGACCAAAGATCTTAAACTATGCAGTGCCAGGATCCATCATTTTAACCTACTACAAATGAACCGATAGGAATATCGACCTACTGGTGGAACTTGGTGAAGGAGAACATCATAAAGTCAGGATAATCTCCTTCATCGTTATTGATATCTACTCTCTTTACATTGCCTTCTTGGAGCATCCTGCTATAACAAACTTCAGAATATGCATGGCACCATGGTGCCTATTATTGAAATTCCCTATGGATAATGATGTTGAAATTATCTGTGGTGATAAGATTATAGAGAGAGTTTTCTATATGGTGGAGTGGAAATATGTCATCCACCAAGAAGAAGGGAAGGGACAGAGGCTTTACTCTACACCCAGAATTTCAATGTGTCGACAACTAATGACTGAGGGTTGGCACGAATAATATAATTGTCTTTACCAAGAAAATAACCTAAGGAAAGGCGAATAACCTGATTATGAAAGAGAAAATCCAACTATGCAAAAACAATTGATATTCTAATCTGTGATGAGGACCCATCTTGTGTCTTCATAATAGGTTCATGGCTTAGTCTCGCTGTGGAGAAGGAACTTGCCAATTTCTCACAGCCAACCTCAATGTCTTTTCTTAGACCCATGCTGATATGTATGGCACTTCACCATGAATCTAAATTCAAACTATGAAACTGATCCAAAGTTCCTTCTAGTGAAACAAAAACATAGAATCTTACAGTTAGGGAGATTGACGACACTTAAAGATCTATGAATAGGATACTCAACAGCGACTTCATCCGCGATGCCCTTTATCCTGAACGGATCTTCAATCCAGTGGTCATGAAGAAATGGAATGGAAAATAGAGGACATGCATCGATTAATCTAACCTGAATAAAGCATGCCCAAAAGACATGTTCTCGCTTTCGAAGTTTGAACAGCGTGTCAACTCAAAAGTTAGCCATCAACTTCTGTTATTCATATATGCGTATTCATGCTATAACTAAATTCTAATGCACATTCCCAATCAAGAACAAACAAGTCTCATTACTGACTTAGGGCTATATTGCTATGTTGTCATGCATTTTGGATTGAAAAATGCCAGGGCTACCTATCAGCGACTTATCAACTAAATGTTCAA
The DNA here is from genome assembly GCA_030737875.1 of Allium sativum. Taxonomy (NCBI): domain Eukaryota; kingdom Viridiplantae; phylum Streptophyta; class Magnoliopsida; order Asparagales; family Amaryllidaceae; genus Allium; species Allium sativum. Next base: position 2,411,991 of record JASFAX010000061.1, on the reverse strand, counting down.
AAATTAAAGTGGAAGATCCGCAGAAGTATATGTGAATGACATGCTCATGAAGTTATGACAATTTAATGACCACATTGATGATTTGGCAAAGATGCCTAGTGTTCTCCACAAATATAACATGAAACTCAATCACTTGAAATGCTCCTTTAGCATTGCATTAGGAAAATTCTTGGGTTTCATTACCAGCTTTCATGAGATTGAAGCCAATCCTGAATAGATTGAAGCTATCTGAAGGACCAAAATTTCGAAAAACATTAAAGATGTTCAGTCTTAATGGGAAGGTCGTCTCCCTGAGTCAATTAATTCCTAGAGTTATTGATAAATGCATACCCTTTTTCAACTTAATCAAAAGGGGAAAATGAAACTTTGATTGGAAACAGGAATATATTAATGCATTCTAAAACTCTTCAAATCACTTGAAGAAACCTCCCATCTTGTCAAAGGTTGTAGATCACATGGATCTATTTATATATTTAGACGTCACTGTGTATGCTATCAGTTCTGCACTTATGCACGAAAAGAAATGCATCCAGAGGCCCATGTATGACATCAACAAAAGATTAACAAGTGCTGAAAGAAATTATTTGAAACTTGAAAAGCTTGCATACTTAATGTTAATATCTTCTTAAAAGCTCTTCCCTTGTTTTCAGTCTCATCCAATCAAAGTCTATATCGACTAGCGGCTACAAAAGGTTCTTCAACGACCTATGGTGATTGGGAGATTCTTGAAATGGAACATTGAACTGAGCCGATTCAACCTCAATTGCACCTGAGAGAGCCATTCAGGACCCGACTTAGCGGATTTCATCACTGAGTTCACTACACCCAGTGACTTATCAGAAAGTAGTGAATACGACCGAATATTCAATGGAAACTATATATGGAAGGATCCTCTAACAATCAGTGTTCTAACGTCGGAATTGTAGTCATTACTCTTGAGGAACACACAATTTGATACGCATTGAAATGCGCCTTCTTTGCTAATAATATTGATGTTGAATATGAAGCATTGTTGGCCTTAAAATTGCTAAAGAGTTGAGAATAAAAGCTATTCAGATTTTCTCAAATTCTCAACGTATCGTTTTCCAAGTATAATGGGAGTTTCAAACTAACGGAGTATGGCTAGCTCCTTACCTTGCTCGATTTATTTACGATTTCAAGAATTATACCATTACTCACATCCCTCAGGATCATAACAAAAAAACATATTCATTAGCCAAGCTAGCTAGTTCGGATGATGCACATATTATAAGAATTATCCTGGTTGAAATAGTTAAATCTCGGAGTATCGATCAGATGACAACTGATTGGATAAATTACCTAAAATAGGGAATCCTTCCTGAAAGCAGAAATGAGAAATGATCACTCCTCCATAAAGCATCACGCAACATCATTCAAGAAGTACTATATTGAATAGGTTTCTCCGTTCCATTACTATAGTGTGTATCCCACAACGCCAAACAAGTGTTACATGATGTACATAAAGGCCAGTATGGTGACCACACTATGGGGAAAATTATGGCAAAGAAAATTCTCCATATTGTTATTTTTGGTCAACCATTAATTGGGATGGAACTAACTATTCTCGGCGATGTGACAATGCTAGAGATTCTCTAAGATTCCAAGATCCCCACCTATTGAACTTACTCAAATGATCATTCGATGGCCATTCACAATTTAGGGAATTCATATTACTGGGGCTTTGTCGATATCTAAGCATTGTGCTAGATATGATATTGTTGCAGGTGATTACTTCACCAAACGGGATAAATCTGAGTCTCTCACTATAATCACTATCAGGAAAGCAATCAGCTTTGTCGTCTGCAAAATCATATGTAGCATTATATTTCTGAAACCATCATTGCTGGCAACAAAACTTAATTCGACGGCTCTAAGTCAAGGATTTTTGCTGATGTCATCATATTGCAAAATGATTTTTGGTAGTTGCTCATCCGCAAGCTAATGGACAAACGGAAGTGGTTAACAAAATTATCAAGTTAATCCTCAATAAGCATTTGGAAAAGGCCAGAGGCAAAAGGGTAGACGAACTTCCATTATCCCTTCAGGAATATCAAACTACTCATAAGTCAATTACTGAACAAACTCTAATCGTCTTTGCCTATGACTCCAGAGCAATTATTTTTGTTTAATTTAGTACGCTCCCATTGAGCTACATATATGATCTGATGACAAATAGGAAACTCATTTTGGAATTTCTTGATATGTTAGATGAGAAATGAGAAGAAACTGAACTTAGAGCATCTTCTTTTCGTCATCGGGTCGCTTGATGCTACAATACCAAAGTCTATTCAAGACACTTAGATATTGGTTGTCTTGTTTGGAAGAGAATTTACCCCAGACTAGCCAATTTTATCCCTCATTGGGAAGGTCCTTATGCCATTTAACAAAGCCTTAGTGATGGAACCTTCAAGCAAAAACGACCGTTGATGCCACCGATTTACCAACAACATTGAATAACGATCACTTACAATGTTACTTCACTTAGCCTTTGATTTGTACATTTTCATTTTCAGTTAGTGATTTGTTTTCAGGCTATGTAGTAAGAAAGATGTTACCCTCATTTTATTAGTTTTTTAATAAATGCCCATGGTACCACGTGCTCTTGATGTCTCCCCGTTATGTGTAGTATGTTAGTTTACAACAACCAACTTACAAGGACAAGCGCTATACAAAAATACGATGCCTTTGAGCTTGGCATCGACTTGCCATTCTAAGTCAATTACTGGGCTCTAACAATTTAAGTGTGATCTGCCCTCTAGCTAACTAACTCGAGCCTTGAACAAATGATGTGATCGAGTATAAACAATCAACGACGCTCATGACTTAATTGTTTGATCAATAATCCTTTGTCATTGGAATTGGGGAAAACTTTCCAGCCTAAATGAATGTGATACCGACAGTTCACTTGACCAACTCCAATCCTCAGAGCTTGGATTAAAGTATAAATTTGTGAACTAACAATGCGTATGGCTCTAAATCGAATGAAATAACGGGGAATATAAAGGAAGAACAAACGATGTCTACAACTCGAGCCTGAACCAACGACGGGTGAGTATAAAGGACTGACTATGACATCTAACTCCAAGCTTCTCTTAACTAGGGATCAATGACCGAAAGGAGGTCTCAAGAGTGAGTGCCCGATTCTATGTTCCACTTGACCCGAGAAAAACGACCGAAAAAAGAACTCAAAAATGGAACCCATAACTCCAAACTTCACAAGACTCAAGTTCACAACTGAAAGGAGATATCAAGAGTGAAGATCAAAGTGACCAAACTAAGTTTAAGTGTAACGACAAGTAACAATGTACAAGTACATTCAATGAAAAGTGCATAAGCTTGAACACTTAAAAATAACTTGACATAGAATAAAAGAAGTTTAACTTTTATTCAAAAACAACTTTCCACCAAATAGCTACAATTATTATAAGTTGAAATCAAAAGGAGGTACGTGCTCGCACTAATTCACTCAAGTTTACAAATATTGTTTATTCATCTTATCCTTTTTTGTTTATTGACGTAACCTTAAAAGCCTAGGATTACAAGTCCACCTTTGTTATGTTATGTTTATTTCCATATTGATGTTTTAATTTTGAAATAAAGATTTATGTGTCATATTGTGGATTTTGAAAATATGACCTTTACATCTTTTATTTGGAGAAAATATTGATAGTTCTTCGTTTAGTACATTTTCTTTTACGTGCCCCAATAATTATGCCTTTATATTTATGTAATTATTAAATATCATAACCCATGTATGTTTAATGTGTATTTATTGCATTAACTTAGGAAACTTATATATTAAATGTTCCTATTATGAAATTTGTGTGTCATGCATGAGTTAATGGCCTTTAAACATAAATAATATGTAGATGCGAGGTTAACCTCTACTTATAGCAGAATTCTGCCTTGAATACTCGGCTATCCAACAGCTGCAAGAATTCGGGTTAATGTGTGACATCAAGTTCCATGAGCCAAGGTATTAAGTGGTCAATCCACCTTATGAGGGTATTGACTTGTTGGACTTAGTCCGCTTCAAGGGTTCATTCCTTGAGTTTGGACTGAAGTCATAGGGTCCGTCCTTGTTAGGCATTAAGAGATCTATGGGTCAGTCTTTCTCAAATAATTATGAGATATTAAATGGTCTCGAATGAGTTCAGTAGTTCTGTGGAAGTTGTACGCTTCCTATCTATGGGCTAAGTGAGGGAACACCTAAGGATGATTACTAGGAGTTTCACTAAAGTCGCTTGTCTAGGAGTAATAGGTGGCTAGGAGTTTACTTGTGATGTCAGTTAGATAGTAACGTAGGGTCCATCAAGAGGGTCATAAATGGCGTTAAGTGTCTACCTAGAATCCGGTATCAAGTGGATGATTACTATCTCTCACATTATATTGAGAGAATACATATATGGGGAAGTCTACTAAGAAAGAGGTCATAAGTGACTAAGGTCCGCCAAAGGGTTTTAAGTGATCATAGTAATTCGTTCACACTTTTAATGACCTTAAGTAACTATGAAGAGTTCACCTCTTTCCATTTAATATAGATGTAGAAATTCGTATGCGTGTGTTTATATTTGCCTAGACATAAACGTGATAGGTTTATACTGCCAAGTATAGGAAATAGGTATTCTTTTAAAGCTTAAAGAGTTTTATTTAGTTTTGGCTTCCTTTCGCTTAATAACACAGGTTAGGAAGGTTGGCGGAGCATGCTAGATGATGATGTTGGCGATGGAGCTTGGCATTGTCGATCATTATTTAGTTTACTATTATTATTGTATCTCAATATTATCATGATATACCTTGACATGACATTTGTAATATGATGTATTTGACATTTTGATATTTTATGATATGGTGTATCTATTTAATTATTATATTTTATCCATTTCGCTATGAGATTAGATTTCATTTTAGTCTAGCTCTGTTATTTTCATTTCTTATTGAAACTAACGACTTTTTTATAACGGCTCTAAGTTCTGATGAGCATATTCTAAGTCGGGATGTAGGTCTGTTCTGAGTGGGGTTTTATAAAAGGACTTATGTAGTGATAATTCAGAAAAAATATAGGAATATAATGCTTGATTCACTAACCTGAATAGAAAAAATACAAAAATAATGGTAATATGTTGAACTGAATGGCTTGAATATTTTGCTAAGAAATTGGAGATTTTGGTAAGAAAAAACTAAGCATAAATTATAACTTACTTTTTTATTCCTTCCAAAAAAGGAAACATTCAAATTAAATTCATTGTTAGTTGTTACATATCTTACATAACCACAAATATAAAATATATGCATATAGATAGAGTAGGCTACGAATCAAAAATTTATTACCTACATTATCTTTTGTTCTGAACTTTTGTACAAGTTAAACTCAAAATGATTTAATATACTTACGTAGTGATGATGGATAATAAAAGCATGAGAATAAACAATACCTGATGCTGAGGAATACAAGATCTTGACCTTAATTGTTTAATAATTGACTAATCTGAATTTGTATTCTACTCAAAGAGACAATATATGAGAATACGTAATTTTTTACAATACAAGTAATGGATGAGAATTAGAAAAAAGAAAATAAATGGATATATTTGAATACACTGCATAGAGTCCAATGAAAATCGAAATGGAAGTATGTATTAAACATAAAGGGTGGTCCATATGAATCAATAGAGCAACTAAATATTGGAATTTATGTTATATAAAGGGATTAAACGATAAATTTCCTACCAAATCAATGAAGGACAAATATTTTGAATAAGATTGTATGAGAGCTCAGGATTTCAATTGGTATGTATCTAATTTTTCATATAATCGAATAGATATGTAAAACTACTTACAGTAGATATCTTTTCTTGTATTTCTAATAAATAAGAGTATGCAATTAGGACGAAGGGTTCCTTAACGTAGGATAATAGTTTTTAAGAAGATACTTACCAATAACTAGTTTCAAAGATAAAAAATAAATATATTTTCATGTTCTGAAATGGTATGGGAAAACTATAAATGATAGTGACATGATACTTTCTTTAATCATTTCACCTCAAAACTAAAAATTCTGAAGTGATGTCCTAAAACCTTATTATCTTAAAATGATAAGTACAATAATTGAAAATCCAAACATAATTGTATAACACGACCTTATCAACTGTAGCTTCACGGTTAGTTCCCTCATTATGTACACTTTATCATTAAATATATTCGTATATTATTTTCCATTTATTTAGATATTTCATTATCTAAAAACATTTTTTCTAATGTTCATAACCAGATAAAATTAAAGTTTTGAAGGATATTAAGGGTAATAAACATGTAACATAATTCATGCTATGTAATCACTTTAATGTTTCACTGTGTTAAATCTTGTAATGAGTTTCTTAATATAGTTATTTGGATGATGTTTGAGTCAAAATTGGCTCAAACACCAAGGGTGCTTGGGAATCACTTCTCCACATGGTTTGATTTAAGGTAACAGGGCCACAATCACTAAAAAGAAAAGTAAAAGACAAGAGAATTTATAGTGGTTCGATCTTAGGTAGATCTACGTCTACTTTGGCAAGGATTTCATGATGACATCAACGGTTACAAGACATAGAATCTCTCTTTGTACATCCATCTTTTCTTATTACAAGTAAATCTCATTTAGATCTATGTAAATTGGTAGAGAAATGATTGGACCCGCGGAGAAATGGTGAAATCGGGGAAGGAATGGTGAGAAATCTTCAAATACGAGGAGGAAGGAGATCTTCAATCTCTAAAACACTTGGTTGATCTCGATGGAATCCATGATGGATCAAGCTCTAGATCTTTGCTTGGAAGAGTTAGATGATGTTAGGATCACTTGAAATGAGAGACGAAGCAATTTGGCAGCCCTCCGAGGTGGTGGAAATCCACCCCCTTTGTGGTGGAAGCCATGGCCTATTTATAGGTGAGCTCCCCTGAAGAAATGAGCTGAAATCATATATGCAAGTTGCGGGTTGCTCATCCCTTTAATTATGAAAATGCCACCGTCTAGTAGTAACCAACTGTCAACAGCTATATATAGCTGTCTTGTGCGAGCAGGCAGGTTGAACGGGTGAACGGGTAGTAAGTGTATGAGCGACCGTCCAGAGGATGTGCGAGCGTCCTTCCATGATGACCAGAAAGACGTACGACTGACCAGGAATTAGCACAGGCCTTTCTCCGATCGACCGGTAGGTGGTATTTGAGCGAAGCAGTGGTATCCGTCCAAGGGGTGAACGAGCGACTAGTGTTGTAGATGCGGGTGAGCGAAAGGTGTAAGCACGACCCTGTCGTACTTTGGTTTACTCGCCGAAGAGATACGTATGTCCGACCGAGGTAGTTTGAACGAGCGACTGAGGAGAAGAACGTGTAACCGGCCCCAGTGTTTCTCCCTGCTTTGTACGACCGACCTCTTCGGCATAAGAATGAGTGACTTTCCCTAATATGAGCGACCTCCTTACATGGTCGAGCTAGGTTGTACATTCGACCCTGTTCTATTTAGCGGACGACTCAGCTACTCTGATGTGTATGACCTTCCTTGCTGTGCTCGACCCAAGTTGTGTGTGATTGATCCTTACCTTGCGTGAGCAGTCCGGATGTGTTCAACTATGCGTGTACGACCGAGCCTTATGATATTTGAACCATAGTTCTCATACTGATTTAACCAACCAACATATGTAGGGTTTTTGAGGGATAAACATTTGCCCCTCGAAGTTTGTGATTTTATTAGAAAATTACAGACTTCGAGATAACTGATCACAACATAGTTTGGTAGATTAAATCTGGTTTTTCAAGAGATGATCACATATAATTTACGGTCGCACGCGGATAGATATGAGCGAGATTGAGCAAGGTTGGGATTGTCCTTTCACACGATTGAACAAGCCTAGGTCGCTCGCACTCTTTCCTTTTGGATCAGAATGCCAACATGGTCAAGCATACTGCTAAGGATCAAGCAAGCAAGCTGGATCTGACGGGCCGACATACTTCATGCAGTTAAGCGGTCCATTCAAATTCGATCGAGCTGACGTGGCAAAATGGTCTGGACGAGTCTTTTGGTCTTCTCCATATACGGCCTCTTCATTTTCCCGCCCCTCATTTCATTTTAGTGCTTCAATTATTATTGAAGGAAAAAAATTAATGGTGGCATCAACCTAGGAAATTCTGCTCGGCACCACAACCGTCGATCAATTCTTCACTAATTCCCAATTCATTATCGTGCTCGGCTTTCTCCAGCGAAGCCTGATCGATTGCCGAAGCAAATAGGAGAAACCTCCTTCAAACCCGAAGCATTCTGATTTTCATAGGTGATTTCTCCTCTTTCAACTTTGCCTTGACTTGTTTCGTAGAGGTCTAGGATTTTGAATCGGAATGCCTTGGGTACGGTTTGATTTTTGATTTGATATTTTTGAGCCGTGATCGTCGGAGTTTGGGATGGTTTTAATCTGTAGCGAGGTTAAGGTTGTGTATATGAGAATACACAAGATCCCCATTTTTTGATTCGAATCTTGTGCACATGATATGTTTCAAGAAATGTCTGAGTCACGGAAACTTGCTTGCTTTGATGTGAATGGTGCGTCAATACTTTGTTTTTTAACTACAATGCTTAATCTGATAAGACTCTGATTCTGGCGCTTAGGTATTTGGTTTGTATAAAACTCTTTAGGTTTTGATTTGAATCATACACCTGTGACATGCTTGTTGTAATTCTTGAAACATGGTTTTTTCATGCTTTATTTGGTGTACCAATATTAATATGCATGCTTGCTTTTTGGTTTTGACCAACTGCCTTTTGGTTATGTGAAAATTCTGAGTTGAGTTGGCATTTTGTTGCGTAGAACGAATCCATAGTATTTGAGTGTACTTTCTAGACTTGCTCGACTTGTCCAGGGGTCGCTCATGCTCGACCTGACATGGTTCGGTCTTGCTCAACCCTTATAAATATATATAGGGTTGATCAGGCTCGAATTGGTCCAGGTCGGTTATACACGACCTCTCTTGAATCGTCATGTTTAATATTTATTGTCCCCTGGTCGTTCGTTCATGCTCTTACCTGTTTGAAGGATCCTCTCTGTTCGGCTATTGCGGTCGCTCATGACCGACCGGGTTTGGGTCGCTCCTGCTTGACTATAGACGACCGTCCCAGTTGAGCATGCACGATCATACCAAAGTCATAGGTCTGAGTCGTTCATGTTCGATTGAGTTTGATTGTCATTCTACATCTCTTGGGTGTTTCTCGACATTTTGGTTGTTGAAATTTCTTGTACTGCTAACCTGCAATGTCTAGAACACTTGCACATATTTTTTGAGCTTATGATTTTACCACTGGCCACTCATACCAACAGTAGATTAGTCTAAGATACATAGGATAACTCACAATTCGGTTTGAATGGTATGCTTATGCAGGATTACTCTTATTTAATCATTTGTAATCTAATTAGACACCTTCTGCACAAGTATCACCATTCTAGAATCATCAAGACTTGGAACTAGTTTAATTTGTGCATGCTGATCGCGAATCCCAAGCCTCGTATGTTATTTTGTTTTTAACTAGGAAGCGCGTACTTACGATTTGCTTTTTAGACATATCTATTTACGTAGATATGCAAACTAGAAATCAATCTCATCAAAATCCCAAGGAGGGAACCGTGTTTGGGGAAGCTGGGAGTTCTAACCAAGTAATTGGGACTACCTCAACTATTTCCCCTGGGGTGAACATTAGTCAAGTCTTTCCGAAACCTCGGGCTCTTGACAGAGTGCCTTCTGACAGCCGTAAATCAACGCTCCTTTATAGCTTATACCAACTGACATGTGCTCGGTTTAGATTTTCAAAAGATGAAACTAAGTTCCCGGGGAAGGATGATTTGCCTGACCATCCACCCCCCGGGTATGTTACAGTCCATCGCCATATTGTTTCAAGTGGAGCAATTCCTCCCTTTTAATTCCTATTTAGAATCCATTTTGCGACATTTGGCTATTGACCTATACCAATAGCACCATAATGGCTATCATATTTTAATGGGACTTTACGTGCTTTTCATGAGAGTCAAACAACGAGCGCCTTTATTTCAAGATATCCGTTCTCTGTATGCCTTTAAAAGAAGGAAAGCAAATCGTCCCTCTTTTATCTTTATGGAAGGTAAGTATTGCAGAATTATCACCGGCTTAGTGGACAACGTCAAGGGGTTTCCGGATCAATACTTCTATGTTCGATGCCCCGATAACTTCTATGGATGATGGATGGTATGAGGTAATCGCCTTTTCCTGAAGTTCTCTTTTATCTTTTCAAACATTGATTCTTATCTTCTTATTTTCTTTATAGTAATTCCATCCGATGAAGATACCATTCCCGATCAAGCCCTTCTTGTTTCTTTGGCAGCCGTTGAAAAGACTGAGAGAAGTAGATAGTTATTGCTTGCAGACAGGGCCCTCCATCAGTATCAATTACCTCATCCTTCATGGTCTATTGAGAAAATACCAGCTTATAAGAAAAGTGTTACTAGTAAATCTCCTGCTAAAAAGATCTCCTTGAAGAAATGCTTAGATCTTGGAGGTAGTAGCCAAACTTTACTAAAATCCCCATTGCCCTCAATTACCGAAGGAGATACATCTTGTAACACCCCACACCCGCTACGGTCACTCACTAAGGGAATGCCATAGCATCGGTGGAGTATCTTAAGTGAATATAGAACAGAAAAGTTACAACAAGACAGATATAAGTAATACTTGAGAATTTAAAACATCATTTCATTGCAGCGGAAAGTAAAACATGTTTGGTTACATCACAAAACCATAAACAAGAGTCAAGTACATAATATCCATCTTGATAAAACAAAAGTACATAATCCCACTACATGAACTAATAGCCATAAAAGAAAAGATAAGCTGAGCTTTACATCAATGGTCCAAGCTCCAAAAGACAGATAAAGCTATCTGATCAAAGTCCACTAGCACTAGGCCCACTCGGAGAACCTGAGGGTTGGAAAAAGATAAAAACAACGGGGTCAGACATAAGTCTGAGCGAGTCATATAACCTTAACAATACAATCATTAAAGTAATTAGGGTATAATATAAACCTGGTACGGTACAACTGGGGATAAATGACTACACTAAGCAGCCAACTAGACTTAGGATGAACTAAGATAACGGTAAAGACGCATCTACCCACCCAAGGGTAATACTACACTGCACCACACCAGATCTACCCACCCAAGGGTAATTCCTACACTGCACCACACCAGATCTACACACCCAAGGGTAATTCCTAACTTAAAGATTGATCCCACTAAGTGTACTTAGTAATCTTAATAGTAGTCTCGTGTACCCCTAGCTGACTACATAGGTGCCGTCTGCCCCTATCTCCACTAGGTGTACCCACTACTCCCATTCGATCAGCTCCCTAACGTAGATACCCGTGTTGGCCCCACAGTGGGGTGTATCACTCCCCAAAGTGGAAACCCGATACAACCAACGGTGCACGGCTTATACCTACACGATGCAACAACGTCTTACCTACCAGCCCGGGTCCACACACGCATATGAAACCCGTTGGACTTGCGTTGCCACCGCTAACCCATTTTGGCCTCTTATAGTCAAGCCCAGTACGCGTGTCCCGTCCTCGACATGGGTCGAGCCCAATAAGATACATATGGTTTACTGGTTGAAATGGGCCCCCACAAGCTACACACCTAAGCTTGTCCCTTCTCGTGTATCCCACTTAACCCTTTTTAATAATCATGTCCACTTATATGTTCAAAATTTGGTTAAGTCATCTAATCATATTTCAATTGCCACTCAAGGCACCCACTAGATTTCCACATGCCACCCAAGGCACTTACTTGATTTCCACATGCCACCCAAGGCACTTACTTAACCCTTTAATCATGTTTAATTACATGTTCCACTTTGGTTAAGTATTCTACTCGTATTTTCTATTGCCACCCAAGGCAACCACTAGATTTTTCCACATGCCACCCAAGGCACTTACTTAACCCTTTAATCATGTTTAATTACATGTTCCACTTTGGTTAAGTATTCAAATCGTATTTTCTATTGCCACCCAAGGCAACCACTAGATTTTTCCACATGCCACCCAAGGCACCCACTTAACCCCTCATGTCCCTCTACATGCTAATATGGTTAAGTGTTTCTTAATTGATTAAGACCGTAACCTTTGTAAAGACCTCTCACATTAGACTATCTTTTATGGCAGCTGGATTTGTCGGTCGGTTCCGGACAGCCTTACGCCATAACAGAGTCTAACCTCGTGTCTTTACACTTGTCACGTATTTAGTTTATGCCTAAGACCTCTCACATTGGGCCAACCATTTGTAGCCGTTGGATTTGTCGGTCGGGTCCGGGCAGTCTTATGCTACAAAAGGGTCCAACCTCGTGTCTTAGTCGATTAATTACACCTAATTAATCACCCCCATAATTTGTATTAATTATCCCTAATTAATTACAAATTTAACGATGTACATAATTGACTCAATTATGTCCATCCACTTTATGGTATGCATAATCATACCAACTTCACACCATTTCATTAACATGAATATTAACCCCATCGTTCCCCACGTAATTCGCTAACACGGCATACTTAAAAGGGAAGATTCATCACACATACAATGGGTGTAACTTGCATAACATTAGCATCAACATGGGTTTTAAAGGTGTCAACATGCATATAGCATCAAACCCAACTAGCACAAATAATCAACCCAAACTTGCATGAATCACATATGTCATAAAGAGGTTAACTTGCATAGGCTACTTATGTCATACAAAGGGGTAAACTTGCATATGTATGTATGACATACAAAGGGGTTAACTTGCATATGTATGCATATCATACAAAGGTGTAAACTTGCACATGTTACTTGCATATAATCAAACACCAAACTTGCATAACATGTCATATATGAACTTGCATATAATCAACCACCAAACTTGCATAACATATCATATATGAACTTGCATATAATCAAACACCAAACTTGCATAACATGGTGTCATAATGGATCAATGTTTATCATAGCAATTTGCATAACTAGCATCATGAACACATAGCCTAACACTTGCATAACTTGCATAACATCATGATCATGTAGCATATAACTTGCATAACATCATGAACATATAGCATATGACTTGCATAACTTGCATAACATCATGAACACATAGCATATGATAACATAACTTGCATTGATCCACATTCATAGCCATAACCTCATTATATCCTATCATAATCATTTCAACAATTGGTCATTAAGGCTATAGTACTCACCACTTGTTGATTAGCACTTCAATGAAGAAGATTAAGTTGCTAGAGTTGATTAGAAATTGATTTGAGAAGCAATCTTCCTCTTTAATTTGTTGGTGGCTCCTTCTAGTTGCATTTTGACGGCATAACGACGTTGTCTCCAATTTTAGTATGAATTAGGGTAGTCTTAGGGTGTATTTATAGATTAGTTAAGTGTTTTAGGCCATTAGATTAACCCTAAATCAGATTAGAGCCGTCAGATCTCGTCACTAGCCACCAAGCACAGCCCAAAAGCCTAAATGGTGCACCCAGGTCACACAGACCGACAGGGGGGGTCGACCCCTGGGTCGACCCCTAGGGGGGGTCGACACCCATGTCGACCCTAGGGTCGACACCCTCTGTCTGGCGGGAATTTTCCCGCCCCTTCTGAAATTTGAAATTTTTATATTTAAATATGTTTTGAATTTTCTGAAAAATTCTCCGGGCCTTAAATTGGTCATACGGACTCCGATTTTCGAAAACTCGAACTCTATTACGCGTATTTTTCCGAGACGAACGCAATGGCATAGCCCGTTTCCCCTGATTCAGATTTTAAAATTTAATTCTGCCCTGTTTTATATTATAGCAAGTTATTCAACATACGGGGTGTTACATTCTCCCCTACTTAAAGGATTTCGTCCCCGAAATCTCTAAGTCAAGAAGAACGTATCCTACCAACCAAACAACCATCTACTCAAACCATCAACCACTGGCATCCATTGTCCTTAAAGTTTCTAATGCTGTATGAACATATGCAAAAAGTGTGTGTATATGTTCCCTGTCTAATGCAAAATCAGGCGGTCTACTGATTCAGTTGACCTCCTTAATGCAAACCATGATAGTGCCATGCATCCAATATGTATGCGAAAGAACCCTATCTACACATACCTTTTCTACATGTGTGCACAACCATACACCAAAATGCATCATCCATACGATAACACAACCATTATACATCCATTAATATAGCTACCTACACACAGTTATATGCAATATGCAATATGAAGTGACTGAGCCGATCTAGTGTCTAAAGTGTGTGTATATGCATCCACGAGCAACCACTTGCATCCACACGCATCCATCAAACATAACATGTCTCAAACACATGTTTAAACCATAGGTTTACCCTATCTAAAGGTCAAAGATACTAATGAGAGGACATACTAAAGATAAGATAAGTACTAGACAAACAATAAAGGAGAAGTTAAAAGACATACCCTCAAAAAGGAATGGGTACAATGAACGCATCTTCGCTTCTGTCTCCCAAGTAGCATTGCTCTCATCTTCTCCCCATTGCACTTTGACTAGTCGAACCTCTTTGTTTCTCAACTTCCTAATCTCTGACCCAAGGATGCGGGTAGGAGCTCGTCGAATAGTCGCATCACGCTCTACCTCCACTTCTCTAAGCAAGCTCGACTCTACCACCTCTGCGGTCTCATGTAGGCACTTCCTCAAATGTGACACATGGAATACGTCATGTACCCCACTAAGTCTCTTGGGTAAATCCACTCTATATGCCATCCGTCCAATCCTTTCCTTAATAGGAAACGGTCCTACAAATCTTGGTGCTAACTTCCCAACGGATCCAAAGCGAACTACATTCCGTAATGGAGACACCTTGATAAAGACCATGTCCCCAACATAAAACTCAAGATCTGTCCTCCTCTTGTCCGCATAAGATTTTTGCCTGTCTTGTGCCGCTTTCATCCTTCTTCGAATCAAGTCAATCTTCTCCGAAGTCTCTCTAACCATATCAGGCCCAAGCAAGATCTTATCCGTAGATTCCCACCAACATGTAGGTGATCGTCAAGGCCTTCCATAAAGAGCTTCGAAAGGAGCCATACCAATACCAGACTGAAAGCTGTTATTATACGCGAACTCCACCAATGGAAGATGCTCTTCCCATGTACCTCCAAAATCTAAGATACAAAGCCTCAAAAGGTCTTCCAGAACACGATTCACTCTCTCGGTCTGGCCGTCCGTCTGAGGATGATATGCGGTGCTTAAACACAACTGAGTCCCTACTGCCTCTTGCAAACTTTTCCAAAACTCGCTAGTGAAGATAAGATCTCGATCGCTCACTATGCTAGAAGGTACCCCATGCAACCGAACTATCTCTCGAAGGTAAACTGAAGCTAGCCATGGAGCAGTCCTCTTGCTCTTCACGGGTATGAAATGGGTGCTCTTAGTAAGTCTGTCTACCACAACCCAAATTCCCGTATTACCCTTCCTCGATCTTGGTAACCCATCAATAAAATCCATCGAGACGCTCTCCCACTTCCATTGCGGAACTTCCAATGGGTGAAGCAACCCACCGGGTTTCTTTTGCTCCGCTTTCACTTGTTGGCACACCAAGCATCTAGCGACATACTCGGCCACATCTTTCTTCATACCGGCCCAAAAGAAAACTCGCTTCATGTCTTGGTACATCTTGTCCCCACCGGGATGAATGGTCATCTTCGAACGATGTGCATCATCAAGTATAGCCTTCCTCAAACCCTCATCTTGCGGTACACAAAGTCTACCGTCTCTACGCAAGCACCCCTATCGTCTAGGGTGTACCTACTCAAATGGCTGGACGACTCCCCCCTTATGAGCCTCTCTACCAACTCAACCAACTGTGGGTCGTCCCGTTGTGCCTCGCCAATCCGTCCCAAAAGAGTAGGTCTGACCTCTAAGGATGCTTAGCAAACCGGGTACAAAGTCAACGGAAGGTCTGAAATCAAACATCGAGATAAATTCCAAGCTTCGTTGTTCCACGAACAATGGACTCAAGGACAACCTTTTTCTGCTTAAGGCGTCTGCCACCACGTTACCCTTGCCAGGGGTATACGCTATCTCGAAATCATAGGATGCTAAGAACTCCATCCACCTTTGCCGTCTCAAGACTATGCGCTCGAAGAGTCTCCTACACTTCCCTAAGATGTAGGGCATGCTTTTCTCCGCTTCTAGAGAAAGCCAAGATATTCTCCCACGCAAAATCGTCACAACTATCCATCTCTCACGCAGACCATCCTAGTCGAACTCGACATCCCCCAAGTGCAAGCCCCAAAGGCCTAAACCAATTTCAGACAAACACCCAAGGGATACCTCCTTCGAATTCAGACGACCTACGTGAGATGATACTAGTAAAAACGGCTAAATGATTAAGCACTTGTCCAACTCTGGATGTCCTTGCCAGTCTCGCTCCAAAACCACCGTTGATCAAATAACTGGCTTTGCTTAACCTATTAAGCACATACGAAAACTTATTTCGCTCTTAGAAAAGACCAAGATGTCATCCACAAAGACCACTACGAAGTTATTTAGGTACTCCCTGAACACCCTACTCATCAAATCAACAAAGTATGCAGGGGCGTTCGTCAAACCAAATGGCATCACAAGCCACTCATAGAAACCATCCGGAGTCCTAAAGGCGGTCTTCTCTATACTATCCTCAGCCACTCCCAACTGATGAAACCCCGTGGCTAAGTCCAACTGCGAAACACTGAGGCGCCAACCAACTGATCAAAGAGATAATCAATCCTCGGCAATGGGTGTCTATTCTTCTTTGTGAGCTTGTTGAGTTCTCTATAGTCTACACAAAGTCTGAGGGACCCATCTGCCTTCGTGGCACAAACTACTGGAGCACCCCACTCTGATATACTTCGTCTTATGAACCCCTTCTCAAGCAACTCCCCTACTTGCTTATGGAGTTCCCTCCTCTCACGAGGAGCCATGTGGCGCACTGGCAAAGATACTGGTTTAACACTGTCCACCAGATATATTCGGAAGTCTATCTCCCGCTTCGGAGGTAAACCCTTCACCTCCTCAACCACATCTGAGTATTCCCGGACCACTCTAACAGATCGCAAACTCTCGACCGAAGCATCAAGCGATTCAAGATAACTTAGCATAACAGAATCCATGGGATTACAAGAGATCTCGAGAGTGTTACCCAAGCGGGTCATGAGCCTAACAACTCTCCTTTCACAATCAAGAACGGCACCATTACTGGATAACCAGTCCATGCCCAAAATCAACCCATAGCCCGTGAAGCCCAAAACAAAAGCATCACATCTAAACTCAACGCTAAGTATAGAAATCTTCAAACCCAAACATATCATGGACAAATAAGTGGAGCCCCCAATTGGGTTTGAAACAACCAAGGGATCATCTACTAGACTGGTGTTTAGGTGCAGTGACTCAACTAATGACGATGAGATAAACGAATGTGATGCGCCAGAGTCGAATAAGGTTCGAACAGGATGATTGAGAAAACCAAATTTCAACCTCGACGGTCCTACCCCCATCAGGTATACCCGTCGTGAGGGAATACATCTACCCTCCAGAAGATCCTGTACTTGGTCCTTACCCCTTTGGACAATCCTAATAAGGTGTCCCATTTCTCCAAAACAACAAGCCTTCTCCTTCACGTTCTCCTTTCGTGACCTCCCACCACGATGAGGTTTCATCCTTTATTTACCTAACAGCTATTTGAACCTTCCTCCCTCGTCCATCTTAAAGGTACCCACAAGACCTCCACCTCCTTGGACTAACTTCTTAGCCCGACAAACGTCTAAGTCCCTTGAAGTGGTTCTTCCGTCCTTCATACGGAAGTCCTTATTTATCTTAAAAAGATATCTATACGCGGAGGGGGAAATTCAAAAAGAGAAAGAGGAAGAGATTCAAAACGGAGAATCGAAGGAAGGATATATGGCTCTTGGGGATTATGTTCTTTTCTTTCAAAAGCTTTTCTCTTAAAAGACATGTTTTCGAAAATACTTCTTCCAAAAATGTTTTTAGAAAAATAGTTTTCTAAATTTTTTTCTGTTCCGGTAACCTTAAGCTCTGATACCACGTGTAACACCCCACACCCGCTACGGTCACTCACTAAGGGAATGCCATAGCATCGGTGGAGTATCTTAAGTGAATATAGAACAGAAAAGTTACAACAAGACAGATATAAGTAATACTTGAGAATTTAAAACATCATTTCATTGCAGCGGAAAGTAAAACATGTTTGGTTACATCACAAAACCATAAACAAGAGTCAAGTACATAATATCCATCTTGATAAAACAAAAGTACATAATCCCACTACATGAACTAATAGCCATAAAAGAAAAGATAAGCTGAGCTTTACATCAATGGTCCAAGCTCCAAAAGACAGATAAAGCTATCTGATCAAAGTCCACTAGCACTAGGCCCACTCGGAGAACCTGAGGGTTGGAAAAAGATAAAAACAACGGAGTCAGACATAAGTCTGAGCGAGTCCTATAACCTTAAAAATACAATCATTAAAGTAATTAGGGTATGATATAAACCTGGTACGGTACAACTGGGGATAAATGACTACACTAAGCAACCAACTAGACTTAGGATGAACTAAGATAACGGTAAAGACGCATCTACCCACCCAAGGGTAATACTACACTGCACCACACCAGATCTACCCACCCAAGGGTAATTCCTACACTGCACCACACCAGATCTACCCACCCAAGGGTAATTCCTAACTTAAAGATTGATCCCACTAAGTGTACTTAGTAATCATAATAGTAGTCTCGTGTACCCCTAGCTGACTACATAGGTGCCGTCTGCCCCTATCTCCACTAGGTGTACCCACTACTCCCATTCGATCGGCTCCCTAACGTAGATACCCGTGCTGGCCCCACAGTGGGGTGTATCACTCCCCAAAGTGGCAACCCGATACAACCAACGGTGCACGGCTTATACCTACACGATGCAACAACGTCTTACCTACCAGCCCGGGTCCACACACGCATATGAAACCCGTTGGACTTGCGTTGCCACCGCTAACCCATTTTGGCCTCTTATAGTCAAGCCCAGTACGTGTGTCCCGTCCTCGACATGGGTCGAGCCCAATAAGATACATATGGGTTACTGGTTGAAATGGGCCCCCACAAGCTACCCACCTAAGCTTGTCCCTTCTAGTGTATCCCACTTAACCCTTTTTAATAATCATGTCCACTTATATGTTCAAAATTTGGTTAAGTAATCTAATCATATTTCAATTGCCACTCAAGGCACCCACTAGATTTCCACATGCCACCCAAGGCACTTACTTGATTTCCACATGCCACCCAAGGCACTTACTTAACCCTTTAATCATGTTTAATTACATGTTCCACTTTGGTTAAGTATTCTACTCGTATTTTCTATTGCCACCCAAGGCAACCACTAGATTTTTCCACATGCCACCCAAGGCACTTACTTAACCCTTTAATCATGTTTAATTACATGTTCCACTTTGGTTAAGTATTCAAATCGTATTTTCTATTGCCACCCAAGGCAACCACTAGATTTTTCCACATGCCACCCAAGGCACCCACTTAATCCCTCATGTCCCTCTACATGCCAATATGGTTAAGTGTTTCTTAATTGATTAAGACCGTAACCTTTGTAAAGACCTCTCACATTAGACTATCTTTTATGGCAGCTGGATTTGCCGGTCGGTTCCGGGCAGCCTTACGCCATAACAGAGTCTAACCTCGTGTCTTTACACTTGTCACGTATTTAGTTTATGCCTAAGACCTCTCACATTGGGCCAACCATTTGTAGCCGCTGGATTTGTCGGTCGGGTCCGGGCAGTCTTATGCTACAAAAGGGTCCAACCTCGTGTCTTAGTCGATTAATTACACCTAATTAATCACCCCCATAATTTGTATTAATTATCCCTAATTAATTACAAATTTAACGATGTACATAATTGACTCAATTATGTCCATCCACTTTATGGTATGCATAATCATACCAACTTCACACCATTTCATTAACATGAATATTAACCCCATCGTTCCCCACGTAATTCGCTAACATGACATACTTAAAAGGGAAGATTCATCACACATACAATGGGTGTAACTTGCATAACATTAGCATCAACATGGGTTTTAAAGGTGTCAACATGCATATAGCATCAAACCCAACTAGCACAAATAATCAACCCAAACTTGCATGAATCACATATGTCATAAAGAGGTTAACTTGCATAAGCTACTTATGTCATACAAAGGGGTAAACTGGCATATGTATGTATGACATACAAAGGGGTTAACTTGCATATGTATGCATATCATACAAAGGTGTAAACTTGCACATGTTACTTGCATATAATCAAACACCAAACTTGCATAACATGTCATATATGAACTTGCATATAATCAACCACCAAACTTGCATAACATATCATATATGAACTTGCATATAATCAAACACCAAACTTGCATAACATGGTGTCATAATGGATCAATGTTTATCATAGCAATTTGCATAACTAACATCATGAACACATAGCCTAACACTTGCATAACTTGCATAACATCATGGTCATGTAGCATATAACTTGCATAACTTGCATAACATCATGAACATATAGCATATGACTTGCATAACTTGCATAACATCATGAACACATAGCATATGATAACATAACTTGCATTGATCCACATTCATAGCCATAACCTCATTATATCCTATCATAATCATTTCAACAATTGGTCATTAAGGCTATAGTACTCACCACTTGTTGATTAGCACTTCAATGAAGAAGATTAAGTTGCTAGAGTTGATTAGAAATTGATTTGAGAAGCTATCTTCCTCTTTAATTTGTTGGTGGCTCCTTCTAGTTGCATTTTGACGGCATAACGACGTTGTCTCCAATTTTAGTATGAATTAGGGTAGTCTTAGGGTGTATTTATAGATTAGTTAAGTGTTTTAGGCCATTAGATTAACCCTAAATCAGATTAGAGCCGTCAGATCTCGTCACTAGCCACCAAGCACAGCCCAAAAGCCTAAATGGTGCACCCAGGTCACACAGACCGACAGGGGGGGTCGACCCCTGGGTCGACCCCTAGGGGGGGTTGACACCTACGTCGACCCTAGGGTCGACACCCTCTGTCTGGCGGGAATTTTCCCGCCCCTTCTGAAATTTGAAATTTTTATATTTAAATCTGTTTTGAATTTTCTGAAAACTTCTTCGGGCCTTAACTGGGTCATACGGAATCCGATTTTCGAAAACTCGGACTCTATTTCGCATATTTTTCCGAGACGAACGCAATGGCATAGCCCGTTTCCCCTGATTCAGATTTTAAAATTTAATTCTGCCCTGTTTTATATTATAGCAAGTTATTCAACATACGGGGTGTTACACATCTCATCGTGAGGGTAAGGAAGTTAAGGGAGGCGGGACTGGCGTAAGGGATGAACTAATTTTGAGAAAGTTGTTGAGAATCTCATTATCCCGATCACATAAGAAGAGGGTTCTACAGGAACCTTCGGAGGCTTAGGTGATTTAGACACTGCTAAAGATCTTAATCTAGGTGACATTATGACCTCTGTCCCTACATGCCTAGCTAAAAAGTCGAATGCAGAAGTAACTTAGGAACTTGCCCAACTGCCTGGGCAAACACTTGATTCAAACACTCCCCTTGAAATTGGTTCGTCACTGCACAAGCATTAGATAACATAGATACCATAAGCACTTTACGTTTTCCCATAAATCTTATAGTCTATTTATGCATCTTTCAATTTTGAATGCTGAAATTTTTCTTTGCTCCCTTTTCCAGATACATGAATAAAGCATTCATTATCAGATAGTTTCTCTTGACAGATTGGTTCTACTGACCGACAAAGCCTTTTACAATCTCGCCTCTCTCATCACTTGAAGCGTTCTCAATCATCTTCGGGTTCTCAACCTCAACATACTTCCGGGCTTTCGTTGACCGACCCTCGAACGAGGGGAAAGCATGACTATACAGAAATACCAGATAAAGGTGACAAGGGCAAGTACCCGAAGAAAGGAGAGAAGAAGAGAAAACGAGGTAAACAAGATGAGAATGAGATCTAGAAACGTCACAAATCAACTGAGTTTCTAGATCCTAACATTCCCATTCTACCTGAACAATCCATTGTTCCAACTCCTGCTCAGATCCAAATGATTCTTGATAGGCCTCCTCATAGAATTCCACCTGGAAATTTGAAGCTTAGGGATCGTTTTGGAGGTTGGGATTTTAGAGGAATGTACTTTGATTTGGATTTACATCCGAATGACAGGTGCGATGTTGTTGAGGGGCTGAGTACTATAAAGAGCTGTATGATCACTTAGTTTGATACTGCTAAGAGCTAACTTGAAACACGATTAAACATAGCCATGAGCAACATTGACCAACAATTAGAGAAGTGGACCAAATTTGGCTATGAGTTTCAAAGGTTGAATGCCCAACACCTTGATCATATTGAAATTTTAGAAAATGATAAAGCTGGACTGGTTCATTTGATCAAATCTCAAGAGTCTGAAATTGCATCTTTAAAGAGTGGGAACACCAGGGTGAATAGCTTAGAAGCCAAAAATGAGAAACTCAAAAGAGAGCTTGAGGCAGAAAGAAAGCAATTCTAGGAAGCTCAATATGCTCTAGAACTTGTTGGGTCTCAACTGGCTTTGGAAAGGCGAGCTTCGGCTACTTATCGAAAAGAAAAGGCAATTCCTGAAGACAAGATTAGTTCTTAGAATAGGGCTCTTAAAGTTCTGGAAGAAGATAAAACAAAGTTGGCTAATGATCTTGATTAGGCCAGGGTCAAAACTGACAAGATTTTGTTTCAGTTTTATGTTTACAACGTCAAGAACCGTGGAAGCTTAAGCTATTTGAATGTTGACTTTCCATGGACTCTGGCTCTTGTCTGGGAATAAGTGCTTACGTACTCTAGTGGTGCAGAGGATGAATTTCTCCAGGAGAGTCTCCTAGAAAAAGAAGATTATGAGGCTTTGGTCAAGGGTAGGAAGATACTGATAGATGGGCGAGCTCAATCTTTTAGAGAGAAAGCCCCGGATGTTACTTCTATCCATGGTCCATCCAATCCTGTCAATGTTGAAGCTTTAAGCTCCCAAACTTCTCCCGCAGACCCTCCGGTTACTTATACTGACAAGGATGTCGCTGAAGATCATCCTATTAAAGAGCATGTTATTCCGGAGGATACAACCAAACAGCGTGCAGGGAAGGTGAAGAGAATGATGACATCTCTTTGAATGTAAATGATTATGAGATTGATCTTATAATCCCACAAACCCCAGGTAAAATTGATATTCATCAGCCCATATAAGATTTGGACTATCTTATTTCTTCACCTGGGTTTGCCGAGTTTAGTGCTCACTATTCATTTATGCCAGATTTACCGTTGTTACCTCTTCCTTCTACCGGTGCCACCTCCGTTCAGGTTGCTATTACTGATTCCGTTTTAGTGTCAACTAACATTGGTCCACATACTACTGTTTCACCAGGTGATACAACATTACTTAATGTATCTGATCTGGAGGAAGTTGAATATGATTACAGTAATGATGAGGACGAAGCTTGGCTTACTGAGGTTTTGTCTACTTTGAAACATAGGAGAAGATCCGCTGTGAATAGGTTAAGAATTATTAACCTATCCTCCCCCGAAAATCCTTGCGTAAACAAAGCAGCAAAATATATAAGCCAGACAGTTGGTACATCTCCCCCTTCCTCCACTAAACAGTCTCTAAGGTCTAGCGGTGGGAAGAAAAAGGAGTAGTATTTGTGACTTCCATGCTTTTATTCCAATATATTTCCTTTTGTGGTATACTTAAATCGGTCATATATGCGAGTGTCGGTCCTCGCCTAGTACTCTATACTTGTTATTTTATGCACATTTAGGCCTGATACTTTTACTTGACTTGTGATTCTATGACTTGGTTCTGTGTTGCTGCAATGAAACTGTGTTTTCTTGTTGTTCTTAAGCTTTTACTTTTGCTTTTTCGTACCTCCTTGCTTTGCATTCCGCACCTTTTTTCTTTTCATGCTTACAACACGGATGTCTTATATCATAAGCCATTCATTTTTGCAATGTAAATCATGACTTTTCAGTTGTAGCCACGGATCATTATTAATTGGATTTACTTGACCGATTGTACTGGATTCTCTTGATTCTAACTAGAGCAATATTTGAGACTTCTTTTTTGTGAGTAGCCACCTCTAGTGTTTATCACTGTATCGAAGTTCTCAAGTTTCCCCCAGCCATTTCAAGGGGTTCAATTTTGTTAGTCACATAATCATTATAAATGCCACACCTTTAATGTAAAGTTTTGACAAACTTACGGTATGTTTAAGCCAGCATTATTGAATTTCTTTAATGTGGTGGTGGTGCCCCCATACCAAAGTTTTTCACAACCTTATTAGGCTGGAAACGATCGACTTTCCTAAATTCTCTTAGTTATTGCCGAAATTTAGTTTAGACGATCGATTCATACCATACTTCCAGTGTCCCCCTTTTGAGGGGTTTTACATTTATAATGCATTCGGTCGTATTCTCACTAACCTGGCAGTCTAGGCCTTTCGGAGATTAGACTTGAATACATGCCCCCGGAGAGGTTTTTTTTTCATATTCAACCATATTTCTTGCTAACCTGGCAATCCAAGTTCTTCGGAGATTGGGTTTAAATACATGCCCCCGGGGAGGTCTTGGGTTTTAAGTTTAATCCAATTTTTCGTCCTGTCCGTTCCGATTAACTCAGAATCAGGAGGATTATCTTAGACGCCCCCTTTCGGTTAGGATTTCTATTAATGCTGGTCCTTTCGGCCTAGGACTAGTACTTCCAGACTAGGTTTAGTCGGTCCTTCCTACTGCTTGTCCTTCCAACTTGTTGTCGGTCCTTCCGGTCTCATGTTGGTACTTCCAACATCAGGTTTTGTCGGTCCTTCCGACTTGATGCTTCATCTCACTAGGTAGACGCCAGTTCTTTTGTCGAGTTTTGTCTCGATTTATAAAACTAATGTCCTAGACCTTTCATTTAAGAAGGTGCCTATACGGTGGAACTTGCAATCTTTTATTTGTTGGCCAGACATGGTTGGCTCCAATTCTTCTGCTAGCCGTTTGATTTGATGAGCTATCTCAAATTCGGAACTAAAGTTAAGACTCTTACTTTGGGGAGTGCCCTTTTTATGAAAGTTATGACACTCTTGTTCATTTATCGTGGCGCTTGTTCGTTGCTTGAATTTTTGCGACTTCTCCCATTCTTTTCCCAAGGCTATGCTTTTTGTTTTTGTATATGTTAATATTACTACTTTTAGCGCTTGAGTTAGTATTATTGGGGTCGCTATGTTTCGTTAGATTCTGAAGGAACAAGCGCTTGATAGATGACCTGCAGTATGAAATCATTTTAATTAAGTTTTAACTGAAGGTAAAAGGCTGCAGGCAAGGGAATCATACAAAAAGATATGCTCTTAGTCATAGAGCTAATGTTCAGAACAATGTTTGCAAAGTATTACATATTGTTTACACGAAGACTGAATATTAGCATTAAGTAAATCATGAAGTAATGCATGAAAATAAAGCAGTAGTGGTAATGTCCGCTTATTCCGAGCCATTGAAATTGGAGCACCATCAATGGTTATCAGTTGACGATCAGCCTTGGATTGGTTTGAGCAGGAGTTCCATTACTTGAACCAGACTGGTCATCTGATACCCCCTGCCTTTGGGGAGTTGGAGCGATGCTTGAGGATCGTGGATTTTTCACATATTGTTGCAGATGATTCTTCCTAATCAGTTCTTCGATTAGTGATTTAGATGCCTACACTCGTTGGTATTGTGGCCTGGCTGGTTGTGGAATTGACAGAATCTGCCTGATTTTACTGCAGCATTGTTGAACTTTATTTGCTTAGGCGTTGGATATTTCTCGGTATCCGTAGTTGCCATGAAGATATTCCTCACGGTGTCATTGGGAGGAGTGAACTCATAATTCTTAAAAAAGCGGAGTTTCTTATTGGTCCGGTTATCCTTTCCCTCATTGCCCCATTTTCGACCACCAGGATTCTTTTGGCCGCTTTGCATATTAGTTTTCTTTTCAGGTTGTACGTTGCTTTCTGGGACATTCAAGGCATAAGCCGGATCCTCTTCAACACTCATATATTCTTCAGCTTTATCGAGTAGTTGCTCGAGGGTACTTGGTTTCTTCTTCTTAATCCATCGCCCCAACTTGGTCTTTTTGCATATGACCCCTTTCAAAGCCATAAGGACCAAGCGAGGTTCATAGTTTTCAACAACAGCCGACGCCGCATTGAAGCGAGTGAGAAAAGCTTTGATGGATTCCCCTGGCCCTTGTTCTAGTTCATTCAATTCCATAACATCCCGAACCTTGGTTGCTTGGAGCCTAATATGTTCCCTGAACAGCTTAGCCAAGGTAGCAAAATCGTCCACAGACTTTGGTGGTAGCTTTGTGAGCCAGAGATAGGCCACCCCTTCAAGATTAGTTGGGAAGTAAAGGCACTTGAGCTCGTCTGTGGCACGTGCCCCATCCATATAGTAATCGTATTTGCATAAGAACACATTGGGATCACTCGTCCCATCGTAAGCTTGCACCATTGGGGGTTTGAAGTTTTGTGGATACAGAGCCATCTTGATCCTCTCAGTGAGTGGGGTCTTAGTAGGAGAAAATTCCCATTCGTTTTCATTATCCTCTTTCTTCCAGCTTTCCTACATGATTTCACGTACCATTTCCGATATGTGTTCCTCCTTGCTGTACTGGTCCAGAGAGCGAATGCCTTTTTCCCTATCGGACGTTTGCCTAAGCAAGCAGTCACGGTTTAGATTCCAGGGTCCTGGACCTTCCTCATGAGGAAGTGCTTCTTTGGTGGATCCAAGGACTTGTCGAGAGGTTACTTTATTGGAATGGTTGCGCGTAAGTGGTTTTGTCTATTTACGGTTAGGATCATTAGAATTTGTAACCTCTTGGGTAGAGTTTTCTCGTTTTGGACTTGAAGAGGAGGAACCTACATTGTTCATATGAGTAGTTCAAGCAAGTTGAGGATGAGTAGCATTTAAGGTAACTTTTACAGTAGCGGCTTGGATATGGAACATTGACTCAAGTTTTTTCAATATAACATAGTTTGCGATATTTATTTGACTCGTTAGACCCGCGACAACTTCATCTAATTCTCTCCTTGTTACAGCCGCTCCAGCTCTAGAAGATTCATCCACTCCAAAGTGGTTGGTGGGGGTGTAACATTTTCAGCATCGTTGGTGTAGTCATCGGTCTCTTTGACCGTCTTACTAGTAGTCTCTTTCAGTCTACTCATGACTTTGATGATTCGCCTGGATCTTAGACCTAGTGGATCTACAATAGAAGCAGGCTTAGGACTTCAGGGCAAGGCTTTTGAGCTTGGGAGAAGTGTGAAGGAAGAAGATGCGAATGCGGCCCCATGGTAGGAGCCAAATGTTTGAGTCAAATTGGCCCAAACACTAAGGGTGCTTCGGAAGCACTTCTCCAAATGGTTTGATTTAAGGTAATAAGGCCACAATCACTAAAAATCAAAGTAAAATACAAGAAAATTTATAGTGGTTCGATCTCAGGTAGATCTACGTCCACTTTGGCAGGGATTTCATTACGACATCAACGGTTACAAGACATAAAATCACTCTTTGTACATTCATCTTTTCTTATTACAAGTAAATCTCACTTAGTTCTATGTAAATTGGTAGAGAAATGATTGGACCAACGGAGAAACGGTGAAATCGGGGAAGGAATGGTGAGAAATCTTCAAATGCGAGGAGGATGAAAGAGGATCTTCAATCTCTAAACACTTGGTTGATCTCGATGGAATCCATGGTGGATCAAGCTCCAGATCTTTGCTTGGAAGTGTTAGATGATGTTAGGATCACTTGAAATGAGAGAGGAAGCAATTTAGCAGCCCTCCGGGGTGGTGGAAATCCATCCCCCTTTGTGGTGGAAGCCATGGCCTATTTATAGGTGAGCTCCCATGAAGAAATGAGCTGAAATTCATATATGCAGACTGTGGGTCGCTCGTCCCTTTAATTACGAAGATGCCACCGCCTAGCAGTAACCAACTGTCAACAGCTATATCCAGCTGTCTTGTGCGAGCGGGCAGGTTGAACGGGTGAACGGGTCGTGAGTGTACGAGCGGCCGTCCATAGGATGTGCGAGTGTCCGTCCATAATGACCAGAAAGACGTGCAACTGACCAGGAATTACCATAGGTCTTCCTCTGATCGACCGGTAGGTGGTATTTAAGCGAAGCAGTGGTATCCGTCCAACGGATGAACGAGCAACTAGTGTTGTAGATGCGGGCGAGCGAAGGGTGTAAGCACGACCCTGTCGTACTTTGGGTTACTTGCCTAAGAGACACGTATGTCTGACCGAGGTAGTTTGAACGAGCGACTGAGGAGAAGAATGTGTGACCGACCCCATTGTTTCTCCCTGCTTTGTACGACCGACCTCTTCGGCATAAGAATGAGTGACTTTCCCTAATATGAGCGACCTCCTTGCATGGTTGAGCTAAGTTGTACGTTCGACCCTGTTCTGATGAGCGGACGACTCAGCTGTTCTGATGTGTATGACCCTCCTTGCTGTGCTCGACCCCGGCTGTGTGTGATTGATCCTTACCTTACGCGAGCGGTGCGGATGTATTCGACTATGCGTGTACGACCGAGACTTATGATATTTGACCCATAGTTCCCATACTGATTTAACCAACCAACAAATGTATGGTTTTTGAGGGATAAACATATGTTTTACGAGTCTTGTTTGAACATTCAAAATTATAACCAAGGCCATACTTCTATTGGTACATTTTAAATGTTTTGAAGTGCTTCACTAAATATCATGCGTTAAGTATAATTCTTAACATACTTCATCCATGATTTATTACTTTATGAAGGTTCCAAGGTTGGCAAGATCCAATGTATATTTACAACTGCAAGGGAAATGACCATTCTATTTATTTTACGTTAAACATACATAAACGTTTATTTACTTTTCTTATGATTTCTTGTTATATTAGTGCTTTGTTGTGAGTGCTAAATGTTGGCTATCGATAACAATCATATCAATATCAGTATGTTATAGCCAATTAGATCTAATGCAAATCATATTTCATTATAAACTACCTAACAACAACATGCGTGAAAATATCCACCCATATTTGCAAAAATACCAATCCAAATATGTATTGATAGAACTTATATATCACGTGACATATAAAGTGGAAAATTTCCATACTGAGGTGTCAAGTTGGATAATATTTTAAACAAATGGCAAGAGGGTTATCATACTTTTCAAAATAGCATGTAGTGCATGCATTGCATACGACAATATTATTAAAAATAATATTTATTATTTTAATGTTAAAATGAGAAATTTATTATGCTATGTATGATAATTTTTGATGTAACATACATAAACTATTAATTAAAGTTATTATTATTGTTTGTGTGTAATTTATGGTATATAGCTTAAACAAACAATATGTACGCGTGTGTATTTGAAAATTATTTTTATTAAGTGAAAATAAGGGACACATTCCTAAAAAGTTTGCAAATCTAAATCCCTAACTTTAAATATAAAACGGGACCCTATTTTCAACACATATGATGTTTTCAAAAAAAAAACACTGAGGACTAAAATAAAATTCAAAAAATCACAAATATTCACAAAAGCATGCAGAAAAAACTTAAAAAACTTCGTCAAAGTATGCAACTATTACCAATATATGCATGCAAGTATGCATATATTCATCCAAAGTTTAAATTGAAAATCTGGATGAGTATATGCATACATGTATGCATATGTTGGTAATAGTTGTTGAGATGTATGCATATAAAGATGAACTAATATGCATGTGTTACTAATTGTTGCAAAAATGTATGCATTTATTCCGTATAACCACTGAAATGTATGCAACAAAGTTAAAAAGGATGAAGGCTAACGAATATGTGCAGAATTGTTTGCATTTATTCTGTATAACTGCAGAAATGTAAGCAACAATGTTTGAAAACGGTGTATGCTTGAAAAACAGGTTAGGATTGAATTAATGCATCAAACGATGCATTTATTGTAGTATTATTACATACAATTTTGTATTTATACTGCAGTCTGATGCACAACTGAAATATATGCAGAAATTTATGCAACTATTGGAAATAAGTGCATCGTTTGATGAATAATACTAGTGATTCGTGTTTTTTTTTGTTATTTTGGTTTTTGAGTTGTTTTTTGGTTGTTTTAATGCCTGAATTTGATGATGATTAGTTGTTGTATTTAATTATGAATGTAAGTGTTTTTTTTTTTTGCTGATTTTTGAAAAATAGGGACTTAATTTATAAAATTTTAAGGGAGGGATGTGAGTCTAATTTTGAAACATATTAGGGACCTAAGACAAGCTAACCCTTTTATTAATATAGATATACATACTTAAATTGATGTATGTTAATAATTTATTCGATGAATCAGCAAATATTATTTGATAAAATTTGCTTAAACAAATTAAATACAAAATTATGAAGCTAGCTTAAATGTATAGCAAAGAAGGAAAAATTGAAAAGAAATCTACAAAAAATGTATATATTTGTTTAGGAGTTACTGATGTTCAAAAAGAATTTTATGATATAATATATGGTAAATTCTTGATAATGAATCATAACTAATTTATAAATTAACTTTCCCATTATTACTGATATGCATAGTTCATTTTATGTGATTTATAAATTTTTATAGTAGCATGGAGAAATACCTTTTTTTAATATGAATATACATAGTAAAGATAGCATATATTTTTAAGAGCAATTAAAAAAAGGACTAAATACTCTATAACATTATTTAAATAATTAGAATTTAATATCTCATGAGTAGTTTAAACATATGGATTGAAATTTGAAATATAAAATATCATGAAAGAATTGAAGAGGTTCAGCAAATAATTGAATTTTTTTAAAATATAGGCATTTAAAGCGAAAATTGTTTAGTTCAATTTATAATAAATTTATTGAAATAATTGTATAATATATTAAATTTTCTATTATTGTTTACATATAATATTTAAATTATGTTATTTATTTAAATTTATATTAGGAAGAAAAACTATTTTTTCCATTCTTGTTGATATGAACATGGTGTACATTTTAAAGCATCACACATAACATTAATTAGTTGAATTAAGAATAATTTATTAATTGAATTCATTTGTTAAATTCAAAATGATATAATTAATTTAAACATATTGACTTAAATGTACAATGTTAAGGGATATTGTACAGTGTTTTGTAAATAACTAAATTGTTAGGAATTGAGATGTTGATGATGATGGTTTTGATCAAAAACCTTGTTTTAACTATTATTGCTATAAAATATAACTAACACTATTATCTAGAATATATATATATACATTAAATATATGAAGGTATTGATTATTGAAGAATGTACAGTTTAGAGAATCAAGATAACAAAGAAGAAGAATTCAAGATAGAAGACTCATGAGTAACAAAAGTTCAAGAAAATAATAATAATAAAGTATAGATTTCTTGTTAAAACTCTGAAATAACACTGAATCCTTATTTCAATCCTTCTCACTATTTTTAATATTCTTATATTATTTTGAAACTGATTTCAAAATTATTTCTTTATTTCAAATCAACATTTCTTTATTTTTATATTTATTTTATCTCCTTATTTTAAATCATATCTTTTATTTCTTAGAACAATTTAACTCCTGATTCAATATTTCTTATTTATATGATTGTTATTTATTTTATATAGTTACTTAAATTTTATTTCCCTTTACTTATATTTATACCTTCAGTTTTAAAGTATTTCGTATATTTATATTCATAGTTGTATATATGTTTTAATATCGTTTGATATAGTTTTCAAATCATTCTTATATATGTTTTAAAATCATTTTCATATTTGTTTTTAATATGTATTTTTACTTAAAATACTTTATTTTAATATATAGGAAAATAGTTCGTTTTAATTTAAGATTCACCAGAATGTATTTAAAATATTACATGCCTTAGTTTGAAATTTTTATTTTTCAAAATTTATGAAAGCATGTCAACATGAGCTAACTCCCATGTCGACATGGTGAATGTTGGATTTCAAATTCAAAATTTGAAAAGATGCGTTTTTTGAATTCAAAACTATTCTGAAAGGATTTGGCTGTTGGGAGACTATAAATAGGCTTCCAAATTCGAATTTTCTTAACTAATTTCACTATCTTCTTCCTTTATCGTCTCTCCATTAAAATTCGTAATATCTGAAGTTATATACTTATACTCTACCAAATTTTAAAGCCAATCACATCAAACTCTTTCTAGTTTTATTCTATACCACACTCTCTCAAAGATTCAAGTGCTACTCAAGAGTTATAGGGTTTCTATAATCAAAGATTGCAAGATCAATTCTATCGATTCTTTCCTCTAAAATTGGTACTGAAAGGGTGTTGTCGTAGCCTATTCAAATCGAATAGGTGTGATTGTAGTCCGGAAATTAATCGAGTCTCACTGTACTCCAAAAATAGGTGGGGTGTAACTCGTGGCCTTGGAATCGAGAGCTGTAAATTTGGATATTATTTGAAAAGAAATCCGCATCAACCAGAGTTGTGTGGGACTGGATGTAGTATAACTCCGAACCAGTATAAAATTCTAGTGGGCTCCTTCCTTTTATTGCTTTTTTTTAAAATGGGTAAACCGCCTCGTTAAAAACCTGAACTAGATATCAGCGTGTTATCTAGATAGGCAAAAAGAGTGCGGTGTTTTATTGACAACTCATCAATAAAAAATACAAGAGTCTGTACAAAAGGAAAGCGAATTAACAAACATTACACGCTGCCTAAACCCATTTAAACAAGCGCACAAAAATTATTCAAAGCCCAGACGAGAAAACCCATTACGGTATCTAAAGCATATCCTAGAAAAGCCACATGTTTAGATGAGAACTTTAAACGCGAAATCTACTCCGCAAATTAGGGCATAAAAGAGCTTCTTCCCCAATCTGAAACTCCATCGACCGCTTCAAATTAGCCTTCGTCGAGGCTGTCTATACCCCATCTTTTCACCTCTGCTGCGTTCCTCTTCTTCCTTGATTTCATGAGTAAGTATTTGACGTCTAGTTCAAGTAAATCCCATTTTTTATATTTGGTATTATGCTGGTTATTATGAACGCGATTATTTCTTTCCATCCAGATATGATAAATAGTAGCTACCAGACAACAATAAGCCACATCTTGTTTGAAGTCCGCGGTATTGAAAGCTACTTTCAGAAACTCCACTTCATCGTCGAGCAGTAATGGACTGACAGTGGATGGTGGTACTCCAATTTTCAGTCTGCATCTTGTCCATAGGTATGCTGAATATGAACACTGAAAAAACAAATGATTTTTATTCTCCTGTTATTCATTACATAGAACGCATGTAGGGTCAATTTTGTATCCCCAACTTATCATAGTGTCCTTTGTACTAAGACGGTTTAAGATTGCTTTGTAGGTGCAAACAGACATTTTAGGACTATTAATTTTATGCCAAATGAATTTACACCAGTCAAGATCTGGTTTATGTTCTCTAGAAATGTCCCAAGCAGATTGAAATGTAAATTCGTTAGCGATACCATTCCAGCTCCAGTAGTTCTCATTCATATTTGAATGTATCTTTAAATCCATAATTTGAGATGCTAGCAGTCTTGTAACTGGAAGAATGTTAGGATTTAACACTCCCTTTAATGATGGAATTAACATAAATGCTATCACTTCCAAACAGGTCCACGCTCTCCCATCCAAGAATATTCACCATAGTATTACTATTAATCCAGGGGTCAAACCAAAGTAGCGTATTTTGACCATCGACTATACATCTATTAATACATTGAAGACTCAAATTTCTATGTCGTAGAATAGTTTTCCAAGTGCAAGAGTTATTATTGTCAATCCCTATTCCCTAGAAAAAATTGCCCGTACAATATCTATTAACCATCCACTTTTTCCACATACTATTGTCGTTTAAAAAATGCCATAATAGTTTTAGAGTTGTAGCAACTTTAATGTCTTAGAAATTCCGTAAACCAACACCCCCTCCTCCTTAGGGGAACATAACGTATCCCAAGCAATTTTGTGTTTTTTTCCAACCCAAATGAAGTTAGCACATAATTTGTTAATTTTGTTAATAATTGCTTCTAGGATTTGGTACGTTAGTATCCAATAAAGCACCATAGGGCTAATGACAGATTTAATTAATTCAATTTTACCTACCATCGATAGAAGTTTATTATCCCAGCTGTCCATTTTCTTTCGAATTTTGTCTATAAGTTCCCCACAATCTGAAAAATGTAAATAATTATGAGACAGTGGCACCCCAAATATTTAACTAGAAGCACTCCTTCTTTCATGTTCAGTTCGTGTAGGATTTGATTTTTATTGTTCACCACCCTACTGAAAAAGACTTTCGATTTTGAGTTATTAATTTTAAGACCAGCATATATATTCATTTGTTCAAGAACCATTTTGATAGTATCCACACCCTTGATTTTAGATTTACAAAAAATCATCAAGTCGTCCGCGTAAACAAGATGTGTAATTTTGGGATCCTCCTTGTAAATGGGTTGTAAGTGATTAGCTTCCACGGCTTTGCACATCACAATCGAAAAATACTCCATAGCGATACAAAATAGGTATGGTGAAAGGGGGTCCCCCGCATAAGACCCCTATTGCTGAAAATAAATCCTTTAGGGCTGCCTTGTGACAAAATAGAAAAGGTAGGGGTTGTTATACAAGTTCTAATGATTTTAGCAATCTGTCTCGGAAATCCCATCATCCGAATCATGTGGCATATAAAATTCCTCTTTATCATGTCGTAGGCTTTTTGAAGATCAATTTTAATGCACAATTTGCCGCTTCCTTTTCTGCTAAAATATCTGATCTGTTCATGAGCCAAAGGAATATTCTCTGCAATATATCTACCTGGAATAAAAGCAGATTGGTTCTCCGATATCAAGTGCTTCAGGTATGGTCTTATCCTGTTGCTAATGACTTTGGAAATAATTTTATAAATAACATTGTAGCAAGACATAGGTCTATAGTCAGAGATATTCGTAGGATTTTCAGTTTTCGGTATAAGAGTGAGGAAAGTATGGTTTATACCCTTTGCAAATTTCCCTATTCTGAAAACTTCTTGCACCACTTCCAAAATTCCATATTTTAGACATTCCCAATGAAATTTGTAGAATTTTGATGTGAATCCATCCGGGCTTGGGCTTTTGTCATCATGAATTAAAAAAGTAGCTTTGCGAACTTTTTCCAATGTAATACAGGATGTGAGATGCCTTTTGTAACAACCCAAAAAATCAGAACCAATTTAAAAAAATTTATTTTGAGTAATTTTAACAGAAATTCGGTCAGAATTTAAAATTTGGATTTTGAAATAATAATAAAGCCCTTAAAAATAGCCATTTAGCAAACGACCTCCGTTTTTGACGAAACCACTTTCGTTGGATCCAGAATGTCAATTTATTTCTAGATTTTAATTTCCATAATTTTTGGAATCAATATGTTAGGGTGTCAAAGGAAAATCTGTTTTGCAAATATAGTACAAATTGGATCGACAAGAAAATGGTTATTTTTCAAACGGTCTCAAATTTCGACGAAATCAATTTTTGGGACCGTATCGTCAAAACATAACTAGATTTATTTTTCGGGAATCTTTGGAATCAATATGTAGCCCCAGTAGATTAAAATGTACGTTCAAATCTAATATTGAATTTTTATATTTTAATTTAAAGAAAAACAGATTGAAACAATTGAATGGGCTTACAAAACATGTTCCATTGTGTCCGGAATAGGGGTATTTAGCTAGGGGCGACAGTCGTTGGGCTTGATTTGGAGTTCATATGGATTAACGGGCCTAAATGGAATTAAATAAATTAAATATAAATATTAACCAATTGGATTTCTCCAACCCTAATATTCTAATTTCTGGAAAACCCGTAACCCCTTCAGATCGATGGCGGCTACTCTTCCAACCTTCCTCCTCAAATAACTCTCGATCCACTCACCGAAATCAATCGATCCTTTTGACAAGTATGTAGTACTCTCCACAAGCTTCAAACCTACACCCGTTTTGCCCCTTATCATCGCGTGGTTCTTGAGATCCAGTGCCTCAAAGTCACGCGATTTACACCACCTCCATGCCTTCATGCCAGCGTCGATCTCGACGTGACCACTGCCCCCAGGCGCGCATCTCATCCCTCTTCGACGTGCAACAATCCGATCAACTTCTCGTGTAACGGATTGAAGGAAGATCGAAGACCTAGTTTTGAACAGAACTGGAAGGTATACGACAGTGGTTTAATTTAAGGTTTTTTACACTTTAAAGTGTTGCAAATCCATTATTGTTTATAAAAATTGTATCTTTATCATATGATAATGAAATTCGATGAAACAGGAGACATTGGACTCGTGGCATCGTACACGATATTCTAAAAGAGATCGGAGAAATTTTGGAGCTTGCTATGAATTTAGGCAAAGTCAAAACCAAGGTGAGCAATCTAAATTCAAAAATAAATGGATAAAAATATATAGGTTGCAAACGGGGCTTAGTAGCTCCTCACACCGTCGTCCACAGACCATGGACGACTTGATTGTATTGTGGTGTGAAATTGATTGTGATTGTGAGTGATTGATTGTGGTTGCAACAAAATTGATTGTGTTTGTGGTAAATTCATTGTGTTGTGAAAATGAATTGTATTGTGGAAATTATGAAAATGAAACCCTTGTATCGTCGCGAGGCCTAGGATAGCAGAGGAGCCGTGCTGGACTCGGTGTCGGTGTTAGTTACCCTCCGTTATAATGCCGAAATTTTCTGAAATAATCATGTGTTGTAAAATATTCAAGTTTTGAAATTAAAATTGTTTGACCGATAAAAATCACATTTTTATTGTATGTATAAAACATGTAAAATATTCGTGTTTTGAAATAAAAATTGTTTGACCAATAAAAATCACATTTTAATTGTATGAATAAAATATGTAAAATATTCATGTTTTGAAATAAAAATTGTTTGACCAATAAAAATCACATTTTTATTGTATGTATAAAATATGTAAAATATTCATGTTTTAAATAAAAATTGTTTGAACTATAAAAATCACATTTTTATTGTATGTATAAAATATGAAAAATATCCATTGTGCTAAATAAAATGTTTTAACAATAAAAATAACCTTTTTATTGTATGTAGGAATCACAAAAATATTCATTGCGTATAATAAAATGATTAGACAATAAAAAATTACTTTTTAATTGTATATTTGATTCATTAAAAAGAATCATGTTTTAAATAAAAAAAATTAGAGAGTAGAAATTATATTTTTATTGTATGGTTAATTCATTAAAGAGATTTTGCTAAATTAAAATGTAAATCATTTACATGATAGCAAAGTAGAAAATGATCGGTTATTAATGCATATTTTGTTTATTAAAATGTAAATCATTTACATGATAGCAAAGTAGAAAATGATCGTTCGATAATGCATGTTTTGTTTATTAAAATGTAAATCATTTGCATGATAGCAAAGTAAAAAATGATCGTTCGTTGACGCATGTTTTGTTTATTAAAATGTAAATCATTTACATGATAGCAAAGTAGAAAAAAGTAGAAAATGATCGTTTGTTAATGCATGTTTTGTTTATTTAAATGTAAATCATTTACATGATAGCAAAGTAGAAAATGATCGTTTGTTAATGCAGGTTTTGTTTATTTAAATGTAAATCATTTACATGATAGCAAAATAGAAAATGATCGTTTGTTAATGCTTGTTTTGTTTATTAAAATGTAAATCATTTACATGATAGCAAAGTAGAAAATGATCGTTTGTTAATGCATGTTTTGTTTATTAAAATGTAAATCATTTACATGATAGCAAAGTAGAAAATGATCGTTTGTTAATGTATGTTTTGTTTATTAAAATGTAAATCATTTACATGATAGCAAAGTAGAAAAATGATCATTTGTTATTACATGTTTTGTTTATTAAAACATAATCATTTATATGTTAGCAAAGTAGAAAATGATCATTTGTTAATACATGTTTTGTTTATTAAAACATAATCAATTACATGTTAGCAAAGTAGAAAATGATCATTTGTTAATGCATGTTTTGTTTATTAAAACATTATCATTTACATGTTAGCAAAGTAGAAAAATGATCATTTGTTAATATATGTTTTGTTTATTAAAATGTAATCATTTGCATGTTAGCGAAGTAGAAAAACAATAATATGTTTTGATGCATTAAATTCATGTCATTTAAATGTTAGCAATGTTAATAGAAAAATGTTCATTTGTTAAA
This sequence comes from Allium sativum, assembly GCA_030737875.1. Classification (NCBI taxonomy): domain Eukaryota; kingdom Viridiplantae; phylum Streptophyta; class Magnoliopsida; order Asparagales; family Amaryllidaceae; genus Allium; species Allium sativum. The sequence continues at coordinate 2,373,526 of JASFAX010000061.1, read as the reverse complement.
TATATATTGATTCATTAGAATAATATCATTTACATATTAGCTAAGTAGAAAAAGGAATTTATGTTGAACATGTTTTGTCATAAAAAATGACATTTTTATCATGTTAAATTAAAATAAAAGAATCATATGTTAAAAAATGTTTTGTTAGATAAAAACATCATCTTTAACATGTTAGTGAAGCATTATAAAAGAATCAAATGTTAAAATATTTTTGTTAGATAAAAATATTATTTTTAACATGTTAATGAAGTGAAGTAAATAGACATATCTTGAAATATATGTTTGTTCATTAAAAATATTCTTTTTATAACATGAATATGAAGTGTACAAGATTTACATGTAATGAAATAAATGGTTTAGAAATCTTCAAACGAATTATATTTATATATATATAAAATAAAATAAAACGTATCGCGCGCGGTAGTTCGTGATTTGGAATTGTAACTTTAAACGATTATATCGAGAGATCCGACCGTCGGATTTTCCCAAAACTGGAACCGTTGGGTTCGCTTTGAAAAGATCTTTCTAACAATATAAAATTTGCTAAGATCCAACGGTTAGATTTTGAGAAATGTGTAATTCAAATTTTAATAAAAACAGCGCCAGGGCCGCGTAATGACCTGAAACGTCGTTCGAATTAAATGGGTTTTTTTTATATAAATAAAAATAGCGATAAATCGTTATAAAATATTATAAACGATATGGAATGAAAATAAACCAATTTCCCTTGGTTTATAAAGTAATATGGACGGTTAGATTTATTTGACATTAATCTATAGAATTTTATTAAATTTAACCAAAGAAAAGAAATGATTTGAATTATATATATTCGCGAATTATTTGAAAAGCCGAGTTAATTCTCATTTCAAATAATTGATCGACGATTAGAAGTCGAAGATATGAAGACGGTGCAAGACCGATAATCTTCACATCGAATGGATGGCCACTGATGCCTTTGATTGAGTTGCTGCCTTGAAAGGGTTACAGTGGTAGTTGTTCGGACGTATTTGTTGATTGTTCGGATGTGCGAGGGCCTCTCTCCTGTATTGGACATATGGGAAGAGGAATAAGGGGCCTCCGGTTTCGTTTAGACCCAGATGAAATAGTAAATGGGCGTGTGTCTAACATTGGATTTTATTTTATGCTGATTGATTTCTATAAAATATATATCTGTTTGGTGGCGGAGAATTTATTCTCTTGCTTAGCACCCTTCTCTGAGACGTATGAGCTTAGAGGTTATATATTTATAGACATCAGTCGTATGGCGTGAATGTCAGTGTGGCATGCTAAGATGCAAATGATCAAGGCTTTTTTTGAAAAGCAGAGCCTTGTGGTTGATGATCAAAACACAGCTTTAATTAGCATAGCTTTGTGTACAGCGTTAATTCGCGAGCCTCACACCCCGGTATGAACCAGAAATGGGAGAAGGAACCCAGGGAGAGCATGCGTTTCTTTCTAGCTAGTAGTGATGTCATGGTATGAAGCCCAGACATTTTTACTTATATGGATGATGGAAAACGAGGTACCTCGGATTTGAGTCCCTAGTGGCTCTTGATTTATGCCCCATAGGGCAGGGAAACGTATTGTTCAGGAATTACTAATCCACTAACGTAAGTGCGGACCGGCCCTGGCGTTCCTAGGTGCAATTGCGGCTGAATCTGAAGGCTCAGGCTAGAGAGTCTCGAATTCGGTAAGAACGATCCCTTTCCTTGGTTCATGATTGAAATCTAACTTCTAATACGACATGTGCGGTTTTGATTGTAAATCTATATATGGCGACATGAAATATGGTACCCATGCCGTCTATGATTGATAAATTATGATTTAAAATGTTTTTGAAATACATATGCACTAATAATAATATCAAATGGTTTTGTTTTATACGTATCAAGCATATTTTGGCCATTATAAGGTAAAACTCTATCCTCCGGTTTGCGTTGCACTGTGTGATGGGACTTGAGTCTTATAATGGCTTCATTTTTTCTAAAAAGCATTGCGTTCAAATGATTTACTTAATTTATGCACTGGCAATCTAATGGAGTAAACCCATTCCGCGTTAGCGGCGTGGTCTTGTAATTGACCTTATTATTAAATAGGTTAAGTAAGATTCCTCATACCAGTCCCATGACTGACTCGTAGTTTGTTTCACTTTGCAAACTCGGGTGCCCTTATTTTCTACACGGACAGCCTTGTATTCAGGTTTTAGATGGTTCATTCTGGATAGCAATGGAGCTGAAGATGGATTTTTCATTTCTATTGTGTTGTTCATACTTCATTTAAGTATATTATGTTTGATTCTGCTGCAGACATTTCATATTAAGCTGAAATTGTATTCTGTACTAAGTATGATCCTGTTATGCTGTGTAACTCTGATGATTATATTGTTTCCAACATAATTTGATGTACATTATGGTGTAATTCTATATTTTGATTCTGATGTTCATTGATTATGTGTTATATTCCAATGATTATCCTTGCTTCCGTGACATGGGGGTTTGGGGTTATCACGGCTGGTATCAGAGCCGCTGTTAACCTTAGCTCCGAAATATAACATATTAACGAACTCGCCAGAAATAGAATCAGTAGTATTCTAGGGCGAGTAGCTCATTATAGATAGGGTCAGTAATGTCCTAGAATGAGTATAACAAAGTAAAATACACCCCCATAGATGCATTTATATTTAAATATATGTCTCTATGCTTTACAATATCTTTTCTGTTGGCCGGACTCTTTGTCTTCTATTTGCGGACATAGTAGAAAATGAGTGGGGAAGCAGAAGAAGTAATTCTATGGTTCAACAATCTAATGAGCCAGTTGTGCTCCCACAACCAGAATCAGAGCTAGAAGTTCTAGTAAAGAAGCATCGAAATCTGGGTGGAGTACCATTCTTGGGCAAAGGGTCTATTATTGAAACACAAGCATGGATGTGTTCTTCTGAGAGAATTTTTGAAGGTTTAAAGCTGAGAGATGATTAGAAAAGATTACTGGCATCTTAGGCACTCAAAGACGAAGTTTTAATCTGGTGGGAAACTGTTATTAAGGAAAATCCAGAAGGTAATATAACCTGGGATGGATTTAAAGAAAGGTTTATTCCTCTAGAAGCAACTGAGCGGCTATATGATGAGTTTTACCATATGAAATAAGGAGATATGACTATCCAGGTTTATTCAATGAACTTTCTCGTTTTTCCCCGAAGCTAATTGAAGATCCTTTAAGGAAGAATTTTAGGTTTATTAACGGACTTCAAAAAAGGTACGAAAGTAGAGTAATTGCTCATGTGAATCTTCCTTTTTCTAAGATGATACAAATAGCTTATCGCTATGAGGATCTTGATAAGCAAGGTGTTTGGACGACGAAGAGGAAGGCAGTTCTAGTAACAAAAGAAAGTTTAAAACTGATAGCCCTGAGGCAAGTACAAAGCCCAAGGTTAGTAAGAAGCCTAAAGCCAATAAGAAAGGGGCAAAATCTAAGAAAGAACCATTAACGACTGCCACATGCTCTAACTGCAATAAGCAAGGACATTTGTCGATAAGCTGCAAATCTTTGAAGAAACGAAAGAATGATGGATCTAAATCCAAGAAGAAGTTTCAAGAGAAATCTTTTCCATCAGGCTGGTCATGTAAAGCAAGGTTTCCAGCTTTTGGAAGCGACCAAGGTGGCTCAAGTCAATAAAGTGGCTGAAGCTCCATCACCATCAGCTAGTAGGGAAAGGCCAGATGTTTTGGAAGACATGCTCACTGTCAACAATATTCCTGTTACAGTATTGTTTGATAGGGGCGCGTCACAAAGTTTTATTTTGAGGAATACAGTAAAGAAGCTAAATCTAAAATTGAGAGATCTTAAAGAATCGATTAGAGTTCACAATCTGATAGGGGGCTCTCTTGTTTTAGGTTTATGTTGTAGAGTGCCTATTTCCTTTTCCCATTACCGGTTCTCTTTTAATTTGATTATTATTGTTTTTTCTGAATTTGATTTCATTCTTGGGCTGGATTGGTTAACTAAGTACGAGGCCGAAGTTAGATGCGCAGTAAGGGTAGTTAAAGTTAAAACGAAGCTTGTAAATATGGTTATACCCTGCGTAGGCTCAGATTCAGATAGAAAAGAATTTTGAGCTGCTCTTGAGGTCTCCCCCATGGCTATTGAAGATATTCATGTCGTTAAAAATTATGCGGATGTGTTCGAAGAAGTTGATAGCTTACCTCCGCGAAGAGAAATTGACTTCAGGATTGATTTAGTTTCGAATGCAAGGCCAGTTGTGCATGCTATTTGAAGAATGACATTGAAAGAGAAAGAAGAATTGAGTAATCAAACTCGACAAGTTTTATGGAAAGGTCTGATCAGGCCTAGCTTTTCGAATTGGGGCACAGCAGTAGTGTTTGTTCCAAAGTCAGACGGTACTCTCAGATTGTGTGTGGATTACCGAGATTTAAATAAGCAGACACTAAAGAATAAATATCCATTACCGCGTATTGATGATTTATTAGATCGCTTGAATGGAACACAAGTATTTTCTAGAATGAACCTAGCTACAGGTTTCCATCAGTTGCGCATTACCGAAGAATGTGTTCCTTTGACAGCTTTCAGAGGTCCAGACATATTTTATGAGTGATTAGTAATGTCGTTCGGCTTATGTAACGCTCCTTATTTTGTGGATTTAATGAATAGAGTATCACACGATGTCTTGAATAAATTTGTGATAGTTTTCATTGACGACATTTTAATCTTCTCTAAGTCAACTGCCGGGCATGCGAAATATTTGGAAGAAGTTTTGGAAATTCTGAGAAAGAATGTTTTAAAAGCCAAATTTTCTAAATGCGTATTCTGGCAAAAAGAAGTAAAATTCCTCGGTCATATAGATCGAAGAAAGGAATTTCGGTGGATCCAGGCAAAATCACAGCCATTCGAGATTGGAAGCAGCCTAGCACGCCTATAGAAGTAAGAAGTTTTCTAGGATTGGCTGGCTATTATCGGAAATTCGTTAAAGATTTTTTGAAGCTATCTAGTCCATTAACGAAACTTACCAAGAGGTATACAAGGTTTAATTGGACTCCTGAATGTGAGGCAGCTTTTCAAGAGCTGAAATAAAGATTGACTACTACTCCAGTGTTGACTATTATAGATGGCAATCAAGATTTGACTGTCTGTACAGATGCTTCTCTTGAAGGTGCTAGTGCGATATTAATGCAAAGAGGCAAAGTAGTTGCTTAAGCTAGCCGTCAGTTGAAGCCGCATGAGAAGAGATGTCCTACTCATGATCTTGAGTTGTTAGCCGTCGTGTTTGCTTTGAAAATATGGAGGCACTATCTTTTGGGTAAGGAGTTCGAATTATATATAGATCATAAGTCATTAAAGTATCTGTTCACGCAGAAGGAATTGAATTTGAGATAGCAGTGTTGGTTAGAATTTCTTGCGGCATAGGATCTAGATATTTTGTAGACTCCAGGGAAAACCAATGTCGTAGCAGATGCGCTTAGCAGGAAGAATGCAATTATCGCTAATCTCATTATTACGCCTTCATTGATTGACAAATTCATTGTTCTTCAGAAGGATGGTGAATTTATTCAAAGAATTAGTAAAAGAGTTCAGGATGGCGAACCCTCGAGTTTTCATATTAATAACAAAGGAGTTCTGAGGTTTTAAGCTGAATTTGTGTTCCAAATATTCCTAAGCTCAGAAGGGAAGTGATGGATGAATGTCACAAATCCAAGCTTAGTATTCATCTAGGGGTGAGTAATATGTATCATGATCTCAAGCGTACATTCTGGTGGAGATTTTGGAAAAGAGACATTTCAATATGTGTTAGCAGGTGTTCTACTTGCCAACAAGTCAAGAGTGATCAGCAAAAACTTGTTGGATTGTTACAACCATTAGAGGTTCCAATTTGGAAGTGGGATCAAATCTCCATGGATTTCATTAATGGGTTGCCCAGAACCAAGAAAGGCAATGACAATATTTGGGTGATCGTAGATCGTTTCACGAAGACCGTCCATTTTATTCCTGTCAGGTCGACTAGAACAGCTCAAAGTCTGGCGTAGATTTATTTCAAAGAAATTGTCAGACTACAGGGAGTTCCCAGTAGTATTGTTAGTGATCGTAATCCGATATTTGCTAGTAAATTCTGAGAAGCACTCCAGGTAGAGCTGGGGACAAAGTTAAATCTAAGCACCGCATATCATCCTCAAACAGATGACCAAACTGAGAGGGTGAATCGTATACTAGAAGACTTGTTAAGGGCATGCATTCTTGATTTTGGCGGATCATGGGAAGATCACTTGCATTTGGTTGAGTTTTCATATAATAACAGTTACCAAGCATGCTTACAAATGTCACCATTCAAAGCATTGTATGGCAGACCACGTAGATCTCCCGCACGTTGGATGGAATCATGCAATCGACTAATATTGGGTCCCGACATGATTTGAGAAGATTCAAAAAAGGTCGATGCAACAACCCGTATTTTCTGTGAACATATAAGTAAAAAAATAAAAGAATAATTAATTTTTAAAATAAGAATCAAGGGAAACGGGTTGCGCCATTGCATTCGTCTCGAAATTCTGCTTGGAAACGAGTCCGAGTTTTCGAGAAACGGAGTCCGTATGAGGGAGATATGACCCTTCGAAGTTTCAGAGATTTTCAGAATTGAAAACAGCTCGAAAATTCGAATTCAAGATCCCAGAATAGGCTGGGCGGGAAAATTCCTGCCCATGGACCAGGTCGACCTGGGGGTCGACCATAGTGTCGACCTCCCAGGGGCCAGGTCGACCATAGTGTCGACCTGGGGGTCGACCTGCTCCCGAAACCCAGTTTTTGAACCTGATTCATTCTGATGTTTCTGGTCTCATTTTCAGTCTAGATTCGTCCGCCTAATCCTATATAAACAGCCCCCTAGCCTCATTCTCTTTACACCATTTCATTCTCTCCATATGCTGCCTCTGAAATATTGTAAATAAGTAAAATAATGGCGTCGCTACTCTGCTGGAATCAAATCTAGAACTAGTGCATCTTCTTCCAAATCCGAATAAGATTAAAAAGAGAACAACTGCAACTCTTCTCCTATAATTCAACCAAGGCAAGCACAGTTATTTTTAGATATGAATTTTAATTATGATCATGACATGGTTGTAAATATGAATATGAGGTTATGTATATTCTGTTCTGTTTAGATCTATCCTATTGTAACTATTCTGTATCTTTCTTCTTTCTGTTCTATAGCCAGGCTACTACGAGCCTGCGTCGAATCTCATAAGAGATTAACGCACGAACATTAAATTTTGGGACAAATAATGAATAATGCATAATTGGACATGAAACTGTTGCCTATGAGACTATTGCCTATGACTATGATTCATGCCTATGAGACTATTGCCTATGACTCATGACTATGAGACTATTTCCTATGACATTAAATAAGAAACTATTGTGATTAGTCGCCCATGACTATTGTGGTTAGTTGCTTATAACTATTGTAGTTAGTTTCTTATGCCTATTCCCTTAATTATGTTAGATCTCATAATTAGTGTGTAACTTGGCTAGTTTATTCCCATTCACTGTTATGTACATCGAGCCTATTGGAGCCATTATTATTATATTTGGATCATTATTGCATGCCTATTCTTTTATATCAATTCTTGTGCTTATCCCCTACTCCTTTTGTTAGTGCCATTTCATGAGTACTTATAGAACTTGTGGAAACATGCTATACGGGGATTGGGCGTAGCTTAATTAAGTTAATTTGGCATAATAAATATGTTGGCATAATCTGAATTGGCTATAATAGTGAATGATTAACATGTATATTAGTCTTGGACATTGTAACACCCCACGTCCATTAATGTCACTCACAAAGGGAATGCATTAACTTCCATGGAGGTTTTAAGTGAATATAGAACAGTAAAATTACAACAAGACAGATATAAAATAGTACTTGGAAATTCAAAAACTTTATTTCATTGTAGCAGAAGTCAAAACATGTTTGATTACATCATAACACCACATTCAATGTCAAGTACAATATCTATCTTGATAAAACAAGTACATAATCCCATTACATGAATAGCCATTAAAAAGAAAGATAACAAGCTGGACTTTACTTCAGCAGTCCAAGCTTTCCAGAAGATAAGCGATCCAACTAGACTCCACTAGAACTTGGCCCAACCTGCGGACCTGAAGGGAGAAAAAGGATGGAAAAGAGGGGGTCAGACATAAAGTCTGGTGAATATGATAATTCTACAATACTATTACCAAAATAACTGGACTAAGGCATAAGCTGGAAAACAAGAAAATGTCTATGAAGAGCAGATTAAGGACATAGACAATCGCTAAAGGCAACGTTATAGGCGCTCCTAAATACTAAAGGATAAACACTATACTGCACCACACCAGTCACCCTAAAGATTCATCCCACTTAGCTTCACTTAGAAACTTTCCCAATGGCTTTACGTACCCCTAGCTGACTACATAGGTGCCGCCTGCCCCTATCTCCACTAGGTGTACCCTACTTCCCATTATTCGATCGGCTCCCTAACTCGTAGATACCCGTGCTGGCCCCACAGTGGGGTGTATCACTCCCCTAAAGTGGCAACCTGATACAACGGACATGCACGGCTTATACCTACACGATGCAACAACGTCTTACCTACCAGCCCGGGTCCACACACGCATATGAAACCCGTTGGACTTGCGTTGCCACCGCTCCCTGTTTTGGCCTCTTATAGTCAAACCCAGTATGTGTGTCCCGTCCTCGACTTGGGTCGAGCCCACAAAGATACGTTTTGGGATACTGGTTGAAATGGGCCCCCACTATTTACCACAAGCATTCCACCTAAGCTTGTCCCCATTAGTCCATCCCACTTAACCCACTTAGTCATGTTCATTTACATGTGTGTTTGGTTAAGTCTAATCGTATTTCAAATGCCTCTAAAGGCAACCACCAGATTCCTCATGCCACCCAAGGCACCTACTTAACCCCCATGTCCCACCTTACATGATTATCTGGTTAAGTATTTCTTAGTTCATTAAGGCCATAACCTCATAAAGACCTCTCACATTAGACTGGCATTTATGGCAGCTGGATTTGCCGGGCGGGTCCGGGCAGTCTTACACCATAAAAGAGTCTAACCTCGTGTCTTTACAACTGTTATGCTTTAGTTTGGGCCTAGGACCTCTCACATTGGGCCGACATTTGTGACTACTGGATTTGCCGGGCGGGTCCGGGCAGGTTTACATCACAAACAGGTCCAACCTCGTGTCCTAAGCATTGATTATTAATAATAATCCACTTTCCCCCAATTTTAATAATTCCCTACTTGAATTATTAATTACTTCCAATTTTTAACAATGTCCATAATTGACTCAATTATGGACATCCATTCATGGTATGCAAAATCTTACAAAATTGCACCCAATTTATTAATTCCTAATATTACCCCAACCCCACGTTTGAACGTTTATTCGCAAAATATATGTTAGACTCGAATAGCCTAACTCATAGCATAAAAGAGATTATCATAATAACAACATGTATATGTGACCAAATGAATCATAATAAGGGGTGAAACTTGCATATGTCCAACTTGCATAGATTATACATGTCATGGACCTAAAGGTGTCAACTTGTTCAAAATTCACCTAATATAATCTCAATCAATTTTCATAAACTTACATATGAACATGTGTGAATCAACATCATCTAATTTTTTAACAACATGGTTTTATATGGGTACACCTAACTCAATAGGCAAATTCCCATAATCAAGTTTTATTTAATTATAGTTTCAAGTTTATGGGTACACCTAACCTAATAGCCAAATTCCCATAAACAAGATCCATTTAAATTAAGAAAAAAAAAACATAACTTTAAGCATGTTCCAACAACATCATGATTTTACAACATAATATAGCATGATTTATAACATGGCATAGTATGATAGTATAACATAGCTTGACATGATTCTCAACATAGCACGACATAGCATAAGAGAATTTACAACATAGCATGACATAGCATATATAATTTACATCATACGACAACATAATAACATAATAAGAGATCCACAATATATAGAATTTACAATTACAAATCACATCACTTTCTTGTGATCCATTCATAACTGAGTCAAATTAGTTTGTAATAGTCTTGTGAGAATCATCATACTCACCAACAAAAGAAAAGAATTAGAGAAAGAGAGATCTTTTGATTTGATTTGTGTAGATTTAGTTGTAGATGATTAGGCTTCCTCTTCTTAGTTTGTGACGGCTATGCTGAACTCCATGTCAGCAGCATGACGGTAGCTTCTCTAATTTTACAAGTGATTTAGGTCTAGGGTCTACCCACTTATTTATAGATTTTAGAATTCATTTAGGCCATTAGATTTAACCTAGAAATAACCGCAGCCGTTTAGACAAGATGGGGTTTATCTTGTTGACTCAGCAATGAGTCAGAAGTGACTCAGCAAACACTCAGCATATTAATAAACTTCTATTCATGTCATAAATATATATATATTTTCTACAATGTACATATTAGATACATCCCCCTTTACTTATTATTGTTTTTATATACATATTAGATACATCCCCTCTCTCACACACTTATTAATATTTTTATATTCATATTAGATACATCCCCTCTCTTACATACTTATTAATATTATTATATTCATATTAGATACATCCCCTCTCTTACACACTTATTAATATTTTTATAATCATATTAGATACATCCCCTCTCTTACACACTTATTAATATTTTTATATTCATATTAGATACATCCCCTCTCTTACACACTTATTAATATCTTAGCAACTTTAGTGTTAATAGAAAATTCGGCCCATTTACTAGTGTAAACTTAATTCTAACATTCTGTTTCTGTAGGGATTATTCTGTTTCCGTCTCTGATTCCGTTTATGTACCTTCTATCTGTTGGGGTGGTAAAGGCCCATTACTGGCATTCTGTTCCTGTATAGATTATTTTATTCCGTTTCTGTTTCAGTTTGGACATTTGGGTAACGCCTAATCCTGTTATACTAGTATTAGAGCCGAGAAGTAAAATATAAGTAAGAAGCATAACTTGGGCTATATCATTCTGTTTCTTCTGTTTAGCTTAAGTATACCAGTTACTCATGTTGTTGTTGCCTCTTATCCAGCTTTATTTTCATGTCATGATATTATTATCTGTTCATATGCTGAAAGTCACTGGACTTGCCAGACTTTATGTCTGACCTTGCTTGTTTACGCCCCTTCTCTTTCGTTCCCCCCCCCCCCCCCCCCGCCCCCAGGTTTTTTAGGGTGGAAGTATAAGAGCTTGATTCGGGTTTTCTCTGCTTGAAGTACCGCTTGGCCTTGGCTCTATCTTTCCATGGCAGTTTATGTTGGGGATTATGACTTTAAAAACTATGCATTCTGAAGGCTTTGTACAAGACCGATATTTTGTACTTGAATTCTGATATTGTGATTTGAAAAGATGTAACCAAACTTATTTCGGTTTCTATTGTAATAAAGTTATTAACTTTTCAAGTACTATTTTATCTATCTTGTAAATTTCTGTTCTGTCTACTAAAACGCTCCATCAAAGTTAAGGCATTCCCTTTGTGAGTGACCTTAACGGAGGTGGGGTGTTACACTTGGTATCAGAGCTGAAGGTTACCAGATTTGATAAAAAGTTTTGGAAAACTATTTTCAAAAAGGTTTTGAAAAAGGAAGTATTTTCAAAAGTAGAGTTTATTTTGAAAAACATAGTCACCAAAGCCATATATCTATATTTTGATTTTCTGTTTAATCCTTGTTTCCATCTTTTCTGAGTCTCCGGGGCTCCTAGCTTTCTAGGAGGTAACCTCATCGCGACATGGTTCCGCAGGCATGATGAGACTACGGCGTCTATCGAATGGCAAAGAAGTGCCTAACTTCCATCTGTACCCGCAATAATTTCACTTACGGTTAATCCTCCTCCGAGCTTCGTAAGGTTTTCTATGCGATGAGGGAAACCTTGGAGAAAGACTTGTTGACATGTAAGAAGATTGGTTGTTTTCAGTGCGGTGAGACATGATATCTGATCTAGGACTGCCCCAGAAGGCAAGGGCAAAAGGTAGAATCTTCTAGAGGGTAGATACTCTCGTAGTTGGCGGACAGGAAAGAGGTGGAAAAAAACATTCTTAGAAAGTTTAATTTCCTTATCTGATCATTCTGGCATTTTAATTCTGTAGTTGAGTCTCTACACTTAAATACTAGTCTTATTTCTGATCCCGCTATGGTCTCAAACCCCATAAGGGTTACGACTCATCTGTTTGTGATAGGTTGGGGTTTGATGGTATCTGTGTTGGGCGTTAAGTTGACTATGACGCATACATTCTGGTTTTTGTGGGATATGGTAGGGTTTTATCATGCTTAGTTTCCTAAGAATCATTTGATAATCTGATATGTACCAGTAGTCTGTAAGTATCTGAATATTTCTGATAAGGTTAGGGGTTTGTACTCGAAGCGTGAAGTAGATTTCCAGTTTGGCATTGTTTAATGGGAGTAATTCACTGGGTGCCAATATGATGTTGATTTCAGTCTTCGGGGTTGATACTTAGGGAATTATTTTCTTAACCGATGTCTAATAGGAACAGAGCTCTTGTTTTAATCGTACTTGCTTCTATCACTCAGCTGTATCCTATCGATCGAGTCTTCGACCTTTAGGTAGAAACTAATGGGTGTAAACATGTGTTTGAGACATGTTATGTTTGATGGTTGCAAGTGGATGCAAGTGGTTGATCGTGGATGCATATACACACACTAGGCACTAGATCGGCTCAAAAACACTCTCATACTGCATATGGATGTGTGTGCATTTTTTTTATGAATGCAAAATGGGTGACTCAGCACATGGATGTTGCATATGAATGAGCGGTTGTGCACTCATATAGAAATGAAGCGTATCAAATAGGATTTCTTGCATACATAATTGGACTAATGCCACCAGCATGGTTCGCATTGAGGAGGTCAACTGAATCAGTAGACCGCCTGATCTTTGCATTAGATAAGGAACATATACACACACTTTTGCATATGTTCATACAACATTAGAAGTTTTCTAAGGACAATGGAAGCTCGTCGATGATGGTTGAGTAGATGGATGACTGGATGGTAGGACACATTCTTCTTAACTTCAAGATTTCGGGGACGAAATCCTTTAAGGAGGGGAGAATGTAACACCCCGTATTTTCTGTGAACATATAAGTAAACAAATCAGAGAATAATTAAATTTTAATATAAGAATCAAGGGAAACGGATTACGCCATTGTGTTTGTCTCGAAATTCTTCTTGGAAACGAGTCCGAGTTTTCGAGAAACGGAGTCCATATGAGGGAGATATGACCCTCCGAAGTTTCAGAGATTTTTAGAATAAAAAACAGCTCGAAAATTCGAATTCATATTCGAATTCAAAATCCCAGAACAGGCTGGGCGGGAAAATTCCCGCCCATGGACCAGGTCGACCTCCCAGGGGCCAGGTCGACCATAGTGTCGACCTGGGGGTCGACCTGCTCCCGAAACCCAGTTTTTGAACCTGATTCATTCTGATGTTTCTGGTCTCGTTTTCAGTCTAGATTCGTCCGCCTAATCCTATATAAACATCTCCCTAGCCTCATTCTCTTTACACCATTTCATTCTCTCCTTATGCTGCCTCTGAAATATTATAAATAAATAAAATAATGGCGTCGCTACTCTGCTAGAATCAAATCTAGAACTAGTGCATCTTCTTCCAAATCCGAATAAGATTAAAAAGAGAACAACTGCAACTCTTCTCCTATAATCCAACCAAGGCAAGCATAGTTATTTTTAGATATGAATTTTAATTATGATCGTGACATGGTTGTAAATCTGAATCTGAGGTTATGTATATTCTGTTCTGTTTAGATCTATCCTATTGTAACTATTCTGTATCTTTCTTCTTTCTGTTCTATAGCCAGGCTACTACAAGCCTACGCCGAATCTCATAAGAGATTAACGCACGAACGCTAAATTTTGGGATAAATAATGAATAATGCATAATTGGACATGAAACTGTTGCCTATGAGACTATTGCCTATGACTATGATTCATGCCTATGAGACTGTTGCCTATGACTATGACTCATGACTATGAGACTATTGCCTATGACATTGAATAAGATACTATTGTGATTAGTTGCCCATGACTATTGTGGTTAGTTGCCTATAACTATTGTAGTTAGTTTCTTGTGCCTATTCCCTTAATTATGTTAGATCTCATAATTAGTGTGTAACTTGGCTAGTTTATTCCCATTCACTGTTATGTACATCGAGCCTATTGGAGCCATTATTATTGTATTTGGTTTATTATTGCATGCCTATTCTTTTATATCAATTCTTGTGCTTATCCCCTACTCCTTTTGTTAGTGCTATTTCATGACTACTTAGAGAACTTGTGGAAACATGTTATACGGGGATTGGGCGTAGCTTAATTAAGTTAATTTTGCATAATAAATATGTTGGCATAATCTGAATTGGCTTTAATAGTGAATGATTAACATGTATATTAGTCTTGGACATACATGGTGAACTAGAATATTAAATCTAGTTTTGACATGAACTGTAAATGGGAATATTAAGACTAAAATTTGGGGGCATATATTGTATTATGAATTATGACCTTGATTTGGGCATGTAAGTTTAGGCTAAATTTATGATTAGGCAAGATATGTAAATAGAGTTTTAGATATATATAATCTGCTAAATCTGTTAAACTGCCTAATCCGTTATCTGCTAAATCTGTTATCTACTAAATCTGTTGAATCGCTTAAACTGCTAGATCTGCTATCTGTTGAATTATCTGATCTGTTGAAAACTAGATAATGGTAATCTGGTTATGGAAATCCGTAGGCTCGACCTAAGATTTAGTAAAACATGGAAATTTGATTAATCTGTTGTATCCTGTGAAGAAGTTTAATCTGTTAAATAAACAAAATTAGTCTGATATCTGAAAAATCTATATTGGAATGAATTGGCTATGACACGAGGTTAGACTCTGTTTGCGGTGGAAGCCTGCCCGGAACCAACCGGCTTAACCAGCAACCGCAAACTTCTGGTCTAATGTGAGAGGTCGTAGGCATAACTAAGATATGCTTAGACACGAGGTTAGGTCTGGCTTGTGGCAGAAGTCTGTCCGGAACCGCCCGGCATATCCAGCGGCCACAAGCTACCGACCTAATGTGAGAGGTTTGTGCATTAATATTTAATTAATGCAAATTTGAGATAAATATGATGTCTAAAACGTGTTGGGTAGATAGGGCTAAACCAACTGGACTGATGAATTAATAAACCTGTTTTGTGAATCTGTAGGCCCAATACAAAGTTAGACAATCTGTAAGTCTATTAAAACTATACATCTGATCCGTTAGTCTGAAAACCTGTTAACCTGATTTTCTGATCTGTGAACTAGTTGACTTGAACTCTATATGTCTGAGAACTTGTAAACAAGTTAATCTGAAATCTGTTAGTCTGGGGACACAAGGTTAGGAGGGAAAATACTTGTGTCATCTGTTGTTTGGGACCTATATTAGTCAGTAACCCTTTCTGGTATCAAAACTTTGACCCAACAGTAGGTAGGGTCCGGGCACGCTTACTGAACTAATTATAAGCGGTTCATTCTAATAATGGCGAGGGGTGTTGATGGTGCGTTCCAATCGGGTCATGTGCGTGCATGGATCCCGGTCTGCCTCTGAGGATGTAAGACGCCGTGACATCTGTAAATAGGTCTGTGTCATTCAAAGGTTGCCACTTTAGGGAATGATACACCCTTTTGTGGGGCTGGCATATGGTATTTATGTATTAGGCAGCCGATCGCGTGGGATAGGATTTAGGGTACACTTAGTTCTGTCTGTTCTGTGGGGTACCGTCTGTTTCTGTTGGGTGGTGACACCTGTCTGTTTCTGCGTGGTACCGTCTGTTGGGGTGGTAAAGGCCCGTTTACTAGTGTACACCTAATTCTAACATTTTGTTTCTGTAGGGATTATTTTGTTTTCGTCTCTGATTCTGTTTATGTACCTTCTGTCTGTAGGGGTGGTAAAGGCCCATTACTGGCATTCTGTTCCTGTATAGATTATTCTTTTCCGTTTCTGTTTCAGTTTGTACATTAGGGTAACGCCTAATCCTGTTATACTAGTATTAGAGCTGAGAAGTAAAATATTAGTAAGAAGCATAACTTGGGCTATATCATTTTGTTTCTTCGGTTTAGCTTAAGTATACCAGTTACTCCTATTGTTGTTGTCTCTTATCCAGCTTTATTTTCATGCCATGATATTATTATCTGTTCATATGTTGAAAGTCACTGGACTTGCTAGACTTTATGTCTGGCCTTTCTTGTTTTCGCCCCTTCTCTTTCGTTTCCCCCCCCCCCTCCCCTCAGGTTTTTAGGGTGGAAGTATAAGAGCTTGATTCGGATTTTCTCTGCTTGAAGTACCGCTTGGCCTTGGCTCTATCTTTCCATGGAAATTTATGTTGGGGATTATGACTTTAAAAACTATGCATTCTGAAGGCTTTGTACAAGACCGATATTTTGTACAAGGCTTTGTACAAGACCGATATCTTGTAAATTTCTGTTCTGTCTACTAAAATGCTCCATCAAAGTTAAGGCATTCCCTTTGTGAGTGACCTTAACGGAGGTGGGGTGTTACAGTCGATTTCATTAAGAAGCGACCGCAAACAGCTCAAAGCCGACATAAGAGTTATGCAGATTCAAGAAGAAGAGATTTAGCATTTGTGTTGGTGATTATGTATATTTGAGAATTTCTCCAATGAGAGGAGTAGTCCGATTCGGGAAAACAGGGAAGTTGGCGCCTAGATTTATTGGTCCATTTCATATACTTGAGAGGATTGGAACTCTTGCTTACAGGGTTCAGTTACCTGGCTGGTTGCTAGGAGTACATGATATATTTCACGTGTCTCAACTTCGAAAGCATGTGCATGATCCAGACTTGATCGTGGAGGAAGCAGCACAAAAAGATTTGGATATTCCTCCAAGCTTAGCAGTGAGAAGAGAGCTAGTAAAGATTATTGGCAAAGAAACTAGAGTACTGAGAAACAAGAAGATACATTTAGTCAAAGTGCAGTGGAGCGGAGATCCTAGAGACTGTACATGGGAGACCGAAGATAGCATTAAACAATATTATCCCAAGTGCAGAGTGGACATCTCTGATGAGCTCTGGTGCAAGGTACATTTATAATATTTGCATTTCCGTTTTGTTTTCTACTTAACTATTATTTCCTTTTCGGGGACGAAAAGTTTTACGTGGGAGAGATTGTAACAACCCGGAAAATAAGAACCAATTTAAAATTTTTATTTTGAGTAATTTTAATAGAAATATGGTCAGAATTTAAAAATTGGATTTTTAAATAATAATAAAGCCCTTAAAATAGCCATTTATCAAACGACCTCCGTTTTCGATGAAACCACGTTTGTTGGATCTGGAATATCAATTTATTGCTAGATTTTAATTTCCATAATTTTTGGAATTAATATATGAGCGTGGCAAAGGAAAACGTGTTTTGCAAATACAGTGCAAATTGGATCGACCAGAAAATGACCATTTTTCAAACGGTCTCCAAATTCGATGAAATCGGTTTTGTTGGGACCGTATCGTCAAAACATAGCTAGATTTATTTTTCGGAAAATTTTGAAATCAGTATATGGCCCCTGTAAATTAAAATGTACGTTCAAATTTAATATTGAATGTTTTATATTTTAGTTTAAAGAAAAACAGACTGAAACAGTCGAATGGGCTTACGAAACATGTTCCATTGTGTTCGGATTGGGGGTATTTAGCTCGGGGTGACAGTCATTGGGCTTGATTTGGAGTTCATATGGATTAACGGGCCTTTATGGAATTAAATAAATTATATATAAATATTAACCAATAGGATTTCTCCAACCCTAATATTCTAATTTCTGGAAACCCGTAACCCCTTCAGATCGATGGCGGCTACTCTTCCAACCTTCCTTCTCAAATAACTCTCGATCCACTCACCGAAATCAATCGATCCTTTTGACAATTCTGTAGTACTCTCCACAAGCTTCAAATCCGTACCCATTTTGCCCCTTATCATCGCGTGGTTCTCGAGATCCAGCGCCTCAAAGTCGCGCGATTTACACTGCTGCCATGCCTACCTACCAGCGTCGATCTCGACGTGACCATCGCCCCCAGGCGCGCGTCTCCTCAATCTTCGACGTGCAACAATCCGATCAACTTCTCATGCAACGGATTGAAGGAAAATCGAAGACCTAGTTTTGAACAGAACTGGAAGGTATACTGTAGTGGTTTATTTTAAGGTTTTCGACACTTTAAAGTGTTGCAAATCCGTTATTGTTTATAAAAATCGGACCTTTATCATACGATAACGAAATTCGATGAAATAGGAGACATTGGACTCGTGGCATCGTACACGATATTCTAAAAAAGATCGGAGAAATTTTGGAGCTTGCTACGAATTTAGGCAAAGTCAAAACCAAGGTGAGCAATCTAAATTCAAAAATAAATGGATAAAAATATATAGGTTGCAGACGGGGCTTATTGCTCCTGATACCGTCGTCCACAGACCATGGACGACTTAATTGTATTGTGGTGTGAAATTGATTGTGATTGTGAATGATTGATTGTGGTTGCGACAAAATTGATTTTGTTTGTGGTAAATTCATTGTGTTGAGAAAATGAATTATATTGTGGAAATTATGAAAATAAAACCCTTGTATCGCAGCGAGGCCTAGGATAGCAGAGGAGCCGTGCTGGACACGGTGCTGCTGTTAATTACTCTGCCGTTATAATGCCGAAATTTTCTGAAATATTCATGTTTTGAAATAAAAATTGTTTGACCAATGAAAATCACATTTTTATTGTATGTATAAAATATATAAAATATTCATGTTTTGAAATAAAAATTGTTTGACCAATAAAACTCACATTTTTATTGTATGTATAAAATATGTAAAATATTCATGTTTTGAAATAAAAAATGTTTGACCAATAAAAATCACATTTTTATTGTATGTATAAAATATGTAAAATATTCATGTTTGAAATAAAAATTATTTGAACAATAAAAATCACATTTTTATTGTATGTATAAAAATATGAAAAAATTCGTTGTGTTAAATAAAATGTTTTAACATTAAAAATAACAATTTTATTGTATGTAGGAATCACAAAAATATTCATTGTGTTAAATAAAATGATTAGACAATAAAAAATTATATTTTTATTGTATGTTTGATTCATTAAAAAGAATCATGTTTTAAATAAATAAAAATTAGACAATAGAAATTATATTTTTATTGTATGGTTGATTCATTAAAAAGATTTTCCTAAATTAAAATGTAAATCATTTACATGATAGCAAAATAGAAAATGATCGTTTGTTAATGCATATTTTGTTTACTAAAATGTAAATCATTTACATGATAGCAAAGTAGAAAATGATCGTTCGTTAATGCATGTTTGGTTTATTAAAACGTAAACCATTTACATGATAGAAAAGTAGAAAATGATCGTTTGTTAATGCATGTTTTGTTTATTAAAATGTTAATCATTTACATGATAGCAAAGTAGAAAATGATCGTTTGTTTATGCATGATTTGTTTATTAAAATGTAAATCATTTACATGATAGCAAAGTAGAAAATGATCGTTTGTTAATTCATGTTTTATTTATTTAAATGTAAATCATTTACATGATAGCAAAGTATAAAATGATCGTTTGTCAATGCATGTTTTGTTTATTTAAATGTAAATCCTTTACATGATAGCAAAGTAGAAAATGATCATTTGTTAATGCATGTTTTGTTTATTAAAATGTAAATCATTTACATGATAGCAAAGTAGAAAATGATCATTTGTTAATACATGTTTTGTTTATTAAAACATAATCATTTACATGTTAGCAAAGTAGAAAATGATCATTTGTTAATACATGTTTTGTTTATGAAAACATAATCATTTATATGTTAGCAAAGTAGAAAAATGATCATTTTTAATGTATGTTTTGTTTATTAAAATGTAATCATTTGCATGTTAGCGAAGTAGAAAAACAATAATATATTTATTCATTAAAATCATGTCATTTACATGTTAGCAATGTTAATAGAAAAATGTTCATTTGTTAAATATATATATTGATTCATTAGAATAATGTCATTTACATATTAGCGAAGTAGAAAAAGAAATTTATGTTATACATGTTTTGTCATTAAAAATGACATGTTTATCATGTTAAGTTAAAATAAAAGAATCATATGTTAAAAAATGTTTTGTTAGATAAAAACATCGTCTTTAACATCTTAATGAAGTAGTATAAAAGAGTCAAATGTTAAAATATTTTTGTTAGATAAAAATATTATTTTTAACATGTTAATGAAGTGAAGTAAATAGACATATCTTGAAATATATGTTTATTAATTAAAAATATTCTTTTTATAACATGAATAAGAAGTGTACAAGATTTACTTGTAATCAAATAAATGGTTTTGAAATCGTCGAACAAATTATATATATATATATATATATATATATACATATATATATATATGTATGTATTAATTAAAATAAAACGAATCGCACGCGGTGTTCGCGATTTGAAATCATATCTTTAAACGATTATACCGAGAAATCCGACCATCGGATTTCCCCAAAACTAGAACCATTGGGTTCACTTTGGAAAGATCTTTCCAACGATATAAAATTTGCTAAGATCCAACGATTAGATTTTGAGAAATGCGTAATTCAAATTTTAATAAAAACAGCGCCAGGGTCGCGTAATGACCTGAAACGTCATTCGAATTTAATGGGTTATTTTTATATAAATAAAAATAGTGATAAATTGTTAAAAATATTATAAATGATATGGAATGAAAATAAACCAATTTCTGTTAGTTTATAAAGTAATATGGACGGTTAGATTTATTTGACATTAATCTATAGAATTTAATTAAATTTAACCAAAGAAAAGAGATGATTTGAATTATATATATTCGTGAATTATTTGAAAAGGCCGAGTTAATTCTCATTTCAAATAATTGATCGACGATTAGAAGTCGAAGATATGATGATGGTGCAAGACCGATAATCTTCACATCGAATGGATGGCTACTGATGCCTTTGATTGGAGTTGCTGCCTTGAAAGGCTTACAGTGGTAGTTGTCCGGACATATTTGTTGATTGTTCGGATGTGTGAGGTCCTCTCTCCTGTATTGGACATATGAGACGAGGAATAAGGTGCCTCCGGTTTCATTCAGAACCAGAACAAACTAGTAAATGGACATGTGTCTAACATTGGATTTTGTTTTATGCTGATTGATTTCTATTAAATATATATATGTTTGGCGGTGGAGAATTTATTCTCATTCTTAACACCCTTCTTTGAGATGTATGAGCTTAGAGGTTATTTATTGATAGACATCAGTCGTATGGCGTGAAATGTCAGTGTGGCATGCTAAGATGCAAATGATCAAGGCTTTTGTTGAAAAGCAGAGCGTTGTGGTTGATGAACAAAGCACAACTTTAATTAGCATAGCTTTGTGTACAGAGTTAATTCGCGAGCCTCACACCCCTGTATGAACCAGAAATGGGAGAAGGACCCCAAGGAGAAAATGCGTTTCTTTCTTGCTAGAAGTGGTGTCATGGTATGGAGCCTAGACATTTTTACTTATGTGGATGATGGAAAGCGAGGTACGTCGGATTTGATTCCCCAGTGGCTCTTGATTTACGCCCCATAGGGTGGGGAAACATATTGTTCAGGAATTACTAATCCACTAACGTAAGTGTGGACCGGCCCTGGCGTTCCTAGGTGCAGTTGCGGCTGAATCCTGAGGCTCGGGCTAGAGAGTCTAGAATTCGGTAAGGACGATCCCTTGCCTTGGTTCATGATGGGAATCCAACTTCTAATATGACATGTGCGGTTTTGATTGTAAATCTATATATGGCGACATGATACATGGTACCCATGCCGTCTACGATTGATACATTATGATTGAAAATGTTTTTGAAACATATATGCACTAATAATAATATCAAATGATTTTGTTTTATACGTATCAAGCATATTTTGGCCTTTATAAGGTAAAACTCTATCCTCCGGTTTGCGTTGCACTGTGTGATGGGACTTGAGTCTTATAATGGCTTCATTTTTTCTAAAAAGCATTGCGTTGTTCAAATGATTTACTTTATTTATGCACTGGCAATCCAATGGAGTAAATCCATTCCGCATTAGTGGCGTGGTCCTATGATTGACCTTATTATTAAATAGGTTAAGTAAGATTTCTCATACCACTCCCATGACTGACTCGTAGTTTTTTTTCACTTTGCAAACTCGGGTGCCCTTATTTTCTACACGAGCAACCTTGTATTCAGGTTTTAGCTGGTTCATTCTGGACAACTATGGAGCTGAAGATGGATTCTATCATTTCTATTATGTTGTTCAGACTTCACTAAGTATATTATGTTTGATTCTGCTGCAGACATTTTTTATTAAGCTGAAATTGTATTCTGTACTAAGTATGATCCTGTTATGTTGTGTAACTCTGATGATTATATTATTTCCAGTGTAATTTGATGTACATTATCTGGTGTAATTTTATTTTTCTGTGCTGCTGTTAATTGTTTATGTGTTATATTCCAATGATTATCCTTGCTTCCGTGACACGAGGGTTTGGGGTTATCACACCTTTTACCTCTTTCATTAATTATATATCTGCAATTAAAATAAAGGAAATTATTATTTATAGGAAGCTCGGAGTTATAAGTATCATTAAATTATTGAACAACTTCCCTTTCAAAACTATCCTCGTCAATAGTGTTATCCCCATTGTTGTTGAACAGATTTATCCGGTTATTTATGTGTCTCCTTAGTGACAGTTTGGCATGAAAAAATTTACTGCATGAGTCACCATAAGTTAGCCAGTTTATTTTTGCTTTCTGTTTAGCAGTCATCATATCTATATTGCTTTGCTCCTTCCAATCATTATATGCCTCACTTAGCATATCATACATTCTAGTATTTTCTGGATGGTTATCAATATCTGCGAGGATAGTGTTATATTTTTTTCCAACATCATAAGCAAATCTCCATCCTTAAAACTATTAGAGTTCCAATTCTTGAGATAAAATTTGGTCAGTTTAAGGAATTGTTGGAATTTGTAAATTTTTGAACCCTGAATGTTAGAGAATGATGTAATATACATCACCATATCCATAGTGTCTTTATAACCGTCTTTACAGCGCCAAGTATTTACATATCTGAAAGGGTTTCTAGTTCGTTGAACCTCTGATTTAAATCTTACACAAATGGGAACATGGTCACTCACGGGATTAGCCATCCCTTATGCAGATAAATATGGGAAATTATCCAAATGGAGATGATTACAATTTTTTTTACCTATTTTAGTAGCCATACCATTTTTACGCCAAGTATATTTGAAACCCAAAATAGGAATATTCATCTGACCAGAGTTAGCAATGCATTCCAGCAGACCTGAAATATGCCTGAAAGGTCCGCTAGTGTAATAACCCGGAAAATCTGGGCCAGTTTAAAATTTTTATTTTGGCAATTTTAGCGAATTTTGAATATTTAAAATGAATTATTTTAAATATTATCGACGAGAAATTTATTTTGAATAGAATTCGACGTATATATTTATACGCGTCGTCGTTAGAATATATATAATTATTTATAATTATAAATAGAATTGAAAATGGCGCGGTAGTTCGATAATTCGATTTCAAACTTCAATTGAATGTACCGGGTGCAAAACAATCCGGATTTTAGTGAAACCAAAAACAATAGGATCTAATTGATAATATATTTCCAACGAATCCGACAAATCAAAATTTCATAGCGGGAATCAAAAGATATGTCCAGTTGAAAATTCTGAATAGTCGCTATGGAATTCAGGCCCTTAAAAATGGACATTTTGCAAACGACCTCGGATTTCGACGAAACCAGTTTTGTTGGGTCCGTGATGTCAAGTTATTGCTAGATTCCAAATTTCATAATTTTTCGAATCAATATGTGAGCGTGGCAAAGGAAAACGCGTTTTGACCGGTTTCAGTTGATTTTAATCGACTGGAAATTGACCATTTTTCCAACGGTCTCAGAATTCGACGAAACTAGTTTTGTTAGGACCGTATCTTTAATACGAAGCTAGAAAATATTTTTATGGAATTTTTAGAGATAGTGTGTGACCCCGGTAATTTGAAATGTACGTTTAAAATTCAATAAAGTGATTTAAATGTAAATTTAACGGAAACTAATTCAAACGATCGAATCAGCCTGCGATACATATCCCATTGTGTTCGGAATGGGGGTAATACGTTAAGGACGACAGGCGGTGGGTCTCGTTTAGAGGTCGAATGAAAAAGTTCCTTTTTGAAAATAAAATAAATTAACAATAATAATAATAAAAAAAAAATCTTCCCTCTCTCTCTCTCTCCTTAACCCCCCCCCCCCCCCCCCCACGTTTATTCGTTCAGATTGAAACTGATAAAAAAAAAAAGGGGGGGAGCCGCCGCTCCTGGAGGAGCGCCCACCACCGCTGGCCATCGCCAGCGCCCCTCGCCGACACCGCACCCTCCTCCTTCCTCTCCCTTCTCTTTCCCCACTCCAGTGAAGGCCCAAACCGAAGCAAACCCCTCGACGCCAGAAACCGCCGATGCCTTCAGCTCCAGCCTCCTCCGACCGTCGAGCTAGCGTCACACCCCCTGCTCCGGCCACCGCGTCGACTGACAACGAGCCCCTCCCCGTATAGCGAGCCCAATTCCCCCCTGTTGCCACACTCCAAAAATCGAGACCCCCAATTCGTCCGCACCACCACCCACCACACCGACGAACTGCGCCCGCTTCCCACTTCCATCTGAATTTCATACAGTAAGTTTTTATTTAGTTTATTTTTTTTATTCCAGTATTTTTCTTATATAGCATTGTATTTTTTTTAAACTGAATAACATTGATTTTTATTAGTTATTAAAACTGAAAAGATTAGATTTTTAATTTAGGAAAAGTTTAGATTTTGAAATGTAAAAAGGTATGTTTTTTTTTTTGATGAAGTTTATATTTTTAAATATAGAAAGACTAGATTTTTATTATAGTAGATAAGATATTTAAAATAAAAATATAAATTTTATATTTTTAAAGTATTAAAAATATAATCTTTTATGTTGTAGAATTATAAAAATATAATCTTTTATGTTGTAGAATTATAAAAATATAATCTTTTATGTTGTAGAATTATAAAAATATAATCTTTTATGTTGTAGAATTATAAAAATATAATCTTCTATGTTGTAGAGTTATAAAAATATATGCTTTTTATTAGGACAAAGAAATCTTTATATTGAAAAAGGCGAAATCTTTATATTGAAAAAGTTGAAATCTTTATATTGAAAAAGTTGAAATCTTTATATTGAAAAAGTTGAAATCTTTATATTGAAAAAGGCGAAATCTTTATATAGAGAATAGCATGATAAAAATATAATCTTTATTATATGAACATCGTTGTAAAAATAGAATTTTTATCTATATAGTAGCGGTGTAAAAATGGGATTTTTATATATTGAATAGCATAGTAAAGATACGATTTTTATATGTTGAACAGCATAGAAAAAAAATTCGATTTTTAAATATATGAAGTGATTATGAAAATATGATTTTAAATTGAGAGTGAATAAATAAAAATGTGATTTTTATTTTAAAGACATCAAAATATAAAATTGTGTGATTTTTATATATGTAGTGGCTACGGGCAACGAAGATGAAAAAGGCAAGAACGAGGAAGATTTCTGTCAATAAAGAGTCGTGGTATTGGATAGCTATTGGTGAGAACTTCTCACTCTAAATTCTCTTTTTCTAGTTATATATATATACTAGGATGTAGACGGTGCTTAGTAGCACCCGACACCCGTCATCCACAGACCATGGATGGCTTGTTTGTAAAATTGTTTGGTTGTGTAGTTGGTTAGATTATTTGGTTTGAATTGAATTGTTTGGTGAAATGGAATGGATTGATTGATGTGTGAATGGCGTGGGCCTTCACTAGACCGGGGATAAGGCTAGGCCTCGTCCCGTTTCTAGTATCGTGCCGTTATGCCGCCAAAATTTTCTAAAATATGTTAGAAAAATGAAAATATCATTTTTATTGTGTAAATGAACTGAATAGGAATTCATGTGTTGAAATAAAATATTTTATCGTTAAAAATATAAATTTCAACGTGAAAGTGAATAAATGAATATTTATAAACAAATCGGCCGATTTGTTTATATACACTAATTTGACTTATATTGATTGGGACGATAAATTTTACACATCGCCCAACTGCACAAATAAAATCTGTGTTTGATTGTTTGAAACCCCACACGGGTGTTGGGATGAAATTTGAAGTTCACTCATCCTGATTGATTAAAATATGTCGATCGATTGATTGACAGGCTGTTATAAGCGTTAGATATTTATATTTGATGCTTATACAGTGTGGTGCACTTTGGATGATGGTTGATTGTTTATCATGCTATTATATACATGTGTTGTATGGAATCCATATAACTAACATTATATGGTGATTGATTGGGCCTCATTCCAATCGGGAAAATAATGAATATTATAAAAGAAAATTCATGTGTTGAATATAAAAATAGTCATGTGTTGACGATGTTCATGTGTTGAGTGAAATATTTTATACAATGAAATTTACATCTTTATCATATTTAAAATTAGAACTACTTCTCAGTAGAGGTCTAATTGAAAATCAAACGATAGATACCATAGTTTTATAAAATATTTTACATAACAAAAATAGTGATGTGTTGACAGTACTCATGTGTTGAGATTAGTCGTGTGTTGAAAGAAATATAGATTCATGTGTTGAATGAAATAAATATTCATTTGTTGAATAGAATAAAGAAGTTTTTGAAAAATATAAAGCCGTGTTGATTAGAGATGCGTTATTTTGACGCGAACGATATTTATATCGATTTTATTCGTTGTATAATGAATGTTGGAAAGTGATTTCAAAATTTAATATTTTGAAAGGAAATTCAAATTGAATTAGATTAAAAATTGAAATTGAAATTTTATTGAATCAATTTGAAATGAATTCGAATCGAATAGAAAATGAATTCGATTCGAATTGAATAGAAAGTGAATTTGAATTCGAGAAAATAGAAATGAATTCAAATTGAATTAGATTGAAATTGAAATTTCAAACAAACTGAAATTGAATTGAAATCAATTTAAAACGAATTCGAATTAGATCAAATAGAAGGTAAATTCGAATTGAATTGAATTGAAACGAATTTGAATTTGAATTGAATTGAAACGAATTTGAATTCGAATTAAATAAAATTGAAATGAATTCGAGTTGAATTGAAATCAAATCGATTTGAAATTGAATGTAGAAGTTGAATTGTTTTAGAAACGAATTTAAAACGATTTATAAAATTCGTTTTAAATAGAAATCGACGAAATATATATTATATATATTATATATATAATATAATGGCCTGAATAGAACGCGCCGCGCCGCGGCAGTTCGTGAATTTCGACCATTTATTTCAAACGGACATTGCGGGAGATCCGACCGTCGGATTCTCCTAAAACCGGAACCGTTGGGTTCGTATCGAAAAGAGCTTTCCAATGAATATTAGAAATTTGAAATCTAACGGTTGGATTTGGAAATAGGTCCAAATCAAATTTGAAAAAGGTCGCTATAAGTGCAGTTCGATGGCCATTGATGGAAATCGACTGTACGGGCCTTGATAAAATTATTAAAAATATTGATAATTTGTGTAAAATCATAATATGTGAATTGGAAAGAACTGGGGTGAAAAACTCCACATTTGAAAAGATAAAAATAGATTTTTATCGAAATGAACTAGTTTTGAACTAGAATTAAAATCAATTTATTTTTGAAATAAATAAATTGAATTTGAAAGTGATTTTAAAAATAATCAATATTCCCAATAGGTGAAGTGGAAGTGGAGTTGAATCGAAATAGTCTTCGGAATATTTCGATGTTGGATTTCGTGACTATACAGATATTGTTTTGGGGAATTTGAAAGATATATTATATATCGTTATTTCCAATACGATATTTGTTAGTTTCAGAATTTGATATTGAATATAAGCCGATATATTTTCTATTCAGAGCCTTGTATTTAATATCAAATGTGATTTGGTTTGTCGTGAATCGTGTTTTTGATGACATTGGTTCTTTAACCCAGTTAAAGGCAGGATATTGATTTTTGATAAGATTAAAACTAAGTGGAGTTTTAATGAATCTTTAATTAGATTAAAATGTGAATTGATAATTTAAATTATCAAATCTGAAAGGTGATCGAGAATGGAGTACCCCCAGTTTTGCTCCAAAGCGATAGTTAAATCTTTAATTAGATTTGAACGTGAAATGGTAATTAATTTTACCGATAACACCGTGGTGTTAGATGTGGAGTATTACCAGTTTCCTCCATGGGATATATAGGTTGGGATTGGAAAATAAAATAAATAATTACTTCGGTGTGGTTCGTTAATCCCGACTAGTTTGAAATGATATCCAAAGGAAGATTATAGAATAAATTTAGAAGAATTTATCTTGGATAAAATTAATGGGAACATTTCCCTAAGAATGTGATTTTGTGAATAAAAGAATATTCTGAATTGGGATGAGGCGTTTGTTGTGTTTGTGTAACATTCGTTTATTATATACGTGGGTTGTTCAGAAAGGCCGGGTTATACCCATTCTGAATAACCGATTCGACGAGATGTCGAAGATGAAGACGGTGGTTGAAGACCGGAAGTCTTCACATCGTTTGGGTGATTACTGATGATCTTGATTGGGCTGTACACCCAGGATGAGGGAAACAGTTGGTGATCGTCCAGACGTACTTGGAGATGGATGGATATGCGAGGAAAGTGCCTCCGGTTTCGTTCAGACCCAGAACGAACTTGTAAATGGATTGTGTGTCTGACATTGGATTTTATTCTGTGTTGATTGATCTCTATTAAATATACATCTGTTTGGCGGCGGAGAATTTATTCTCTTGCTTAACGCCCTTCTCTGAGACATACGAGCTCAGAGGTTGTATATCGATGGACATCAGTCGCATGGAGTGAATTTCCAATGTGGCATGCGTAAGTGGCAATTGATCAAGGCTTCTGTTGAAAAGCAAAGTCTTGTGGTTGATGATCAAAGCACGGCCTGTGTGGCGTAGCTTTGGGTATAACGTGAATTCGCGAGCCTCACACCTCGGTATGAGTCAAAAACGGGAGACGGACCGCTGGGAGAGCACGACGTTTCTTTCTAGCTAGGGTGGTGTCAGTGACCTACCAGCCCTGACATTTATATACTTTTCACCTGTGTGGTTGTTGGATACAAGGCGCCTCGGATATAGGTCTGTAAGGACCGGGAAACGTGTGTTCAGGAATAACTAATCCTCAAAAGTAAGAGAGGACCGGCCCAGCCGATTCCAAGGATCAAAGTGGGGTCCTGGGACATTTGCTAGAGTGTCTCGAACGCGGAGAGGAGCTTGCCCCTTGCCTCGGCTCATGACGGAAATCCAATTTCCAATACGTGATAGTGCGGTTTTATTTGTAGAACCTAGTATGGCGACATAGTGGTATGGGTCATTAATGCCGCCTATGATTGATATTTATGATTGAAATTGTTTTGACACTATACACCTATAATAGTATCAAGTAATGTGTTTTAAACGTATCAAGCATGCTTTGGCTGTTATAAGGTAAAAACCCTATCCTCCAGCTTGCGTTGCATTGTGTGATGGGACCTGGGTCTTATAACAGCTTCATTTTTCTTTATTTAGCATTGCGCTGTTTGTTCTATGCACTGGTATTCTTGGGAGGAAACCCGTTCCGTGTTATACGGCGTGGTCCCTTGATTTACCGAACTTTAAAATAAAGAATTATAACTGTTTTAGTTCTCACACCAGTCCCATGACTGACCTGGAGTTTATTGTTTTAACCTAAACTCTGGGTGCCCCTATTTTCCGCACGGGCAGCTAGTAGTTTTGGTTTTGCAGATTTATATTCACAGGGTCCTGATTAACAGCTGGAACGATGCTCGGAAAGCTCTGTATCCGTGTATCACTTCTAGTTGTATTTTGTATATTTTTCCGCTGCTATGTAATTTATTGTAATCTCTGATAATTATCGAATGTAATTTATTCATTTATACTCTGTATATTCTTGTATCTGATGGAATTGTTGTAATAACAATAAAATGTTCTTCCGTCTGCGTCCTTTTGTGTGTTGTTCTCAAAGTATTCGTGCTTTCCTTCACGGGGAAGTTACGGGTCCTTACAGTGGTATCAGAGCTTTGGTTTACAGAGCTCGAGAACAAGACACATTAGAACCATACGAAAGAACTCATCAGATATTGGGTTAGTAATATCCAATTAGAATTACTTGTTAGAGATAGGATCAGTAGTATCCTAGAACGAGTGTGAAGAGTATATTTTTCAAATGAAAACAATTTTGTTTTGAAAATTTAAACCATTTTATACGTATTTGATATTTATTTATTTTGAATATGGACAATCGAGTATATATAGATTTCGCGTATACGCGTCATGAACGTATAGTCGAAGTTTTAATATACTGGGTAGATATAGAATCACATTCTAGATATCCGGGGATGATTCTGATGATGGTGCATCATCATCAATATTCATATTCGAATTTAGAATGTGTGATTTCTATATATTTCCATTAGACTGGTGTGAGAACCAAAACTAATATAACTAGAATACATTGTTGTGAATTGGCATCAAAAACAAGATTTTCTGTATATATATAAAAGTTATGAATTTGAAACTCTAATTCACTAATTGATTGATGTTTGTGTTGTTTGCCTATTTGTTTGCTAATTTTTAACCATTTTGCCTAATTTGATCAAATATTGAACTGTATTGAAATTGGTTGCGTTTGCTTGCATATACATATACTTACATTGAACAGGTCATAGCAAGGAGGCTAGAGCCGAAGAATAAAATTTGTTTGCCCGACAAATAGGTACATGTTTACTATAATTTACTGTTTTGTTTGGGTGATGATGATTTTATGAGCATATTGGCTAGCCGCTTGGCTTTTTCTTTTTCTTTTTGAGATTAGAAGGACCGGGGAAGCTATTTGAAATTCCCCGATGCTCCCGGTGCAGGGGAGGTTATGGCGAATTTTTTCAAAAATTTAGGGTGTTAGCCAAATTTTTGAAATTTTGAAAATTCTCAGAAACTGAAAAGTTGGAGAATGGAAGCCAGATCGAACGTAGAGTTAATTAATCAAACCACTTTCGACTTTGTTCCTTTTCGGGGACGAAAAGTTTTAAGTGGGGGAGATTGTAATAACCCGGAAAATCTGGGCCAGTTTAAACTTTTTATTTTGGCAATTTTAGCGAATTTTGAATATTTAAAATGAATTATTTTAAATATTATCGACGAGAAATTTATTTTGAATAGAATTCGACGTATATATTTATACGCGTCGTCGTTAGAATATATATAATTATTTATAATTATAAATAGAATTGAAAATGGCGCGGTAGTTCGATAATTCGATTTCAAACTTCAATTGAATGTACCGGGTGCAAAACAATCCGGATTTTAGTGAAACCAAAAACAATAGGATCTAATTGATAATATCTTTCCAACGAATTCGACAAATCAAAATTTCATAGCGGGAATCAAAAGATATGTCCAGTTGAAAATTCTGAATAGTCGCTATGGAATTCAGGCCCTTAAAAATGGACATTTTGCAAACGACCTCGGATTTCGACGAAACCAGTTTTGTTGGGTCCGTGATGTCAAGTTATTGCTAGATTCCAAATTTCATAATTTTTCGAATCAATATGTGAGCGTGGCAAAGGAAAACACGTTTTGACCGGTTTTAGTTGATTTTAATCGACTGGAAATTGACCATTTTTCCAACGGTCTCAGAATTCGACGAAACTAGTTTTGTTAGGACCGTATCTTTAATACGAAGCTAGAAAATATTTTTATGGAATTTTTAGAGACAGTGTGTGACCCCGGTAATTTGAAATGTACGTTTAAAATTCAATAAAGTGATTTAAATGTAAATTTAACGGAAACTAATTCAAACGATCGAATCAGCCTGCGATACATATCTCATTGTGTTCCGAATGGGGGTAATACGTTAAGGACGACAGGCGGTGGGTCTCGTTTAGAGGTCGAATGAAAAAGTTCCTTTTTGAAAATAAAATAAATTAACAATAATAATAATAATAAAAAAATCTTCCCTCTCTCTCTCTCTCCTTAACCCCCCCCCCCCCCCCACGTTTATTCGTTCAGATTGAAACTGATTAAAAAAAAAAAGGGGGGGAGCCGCCGCTCCTGGAGGAGCGCCCACCACCGCTGGCCATCGCCAGCGCCCCTCGCCGACACCGCACCCTCCTCCTTCCTCTCCCTTCTCTTTCCCCACTCCAGTGAAGGCCCAAACCGAAGCAAACCCCTCGACGCCAGAAACCGCCGATGCCTTCAGCTCCAGCCTCCTCCGACCGTCGAGCTAGCGTCGCACCCCCCTGCTCCGGCCACCGCGTCGACTGACAACGAGCCCCTCCCCGTATAGCGAGCCCAATTCCCCCCGGTTGCCACACTCCAAAAATCGAGACCCCCAATTCGTCCGCACCACCACCCACCACACCGACGAACTGCGCCCGCTTCCCACTTCCATCTGAATTTCATACAGTAAGTTTTTATTTAGTTTATTTTTTTTATTCCAGTATTTTTCTTATATAGCATTGTATTTTTTTAAACTGAATAACATTGATTTTTATTAGTTATTAAAACTGAAAAGATTAGATTTTTAATTTAGGAAAGGTTTAGATTTTGAAATGTAAAAAGGTATGTTTTTTTTTTTTGATGAAGTTTATATTTTTAAATATAGAAAGACTAGATTTTTATTATAGTAGATAAGATATTTAAAATAAAAATATAAATTTTATATTTTTAAAGTATTAAAAATATAATCTTTTATGTTGTAGAATTATAAAAATATAATCTTTTATGTTGTAGAATTATAAAAATATAATCTTTTATGTTGTAGAATTATAAAAATATAATCTTTTATGTTGTAGAATTATAAAAATATAATCTTTTATGTTGTAGAGTTATAAAAATATATGCTTTTTATTAGGACAAAGAAATCTTTATATTGAAAAAGTTGAAATCTTTATATTGAAAAAGTTGAAATCTTTATATTGAAAAAGTTGAAATCTTTATATTGAAAAAGGCGAAATCTTTATATAGAGAATAGCATGATAAAAATATAATCTTTATTATATGAACATCGTTGTAAAAATAGAATTTTTATCTATATAGTAGCGGTGTAAAAATGGGATTTTTATATATTGAATAGCATAGTAAAGATACGATTTTTATATGTTGAACAGCATAGAAAAAAAATTCGATTTTTAAATATATGAAGTGATTATGAAAATATGATTTTAAATTGAGAGTGAATAAACAAAAATGTGATTTTTATTTTAAAGACATCAAAATATAAAAATGTGTGATTTTTATATATGTAGTGGCTACGGGCAACGAAGATGAAAAAGGCAAGAACGAGGAAGATTTCTGTCAATAAAGAGTCGTGGTATTGGATAGCTATTGGTGAGAACTTCTCACTCTAAATTCTCTTTTTCTAGTTATATATATATATACTAGGATGTAGACGGTGCTTAGTAGCACCCGACACCCGTCATCCACAGACCATGGATGGCTTGTTTGTAAAATTGTTTGGTTGTGTAGTTGGTTAGATTATTTGGTTTGAATTGAATTGTTTGGTGAAATGGAATGGATTGATTGATGTGTGAATGGCGTGGGCCTTCACTAGACCGGGGATAAGGCTAGGCCTCGTCCCGTTTCTAGTATCATGCCGTTATGCCGCCAAAATTTTCTAAAATATGTTAGAAAAATGAAAATATCATTTTTATTGTGTAAATGAACTGAATAGGAATTCATGTGTTGAAATAAAATATTTTATCGTTAAAAATATAAATTTCAACGTGAAAGTGAATAAATGAATATTTATAAACAAATCGGTCGATTTGTTTATATACACTAATTTGACTGATATTGATTGGGACGATAAATTTTACACATCGCCCAACTGCACAAATAAAATCTGTGTTTGATTGTTTGAAACCCCACACGGGTGTTGGGATGAAATTTGAAGTTCACTCATCCTGATTGATTAAAATATGTCGATCGATTGATTGACAGGCTGTTATAAGCGTTAGATATTTATATTTGATGCTTATACAGTGTGGTGCACTTTGGATGATGGTTGATTGTTTATCATGCTATTATATACATGTGTTGTATGGAATCCATATAACTAACATTATATGGTGATTGATTGGGCCTCATTCCAATCGGGAAAATAATGAATATTATAAAAGAAAATTCATGTGTTGAATATAAAAATAGTCATGTGTTGACGATGTTCATGTGTTGAGTGAAATATTTTATACAATGAAATTTACATCTTTATCATATTTAAAATTAGAACTACTTCTCAGTAGAGGTCTAATTGAAAATCAAACGATAGATACCATAGTTTTATAAAATATTTTACATAACAAAAATAGTGATGTGTTGACAGTACTCATGTGTTGAGATTAGTCGTGTGTTGAAAGAAATATAGATTCATGTGTTGAATGAAATAAATATTCATTTGTTGAATAGAATAAAGAAGTTTTTGAAAAATATAAAGCCGTGTTGATTAGAGATGCGTTATTTTGACGCGAACGATATTTATATCGATTTTATTCGTTGTATAATGAATGTTGGAAAGTGATTTCAAAATTTAATATTTTGAAAGGAAATTCAAATTGAATTAGATTAAAAATTGAAATTGAAATTTTATTGAATCAATTTGAAATGAATTCGAATCGAATAGAAAATGAATTCGATTCGAATTGAATAGAAAGTGAATTTGAATTCGAGTAAAATAGAAATGAATTCAAATTGAATTAGATTGAAATTGAAATTTCAAACAAACTGAAATTGAATTGAAATCAATTTAAAACGAATTCGAATTAGATCAAATAGAAGGTAAATTCGAATTGAATTGAATTGAAACGAATTTGAATTTGAATTGAATTGAAACGAATTTGAATTCGAATTAAATAAAATTGAAATGAATTCGAGTTGAATTGAAATCAAATCGATTTGAAATTGAATGTAGAAGTTGAATTGTTTTAGAAACGAATTTAAAACGATTTATAAAATTCGTTTTAAATAGAAATCGACGAAATATATATTATATATATTATATATATAATATAATGGCCTGAATAGAACGCGCCGCGCCGCGGCAGTTCGTGAATTTCGACCATTTATTTCAAACAGACATTGCGGGAGATCCGACCGTCGGATTCTCCTAAAACCGGAACCGTTGGGTTCGTATCGAAAAGAGCTTTCCAATGAATATTAGAAATTTGAAATCTAACGGTTGGATTTGGAAATAGGT
The DNA here is from genome assembly GCA_030737875.1 of Allium sativum. Lineage (NCBI taxonomy): Eukaryota > Viridiplantae > Streptophyta > Magnoliopsida > Asparagales > Amaryllidaceae > Allium > Allium sativum. Next base: position 2,337,998 of record JASFAX010000061.1, on the reverse strand, counting down.
CCAAATCAAATTTGAAAAAGGTCGCTATAAGTGCAGTTCGATGGCCATTGATGGAAATCGACTGTACGGGCCTTGATAAAATTATTAAAAATATTGATAATTTGTGTAAAATCATAATATGTGAATTGGAAAGAACTGGGGTGAAAAACTCCACATTTGAAAAGATAAAAATAGATTTTTATCGAAATGAACTAGTTTTGAACTAGAATTAAAATCAATTTATTTTTGAAATAAATAAATTGAATTTGAAAGTGATTTTAAAAATAATCAATATTCCCAATAGGTGAAGTGGAAGTGGAGTTGAATCGAAATAGTCTTCGGAATATTTCGATGTTGGATTTCGTGACTATACAGATATTGTTTTGGGGAATTTGAAAGATATATTATATATCGTTATTTCCAATACGATATTTGTTAGTTTCAGAATTTGATATTGAATATAAGCCGATATATTTTCTATTCAGAGCCTTGTATTTAATATCAAATGTGATTTGGTTTGTCGTGAATCGTGTTTTTGATGACATTGGTTCTTTAACCCAGTTAAAGGCAGGATATTGATTTTTGAAAAGATTAAAACTAAGTGGAGTTTTAATGAATCTTTAATTAGATTAAAATGTGAATTGATAATTTAAATTATCAAATCTGAAAGGTGATCGAGAATGGAGTACCCCCAGTTTTGCTCCAAAGCGATAGTTAAATCTTTAATTAGATTTGAACGTGAAATGGTAATTAATTTTACCGATAACACCGTGGTGTTAGATGTGGAGTATTACCAGTTTCCTCCATGGGATATATAGGTTGGGATTGGGAAATAAAATAAATAATTACTTCGGTGTGGTTCGTTAATCCCGACTAGTTTGAAATGATATCCAAAGGAAGATTATAGAATAAATTTAGAAGAATTTATCTTGGATAAAATTAATGGGAACATTTCCCTAAGAATGTGATTTTGTGAATAAAAGAATATTCTGAATTGGGATGAGGCGTTTGTTGTGTTTGTGTAACATTCGTTTATTATATACGTGGGTTGTTCAGAAAGGCCGGGTTATACCCATTCTGAATAACCGATTCGACGAGATGTCGAAGATGAAGACGGTGGTTGAAGACCGGAAGTCTTCACATCGTTTGGGTGATTACTGATGATCTTGATTGGGCTGTACACCCAGGATGAGGGAAACAGTTGGTGATCGTTCAGACGTACTTGGAGATGGATGGATATGCGAGGAAAGTGCCTCCGGTTTCGTTCAGACCCAGAACGAACTTGTAAATGGATTGTGTGTCTGACATTGGATTTTATTCTGTGTTGATTGATCTCTATTAAATATACATCTGTTTGGCGGCGGAGAATTTATTCTCTTGCTTAACGCCCTTCTCTGAGACATACGAGCTCAGAGGTTGTATATCGATGGACATCAGTCGCATGGAGTGAATTGCCAATGTGGCATGCGTAAGTGGCAATTGATCAAGGCTTCTGTTGAAAAGCAAAGTTTTGTGGTTGATGATCAAAGCACGGCCTGTGTGGCGTAGCTTTGGGTATAACGTGAATTCGCGAGCCTCACACCTCGGTATGAGTCAAAAACGGGAGACGGACCGCTGGGAGAGCACGACGTTTCTTTCTAGCTAGGGTGGTGTCAGTGACCTACCAACCCTGACATTTATATACTTTTCACCTGTGTGGTTGTTGGATACGAGGCGCCTCGGATATAGGTCTGTAAGGACCGGGAAACGTGTGTTCAGGAATAACTAATCCTCAAAAGTAAGAGAGGACCGGCCCAGCCGATTCCAAGGATCAAAGTGGGGTCCTGGGACATTTGCTAGAGTGTCTCGAACGCGGAGAGGAGCTTGCCCCTTGCCTCGGCTCATGACGGAAATCCAATTTCCAATACGTGATAGTGCGGTTTTATTTGTAGAACCTAGTATGGCGACATAGTGGTATGGGTCATTAATGCCGCCTATGATTGATATTTATGATTGAAATTGTTTTGACACTATACACCTATAATAGTATCAAGTAATGTGTTTTAAACGTATCAAGCATGCTTTGGCTGTTATAAGGTAAAAACCCTATCCTCCGGCTTGCGTTGCATTGTGTGATGGGACCTGGGTCTTATAACAGCTTCATTTTTCTTTATTTAGCATTGCGCTGTTTGTTCTATGCACTGGTATTCTTGGGAGGAAACCCGTTCCGTGTTATACGGCGTGGTCCCTTGATTTACCGAACTTTAAAATAAAGAATTATAACTGTTTTAGTTCTCACACCAGTCCCATGACTGACCTGGAGTTTATTGTTTTAACCTAAACTCTGGGTGCCCCTATTTTCCGCACGGGCAGCTAGTAGTTTTGGTTTTGCAGATTTATATTCACAGGGTCCTGATTAACAGCTGGAACGATGCTCGGAAAGCTCTGTATCCGTGTATCACTTCTAGTTGTATTTTGTATATTTTTCCGCTGCTATGTAATTTATTGTAATCTCTGATAATTATCGAATGTAATTTATTCATTTATACTCTGTATATTCTTGTATCTGATGGAATTGTTGTAATAACAATAAAATGTTCTTCCGTCTGCGTCCTTTTGTGTGTTGTTCTCAAAGTATTCGTGCTTTCCTTCACGGGGAAGTTACGGGTCCTTACAGCTAGTTCCTCCTTTTTTATCCTTGCTAGATAAAATGTTTTTGAAATCCCCTAAAACTATCCAAGAAATATTCACACTCGTAGATTCTTTGGCAATATCACACGATAATTTCTCACGGTCCAACAAAAAAATTACTCGCATATATGAAGGTGAATTTGCAACGATACCCTCTAGAATTATAAGCCGAGATAGAAATGTGTTGGAAGGACATGGAATCAATGTTAACAGACCAACAATTAGCATCCCATAGAATTAAAATACGACCTTTACTTCCACAGCAATTATTATCAACATATTTCCATTTGTCTTTAATGTACATATTCATTTTGCTAATCATGTTATCACTTAGCTTGTTTTCAAGTAGACCCACCATCGACAGCCTAACTTTATTTAGGAATTTGAGTACTTCAAATTGTTTATTTGGAGCATTCAAACCCCTAACATTCTACGCTATGATATCCATTTAAACTTGCTCTGGCTGCTTGTCGAAACTTTAGGAGGAGCATGATGAGAGATTTTGGGGTTTTTCCTTTTTACTTGTCTATTAATGTTTTCCAATTCGTCGTTGAATTTGTTGTTTTCCTCTATATTCTCTGATACATCAATTTCTTTTGTAGGTTTCTTGTCCACAGTATTGTTATCAGAGCTCGCTAAATGTTCTGCAATTTTATCGTCGTCTGACTCAGACCATTCTTCAACAAAGCCCGCGACTACATTCTCTAGATTGACAAGAGCAGCATTGTTATTCTTTTCAATTACAGTCGTATATGACTCTTGGATAAATGTATCTTGCAACTTATCTCCTGCAACAGTCATATTTTGTTCATTTCTATTTACTGAGCTCTCGTTCGCAACATTTGTAGTATCGTGTGTATTTATGAATATTTGTTGTGTACTTTCTTTTGCTTTGACACTTTCATTTGTAGAATCTGAACTTTTATAATTTTCTGTTTCCTCATCATTTCTTGTAATATTATTCATGATGGTCTTATTTTTGTCTATTGAACCAAGTGTTATAATGCTTCCATCATTTAAACGTTATGGACAATCATTTACCATCCCCTCATTGTTGAAAGTAACCAAGTTTGCCTCGTCTACTTCTTCATTTATTGTGCCATCGATGTCAGTATCACTCATGTTAATGGGTAGGTTACTAATATCATTCCTCTCGACATTCACCTCAGAATGGTTAATGTATTCGTCATGTTCAACATTGATCATGTCTTCACTAATAATTCCAGATTTACGAACCCAATTCTCTTTCGGTTTTGCTTTGCACCGAGCATTGTTGTGTCCAAACACTCCACATATTTTGCATCTCATCGATTTGTAAGGATATTCCACTTTTACTTTTAACTGTTCTCCGGTATGCAGGATCACATCTACCTTATTTGGAAACTCCGATTTTGCGTCCATCTCAATAAGAATTTTTGCATACGCAACTCTGTATTCATCTACAGTGATTTGATCCATTTTAATCGGTCTTCCCAATACGTTGGCGATAGCGCGTAGCGCTTCTTTATCCCATATTTCTAGTTTAAGATTTGATAGTTTAACCCATAGCGGTATTGTCGACAGCAAATCCTTCTTGAATCTCATTCCCATACACCATTTCTTTAATATAATGATTTTATTATTAAACAGATACGGTCCTCCTTTCAGAATGTTCTCACAGTCAGAGATATTATCAAATCGTATTACAAAAAAGCCATTCTCTTTCGATAGCAGTAGAAACTTCCCCGTTGTCTTCCATACCCATTCTACATAATTCTTGAGGTGCAAATGATAAGGTCTATACCCATACATGTATAATATAACGGAGTTCTTCCACTTATCCACGGATCTATATGCAGCAGTTATAGGGATAGATGTCTTCTTCTTTGAATCTATCAACGTAGGTTCTATGAAGTTCAGATCTACGTAATTATTACTCTCCGATTGTCCAGTCCCACCTGGAGCCGCCTGAGTCCAAGATTTGGATCTCCCCTCCACTACATCTGCCAGCAAACTCGCCCAATTGAGATTCGTACGACGATTCTGCTGACCATCAAATCCAGATCGGGGATATGCCCCCTCTTGTTCTAAGGTCTAAGGGGACGCACCACCACGTGAGCAGTATTTTGGAGATTTGACGATCTCCCGTCACCCCTCAGATCAACCGCTGTACGATGAGTAGACGCCCTAATCGAACGTCCTCCCCTTCCAACTTCTATCCAGTTATCGTTCCTAGCCGACAATTCGATTGACCCATCTCCCCATGCAATCTCCTTCCCAGGCCTCTCATCAGGAGGTCTACCTTTGTCGTTATTAACTCTTATCGTGTCAGCCATTAATGTCATGGAAGCTTGTTTTTTCATTTTATTTTACTATTGTTTTTTATTTATTATTATCTGAATCTGTGTTTGATTCTATGATCATCTCATATCTATGATTTGCATTTCATTTTGTATAACTCAAAAAGGTTTCATGAAATTTATAAAATCCATTAAACACTATTCGCCCCCTTTAGTGTTTTGTTTTCCTTAAGATCCTTAGTCTCCATTCCCTAACATAAATAAATTTTAAAATGTTGGAGATTAACATAAATATTACCATGCAATAGAGTTGAACTTGTGATGGTTATTTATGTTATGTGTTTGAAGCATTTATATATTTGATTTTTTTTCATTTTTGTTAATATGAATATAGTTAATCTTGATGTGATTTATTAGGCAAATCAATGAATAATAGTTTGTTAAAGTTATTTAAATAGTTTTTTTGAAATGAAGTTATTTAAGTAGTTTTAATATTATGTATTTACTTATAAAATTTGGTACTAAATGTAAAATACTAGAAAAATTTGAGAGAAACTTAAATGATTATAGAAAATTTGAAGTGTAAGCATTTTGAGCCAAAAAACATAATTATATCATTTTTAATATTTAAAATAAATTTTAGTTAATTAACAAATAAGTGTATAAATTTTGAAATGTATGATCAAATGTATAATGTTAGAAGAAGTAAAATAATGTGAGAGAACTAGTAAATGAGTGTGAAGTGATAAACTAATTGAAAAATAAGATATCCAGAGAGAATTAAGGAGAACAGAGAAAACTCCAAGAATTAAGGAGTAAGTTTTAAAAGGTTCTACTCTACTACTATTTAATTGATTATGGAAATTAGGTTGAAGGGCTTCTATTTTTGGATAATTAATTTTAAGGATAGTTCTTCCGAATAATAGTTTTAAGGATATTTTTACATAAAAATAATTTTCTTTATCTTTTAAAGTTATACTGGAAAATGATAAATTCATTTATTATTTTTTCTATACAACTGAAAATGATAACTCATTTATCTTTTTTCTATAAATTGTCCTTAAAACTATTTTATCAGAAGTGTTGTCCTTAAAACTTATTACTCTGCAAAAATAATATGTTTGAATGAAAATCCCCTTTCAGATTACATCAACATATTACCATTCAATATACAATTTTTTTTCATCATTTAAGCTCATAGGTAGAACTAGATATCGGCAAAGTTGAAAAAAAAAATGGTATCCTCCTACCATTGTCATGATTAGAAATTTAATTTTACAAGTGTACCATGCTTAAGACCCTTAATTGTAATATTAGAGTATTGATATTTATAAGAACTAATTATAACTACTTCATAAATTCCTAAAATTAAGGAAAAACAAGAGTCACTTTATATACTAATTAAGGTTGTTATGGTAATAGTAAGTTTAACATTACTACTTGAAAGGTAACCATTTTTTTATTGAAATCGATATACTAGTTAAAACAATATGATAACGGTAAATTTACCATTTCTTATGGTAAATTATCGATAATATTTCTTTAATACCAGCGGTAACGATAATTTTACCAATCAATTTAAAACAATTGTATATTCATCTATTATGCTTTATTACATACTTTTTGAACTATGTAAATGATTAAATTTAGTTCAATAATCAAGTGAAATAATTCCAAGTAAACTTCTTTTATTTCTTATATATGTTTTCTAATTAATTAATACCATATATAGTATAATAAAGATGCAATATGTAAAAATGAATACGTTAAAATACAAATTTGGATGGACAAATGGTAATTTACTATTACCGGTGTAATGATTATCATATTATAATTATTAGCATACCAGTCGATTGTTAAAAGTAATGGTAAGTAGTTCTAACTTACCAGTAAAACTAGTATGGTAATGGTATTTGCCGAATGATAATAGATATCATTACCATAACAACCCTAATTCTAATGCTAAAGATTTTTATGCTTGTCTTTGAAGTTAAATAAATGGAATATTTAGGGTATGTTATAAAATAAAATAAAATAAAACGGATCATAAAAGAGAAGACATTAGAAAGAACATAAAAGATAAGGGAGAGACCTTTTTATTTCTCTTGATTCAGTGTACATAATTCTATTACATTGGCTCCCTTATATATTGGCTTTGGAGCTGATGTTAGCCTTACACCCAAAATGTGGGACTAAAAATAATATGACAAATGCATATTCACTTATATGTATTACAACACTCCCCCTTGAATATGCGTATGTAAAGATGATAATATTAATTGCCTCATTAAAAACCTTTTTATGAAAAACCATGTGGGAACAATCATAAACAAAGAAAAGAGTACAATTTTATTTCATCTCCAGGAAACATATTGACAATGTTCCAATGAGGGTTGATACTTCTGGATCAAAATAATGCCTCGTTAAAAACCTTACTAATAAAAACCCAGTGGGAAAAATATTAGTGAAGGAAAAGAGTGCGTTACAGCATAATATATGCTCCCCCTGATTCGTAACGCATTATTCAAATAGTATGGTGATGCAAGCTGCGTATAACAATTTTATATATCGCCTTCTGCAATGTTGATTATGGAAGTGCCTTCGTGAATAGATCTGCTGGATTTTCTTGAAATTGGATTTGCTTCACTTCTATTTTGAAGCTCAAGTGTGAAAAAGAATTTAGGAGAAGTATGTTTTGTCCTATCACCCTTGATATATCCTGCTTGAATCTGAGCTACGCATGCTGCATTGTCCTCATAAATAATAGTTGATCTTTCTGTAGTTAAGGGAAGTTGACATGTGCTTCGAATATGTTTAATTAATGACCTTAACCAAACACATTCTCGACTCGCTTCATGTAGTGCTAGAATTTCAGAATGATTGGATGATTTTGCTTCCAATGTTTGTTTTGTAGATCTTCATGAAATAGCTGCATTGTTGTTTGTAAACACATATCCAGTTTGTGATTTTTCTTTATGTGGATCAGAAAGGTAACTTTAACACTCCTCCTTGAATATGTGGCTTCAAATTCTTGAATGCTCTTATAGTAGCTTGAAATTATCCCCTTAGAAAAATTATTGCTCCCCCTCATAGATATTGTCATATTAAAATGATATTTCTTATAAGAGTTCGATACTTCAGGATCGATGTAATGCCTCATTAAAACCTTACTAAGAAAAATCCTATGGGAAAAATGTTAGTGAAGGAAAAAGAGTACAAAAACATATTGTCAATAATTTACTACATTAAATGTAGAATGATACTTCTGGATCAATATAATTCTTCAGTAAAAACCTAACAAAGGAAAACCCAATGGGAAAAACCTTAGTTAAGGATAAAAATCCAGATTAACTTAAATATCATATTTGAGATGTTATTCCTTGATGCGGTGCTTGATTCTTCTAGATCAAGATAATGTCTCGTTACAACTTTCAATATTACTTTGAGGATGATACTTCTGGATCAATATAATATCTCATTAGAACTTTACTAAGAAAAACCCGGTGGGAAAAATCTTAGTTAAAGAAAAAGAGTGCATACTTTTTGATATCTCAATTTCGTTATAGATACTTCTGGATCCATAAATATATATCTCATTGATAATATTACTTAAACAAATCTTGTATAGAAAATAAACTCAAGAGATAATAATCTTTACTCTTCATACTTCTGACGTTCATCATTTATTAACATTTGCCTCATTAAAACCTTCACGATGGAAAACCCTATGGGAAAAAATCAAAGTGAAGGAAAAAATGTACAACATCACAAGAAAATTCTTAATGAACTTTTCTTAAAAGACTTTTGTGTGCATTTTCATGCTTTAGGCATGTTTTCTTATTTAAAACACCTTTTGTTTGCACTTACTTGCTATACACTTCGAGTGTTTACAATTTTGTGTTTTAATCAGGTTTGCACACTGCAATACATTTGTAATGAACAATAATAGTTTCATTATAGCAATACTTATAAGCAGGATGTAATCTACTCATCTTGAATTATATCAAGATTTTCATTACAACAATACTTAGAAGCATGTTGTAATCTATATTCTATGTTCTTTCAATTCTTTATAATCACTAAAGTTATTTATGTTCTTCAGGAACCTGTACACTTCAATGAATTTTACATATTGCAACTATACTCAAAAGTATATTAAATGTTTCATTACAACAATACTTAAAAGCAGGAAATAATCTACTCATCATGAATTATATCATGATTTTCATTATAACAATACTTAAAAGAATGTTGTAATCAACTTTCTTTGTTCTTTAAATTCTATATAACCAACAAAGTAGTTTATGTTCTTCAGGAACTAATACTCTTTCATTATTTAGTGTGATTTAACAAATATTCATACCTTCGAGGTTTATTCACTACTTTTTGGACAACAGGTCCACATTTCTCAATTAGAGAAGGATTCATGATGGCCAATCATGATTTAACATAAGCGCTTTACTTTTTAAAAATTTATCATCGATGATTATATATTGTCAGTTCTAGATATAATTTACTGAGATCTCTTTATTTATCTATTTTAGGTTCCTAAACCACTTCTGGGGTTATTTGACAATCATGTCATGAATCTTTTCAAGAGACTCCTTAGGTGTTTCTTCAAGAACATTCACCTCCTTCATCTGGCATCTTTATTACTTACTTCAAAAGTATCTCGAACTGACTTTTAAACCAATCTTTAAATGTGGTTTGTGCATTTTGATCCTTCAGGGATTCAAATATATATTGAAGCAAGTCTACAAAGGATATTATTTATAATTTATTCGTGTGTCAATTATTTAACACTGATACTCAAAATGAAATTGTGTCCCATTATCCTCCCCCTCAATGTTGACAAACATTGTCACACTAAATAATAATAATCATGGGATTCTCATTTTGATCCATTATCACATTACTGCTGGCAAGTATTTTATATGTATATCCGTTGTTGGAGGATAACCCTTTAATTAGTTGATAAGATGCATTCATCATTTTTTTATTACTTATTCTCTTTCATTGATCTAGCAATATTGGAGGAATTTTCTTATTATATAGGTTATTTGAATACACATATGACTTCAGGTCATTCAACATTCATGTTGACTGCAATTTAAATCAATAAATAATATTTATGCATAATCTATAAAATATGCTTATAACAAACTTCAGGTTGTTAGTTAAATATTTACAGATATGAATATATAAATACGTGTGTCCACGTATTATAAATTTGCATAGTATTTCTCATTTGAGTTAGTGATTCTAGAATAAATTATTACAAAGATCAAACTATTGATTTCAATGTATTGATTAATGTCATTACAAATTCTTCAGGATCGTATGATAATGTTCAAAACTTCTGGTTCGAAAACATATCGAACTTCTGGTCCAAATAAATATATGAACAACTTCAAGTTGTTAAGTTGATGGAGTTTTAATATCGCTTTTTAATTGTATAAATCTCTTCTGGAGATATTTTATTATTTTCATATAAACAGATCTCTTCTAGAGATATCTTAGCATTTCCAAATATACAAATATCCTCTAAAGATATTTTGTTATCACCGCTTCTAGGATGAACTTATCTCCTCCATACAAACTATTGAAATATCATATCAATATACAAAAATACATATCAAACTTTAAATGCAGTAACGAAATTAGATGTAATAAATAAAAATAAGATTCAAGAAAAGAAATCACTACTTCTGGAGTGTATGATATTCCTTCAGGGAACATATTTTTATTTATGTAAACGATCATAGTTGATCCGGAATGACCTAAACGATCATGCCAAAGAATCAATTTCTTTGTATCTGTGAGCTTCTAGCTCATGTTTATAAAATGAGATTCAACTATGCCAATTTTGGTAAAGTATAATCCAGTTGAAATTGTACCAAAATTTTCTAAAATAAGCTTCTGGCTTTCAATTTTAGAAATAACACAAAGATATTCTTTGTTGTTTTCATTTATGATATCCATTCATTCTTATATCTTTGATGCCAAGCAGATTTCTTTTAGAATTGCTTGAATATAGTGCATTTTGAATGAATATATGTGTACCATTTGGTAACACTATATGGGCTCTTCTGGACCCTTCAAATATATTGGCTGAACCAACTATAGTTGAAACTTTATATGAAATATTTTCGGATAATTCAAAGAAAAACTTCGGGTTTTTCAATGTCGTATGAGTAGTTCCACAATCAACTAGACATATATCATCGCTTAAACACTGTCGATGCATACCTTAAGAATTAAAAGCAATACAGCTAGTTGATAACTGAAATAACTTATAAATACAGATAAATGTCCATGGGAATAAAGTACTTATCATGTCCAACATTACATATTATTTCTGCAATTCCATAAGCACAAGCTAAAAAGAAAGGCAAATAAAAAAAAGTTTAAAACTAATACATGCCGAAAGGGAAATGAAACAAAATAAAAATCACATAGTGAGCTTCAGGCTACTTGTTGCCATCATAGAAACTGCAGGTTCTAAGTTTTCCATTTTATAACAAAAATTACTTTTTGCATTCACTTCCGATGTGCAAAAATTAAGATCAATATTTAGATCTTAACTCAATATGATCTTCAGGATGCATATTTTCTTTATAAAGGTTTTCCTAAGAAACAGTAAATTATTTCTTCTAGAAATATAATATGACTATAATAAAACTTCAAGTTTTATCATAATTCATATAATGTTATTATATATTTTTAAATTGAAGCAACTTTTCTAGAAGGTGCCCTAGTTTTCACATATGCGAGTCATTTTACTATTTTTCTTCAAGAAAATAGTATTGATTAAAAATGTAATGATCTCTTCCAATAATAAGTTTCTTTAAGAAATTATTTGTAGCATAAAGTTGGAATATAATGCTTTTTCCTCTTGTTAAAACTTTTCCTTTCATTGATTTTTCAAATCCTTTCCTATTATGGGTCATTTGCTATAAGCAAATATTAAATGCAATTATAGGTTTTTATGTTTTATTTCCTGTTTCTCAATTGAATATGAATTTCAGGTTCCTCGGAACTTCAGGTCCCTCATTTGAAAGGATTTGTATATGAACTTTAGGTCATATGAACTTCAGGTCATTTGCATGTGAACTTCAGGTTCAACCGCTCTTGCCTTGTGTTTGGAAGTATGACCGTCTTCTGGTGGTCATAACGCTCCTTTAGGGAGTTCCATAAGTGGATAGGATCTTTTTCAGTTAAATATTTAGATTATCGCGGATGTGGCATCTTAAAAATATATCAGAGCCTTTGCTTTGTCCTGTTGTGACATAGTATTACAATTTTTAATGGTATCCTCTAAGCATTGAGATTGTAAATGGATCTCAGTGTTTGACATTTTTGTGAACTACACAAAAAAAATTGCAGATGCTTAATTAAACAAAATTCACATATCAGTATACATGTTCTATAATTAAATTGAATATATTACGGCACAGAATCATAAAAAAAATTAATCCAAATCTGCAAGTCTTTCTCTATACATTTACAATGAACTAATTACAATAATGAAACAATACAAACCGTCAAGGAGCCATACACCATATAACAAAAATAATGGCCACGGTAATACATATGTTGGCTAACAAGCAGCTTGCTTATATTGAAAGATGAAAAAGCATATAAAAGTAAGTCATACATGGAAATGTAATTCTAAATATTTAAAGCATCTCATCTTGCGAGATGAAGCATTAAAAAAATGAGAATAGGTAGCCTATTATTACAAAGTTGAAGTTGTACAGCAAGCATTAGATTAAATAAGAAGCAGCCTGCAGTTTACATATATGCATACCTATTATCAATGGCTTCTCTGTTATTGAAGAGATAAAGCAGCAAATGAAGATTATTTATGTATGGAGTATGGGGTAAAAGATCCATATATAATACTATAAAAAGAAAATGAATGGATCTTCCTAAAAATATTTTTGGTATACAATAATACTAGATCAAATATGAATAGGTGGATATCTAAAAACCACTAAGTTAAAAATAATTAGATCTAAAAGTTTGATCCACTGGAACATAATCTAGATCTACAAAAAATAATATAGATCCATAGATCAAATATTCTCCAACAGAAAAAATTGTAGAACAAATATAGGGATCCATGAATTGATATTCTCAAATAAAAAAGTACTTGCATGACAAATTCATAAATGTAGATCTAGAAGATTTCAACAAAAAAAAGAAAGAAAAACTATAATGGAATCTCGTGCTGATAACGTGTTATAAAATAAAATAAAATAGATCATAAAAGAGAAGACATTAGAAAGAACATAAAAGATAAGGGAGAGACCTTTTTATTTCTCTTGATTCAGTGTACATAATTCTATTACATTGGCTCCCTTATATATTGGCTTTGGAGCTGATGTTAGCCTTACACCCAAAATGTGGGACTAAAAATAATATGACAAATGCATATTCACTTATATGTATTACAACAGGGTAAATTTTATTTTATATATTTTGTAAATACCTCTTATTACTGAAACACAATATTGCATTAACAAATGGAAATGCTATATGACATTTATAGCCATTGATTTTATAGGATTGTCTGATATTCGCTTACGTCCATGATCGAAATATTTACTTTGCGTTCATTCGATTTTTCATTTAGAACATGAGTTAGAACAAAAGAAAATTATAAGAAAAAAATCTCATATGGTACGTTTTTCTTCGAGTTCATCCAAATTTCTGATAATTCAGTACATCTACAAAGGAAAATCTACTGAAGAACATAAATTGTAATAAAAATATTCACTCATGTACGTGTCCGTTCGTATCTGTAATCGAAAAACGTATGTACGCTTCCAACCGATTTTAATTAAAACACGAGAAAGGATAACCAAATTTGCACGAGAAAAAAAATCTCGTTCGATCAGCGTGTGGTTCAGATTTTCTTTAAGTTAGAAATTGAGTGCACCTTAGTCCGGTCCATTTCAATAGATTTAATGTTTTGTTTAAGCTGATAGCCTTATACTATTAGAGAATTTTATTCAAAGGGTTCGATAAATTCTTAAGTATAAGACATTCATCTAGACATCACATTAACTAAGATGTTCAATATATATTGATTATTATCAAATTGGTCATTATGGAGTTTTGCTTATCAAACTGACCATTAGGGAGGTTTGCTTACTATCACTTGGCCAAAATCAATTTTTCCGAAGCCCAAAAAACATGGAACGTGTCTATAGCAAGTCTCTTTAAAACTCTTTTACTCAATTCTCTCCATTTTTGTCTCCTTAGATCTCTCTAATTTTAAATATTCTCTAGCACATTATTTTTTGATGTTCAACTAAGATAATAAAAAAAACTAGTTTTTTTTTAATCTTTTTTTAAGCTATGCAATCTAACGGTTAGTTTCCAACCGTTAGGGAGGACTTTTTTGTCAATCATATATTTTTTTATGCTTAACTTGCATACTATCATGACAAAAACCAACTTTTCTAAAGCCAAAAAAACCTGGAACATGTCTTCTTAATTCTCTTCAATTAAATTTACGTAATTAGTCTAATTTACTTAATTCTCTCAACATTTATCTCTTTAGATGTGACACCCCACGTCCGTCAATGTCACTCTATATAGAATGCATTAAGTTTCGTGAAGTGTTATAGGTAAATAAGAACATAATATCACAAGACAGACATGTAAAATAGCAGTGGAATTAAAAACTTTATTTAAATCAAAACATCATGGTCCAAAATATCGAGTTTACATCATAAGTTTGAAATAACCAATTACATTAATAATATGTCTTGCCAAAAATATCAGAGTACAAAAGCATAAAACCATATTTCCCTTGCGAAGCCATAAGAGAGTTGACAAGAAGTCAAAGCGATAAATCAATATCCAAATCCAAGCTAAACCGAATGAATCCAAATCAACTCTAAGCACTTCCACCCTGAGAACCTGGGGGGATGGAAGAGAGAGAAGAGGAAACCAAAAGGGTTAGACATAATGTCTGGCGAGTCCAGTTACTTCTAAATATAAATAAATAAAAGTATCATGGCAGGTATATAAAAACTGGAAGAACATGATAACAATAACAAAGACAAGTGTGAACTGAGCAAGATAAGTTTGAACAGAATATACTGCGCTTCTTAAATACGTTTCTCTGCACCGCACCAATACTAGTATCTCTGAAGCAGAATGATTCCTACAAATACTGTTCCATTACATTTTCTTGATTTTTAGGTTTCTTGGGTTAACGGCACTCAAAGCTTATACACACGCCGTACCCATTTACTTTTTAGTGGATTAAAATATGGTATATATGTAGCTACCTCTCAATACTGAGGTACACCCCATGGTATACCACTCTCACGATCTCCCTCGTAATACCACAGAAAAGTACGCAGTCCCTCATCCTACGCCGGAGTGATGTACGGATCTCTATATAACAACGTTACGTTCCGCATATATCTGTCATTACTATGCTACGTAAACATATGGAACACCACCATCGATAGAATCAGATTTCATTCTGGAGTAATGCCCTCAAGTCTACATTACATCACCCAGAGTAGTCATGCATGTATCTAGATTGTCCCACGTATGTACTGTAATTGTAGCTCGATGCCTCAATCGCACGTCCTCTAATGTGCACCGAGTTTCGTGGCAGGGTGATATAAGAAACACAGAACTCAGTCGGGAGCTTTTCCATACCTGTACAGGCCCGCCTTTAAGAGCCTTAAAATACATATATTCCTAGAGTCTTTCATGGTGGCTATGGCCCCACCTCAACTCCCCCCTCAACTAGTAAAGACTACAAGAGCTAAACGACTGCCCCTAATAACAAATAATCTAAACATCCATTTGGTGCCTTCCCTCAACCACCCGTACCTCGATAGTGAAAGGTGAAATGGTTTGTTGGTTTTAGCTCTAGTCTTTTCGCGTCCCACTGGCTGCCGATGAAGGGTATCCAATGATCTACCATCCTTGTTGGTCGTGACCCTTCACCTCCCCATAGAGGAAACCGCCGAATCACCCTAACGTCACCGCGCCAAAGCATTTTGACTGCATAGCTACTTTTGCAGTCAAGGCCCACCCACCTAGTAGTTACGCGCAGACCCAACCTCTGCGGGCACAGCCTAATCATCTACCACCGCACAGAGGACTACTAGGAGCACCTTACGTATCTCAGGAAGTCGTGTGCTTCCCCTTCCAGTCCTTCAGAGACGCCAGAATAATCATATGAACGAGCGCTCCCCTCGTGCCTGATAACACCGCAATGAGCTATCCCGTTGGGTTATTCACCCTCAAACGTACGGACTGGTCCAAGCGCCTCATTTTAATGTGTCATTAGACCCTATGTCTAAACATTCTTTTACACGCTTGCTTTACCTCACCAGGTTTCCATTTAACTTGGTTATCCCCGTTCACATTGACTTCTTATTCAAGTTACCAAGTTTCTATTGCTTATAAATTTCAGTTACATAACTTGACCCATTAATAAACCCACAACATGTTATTCTTCAGACTGTAATTCATGGTCTGTACTTTACAATCTCTTTATATTTTAGTTTTCCGATTCCATAGTTACAATAACATGTTCTTACTTAATGTGTAATTAAGTATGTCTCATTTTACATGTTTCCTTTTTAACATGCCCCTTATCAATTATGATTAAATATAACTTATTTCATTTTATAAGTTTCCCTCATTCTTTCTCATTTAATCTTAATTCCATTTTACATCGTCACTACAGCTTAACAATTTTCTTATTAACCTAGTTCTCTTAACTAAGGTCCAATAATATGTTTCTCTCCCCACCAATATAACTTATGTTGTCCTAATACGTAGATTTCAGATTCTTGTTCTTGTAAATAACTAAATTTACAATTAAGTATAGCTTATCCCCTTACATAAGTTATTCTATTCACTTTTCCATTTATTATAACCTAAGTTATAATTTCCGCTTGTCCCTAGGACAAGCCTAAACATCTTGTCTTTTATGTTCATACAAGTTAATGCCCCAGACCTCTCACATTAAGTCTACCACTTGTGGATGCTGGATATGCCGAGCGGCTCCGGGCAGGGTTAAACCACTAGTTTAGACTTAACTTCGTGTTATGGTGTTGCTATGCATTAGACCCCTCACATTAGATTAGCCACTTGTGGTCGCTGGATATGTCGGGCGGCTCCGAGCAGACTTATACCACAAGTGCAATCTAACCTTGTGTCTAAGTGTTACTACGGTTCCATTATTTTAGGCATATTCATATTAATAAATTTCCCTATTCCAAATATAGATTTTCATGCCCCTTTTTAATTCATATTTCATTATGCACAATATGCCCCTTTTCCCAAGTCATAAATCAAGATATATATATATACATATATACACATATATATATATATATATATTGCCCAAATCCGTATTCGCATATTTGCTGATTTATGTCCGTAGTTCATATTCACATATTTCAGCACAAGTTATGCCTGAATTCATATTCACATATATTCCAATTTACGCCCAAATCATATACCAAATCATATTTTACATATGTTCCAACTTACGCCCAAATCATATGCCAAATCATATTTTACATATGTTCCAATTTACGCCCAACTCATATGCCAAATCCTATTTTACGTATGTTCCAACTTATGCCCAAATCATATGCCAAATCATATTTTACATATGTTCCAATTTACGCCCAAATCATATGCAAAATCATATTTTACATATGTTCCAATTTACGCCCAAATCATATTTTCCAATGTATGCCTAAATTCATATTCACATTACCAACACGATATATATTCCCAAATCCATATTCGTATATTTCAAAATTTTATGCCCAAATTTATATTCATATTTTCCAATGCCAATTATGCCCCAAATTATGTCTTTCGCAGTCGTTCCCAATTTCGCACGTTCGCATATTTCAGTGTTAGGCCTAGGCTCGAAGGTAGCCTGGCTATATAAAAATAAAGGGGAAAAGAGGGAGAGAAGAGAATCAAGAATAGGCATAATAGCGAATAAATAATAAACTGATAGAAATAGGCATAAAAACTGAATAGGCATATTATGACAAGATTTGACATGGTGACGATATGAACATATAAAGGCAGATCTGATGATTATGTCACAACAGAACTTGTTTAGCATAGATCCAATATCCAATTTTTATATACATTTTATGATTATCAATTAAATATTTAGATCTAAAAATAACATGAACTCACAGTGAATAGATCTAAGGAAATGGATCCAAATTATCATGAAGAACACGTTGAATTTGTTGTTGTAGCAATCGTTGAATTTGTATAATCTTTGTTGAATTGGATTTGGATAAGAAAAGGCCATTCAACTTACGTTGCAGCAGAGCTCCGCCATCGCCACCATTTTTTTAGATGAATAAAACCTAGGTTTAGGGTCCTTTTTATAGCCTAGAACTAAGCGACAAACAAGTCCAGATTCAAAATCTGAATTCTGCCCAGATCTGAGGGGGGTCGACTGCCCTACATGGGTGTTGACCCCTGGGCCGACCCAGGGGTCGACCCAGCAGGGTCTCGGGTAGACCCCAAACGGTCGGACCTTTCCCTGTTTGCGTGCCAGATTTTTTGGTTTTGAATTTTTGAATTCTGGTTTAATTTATGTATATAAATATATATATATATATATATTCTCCTTATATGCATACAAACTTCCAGCCTTAATAACTTCTTCATACAAAGTCCGTTTTACACAAACTTGGTGTCTATCTTGACCAAAATTCCGAGACGGACGCAATGGTGTGGTCCGTTTTACTTAATTCTGAATATTTGATTAAGTTTTCCTTTATTTGTTGTCAACAACTTATTTCAAATTAATTATTCTTTAATTTGTCATCTTTAGCGTCATTAAAATTACGGGGTGTTACATTCTCCCTTACTCAAAGGATTTCATCCCCGAAATCTCTAAGTTAAGAAGAACATATATCCTAACATCCAACAATCATACATTCATCTAGAAATCACAAGCATCCATTATCCTTAAGGAATTTCTAATGCTTTCATGAACATATGTAATAGTGTGTGTATATGTCCGTAAACTAATGCGAAAGATCAGGCGGTCTACTAATTCAGTTGACCTCCTTAATGCAATGCATGTTTGTGCCATGCAACCAAAATGTATGCAAATCATCCTAATATGTGTAAATTCTATATGTGTGCACAATCGTCTATCCCAATGCAACATCAACGTATCGATACACCCATTTTCATCTATAAAAAATTAAAATGTACACACATCCATATACAATATGTAAGTGATTGAGCCGATCTAGTGCCTATTGTGTGTGTATATGCATCCACGAGCAATCACTAGCAAACACTTGCATCCATCAAACATAATATGTCTCAAACACATGTTTACATTCATTAGTTTTCTACCTAAAGACTCGATTGATAAGAGATATTCAAACGATAGATACAAGTATTAATTCGAAGCTTGGAAAAAGAAGTTAAGAACAAATTCTCGAAAAGGAAAGGATATGAAGCGCGAATCTTGTCTTCAGCCTCCCAAGTACCATCCTCGCGGTCCTCTCCCCATTGCACTTTTACTAGCTTCACTTCTTTGTTGCACAATTTCTTAACCTCCGATCCAAGTATGCAAGTCGGAACTCGTCCAATCATTGCTTCCTTCTCTGCTTTCACTTCCTCTCATAAGTTTGGCTCCACTACCTCGAACTCTATACATTTTATCGCCGCTTAGATGAATAGTCATCTTAGAATGATGGGCTTCCTCAAGGACTGTCTTCAATAGGTTTCCCATCCCGATATGATTCACCTATCAAACCTCTTCTCAATTAGCTCCTCTACTTGCTTATAAAGTTCCCTCTTTTCTTTTAGGAGTCACATGTTGCACAGGAAATGCAACTAGCTTTGCATTGTCCACCAAGTATATGTGGAAACCAATCTCGTGCCTCGGGGGTAAAACCCGAACCTCATCAAAACATCATGATACTCACAACTATTGGTATAGATCGCAAATCATCGATAGATATATCAAGAGGTTCTAGGAGACTAAGCATGACAGACCCTTTTGGGGTCATAAGAAATCTCGAGAGTCTTTCCATGGCAAGTCAAAAGTCCAACGACCCTCCTCTCACAATCTAGAATGGATCCATATATGGTTAACCAATCCATCCCTAGAATCAAACCGTATCTTATAAGATCAAGAACATATGCATCGCAATCAAACTCGATGCCTGACACAGGGATTCTCAAACCCCGACAAATCATCGATAAATGAGCCGTACTTCCAATAGGGGTTGAGACAATAACGGGATCCAAAACCATACTAGTATCTAGGTGCAGAGACTCAACTAAAGAATTAGATATAAAAGAATGCAAAGCGCCAGAAAGAGAATCCTAATAGGATGATCAGAAATAGAAATCAAACCTTTGACGGAAACTTTCTTACCCCTATCCTGTCCACCAGCAATGAGAATATTAGCTTGCCCTCCAGAAGTTCCTCCCCTCTGGCCTTGTCCTTGTCTCTTTGGGCACTCCTTAATAAGGTGTCCCACCTTACCAAAGTGGTAACAAACGCCTTTCCTCTTTCTGCAATCCTTTTTCAGATGACCCACCATTCCGAAATTATGGTATTTCCTCTTTTCATCTTTCATCTATATTCCCTTCTTAAGCCACCATTTTCTTTCATCTTTGGGTTGTATTCCTTAGCCCCCACTCCCTTATTCTCCTTTTTACCATCCTTGTGCAACATGCTAACAAGTCTCATGAAAGCTGCCTCCATCGCATGGAAATCCTTACGAGGCTTAAGAGAAAATAAGTCGTAGGTGAAACTACTACGGCTACAGATGGAGGTTAGGCACTTCTTTGCCCTTCGACATGTATCGTAGTTTTAACATGCCTACGAACCATGCCGAAATAGGGATACCCTTTCGGGAAGAAACGGTTCCCCGAACAAAAAGGAAAAGGAATCAAGCGGAGAATCGAGAAGATATTTATGGCTTTGGGAAATATGCTTTTCAAAAACAGACTTTTCATTTCAAAATACTTTGTTTTTTAGACCTTTTTGAAAACCATTTTCAAAATATTTTATCCGGTCTTATAACCACATGCTCAGATACCAAATGTGACACCCCACGTCCATTAATGTCACACTATATAGAATGCATTAAGTTTTGTGAAGCGTTATAGGTAAATAAGAACATAATATCCCAAGACAGACATGTAAATAACAGCAGACTTAAAAACTTTATTTAAATCAAGACATCATGGTCCCAAATATTGAGTTTACATCATAAGTTTGAAATAATCAATTACATTAATAATCTGTCTTGCCAAAAATATTAGAGTACAAAAGCATAAAACCATATTTCCCTTGTGAAGCCATAAGAGAGTTGACAAGAAGTCAAAGCGATAAATCAATATCCAAAATCCAAGCTAAGCTGAAAGAATCCAAATCAACTCTATGCACTTCCACCTTGAGAACCTTGGGGGCGGGGAACGAAAGAGAGAGAAGAGGAAACAAAAAGGGTCAGACATAAAGTCTGGCGAGTCCAGTTACTTTTAAATATAAATAAACAAAAGTATCATGGAAGGTATATAAAAACTGGAAAAACAAGATAACAATAACAAGGACAAGTATGAACTGAGCAAGATAAATTTGAATAGAATATACTGCGCTTCTTAAATACGTTTCTCTGCACCGCACCAGTACTGGTATCTCTAAAATAGAATGATCCCTACAAATACCGTTCCATTATATTTTCTTGATTTTTAGGTTACTTGGGTTAATGACACTCAATGCTTATACAACGCCGTACCCTTTACTTCCTAGTGGATTAACCTAATATGGTATATAAGTAGCTACCTCTAAATACTGAGGTACACCCCAGGGTATACCACTCGCACGGTCTACCTCGTAATACCACAGAAAAGTACACAGTCCGTCATCCTACGTCTGAGTGACGTACAGATCTCTATATAACAATGTTATGTTCCGCATATATCTATCATTACTATGCTACGTAAACCTATAGACTGCCACCATCGATCGAATCAGATTTCTTTCCGGAGTAATGCCCTCAAGTCTACGATACATCACCAAGAGTAGTCATGCATGTATCTAGACTGTCCCACGTATGTACTGTAATTGTAACTCGATGCATCAATCACACGTCCTCTAATGTGCACCAAGTTCCGTGGCAGGGAGATGCAAGAAATACAGAACTTGGTCTAGAGCTTTTCCATACCTGTACAGGCACGCCTTTGAGAACCTCAAAATACAGATATTCCCAGGGTCTGATTTTCATGGTGGCTATGGCCCCACCTCAGCCCCTCCCTCAACTAGTAAAGACTACAAGAGCTAAACGACTGCCCCTAATAACAAACAATCTAATCATCCATTTATCGTCTTCCCTCAACCACCCGTACCCCGAGAGTGAACTGTAAAATGGTCTGTTGGTTTTAACTCTAGTCTTTTCGCATCCTACTGGCTGTCGATGATGGGTATCCGACGATCTATTATCCTTGTTGGTCGTGACCCTTCACCTCCCCATATAGGCAACCACCGAATCACCCTAACGTCATCGCGTCATAGCATTCTGACTGCATAGCTACTTTTGCTGTCAAGGCCCACCCACCTACTAGTTACGCGAAGACCCAACCTCTGCGGGCACAGCCTAATCATCTGCCACCGCACAGAGGACTACCAGGAGCACCTTACGTATCTCAGAAAGTCGCGTGCTTCCCCTTCCAGTCCTTCGGAGCTGCCAGAATAATCAGATGAATGTGCGCTCCCCTCGTGCCTGACAACACCATAATGATCTACCCCGTTGGGTTATTCACCCTCAAACGTACGGACTGGTCCAAGCGCCTCATTTTAATGTATCATTAGACTCTGTGTCTAAACATTCTTTTACGCGCTTGCTTTACCTCACCAGGTTTCCATTTAACTTGGTTATCCCCGTTCACAATGATTTCTTATTCAAGTTACCAACTTTTTCTTGCTTATCAATTTTAGTTGTATAACTTGACCCATTAATAAGCCCACAAAATGTTATTCTTTAGATTGTAATTCAAGGTCTGTACTTTACAATCTCTATATATTTTCATCGTCCGATTCCATAGTTACAATAACATGTTTTACTTAATGTGCAATTAAGTATGTCTCATTTTACATGTTTCCTTTTTAACATGCCCCTTATCAATTATGATTAAATATAACTTATATCATTTTATAAGTTTCCCTCATTATTTCTCATTTAATCATAATTCCATTTTACACCGTCACTACAACTTAGCGTTGTTTACTTATTAACCAAGTTCTCTTAACTAAGGTCCACTAATAAGTTTCTCCCCCACCAATATAACTTATGTTGTCCTAATCCGTAGATTTCAGATTCTTGTTCTTGTAAATAACTTAATTTACAATTAAGTACAGGTTATCCCCTTACATAAGTTATTTTATTCCCTTCTCCATTTATTATAACCTAAGTTATAATTTCCACTTGTTCTTAGGACAAGCCTAAACATCTTATCTTTTATGTTCATACAAGCTAATGCCCCAGACCTCTCACATTAAGTCAACCACTTGTGGATGCTGGATATGTCGGCCGGCTCCGGGCAGGCTTAAACAACAAGTTTAGACTTAACCTCGTGTCATGGTGGTGTTATGCATTAGACCCCTCACATTAGATTAGCCACTTGTAGTCGTTGGATATGCCGGGCGTCTCCGGGCAGACTTATACCATAAGTGCAATCTAACCTCGTGTCTAAGCGTTACTACAGTTCCATTATTTTAGGCATATTCATATTAATATATTTCCCTATTCCAAATATATATTTTTATGCCCCTTTTTAATTCATATTTCATTATGAACAATATGCCCCTATTCCCAAGTCATAAATCAAGATATATATATATATTATGCCCAAATCCGTATTCGCATATTTGCTAATTTATGTCCCTAGTTCATATTCACATATTTCAGCACAAATTATGCCCAAATTCATATTCACATATATTCCAATTTACGCCCAAATCATATGCCAAATCATATTTTACAAATGTTCCAACTTACACCCAAATCTTATGCCGAATCATATTTTACATATGTTCCAATTTACGCCCAAATCATATGCCAAATCCTATTTTAGAAATGTTCCAACTTACGCCCAAATCATATGCCAAATCATATTTTACATATGTTCCAATTTAGGCCCAAATCATATTTCCCAATGTATGCCTAAATTCATATTCACATTATCCAACACGATATATTCCCAAATCCATATTCGTATATTTCCAAATTTTATGCCCAAATTTATATTCATATTTCCAATACCAATTATGCCCCAAATTATGTCTTTCCCAATCGTTCCCAAATTCGCACGTTCGCATATTTCAGCGTTAGGCCTAGGCTCGAAGGTAGCATGACTACATAAAAATAAAGGGGAAAAGAGGGAGAGAAGAGGATCAAGAATATGCATAATAGCGAATCAATAATAAACTGATAGAAATAGGCATAAAAACTGAATAGGCATATTATGACAAGATTTGACATGGAGACGATATGAACATATAAAGGAAGATCTGATGATTATGTCATAACAGAACTTGTTTAGGCATAGATCCAATATCCAATTTTTATATACATTTTATGATTATCAATTAAATTTTTAGATCTAAAAATAACATGAACTCACAGTGAATAGATATAAGGAAATGAATCCAAATTACTGCGACGAACACGTTGAATTTGTTGTTGTAGCAATCGTTGAATTTGTATAATCTTTGCTGAATTGGATTTGGAGAAGAAAAGGCCATTCAATTTACGTTGCAGCAGAGCTAAGCCACAAACAAGTCCACATTCGAAATCTGAATTCTGCCCAGATCTGAGGCAGGGTCGACCCCCCTTCATGGGTGTCGACCCTGGGGTTGGCCCAGCAGGGTCTTGGGTCGACCCCAAACGGTAGGCCCTTTCCCTGTTTGAGCGCCGGATTTTCTGGTTTTGAATTTTTGAGTTATGGTTTTATATGTATATATATATATATATATATATATATATATTCTCCTTATATGCATACAAACTTCAAACCTTAATAACTTCTTCATACAAAGTCCGTTTTACGCAAACTTGGTGTTTATCTTGACCAAAATTCCGAGATGGACGCAATGGCGCGGTCCGTTTTACTTAATTCTAAATATTTAATTAAGTTTTCCTTAATTTATTGTTAACAACTTATTTCAAATTAATTGTTCTTTAATTTACCATTTTTAGTGTCGTTAAAATTACGGGGTGTTACATTAGATCTCTCAAATTTTGAATATTATCTTTCACATTATTTTTTGATATTTAACAAAGATTAATGAAAAAAATCTAGTTTTTTTTAATTATTCAATCTAACGGTCGGTTCTCCACCATTGTGAGGTTATACTAGTTGTTATTTGGTCAAAATCAATTTTTCTAAAGTTAAAAAAACATGGAACATGTCTTCTTAAACCTTTTCAATTTAATTCACTTAATTTTCTCCATTTTTGTCTTCTTAGATATCTTTAATTTTGAATATTATCAAACCGACCAATTGGGAGGTCTGCCTTCTATGGCAACCTAATCACCTCCCAAATCGGATTCTATAAAGTGAAGTCTGACAAAATTATTTTTGGCAAATTCTATTCATACACCGAAAATTACCTTGTGTACACCACAATTTTGCTAAAAATATATATTACTAAATTACCCTTCTTCTTTTTTGTATTTTTACCTTTTTAATAATAACCCATCAAACTAAAACATTGCAACTAATGATATTTGATTAAATATATGTAAAAAAATTGAAGAACATAATGTATTTTTAAAAACGAAACCTAAAATTTGAATTATGAGAATTTTTAAAAGAAAGTATTTAAATTTAGAGTCATTTAATTTAAAAGCAGGGTCTCTTTTGCTAAAATTACGAATTTTTTTGTAACAAAATAAATTGGTTATTGTACATTCAAAAAATTAAAATTCGTTTTACTGAATTTAAACCTTATTAGTGCTATAGATTTCCTATTTTCTATAAATAAAATTAAAGTTTTAGAGAGGGAAGACGAAGAAAAAAATAAGGCTAGTATTGTAAAAATACGGTGTATATAAAGTAATTTTTGGTGTATGGTAGTTTATTTTATTTTATGGTGTATGTTTAGATATTATTGGTAAATGAATAGAATTAGCCATTATTTTTATTGCAACTTTACATTAACCGTGATTCCAAGTTTCCAAAACCAACTTTCAAAATCAGAACTTCAAATTTCCAAATCCAAATTCCAAAATGAAATCCGAAAGCATAGAAAATAAATTCAGATCCACGAAAATACAATCACATGTCAATGATCGAATTCTAAAGTTCTAATTATGATTCGACTTTGTGATGCTTTGACTGTCGTGGGTTTGAGCTTCATTTGCAGATTTATGGGTGTCAATTCGCTGATGTTGTGGTTATTAATAGTTGAGGTTGCATTAGGTTTATGATTGGTCTAGAGATAGCGGTTCGGGTTTGGTGATTGTTGATTTGTTAATGGGTTGGTAGTTAGGTGATCGGTACCAACGATTTTGGATGGTTTGGTGATGAATCATTGGTTGTATACAAGGTGAAAGATGAATAGAGTGTTATGTTGGCAGGATGCTGAAGCAGATCAATGTGACTTGTAGAGGGTGAAGGTGATGGTTGTGGACGCGAATTTGGGCTTTAGTGGAGTTTGTTTTCCAGTTTGTATTGGAGAAATGAGTTGGCGTGCTGTGAAGCACTAGTTTTCGAAGTTGCTATAGAATGGTAGTGGAAGGATTGTGTTTTAGGCCGCTAGTTGTAGTGAATTAGGCAACATGAGATAGCGTTGAAGGAGCTAAGGTGGTTGGTTGTTGAAGGCTTTGTTTGTTGTTTGAGGTTGTAGCAAGGAGGAGAAGAAACCAATGGGAATAAATATCAAGTTCCACTAGGATTACCAACAAAACTATGTAAAGGTATGGATACTTGCGTATGTATAGTATTGTAAACTCAGTTGAAAACGTGAAGATAATAAGAATACTTTTCAAATTTCTCAACCGAAGCTACCAATTGCATGTCACAACGTGAACATGTTGAGATTTAATAAATAATAACGTCGCATTATTTTGTTTCTCTTCCATTTTTTTCTATTCGAAAATGATTTTTGAAAATGAGGTTGCATAAACTATAATTGTGGATTGACACTGAAATGGTTTAGCTAACACATAACATGTTGCGTTTGATATGTTATTATAATTTAACATATGCTATTATAATTTTAGCACAATATCTGATATAATTTTAAAATTATACTTTTAATTATAGCATATGATTTGAGATGTATGCTATACATTATATGTTTTAACTTGGTGTTGTCTTAAAAAAATTAACTTTGGTACAATGTGGTTTTACATGGAAGGGGGCAATAGTGGGAATTAGATGGAGGTGGTGAAGTTGAGTATGTGGCAGATGAGACCCCTATTGTTATCTATGTTAATGTGCATGCAATATTAGACCGAAGAAAGACCAAGGCAAAGGCAGGATCGAATAGTGGTGTAGATAATTCACAGGAACCTCAAGTTATAGTTGTAGGGCCAATTGGTTCTGGAAAGAGTAGCTTGTGCAGGATGCTCTTGAGTTAGGCTAGTAAATAGGGTTGAAAGCCTACATTTATAGATTTAGATATTGGTCAGGGTTCAATTATAATTCCTGGATGTATTGCTGCTACTCCAATTGAATGCCTATTGATGTCGTGGAAGCAATTCCTTTAGAAATGCCCATCGTG
Organism: Allium sativum; assembly: GCA_030737875.1. Classification (NCBI taxonomy): domain Eukaryota; kingdom Viridiplantae; phylum Streptophyta; class Magnoliopsida; order Asparagales; family Amaryllidaceae; genus Allium; species Allium sativum. The sequence continues at coordinate 2,310,275 of JASFAX010000061.1, read as the reverse complement.
TATTTTTATAGGCACACAAGTCCAAGTTTGAATGCAGAGTTATACAAAGTGCTTGTGAAGGAACTCCCAAAAACTCTAGAAAGGCAGTTCTCTGGTAACGCTGAACCCAGAGCTGCAGGAATGGTCATACTATGGGATGGGTAGAAGGTCTAGGATATGAGCTGCTTCTTAATGCAGTCGACACCTTCGATGCTAATGTTGTTCTTGTCTTGGGCCAGGAAAAATTCTGCAGTATGTTGAAAGTTGTAGTGCAAAGAACAAGCCTGATGTGAATGTTGATATTGTCAAGCTTTAGAAACTTGGTGGCGCTGTAAACAGAAACCCCAAGAGCGAGGAGCTCCAGGATAAGGGAGTACTTTTGTGGACCTGTTAGTGATCTATCACTTCATTCCAACATCGTAAATTTTAGCGATGTATCTATATTTAGAATTGATGGTGGTGCACAAGCTCCTCGTTCTGCTCTTCCTATAGGCGCTGAACGCCAAGTAGAGACCATGTTAGACTCATGCCCAGCCCTTTGCACTAGCCAGCAAAGCGACTTCTTAGGGCATTGATAATGTTAGGGCACGAAATTTAGTCGATCATACACGAAATGGCAAAAAAAAACAATCGCGATCTAAAAATCATGGGTGATGAGCCAGTAGCCACGAAATCGAATCAGAAATCATGTTATTGCCGATAGAAGAACCACCAAATCAAATTAGCGCACGAACGAGAACGACAACGATCATCAGGGCGGCGATTCTCCAAGTCAGTAAAGGTTTTGTGAAAAGCTGAAAACCAGCAAGCACAGCACCGCATCGGCAAGGCAGTTTCAGCCTCAAGTGAACTTCTACGGTTTTTGTTTAACTGGATCTTTTATTTTAAGTATTCAATTGTAACAGTATATGATTTATTCATTCAGGCAATCCACAATTGCCAGTTAGCCTTACACCTACAACAGTTGTTTGAAATTGAAGTTTGTAGCTGTCATTATGAGCGATTGTTTTTTTTTTTTTGAATCTTTGATTTTGTTTTGTTATAACTTGCAGCGATTTTGTCGTGCCTTTCTGTTAGACTGTTACATATGATTTGGATTTTCATTTTGAATAATTGGTTACTATGTTTTAAATATACAGATTATAAATTGTACATGGTTTTCTTGATGTTGCTAACCTGAGTTGTAAAACTAAATTGTTCAAATTGTAAACAACAATATCTATATATGCTGTCCTTATTGCAATAAGATTTTATAGTATACTGCTATTCACACCCCACTTCCATCTTCCGGCCACCACGTCCTTCGATCGTTAACTGTCGAACGGTTTAACCCTCAAAATATACACTGTTCGGCGACCGTTTATGGTAGACGAACGTGAAAGGGGTTTGATCGTTAATGGCCGAACGAAAATGTGCGGTAGCCGGAAAAGGAAAGTAGGGTGTGAATAGCAACACAATATATAGTTTCAACATTTCATCAGTAATTAATTATGATTAATTCAAAATTGTTAGTAGATAATGATTATTTAATGTACAATTAGTTGATAAATAACTATCTTTTCAATTTTCATATGAATTTGTGATTAAAGGATTTTAGTCCAATTGTTTAGTTTAACTTTTTTTTTGCTTCAAATCATCATCGAAAACATTTTTTAATAAAAAACTTTGTTTTGGTATAATACATTAGTCTCTGTGAAAGGCCCCATTTTCATTCTTTGCTTCAGACACCAAAAGCCCTAGGACCGACCCTGATTAGATTGGTAGTCGTTAATGCTAATCATGATTTAGTTCATTCAATTTTAGCTATTTCATATGCGTTCGAACCTGATCAGATCATTTCCAGCATCGTTGTAGGTTTCATCTATGTCACGAACATTGATGTACAAAGGATAAAGATCACATATCTTGCACCATGGGATGGGAACTTCCAAGCAGAAACTTGATAGCAGGAAGTTTGACCTGGTTGGAAAACTAACCATACTTAAGTAAAATTGGAAACGACAATTTATCAGTTATGCTTTCAACTTGTTAATTTATCATTGTTTAGCTTGTTTATAGTTATATGTCTAGTTCAGTATTGTTGACGATAGCGTTGGTGTTAGAAGCTCTCTGTCCCTTTACGTAGAAATATATGTAATTTTCTCTCTGTCCCTTTACCTAGAAATATGTGTAATTTTTTGAATTGTTGGTTGCACGTGACATCCTTTGAAAGTAAACTATTTATCATGTAATTTGCAATAGACATGTGGAACCGGTTCGGTACCAGAACTTTGTACTCAAAACCATTACCGTACCGACTTTATATGGTAATAGAAAAATCATACCATTACCAGCCAAAAAATTCGGTTACCAATAGTTCAGTTTATGGTTGGTAATGGTTGGTAGATGTCCGTAATAAGTTTTTACCGTTTACTAGTTTGAGATCTTTTTATTTACAATATTTCACATTAAAATATTGAATATTAATTTTTTGTTATTATATTATTATCTATATATCTTATTTTATGTAGTCAAACATGCATGAAAACTTTATAAATGAACAAATACACCATTTAAATTATACCGTTTCTAAGGTATATAATAAAAATTGCATTCAATCTTGTATCGTAATAGTGTTTTTCTAGGTATTTTATTAAATCATTACATACTAAAAATTCTTCGTTATGTAATAAACTTGTATGTGGTAGGTATGGTAATTACCATTTTCAATGCTCAATTACCATTACCGTACCACATATTTTCATGTGGTTTGGCATAACGTACCAATCAAATTGGTTACCAATTGTTCGGTACCACTTTTTTTGGTAGCGGTTGGTAATGGTTGGTAAGTGGTAATATGGTAAAAATTTCCAGCCTTAGACATGTCAATGTTTTTGCATAAAAAGGTAAAAATAAAAAATAGCGGGAGTATTATGTTGCTTTGTGTAGTTAAAATCTGTGTAAGCAGCTTATTCAATTATTATTAATGTTCACTTTGCAATGTAGATTAATGCAACCTTGTATCTTTGTTTCTATTTAGGTTTGCTTAGGTCTCACGATATTGGTTAGAAATCCTATGTCATGAGTCCACATTAGAATTGTAAAAACGGCGTGAATTGTTCTGTGCCGAGCCGCCTGCCCAATCACATCCCCTTGATTTTCACCATTTGCAGTTAAATCCCTTAATTGTTGAAGGATTTAATTGAAAAAGGTGCAAATCAGAGAAATCGAGGTCGTTGGACACACAGGGACAGGGGGTTTCAGGACAAAAGAATTGGCCTAAAAACAAGTTATCTGATGAAAACCAATCAGTTACATGGATATGATTTAGTTGACAGATGGAACACACAAAGATTGAATATAAACGACGTGATTTAGTATTATTTTCATTTAAGTTTGTCTGTTTCTCTATGATAATTTGTTTTTCTTAAAATGAGTATATTTTACACGTATTGCTTTTATTTCTTTATTGATTTAATTGGTTGTTGTGTTATAGAAACTATTTCATATAAATACGACAATCACTAGACATTATGTTATAGATATCAATTTCAATTGAAGTTGAAAATACTAGTATTACCGCACAGCGGTGGGAAAACCGACCGTTAAGGTGTTCAATATTTGTTAAAACATATTCCAAATTATATTTTATTTAAAAAACATAGATATAATTGGTGACACAACAAATATCCACTATTATATCACTACATGAATTCCCGTCTTTCATATATATAAAAAAAATCATCGGCTTAGATCACTTTTGTCACTAATTGTATCTAATTTTATGTTCAAATAATGGGCCCAAACAATATATACTATTCATTTTTCGTGTTTGCATGAACATACTACATGCTGTAAATCAAACAAAAAACAAAACTAAAAATTCAAATACAAAGAAGTTGAATAAATACATACTACATGTTGTAAACCATCTCATATTTCTTTTAATTTCTAGCAAATTAAATTTAATCGCAGATAAGTTCAGAAATAAATGAAATGGTTAGAAAGTCAATTTAACACAGTTCAACATTAAGCATATAAATCATGGAACGTTCTCATGGAATAGAATTACTATATAAAATCCCCTCTGTCATAGAAAAATAAGTATTTATACTTACAAAGTTTACTAAATACGGGGCCTAAAGAGTCACAAAAGGTAATATAAAGTTTTCATTTATGGCCAAAGACAATTAGCTTTAAAAAAATTTAAAACATATAATTTGTACATATCAGGTTAATGCATTTCACTGTAATAACTTGAACAAAGCGCTTATGTATGTTGGCCAGTCATATAAAGTGGTTTTTAACAACCAATTCAATGAGAACGTTCCATTCTTAACAGGGTCCTTCGATTGTATAATGCTCCATCACCCATTATGACCAGTTTAACCAAATAAATAACTAAATAAAGAAACAAATTGATAAAAGAGAGAAAGAAGTGTTGCCAAATATTCCATGGCTATGAAGCATTACAAAGGCATACTTAACAGACTTTGATCAGTAGAAGAAATATGATATGATATGATTATCTAACATGACTTAATAGTAAATCATGTGCATGGAGGACATTTAGCTTTAGCGCACTCGTTATAATTTTTGTGACAAACATTCGTTGAAGAGCATAGCCATCCTTTGCAACTTGATTCTATCAGACAATACGACGAAGCAGTAGGCCCCCCCCCCACTCGTGCAGGTAGATGATGAACTTGTGTTTCCATCCGATGTTGAACTCGTCGTCTCATACACATTACCTATTGAGAATTGTGATACGCAAATCACAATTGTAGGCAACAAATTTTCTATGTAGATCCATTTTTGGTGGATAGATTTGTTGCTACTTTTGTGGGATATTTGAAAGTGAAGACAAAGATTATTTGGCCCTTATTCAAATAGATATTTGATAATATATGAAGATAATTTGGATGGCAAGTTTACTTGGGTGTCAAGTTTACTTGGGTGACAAGTTTACTTGGATGTCAAGTTTACTTGGGTATGAAGCAATTCACTCTATAAAAGGCCTAGTTGATATCTTCATTATATGGTGGAAAAATTTGTCATTGTTCTATATTATCTTTCTCCTCAAATTGTTTAGCCATTAGATATTCTCTACCTATTTCTCAATAAGGTTATTGGTTCAAGTTGTAATTGTTTATAACGATAGTTCAGATCGATTGTAAACTATTTTTATTGGTGAATCAATAAAGAGGGTGGTTGGGTGGAATATCGTGTGCTCATATTTCTGATATTTTTGTGGTGTTGTTTAATTTTTCAATCACATTCATCTTCAAGTGATTGGGTGAAAATGATCAATTTTGTTTTTCGGGTGTTTTGTTAAACTTCCGTTGTGCCCAAAACCCCAACAGTTTGGTATCAGAGCTCAGATCATTGCATAGCTTGAAGTGTTTGTTGGATTGAAAAAAAATTGATTTTTTTTTTTTGAAAAAAAAATGATTTGTTTTATGTCGGAGATGATGACGTTTTCGAAGATGACTATTTTCAATGGGAAGAATTGGGGTATATGGAAGCCAAAGATGGAGGACATTCTATTTCTCAATGATTTGCATGATCTCATTGATGGACATGGGGAGAAGCCCTCGAATATGGATGAGGGAAAGTGGAGGAAAATGGACAAAAAGGTGATTGTATTGATTCGCCAATATTTGGATGATTCTGTATTCCACCATGTGGCTAGTTGTGAATCCGCGAAGGCGTTGTGGGACAAATTAGTATCTTTGTATAAGTCGAGGAGTGCTTCAAGTAAGGATTTTTTGGTTCGAAAGTTGATGCAACTTCGATTGGATGAGGAGAAGTCTGTTGCAGAGCATTTGAACGAGTTTCAGGATGTCATCAATCAATTGGAAAACGTGAATGTCAATTTTGATGATGAGTTGCCGGCTCTTTTGTTGATGAGTTCTCTTTCGGAAAGCTGGGAGACTTTGGTTGTTTCATTGAGTAATTCCAATGTTAATGGAACTATCTCTTTGGAAACGGTTCGAGGCAGTCTTTTGAATGAGGAGCTAAGGAGAAAAGGGTCGGAATTGAAATCGGTTCAAACTGAGGCGATGACAACAAGGGACTCAGGGAAAGATATAAGAAGGAAGAAGAAAGGGGCTAATGGCAAAGGTGCTTGTTATTATTGTAGTAAGGAAGGTCACAAGCACAATGATTGCTATTCATATATACGAGATATGAAGAAGAAGAAGGCGCAAGGTGATAATAATAATAATGATTTGGCATAAGCAGGTTTTGTTGAAGGTACCGAAAGCGATTCTTCATGTGATGTCCTATTTAGTGTTGTGGAGCCTTGGAAGATGGATTCAGGAGCCAGTTTTCACATATGTCGTGATGTGAAAAGTTTTTCTTCATATGAGAAGAGTGTTTGCATGACAAAGACGACCAATGGAGTAGAGCTATGTAATGACCCGGGTTTTTGTCGACTTTGGTTATCGCCATTAACACGATGATGACTAACCAAACATCGAAAAATACCGGTCATTAATGAAAGAAATTAGAGGGTGAGGATAGATAAGATAGAAACTTAGAATAGAAGAAGAAGAAGAACACAATATCAGAGTAACACGAACCTCACAGCGGAACGAATAACATATAATATATATAACATAACTTGAAATATACATATGTACTTGAATATACATCATTATCAAAGTACAACACTTACAACACAGCGGAAATAAACTATAGCTATATGATCCTGAAGCCTCCTACTCCAAGCTCTTCCAGTATATCTGTAAATCCTGACTACTTGACTGCCCATACAAAATTGGGCACCCAAGAGTTTAGGGAAAACAACAAAATAAACTCCGGGTCAGTCATGGGACTGGTATGAGTAAAACAGTTTAAAACGGTTCGAACAAGTAATCGATATCTCATAAGACAACGCCGTATAACGGAACGGGTTTTTCCCTTATGAGAATCCAAATTATCTTTATATCAAAAACCTTTTGATATTATAATAATGTCTATCAACCATAGTATAATAATCATCTAGCAGAACGCTTTCATCTCACGTTCTACATATATAGTATACAATCAAAACCGCAAGCATATATTGGGTAATGGATTTCCAACTATGACAAGGTATGGAACCACCTTTAGCTCGTGTACCTCTAGAGAGGAATACACTGGGTTCAACAAGAACATCTTGCAACCCGGCCACACATGACCGACCACTCATTTCGCTTGAGTGTATCGAATGTATATCACCAACGGTTGGGATCAGCAACCGTTTCCCGAATGGGACAGCATCAACAATAGATTTTTAGAAGTAAATGAAACTCTAGATCAGGTGATTATACAACCTACTTCGGTGCGACCGACTTAGCCATGCTACCTGCCCGATTTTCTTTCATTTACCGGATGTGAGGCTAGAAGCTACGCTTTATCACCACACCAGATTCACTTTGAATGCCACATCGTCAAATCCATCAAATCACCGATTGACGTCCTCAACCATACATTACGTGTTAGCTAAAAGAAGTTTCCTTTTCCTCTACCACTCTTGGTACGGTTGGAGAATCAATATACGTGATCGTCTGGAAATACTCTGTCAGACACCCGTCTATACAAGTCATCCAGGAACAGGATGAACCGAAGGCACTATTCTGTAAACAGGATAGCCCTTGCATAACTCCGTCTTCAATTTCCTTTGGCATATATGAATCGCAATGCTTATGCCAATACAGAGTGGTTCTTTGGATAATAATCCAACCGGTCTCTCCATATTAACAACGTTAAATGGTCAAAACTTCGATAGTCTTTGATTTAACTATCGAAGAAAAACAGATGTGCAAACAATGATATTATTTCCAAATGGAAATTTATATCGATCAAACATCATTCAACATTTATCTCTTTATTTCATTAATTTACTTATCTCCTATTTCCCTATATTCAATATTTCTTATTTTCTAAATTTGGAAAATATACGTTATTAACAATGGAAAACATTTCCATTTCTTGTTTTCTTTATTAGAAAACATTTCTGGTTTCTTATTTGGAAAACATTTCCAAAGCTTCTTCATTGGACTTAGACAGATGTTTAAACAAACCATCGCGATGCCAACTCAAACCATTTCCTTTAATTACTAAATTCACTTAACCATCCTTTACTATCGAACCTTAACCATTCCTTAGTTAAAAATGAAGTCAATCAAGTTGGGGTAATACTACCTCTCAGACCTTAACTGAACAACGTTTCTAACCTTGAAATAGACAAAGTTCACCCTTCTAATTCTTTAACAAACTTCCTTACGTAACTCTCTTTCAAATCTTTTCTATTCGATAATTCTTTCCTTCGATAAGGTATATTCAATAACTCTATTCAATTTATTATATTCACTTAACTCTTTTGATTTAACTCTAACTCTATTCACTTAACTCCTATCGAATAAACTATATTCGATAACTCTATTCAATTTATTCTATTCACTTAACTCTTTTGATTTAACTCTAACTCTATTCACCTAACTCCTATCGAATAAACTATATTCGATAACTCTTTTAATTTCTATTTGAATAAACTATATATTCGATTAACTCCTTTTACTTTCTATTCGAATAAACTATATTCGATTAACTCCTTTTACTCTGTTTGAACAAACTATATTCAATTAACTCCTTTTACTTTATTCGAATAAACTATATTCGATTAACTCATTTGCTTTAACTCTAATCGATTAAACTAACATCGATTAACTCCCATTAACTCGATTAAACTAACATCGTTTAACTCCCTTTAACTCGATTAAACTAACATCTTTTAACTCCTTTTACTACTCGAATCACTAATATTCGGTTTAACTTTATTCGAATAACTAAATTCGATAACTCCTTTTTGAATAAACTATTCATTTATAAAGATTTACTTTTAGTAACAGTTCTTCACTTTACGAATGATTTCCTTTTTATAAAATTCTATTTGTTTTAAAAACATTTTCCCTTTTATTTACTTTCGAAATATTTCCGTTTATAAAATCTGTTGATTTTATAAAATCCCTTTATTTCAATATACATTGAAATAATTCTTTTTACATCCCAGGGTCTTTTATGATATTTAAAATATCGAATAACAATGATCAACATCATTTTAACACACATAATCCATAACAGATATACATCACATCATATATCACAATATATGAAAACAGTAAATAAATGTTGAGGAATCCAGTCGGATTCCTCCAACCTGTCTCCCTGCATCACAGATGTTAAACAATATAGATAACATCACTTTCAGTTTCATATGTTATATTCTGTTAAACAGAATCAATATAAAATTCAACTATCTGTCTAGCAGTTCAATCAAACAGTCAGTACACAATCAATCAATCAATATTTAACAGTTCTAAAAATACAACATGAAATTATAAACTGTTCAGAGTTATTGAGATTTACTCACATTTGCAGTTCATCGTTAAAGAACGATAAACTGTTATTTGATTTGAATCAAACAATTTATTTCGCCATAAATTCATGCGAGCCCCAATCCACTTCCAGTCAGTTCCAGCGTGTAGCCACCGTCCATACAATCCCAACGGATCTTGTTTCGCTGATTTTCGATCACGTATGATGAAGATATTAACATTACAAATTCATATACTATTTAAACTAACATTAAACTTGATAATATTTTTAAGGCGGGCTTCACCTTAACTTATGGCCCATCCCCTTCACTTGAAACCCAATACGCGATACCTTTCTTCCACTCTGAACACAACCGATGCCGGCTTCATCCCTTTCCAACCATCATCGATTTCTTTCTCCCCCAAATTTCCGTTCTCTACTCCACGGCAACTTCCAAACTCCTCACCGTTGAACTCCTCGTTTCAGTCTCCATCATCTCCTCACCAAAGGATTAAAATCGATCTCCCTTCATTCATCTCGACGTCGAGTCTTTCTTGAAGCTATACAGGAACCGCACGACGAGAAAATACACCGGACTTCACCAAAACTTTCGAGCATGACCCAATTTCAACCCCAAACCCGAATTCATCATCAGCTCGAGCCAAAACTCGCTGTATTTCGATCAAACTCTAACCCTAGCCGACGATGGAAAAACATAGGACCCCAAAACCACCGTCGAACTCGATGCAGTGTATACCAAATTGAAGCTCACTCGAATACGAGCTTAAATATACCTCTATTATAATTTATAGAAGTTTGTTTGATTTTCTCTTGATTTTAGAAGGAAGGGTTTTTACTGTTGAAGAAAACAAAAGAGAGCAGCGGCAATTTCTTTTTGACCAGAGAGAATAAGAAAATTTAGGGTTAGAAGGAAAGGTAGGGTATTTATAGAAGCCATAAATATCTAGATATTTTATAGAAGGAATATTCCCGGTATATTCTCCATCGTTAATTCGTCTTCTAAAAATCCGTGTGCTCACACACATTATCTAAAAATCACGAAAATGGACATGCAGCTACAGTTCGACATTACGGTCCCAACGAAATTGGTTTCGTCGAATTTCGACTTCGTATGCTCACATAGCGTATTTTTAACCGTCGAAATACTGACTGTTTCTCACTCTAAAAATTCGTACGACCAGACAGTAACTCTAAAAATCATGAAACTGGAAATCTAACAACTATTTGACATTGCGGATCCAACAAAATTAGTTTCATCGAATTGCGGAATCGTTTGCAAAAGTGGCTTATTTTTACAGCTCTGAATGACCCATTTAAATATATAAATATATTTAAATATAATTAAATTAAATATTAATAAATTAATATTATCGTATATATTCACAACAGAATATCATACAGCTCTAGAATATTCCTATATGAACTTCTAACTCGATATTCACTTCTGGGTCAACCCGATATTCGATTTATATTGAAATTCCTTTTTAAAATATAAATAATTTCTTTATAAATTATAAAGGAATTCCACAATGACTTTTCTGAAATTTGATTTGGACGTAAATCAAAATCTATACGATGAAATCCCGATTTTTCTCTTCCACTAGAAAGATATACTCCACCAGCCCCACACGTTTCTTGTTTCACTGAAATCCGGCTTAAAACGAATCCTGTACATTCAGTTGAAGTTCAGATCGCCAATTTACGATCTGTCGCGCCCTTTCGAGCTTGATTTTAATTATATTATAACTCTACGTTCAAATTGTCGTTTATATAATATATTCGTTATTCAAATCAAATTCCAAGCTGAATTAAATATCACAGATGATCCAGTTCACACCATATCGCCATTTCATCCAATTCTGATTATTTCAAAATTAAATATATTATTTAATTTATTATTTTAATTAAATATTCACCATTATTTAATTCAACGATCATTAAATTCACTAATTACCATTTATATAATTAAATAAATTAATTATAATACATCTGCCAATGCGGGTCATTACAATCTTTCCCACTTAAAATAATTTCGTCCTCGAAATTGCTAAAAGGTAGAGAACGACCCTATCGACTGGTTAGAACATATTTGTTCATTTCTTAACTTCAGTTTCAACTGAACCAATTTAATTTCAATTAAATTGTTAATTAATTCTTAACTTAGAAAATTTTCAAAAATCCTGAAAATTTTCTAACGCCTTAATTTTTTTGAAAAATTTCGCTAGCACCTCCTTTGTACTGGTCAATATGTCAAACCACCACTTGCCTCTCTGGGCCATCTCCATCCCAAAAGAAAAATCAAACAACCAAGCGGCTTGCCAATTCAGCTCATCAAAATCTCATACCATATGAAATATAAACTTGTACCTTTTGTCGGCATATCATTATATCCTTTCCACCTGTTATCAATTCAGCGGATACAAGGGTCATCCCAATCAAATCCCAATCTGCTTTTATCCACAACACCACCATTCGTTTAACCAAGCCAAATCCCATTTCAACTCGACTTTCTTCTTGATTCCCAACTCTTAACTTGATTATCACATTACACTTCAAATTTGAATCTCATAATCCAATTTGTCTTGATATCATTCTAATTCAATCTCAGTTACCACTTAACTGGCTTTACTTTATTTCAAATTTGCTTTCACAATTTTCTATTAAATTTGTTTTTAATTCAAACAGTCTTTCCCTGGGATTTTTCAAACAGTTTACTCTTTTCAAAAATCAATTTTTCCTTTTGAACATGTCACTGAGCCCTAAATTAATATTCCATTTGTCAAATCACTTCTCTATTTCTTTATCAATATTTGTTAACCAAATATTTTCAATAACCATATTGGCCCTTTTATGTTATTTGGAAAACATTTCCGAATATCGCCTTCCTTTATTTTCTAAACTTTAGAAAATATATGCTATTTATAATTGGAAAATATTCCAATTACTTATCTCTTTTCCGATATCGTTTATTTCTATACTTAGGAAATATTCTTTATTATATATCCAAGCTTACACTTATTTGGGTTAAAACGGATGTTGAGTAAAACATCGTTACGACAACCCAAATACTATATTCAACTAACTCTTATTCGACATTGATCTTCGAGCCTGAAATCTTACTATTTATTGGTTAATAATGAAATCAATCAAGTTGGGGTATAACTACCTCTCAGACCTTGACTGAATAACATTTATAACGTCAAAACAGATATGACTACTTACTCGAATAATCAATACCATACAACTAATTCTTCACTTTTAAACACGTATACACTTTCTCTTCCTATTCTTACAAGATTTTATTCTTAGTCTTCCTTTTTGATTTTACTATTCTATTTTTAAGTTCGTTTCCTTATCGACTTATATATATATATATATATATATATATATATATATGTATCGATACGTTGATTTCTAACTATCAAATTATCTTAAAAATATTCTAACTCCTTAAATTCCTGGAAAAATTCGCCATAACCTCCTTTGTATCGGGAGTATCGGGATATTTCCAATAGCCTCCTATGGCCCTCACCAATCCAAAAGAAAAAGCCAAGCGGCTAGCCGATACGGCGCATAAAATCTCATATGAATTAAATACATACCTTTTCGTCGAGCATTCTATTTATATACCTTCATACCTTATCCATACCTATCTCATGTATATTTATACCTGCCCAATCTATTTTAACTATACCTGATCGTTTTAACTCAATTCGTTAATTAATTTGTTAATTAACTCTTTAGTCTATTTCACTTTTATATTTGAACATGACATGTTCAAATATATTTTAACTTACTTATTAACTAATTTGAATCCAAATTTCAAAATTTAAGTTCTATATTCGATTTCGAATATCCATTTACAAATCCAATTCACCTTTCAAAGTTCAACTTCAAATTCAAAACTCGAATAACTAATTCCTCTTCGACTTAGCTAATTCTATTCAATTTCTATTCAAATTTTATATCACTTCTATTATTCAAATCTATATATCAAATTCTATTCAAATTCTATATATTCAAATTCTATAGTTTAAATTCCATTTGAATTCTATATATTCAAATTCTATAGTTTAAATTTCATTTGAATTCTATATTCAAATTCTATAGTTTAAATTCCATTTGAATTTCTGTATTCAAACTCCCTTTGAATTTCTATATTCAATTCTATATTATAAATCCCATTTTGAAATTCAACACACCTTGTCTTTCCCAAAACAAATTCAAAACAGTATCTCTGGTAGTAATTCGTCACTTACAACTCGAAAATGAATACTGATGATGTAGCTGTCATCATCAGAATCTATTTTCCAGCGATCGAAGTGAGTTCAATACTATAAAACCATTTTTAAACATTTCCACTTTGAAATTCATTTCACAATATAATTCACATTGCTTGTAAAACAATTTAAAATCTCCCATGATCTTAAATTTTCCTTATTTTTAATCCAAATCCAATTACAAACACTTATCCAATTCTCCAGAGTTTTAACTCAATTTCTAGTTTAAATTTCAGATTTAACTCATCTGATTTCACGTATTTCACTTATATGAATTCTGATTGATTATTTACATAACTATTTAATTTATAATCTTACTCGATTATAATAACAACCAATATATCCATTATATTATAATCTTGATATTTATATCTTCTTTATATCAAGATATACCTTGGGTAAACTTTTTTTAATTTACCCTCTTTTCAAAACATATCGTGTCGACCCATCGTATTCGAGTGTTTAGTAATTCCTACCGATACAGTGGATCAAACTAATTGACCAGAACTCATAAACAACTCAACCAATAAATCCACACAATATAAAACAAATTTTTATATCAATAACAAATACGTTCACTCGTATATATACACTCAACTCAATCTAGGGTATTACTAACCCTATCTCTACCGAGTCACGCCACAGAGCCAAGGTATTAACTAAACCTTTGCTCTGATACCAACTGTAATGACCCGGGTTTTTGTCGACTTTGGTTATCGCCATAAACACGATGATGACTAACCAAACATCGAAAAATATCGGTCATTAATGAAAGAAATTAGAGGGTGAGGATAGATAAGATAGAAACTTAGAATAGAAGAAGAAGAAGAAGAACACAATATCAGAGTAACCCGAACCTCACAGCGGAACGAATAACATATAATATATATAACATAACTTGAAATATACATATGTACTTGAATATACATCATTATCAAAGTACAACACTTACAACACAGCGGAGATAAACTATAGTTATATGATCCTGAAGCCTCCTGCTCCAAGCTCTTCTAGTATATCTGTAAATCCTGACTACTTGACTGCCCGTACAAAATTGGGCACCCAAGAGTTTAGGGAAAACAACAAAATAAACTCCGGGTCAGTTATGGGACTGGTATGAGTAAACAGTTTAAAACAGTTCGAACAAGTAATCGATATCTCATAAGACCACGCCGTATAACGGAACGGGTTTTTCCCTTATGAGAATCCAAATTATCTTTATATCAAAAACCTTTTGATATTATAATAATGTCCATCAGCCACAGTATAATAATCATCTAGCAGAACGCTTTCATCTCACGTTCTACATATATAGTATACAATCAAAACCGCAAGCACGTATTGGGTAATGCATTTCCAACTATGACAAGGTATGGAACCACCTTTCGCTCGTGTACCTCTAGAGAGGAATACACTGGGTTCAACAAGAATATCTTGCAACCCGGCCACACATGACCGACCACTCATTTCGCTTGAGTGTATCGAATGTATATCACCAACGGTTGGGATCAGCAACCGTTTCCCGAATGGGACAGCATCAACAATAGATTTTTAGAAGTAAATGAAACTCTAGATCAGGTGATCATACACCCTACTTCGGTGCGACTGACTTAGCCATGCTGCCTGCCCGATTTCTGTCATTTACCAGATGTGAGGCTAGAAGCTACGCTTTATCATCACACCAGATTCACTTTGAATGCCACATCGTCAAATCCATCAAATCACCGATTGACGTCCTCAACCATACATTATGTGTTAGCTAAAAGAAGTTTCCTTCTTCGCTTCCACTCTTGGTACTGTTGGAGAATCAATATACGTGATCGTCTGGAAATACTCTGTCAGACACCCGTCTATACAAGTCATCCAGGAACAGGATGAACCGAAGGCACTATTCTGTAAACAGGATAGCCCTTGCATAACTCCGTCTTCAATTTCCTTTGGCATATATGATTCGCAACGCTTATGCCAATACAGAGTGGTTCTTTGGATAATAATCCAACCGATCTCTCCATATTAACAACGTTAAATGGTCAAAACTTCGATAGTCTTTGATTTAACTATCGAAGAAAAATAGATGTGCAAACAACGATATTATTTCCAAATGGAAATTTATATCGATCAAACATCATTCAACATTTATTTCTTTATTTCATTAATTTACTTATCTCCTATTTCCCTATATTCAATATTTCTTATTTTCTAAATTTGGAAATTATACGTTATTAACAATGGAAAACATTTCCACTTCTTGTTTTCTTTATTAGAAAACATTTCTGGTTTCTTATTTGGAAAACATTTCCAAAGCTTCTTCATTGGACTTAGACAGATGTTTAAACAAACCATCGCGATGTCAACTCAAACCATTTCCTTTAATTACTAAATTCACTTAACCATCCTTTACTATCGGACCTTAACCATTCCTTAGTTAAAAATGAAGTCAATCAAGTTGGGGTAATACTACCTCTCAGACCTTAACTGAACAACGTTTCTAACCTTGAAATAGACAAAGTTCACCCTTCTAATTCTTTAACAAACTTCCTTACGTAACTCTCTTTCAAATCTTTTCTATTCGATAATTCTTTCCTTCGATAAGGTATATTCGATAACTCTATTCAATTTATTCTATTCACTTAACTCTTTTGATTTAACTCTAACTCTATTCACTTAACTCCTATCGAATAAACTATATTCGATAACTCTGTTCAATTTATTCTATTCACTTAACTCTTTTGATTTAACTCTAACTCTATTCACTTAACTCCTATCGAATAAACTATATTCGATAACTCTTTTAATTTCTACTTGAATAAACTATATATTCAATTAACTCCTTTTACTTTCTATTCGAATAAACTATATTCGATTAACTCCTTTTACTCTATTTGAATAAACTATATTCGATTAACTCCTTTTACTTTATTCGAATAAACTATATTCGATTAACTCATTTGCTTTAACTCTAATCGATTAAACTAACATCGATTAACTCCCTATAACTCGATTAAACTAACATCGTTTAACTCCCTTTAACTCGATTAAACTAACATCGTTTAACTCCTTTTACTATTTGAATCACTAATATTCGATTTAACTTTATTCGAATAACTAAATTCGATAACTCCTTTTTGAATAAACTATTCATTTATAAAGATTTACTTTTAGTAACAGTTCTTCACTTTACGAATGATTTTCCTTTTATAAAACTCTATTTGTTTTAAAAACATTTTCCCTTTTATTTACTTTCGAAATATTTCCTTTTATAAAATCTGTTGATTTTATAAAATCCCTTTATTTCAATATACATTGAAATAATTCTTTTTACATCCCAGGGTCTTTTATGATATTTAAAATATCGAATAACAATGATCAACATCATTCTAACACACATAATCCATAACAGATATACATCACATCATATATCACAATATATGAAAACAATAAATAAATGTTGAGGAATCCAGTCGGATTCCTCCAACCTGTCTCCCTGCATCATAGATGTTAAACAATATAGATAACATCACTTTCAGTTCCATATGTTATATTCTGTTAAACAGAATCAATATAAAATTCAACTAACTGTCTAGCAGTTCAATCAAACAGTCAGTACACAATCAATCAATATTTAACAGTTCTAAAAATACAACATGAAATTATAAACTGTTCAGAGTTAGTGTAATACCCCACACCCGTTAAGGTCACTCACTAAGGGAATGCTTTAACTTCGGTGGAGTATCTTAAGTGAATATAGAACAAAAAAATTACAACAAGACAGATATAAGTAATACCTGAGAATTTAAAACATCATTTCATTGCAGCGGAAATTAAAACATGTTTGGTTACATCACAAAACCATAAACAAGAGTCAAGTACATAATATACGTCCTGATAAAACAAAAGTACATAATCCCACTAATAACTAATAGCCATAATAGAAAAGATAAGCTGGGCTTTACATCACGGTCCAAGCTCCAAAAGATAGATAAAGCAATCTGATCAAAGCCCACTAGTGCTAGGCCCACTCTGAGAACCTGAGGGTTGGGGAAAAAGATAAAAACAACGGGGTCAGACATAAGTCTGAGTGAGCCCTATAACTTTAACAATACAATCATTAAAGTAATTAGGGTATGATATAAACCTGGTACGGTACGACTGGGGATAAATGACTACACTAAGCAGCCAACTAAACTTAGGATGAACTAAGATAACAGTAAAGACGCGCCTATCCACCCAAGGATAAATACTACACTGCACCACACCAGATCTACCCACCCAAGGGTAATTCCTATACTGCACCACACCAGATCTACCCACCCAAGGGTAATTCCTACTTAAAGGTTGATCCACTAAGTGTAGTTAGTAATTTTAATAGTAGCCTAGCTGACTACATAGGTGCCGTCTGCCCCTATCTCCACTAGGTGTACCCACAACTTAGTAATTTTAATAGTAGTCTCGTGTACCCCTAGCTGACTACATAGGTGCCGTCTGCCCCTATCTCCACTAGGTGTACCCACAACTTAGTAATTTTAATAGTAGTCTCGTGTACCCCTAGCTGACTACATAGGTGCCGTCTACCCCTATCTCCACTAGGTGTACCCACTACTCCCATTCGACCGGCTCCCTAACGTAGATACCCGTGCTGGCCCCACAGTGGGGTGTATCACTCCCCAAAGTGGCAACCCGATACAATCAACGGTGCACGGCTTATACCTACACGATGCAACAACGTCTTACCTACCAGCCCGGGTCCACACACGCATATGAAACCCGTTGGACTTGCGTTGCCACCGCTAACCCGTTTTTGGCCTCTTATAGTCAAGCCCAGTACGCGTGTCCCGTCCTCGACATGGGTCGAGCCCAATAAGATACATATGGGTTACTGGATGAAATAGGCCCCCACAAGCTACCCACCTAAGCTTGTCTCTTTTTCTAGTGCATCCCACTTAACCCTTTTTAATAATCATGTCCACTTACATGTTTAAAGTTTGGTTAAGTCATCTAATCATATTTCAATTGCCACTCAAGGCACCCACTAGATTTCCCCATGCCACCCAAGGCACTTACTTGATTTCCACCTGCCACCCAAGGCACTTACTTAACCCTTTAATCATGTTTAATTACACGTTCCACTTTGGTTAAGTATTCTAATCTTATCTTCTATTGCCACCCAAGGCAACCACTAGATTTTCCCCATGCCACCCAAGGCACTTACTTAACCCTTTAATCATGTTAAATTACATGTTCCACCTTGGTTAAGTATTCTAATCGTATTTTCTATTGCCACCCAAGGCAACCACTAGATTTCCACATGCCACCCAAGGCACCCACTTAACCCCTCATGTCCCTCTACATGCTAATATGGTTAAGTGTTTCTTAATTGATTAAGAACGTAACCGTTGTAAAGACCTCTCACATTAGACTATCTTTTATGGCAGCTGGATTTGCCGGTCGGGTCCGGGCAGCCTTACGCCATAACCGAGTCTAACCTTGTGTCTTTACACTTGTCACGTATTTAGTTTATGCCTAAGACCTCTCACATTGGGCCAATCATTTGTAGCCGCTGGATTTGCCGGTCGGTTCCGGGCAGTCTTATGCTACAAAAGGGTCCAACCTCGTGTCTTAGTCGATCAATTACACCTAATTAATCACCCCCATAATTTGTATTAATTATCCCTAATTAATTACAAATTTAACGATGTACATAATTGACTCAATTATGTCCATCCACTTTATGGTATGCATAATCATACCAACTTCACACCATTTTATTAACATGAATATTAACCCCAATTTTCCCCACGTAATTCGCCAACATGACATACTTAAAAGGGAAGATTCATCACTCATATAATGGGTTCAACTTGCATAACATTAGCATCAACATGGGTTTTAAAGGTGTCAACATGCATATAGCATCAAACCCAACTAGCATAAATAATCAACCCAAACTTGCATGAATCACATATGTCATAAAGGGGTAACTTGCATAAGCTACTTATGTCATTCAAAGGGGTAAACTTGCATATGTATGCATCTCATACAAAGGTGTAAACTTGCACATGTTACTTGAATATAATCAAACACCAAACTTGCATAACATGTCATATATGAACTTGCATATAATCATACACCAAACTTGCATAACATGTCATATATGAACTTGCATATAATCATACACCAAACTTGCATAACATATCATATATGAACTTGCATATAATCAAACACCAAACTTGCATAACATGGTGTCATAATGGATCAATGTTTATCATAGCGATTTTCATAACTAGCATCATGAACACATAGCCTAAAACTTGCATAACTTGCATAACATCATGATCACCTAGCATATGACTTGCATAACTTGCATAACATCATGATCACATAGCATATGACTTGCATAACTTGCATAACATCATAATCACATAGCATATGACTTGCATAACTTGCATAACATCATAATCACATAGCATATGACTTGCATAACATCATAAACACATAGCATATAACTTGCATTGATCCACATTCATAGCCATAACCTCATTATATCCTATCATAATCATTTCAATAATTGGTCATTAAGGCTATAGAAACTCACAACTTGTTGATTAGCACTCCTATGAAGAGGATTAAGTTGCTAGAGTTGATTAGAAGTTGATTTGAGAAGCTATCTTCCTCTTTAATTTGTTGGTGGCTCCTTCTAGTTGCATTTTGACGGCATAACGACGTTGTCTCCAATTTTAGTATGAATTAGGGTAGTCTTACGGTATATTTATAGATTAGTTAAGTGTTTTAGGCCATTAGATTAACCCTAAATCAGATTAGAGCCGTCAGATCTCGTCACTAGCCACCAAAACCAAGCCCAGATCCCAAATCAGTGCACCCAGGTCACCTGGGCTCGACCAGGGAGGTCGACCCCCAGGTCGACACTAGGGTCGACACCCTAGTCGACCTGGTGGGCAGGTCGACACCCATGTCGACCCCCAGGTCGACTCCCTCAGTCTGGCGGGAATTTTCCCGCCTCTTCTGAAATGTTTAAATTTTTATATTTAAATCTGTTTTGAATTTCTGAAAACTTCTTCGGGCCTTAACTGGATCATACGGACTCCGATTTTCGAAAACTCGGACTCTATTTCGCGTATTTTTCCGAGACGAATGCAATGGCAGAGCCCGTTTCCCCTGATTCAGATTTTAAAATTTAATTCTGCCCTGTTTTATATTATAGCAAGTTATTTAACATACGGGGTGTTACATTCTCCCCTACTTAAAGGATTTCGTCCCCGAAATCTCTAAGTCAAGAAGAACGTATCCTACCAACCAAACAACCATCTACTCAAACCATCAAACACTGGCATCCATTGTCCTTAAAGTTTCTAATGCTGTATGAACATATGCAAAAAGTGTGTATATGTTCCCTGTCTAATGCAAAATCAGGCGGTCTACTGATTTAGTTGACCTCCTTAATGCAAACCATGATAGTGCCATGCATCCAATATGTATGCGAAAGAACCCTATCTACACATACTATCTCTACATGTGTGCACAATCATACACCAAAATGCATCATCCATATGATAGCACAACTATTATACATCCATTAATATAGCTACCTACACACAATTATATGCAATATGCAATATGAAGTGATTGAGCCGATCTAGTGTCTAAAGTGTGTGTATATGCATCCACGAGCAACCACTAGCAACCACTTGCATCCACACGCATCCATCAAACATAACATGTCTCAAACACATGTTTCAACCATAGGTTTACCCTATCTAAAGGTCAAAGGTATTAATGAGAGGACATACTAAAGATAAGATAAGTACTAGACAAACGATAAAGGAGAAGTTAAAAGACATGCCCTCAAAAAGGAATGGGTACAATGAACGCATCTTCGCCTCTGTCTCCCAAGTAGCATTGCTCTCATCTTCTCCCCTTTGCACTTTGACTAGTTGAACCTCTCTGTTTCTCAACTTCCTAATCTCTGACCCAAGGATGCGGGTAGGAGCTCGTCGAATAGTCGCATCACGCTCTACCTCCACTTCTCTAAGCAAGCTCGGCTCTACCACCTCTGCGGTCTCATGTAGGCACTTCCTCAACTGCGATACATGGAATACATCATGTACCCCATTGAGTCTCTCAGGTAAATCCACTCTATATGCCATCCGTCCAATCCTTTCCTTAATAGGAAACGGTCCTACAAACCTTGGTGCTAACTTCCCAACGGACACAAAGCGAACAACATTCCGTAGATTCCCACCAACATGTAGGTGATCGACAAGGCCTTCCATAAAGAGCTTCGAAAGGAGCCATACCAACACTGGACTGAAAGCTGTTATTATACGCGAACTCCACCAATGGAAGATGCTCTTCCCATGTACCTCCAAAATCTAAGATACAAAGCCTCAAGAGGTCTTCTAGAACACGATTCACCCTCTCGGTCTGGCCGTCCGTCTGAGGATGATATGCGGTGCTCAGATACAACTGAGTCCCCACTGCTTCTTGCAAACTCTTCCAAAACTCGCTAGTGAAGATAGGATCTCGATCACTCACTATGCTAGAAGGTACCCCGTGCAATCGAACTATCTCTCGAAGATAAACTGAAGCTAGCCATGGAGCAGTCCTCTTGCTCTTCACGGGTATGAAATGGGCGCTCTTAGTAAGTCTGTCTACCACAACCCAAATTCTCGTATTACCCTTCCTTGATCTCGGTGACCCATCAATAAAATCCATCGAGACGCTATCCCACTTCCATTGCGGAACTTCCAATGGGTGAAGCAACCCACCAGGTTTCTTTTGCTCCGCTTTCACTTGTTGGCACACCAAGCATCTAGCGACATACTCGGCCACATCTTTCTTCATGCCGGCCCAAAAGAAAACTCGCTTCATGTCTTGGTACATCTTGTCCCCACCGGGATGAATGGTCATCCAAGAACGATGTGCATCATCAAGAATAGCCTTCCTCAAACCCTCGTTTTGCGGTACACAAAGTCTACCGTCTCTACGCAACCACCCCCTATCGTCTAGGGTGTACCTACTCAAATGGCTGGACGACTCGCCCCTTATGAGCCTCTCTATCAACTCAACCAACTGTGGGTCGTCCCGCTCTGCCTCGCCAATCCGTCCCAAAAGAGTAGGTCTGATCTCTAGGGATGCTAGCAAACCGGGTATAAAGTCAACGGAAGGTCTGAAATCAAACATCGAGATAAATTCCAAGCTCCGTCGTTCCACGAACAATGGACTCAAGGACAACCTTTTTCTGCTCAAGACGTCTGCCACCACGTTACCCTTGCCGGGGGTATACGCTATCTCGAAATCATAGGATGCTAAGAACTCCATCCACCTTTGCTGTCTCAAGACTATGCGCTCGAAGAGTCTCCAACTCTTTCCTAAGATGTAGGGCAGACTTTTCTCCACTTCTAGAGAAAACCAGGATATTCTCCCATGCAAAATCGTCACAACTATCCATCTCTCACGCAGACCATCCTAGTCGAACTCGACATCCCCCAAGTGCAAGCCCCAAAGGCCTAAACCAATATCAGACAAACACCCAAGGGATACCTCCTTCGAATTCAGACGACCTACGTGAGATGATACTAGTAAAAATGGCTAAATGATTAAGCACTTGTCCAACTCTGGATGTTCTTGCCAGTCTCACTCCAAAACCACCGTTGATCAAATACTGGCTTTGCTTAACCTATTAAGCACATATGGAAACTTATTTCGCTCTTATAAAAGACCAAGATGTCATCCACAAAGACCACTACGAAGTTATTTAGGTACTCCCTGAACACCCTACTCATCAAATCAACAAAGTATGCGGGGCGTTCGTCAAACCAAATGGCATCACAAGCCACTCCTAGAAACCATCCGGAGTCCTAAAGGCAGTCTTCTCTATACTATCCTCAACCACTCCCAACTGATGAAACCCCGTGGCCAAGTCCAACTGCGAAAACACTGAGGCGCCAACCAATTGATCAAAAAGATCATCAATCCTTGGCAATGGGTGTCTATTCTTCTTTGTAAGCTTGTTGAGTTCTCTATAGTCTACACAAAGTCTGAGGGACCCATCCGCCTTCGTGGAAAAAACTATTGGAGCTCCCCACTCCGATATACTTCGTCTTATGAACCCCTTATCAAGCAACTCCCCTACTTGCTTATGGAGTTCCCTCCTCTCACGAGGAGCCATGTGGCGCACTGGCATAGATACTGGCCTAGCATTATCTACCAGATATATTCGGAAGTCTATCTCCCGCTTCGGAGGTAAGCCCTTCACCTCCTCAAACACATCCGAGTATTCCCGGACTACTCTAACAGATCGCAAACTCTCGACCGAAGCGTCAAGCGATTCAAGTTAACTTAGCATAACAGAATCCAATGGATTACAAGAGATCTCGAGAGTGTTACCCAAGCGGGTCATGAGCCTAACAACTCTCCTTTCGCAATCAAGAACGGCACCATTACTGGATAACCAGTCCATACCCAAAATCAACCCATAGCTCGTGAAGCCCAAAACAAAAGCATCACCTCTAAACTCAACGCTAAGTATGGAAATCTTCAAACCCAAACATAACATGGACAAATAAGTGGAGCCCCCAATTGGGTTTGAAACAACCAAGGGATCATCTACTAAACTGGTGTCTAAGTGCAGTGACTCAACTAATGATGAGATAAACGAATGTGATGCGCCAGAGTCGAATAAAGTTCGAACAGGATGATCGAGAGAACCATATTTCAACCTAGACGGTCCTACCCCTATCAGGTATACCAGCCGTGAGGGAATACATCTACCCTCCAGAAGATCCTGTACTTTGTCCTTAACTCTTTGGACAATCCTAATAAGGTGTCCTATTTCTCCAAAACAACTAGCCTTCTCCTTCACATTCTCCTTTCGTGACCTCTCACCACGATGAGGTTTCGTCCTTTATTTACCTAATAGCTATATTGAACCTTCCTCCCTCGTCCATCTTAAAGGTACCCATAAGCCCTCCACCTCCTTGGACTAACTTCTTAGCCCGACAAACGTCTTAGTCCCTTGAAGTGATTCTTATGTCCTTCATACGGAAGTCCTTATTTATCTTAAAAAAGACATCTATACGTGGAGGGGAAATTCAAAAAGAGAAAGAGGAAGAGATTCAAAACGGAGAATCGAAGGAAGGATATATGGCTCTTGGGGATTATGTTCTTTTCTTTCAAAAACTTTTCTCTTAAAAACATGTTTTTGAAAATACTTCTTCCAAAAATGTTTTTAGAAAAATAATTTTTCTAAAAGTTTTATCTGTTCTGGTAACCTTAAGCTCTGATACCACGTGTAACACCCCACACCCGTTAAGGTCACTCACTATGGGAATGCTTTAACTTCGGTGGAGTATCTTAAGTGAATATAGAACAGAAATATTACAACAAGACAGATATAAGTAATACCTGAGAATTTAAAACATCATTTCATTGCAGCGGAAATTAAAACATGTTTGGTTACATCACAAAACCATAAACAAGAGTCAAGTACATAATATCCGTCCTGATAAAACAAAAGTACATAATCCCACTAATAACTAATAGCCATAATAGAAAAGATAAGCTGGGCTTTACATCACGGTCCAAGCTCCAAAAGATAGATAAAGCAATCTGATCAAAGCCCACTAGTGCTAGGCCCACTCTGAGAACCTGAGGGTTGGGGAAAAAGATAAAAACAACGGGGTCAGACATAAGTCTGAGTGAGCCCTATAACTTTAACAATACAATCATTAAAGTAATTAGGGTATGATATAAACCTGGTACGGTACGACTGGGGATAAATGACTACACTAAGCAGCCAACTAAACTTAGGATGAACTAAGATAACGGTAAAGACGCGCCTATCCACCCAAGGATAAATACTACACTGCACCACACCAGATCTACCCGCCCAAGGGTAATTCCTATACTGCACCACACCAGATCTACCCACCCAACGGTAATTCCTACTTAAAGGTTGATCCATTAAGTGTACTTAGCAATTTTAATAGTAGCCTAGCTGACTACATAGGTGCCGTCTGCCCCTATCTCCACTAGGTGTACCCACAACTTAGTAATTTTAATAGTAGTCTCGTGTACCCCTAGCTGACTACATAGGTGCCGTCTGCCCCTATCTCCAGTAGGTGTACCCACAACTTAGTAATTTTAATAGTAGTCTCGTGTACCCCTAGCTGACTACATAGGTGTCGTCTGCCCCTATCTCCACTAGGTGTACCCACTACTCCCATTCGATCGGCTCCCTAACGTAGATACCCGTGCTGGCCCCACAGTGGGGTGTATCACTCCCCAAAGTGGCAACCCGATACATTCAACGGTGCACGGCTTATACCTACACGATGCAACAACGTCTTACCTACCAGCCCGGGTCCATACACGCATATGAAACCCGTTGGACTTGCGTTGCCACCGCTAACCCGTTTTTGGCCTCTTATAGTCAAGCCCAGTATGCGTGTCCCGTCCTCGACATGGGTCGAGCCCAATAAGATACATATGGGTTACTGGATGAAATGGGCCCCCACAAGCTACCCACCTAAGCTTGTCTCTTTTTCTAGTGCATCCCACTTAACCCTTTTTAATAATCATGTCCACTTACATGTTTAAAGTTTGGTTAAGTCATCTAATCATATTTCAATTGCCACTCAAGGCACCCACTAGATTTCCCCATGCCACCCAAGGCACTTACTTGATTTCCACCTGCCACCCAAGGCACTTACTTAACCCTTTAATCATGTTTAATTACATGTTCCACTTAGGTTAAGTATTCTAATCTTATCTTCTATTGCCACCCAAGGCAACCACTAGATTTTCCCCATGCCACCCAAGGCACTTACTTAACCCTTTAATCATGTTTAATTACATGTTCCACCTTGGTTAAGTATTCTAATCGTATTTTCTATTGCCACCCAAGGCAACCACTAGATTTCCACATGCCACCCAAGGCACCCACTTAACCCCTCATGTCCCTCTACATGCTAATATGGTTAAGTGTTTCTTAATTGATTAAGAACGTAACCGTTGTAAAGACCTCTCACATTAGACTATCTTTTATGGCAGCTGGATTTGCCGGTCGGGTCCGGGCAGCCTTACGCCATAACCGAGTCTAACCTCGTGTCTTTACACTTGTCACGTATTTAGTTTATGCCTAAGACCTCTCACATTGGGCCAATCATTTGTAGTCGCTGGATTTGCCGGTCGGTTCCGGGCAGTCTTATGCTACAAAAGGGTCCAACCTCGTGTCTTAGTCGATTAATTACACCTAATTAATCACCCCCATAATTTGTATTAATTATCCCTAATTAATTACAAATTTAACGATGTACATAATTGACTCAATTATGTCCATCCACTTTATGGTATGCATAATCATACCAACTTCACACCATTTTATTAACATGAATATTAACCCCATCGTTCCCCACGTAATTCGCCAACATGACATACTTAAAAGGGAAGATTCGTCACTCATACAATGGGTTTAACTTGCATAACATTAGCATCAACATGGGTTTTAAAGGTGTCAACATGCATATAGCATCAAACCCAACTAGCATAAATAATCAACCCAAACTTGCATGAATCACATATGTCATAAAGGGGTAACTTGCATAAGCTACTTATGTCATTCAAAGGGGTAAACTTGCATATGTATGCATCTCATACAAAGGTGTAAACATGCACATGTTACTTGCATATAATCAAACACCAAACTTGCATAACATGTCATATATGAACTTGCATATAATCATACACCAAACTTGCATAACATGTCATATATGAACTTGCATATAATCATACACCAAACTTGCATAACATATCATATATGAACTTGCATATAATCAAACACCAAACTTGCATAACATGGTGTCATAATGGATCAATGTTTATCATAGCGATTTGCATAACTAGCATCATGAACATATAGCCTAAAAACTTGCATAACTTGCATAACATCATGATCACCTAGCATATGACTTGCATAACTTGCATAACATCATGATCACATAGCATATGACTTGCATAACTTGCATAACATCATGATCACATAGCATATGACTTGCATAACTTGCATAACATCATAATCACATTGCATATGACTTGCATAACTTGCATAACATCATAATCACATAGCATATGACTTGCATAACATCATAAACACATAGCATATAACTTGCATTGATCCACATTCATAGCCATAACCTCATTATATCCTATCATAATCATTTCAACAATTGGTCATTAAGGCTATAGAAACTCACAACTTGTTGATTAGCACTACTATGAAGAGGATTAAGTTGCTAGAGTTGATTAGAAGTTGATTTGAGAAGCCATCTTCCTCTTTAATTTGTTGGTGGCTCCTTCTAGTTGCATTTTGACGGCATAACGACGTTGTCTCCAATTTTAGTATGAATTAGGGTAGTCTTACGGTATATTTATAGATTAGTTAAGTGTTTTAGGCCATTAGATTAACCCTAAATCAGATTAGAGCCATCAGATCTCGTCACTAGCCACCAAAACCAAGCCCATATCCCAAATCAGTGCACCCAGGTCACCTGGGCTCGACCAGGGAGGTCGACCCCCAGGTCGACACTAGGGTCGACACCCTAGTCGACCTGGTGGGCAGGTCGACACCCATGTCGACCCCCAGGTCGACTCCCTCAGTCTGGCGGGAATTTTCCCGCCTCTTCTGAAATGTTTAAATTTTTATATTTAAATCTGTTTTTAATTTCTGAAAACTTCTTCGGGCCTTAACTAGGTCATACGGACTCCGATTTTCGAAAACTCGGACTCTATTTCACGTATTTTTCCGAGACGAACGCAATGGCATAGCCCATTTCCCCTGATTCAGATTTTAAAATTTAATTCTGCCCTGTTTTATATTATAGCAAGTTATTCAACATACGGGGTGTTACAGTTAGTGAGATTTACTCACATTTGCAGTTCATCGTTAAAGAACGATAAACTGTTATTTGATTTGAATCAAACAATTTATTTCGTCATAAATTCATGCGAGCCCCAATCCACTTCCAGTCAGTTCCAGCGTGTAGCCACCGTCCATACAATCCCAACGGATCTTGTTTCGATGATTTTCGATCACGTATGATGAAGATATTAACATTACAAATTCATATACTATTTAAACTAACATTAAACTTGATAATATTTTTAAGGCGGGCTTCACCTTAACTTATGGCCCATCCCCTTCACTTGAAACCCAATACGCGATACCTTTCTTCCACTCTGAACACAACCGATGCTTGCTTCACCCCTTTCCAACCATCATCGATTTCTTTCTCCCCCAAATTTCCGTTCTCTACTCCACGGCAACTTCCAAACTCCTCACCGTTGAACTCCTCATTTCAGTCTCCATCATCTCCTCACCAAAGGATTAAACTCGATCTCCCCTCATTCATCTCGACGTCGAATCTTTCCTGAAGCTATACAGGAACCGCACGACGAGAAATTACACCGGACTTCACCAAAACTTTCGAGCATGACCTAATTTCAACCCCAAACCAGAAATCATCATCAGCTCGAGCCAAAACTCGTTGTATTTCGATCAAAATCTAACCCTAGCCGACGATGGAAAAACATAGGACCCCAAAACCACCGTCGAACTCGATGCAGTGTATACCAAATTGAAGCTCACTCGAATACGAGCTCAAATATACCTCTATTATAATTTATAGAAGTTTGTTTGATTTTCTCTTGATTTTAGAAGGAAGGGTTTTTACTGTTGAAGAAAACAAAAGAGAGCGGCGACAATTTCTTTTTGACCAGAGAGAATAAGAAAATTTAGGGTTAGAAGTAAAGGTAGGGTATTTATAGAAGCCATAAATATCTAGATATTTTATAGAAGGAATATTCCCGGTATATTCTCCATCGTTAATTCGTCTTCTAAAAATCCGTGTGCTCACACACGTTACCTAAAAATCACGAAAATGGACATGCAGCTACAATTCGACATTACGGTCCCAACGAAACTGGTTTCGTCAAATTTCGATTTCGTATGCTCACACAACATATTTTTAACCGTCGAAATACTGACTGTTTCTCACTCTAAAAATCCGTACGACCAGACAGTAACTCTAAAAATCACGAAACTGGAAATCTAACAACTATTTGACATTGCGGATCCAACAAAATTAGTTTCATCGAATTCAGACTTCGTTTGCAAAAGTGGCTTATTTTTACAGCTCTGAATGACCCATTTAAATATATAAATATATTTAAATATAATTAAATTAAATATTAATAAATTAATATTATTGTATATATTCACAACAGAATATCATACAGCTCTAGAATATTCCTATATGAACTTCTAACTCGATATTCACTTCTGGGTCAACCCGATATTCGATTTATATTGAAATTCCTTTTTAAAATATAAATAATTTCTTTATAAATTATAAAGGAATTCCACATCGACTTTTCTGAAATTTGATTGGGACGTAAATCAAAATCTATACGACGAAATCCCGATTTTTCTCTTCCACTAGAAAGATATACTCCACCAGCTCCACACGTTTCTTGTTTCACTAAAATCCGACTTAAAACGAATCTTGTACATTCAGTTGAAGTTCAGATCGCCAATTTACGAACTGCAGCGCCCTTTCGAGCTCGATTTTAATTATATTATAACTCTACGTTCAAACTGTCGTTTATATCGCCGCGGTTGCACTTATGAGACTCGAGGTGGAGTTTTGAGAGTGAAGAAGGGTGGTCGTGTGATAATGCGAGGAGTTTTGGAGGAGGGAAACCTATATAGTTTGGTCGGTTCAGTGGTCAACAATGAAAGGCGGGTGACGGTTGAAGAACCTAGTCCACAGCAAGGTGGAGAGGTTAATATGGTCACTGTTGATGGTCCTAAGGTGGAGGATCATGGTATCGACAAGGGTCCAGATGTTGATGATGCTCGAGGGATACTAGAGATGAAGAGATCATGTCAAGCAGAAGACGGATGTCGAGTTGTGAAATTCACAAAGATAAGATGGAGGTCTTTGTGGTATTACAAACGCTTTTGAAGATCGTTGTTGGCGTGGTGCACGGATGATGGAGGTGCACCATTAGGGGGCGATGGTGGAGGTTTGTAATGATGTTAATTGAGAAAAGAATGTTGAAAGTGAGAGCTAAGTTGGCTAGTGTTGAGTGGAGGAGATGTTGTGATTTGGTATCAAGGCGGAGTGTTGAGAATTGTGATACACAAATCACAATTGTAGGCTACAAATTTTCTGATCCATTTTTGGTGGATAGATTTGTTGCTACTTTTGTGAGATATTTGAAAGTGAAGGCAAAGATTATCTGGCCCTTATTCAAATAGATATTTGATATATATGAAGATAATTTGGATGACAAGTTTACTTGGGTGGCAAGTTTACTTGGATGTCAAGTTTACTTGGGTATGAAGCAATTCACTCTATAAAAGGCCTAGTTGATATCTTCATTATATGGTGGAAAAATTTGTCATTGTTTTTCATTATCTTTCTCCTCAAATTGTTTAGCCATTAGATATTCTCTACCTATTTCTCAATAAGGTTATTGGTTCAAGTTGTAATTGTTTATAACGATAGTTGAGATCGCTTGCAAACAATTTTTATTGGTGAATCAATAAAAAGGGTGGTTGGGTGGAATATCGTGTGCTCATATTTCCGATATTTTTGTGGTGTTGTTTAATTTTTCAATCACATTCATCTTCAAGTGATTGGATGAAAAAGATCAGTTTTGTTTTTTCGGGTGTTTTGTCAAACTTCCGCTGCACACAAAACCCCAACATCACCTTCGGAGATGATCAATTTGCCTGCAAACGTAGACAATATACCATTTATTAGAAAGTGAAATTTGCATCATTTCATAAACATCTGACCTATACGTAGTGAATTTGGTTATTTTACTCACTCTGAAGAAGAGCACACAAGCCTAAGCACAAAATAAACAATAGGAGTACGGAGCTAGATGTCCTCATTTCTTTGTGAGACAATGGAAAATAGACTAAACATGTCAATTTGTATTCGCTTTTTAAATTTGCATTGAAGATAGATATATAAATTAATAAGCATATGATTACTAGATATTTTATATAACATTGCAAAATAAGTGAAATTATTCATGTCTTCTCCCATGTTTGCATTGACACCATTCATTGTAGCAATTCCTCCTGCACGTTTAACGAATATGGCACCTTAGTGACTGCATGTGTGATGCCAAGCACGCATCCGCATCCAGCAATAATAGATATAACGAATGAACTACTTATGTCGTTTATCCCATTAACATCTGCGCTTTTGTTTATTCTGCCTATTCACTCCCTCATTACTCGTTTCCAGTATTACTCCTTCATGTCATATTAAGCATAATACTCTCATAACTATTCTTAACGAATTCCAATCAATTCACTCCCCCCCATCATCCTGTTGATCATCAACATTACATAAATTTTATGTATATTAGATAAAATCCACATGCATTTAAACAACCATTTTATACGCATTTATAACTCAAACTGAAATACATAATATACAAATTTAAACAACCATTTTCACTAGACCGTATACATGCATACCAATACACATATAGCAACCAACTAATCAATCTAACACAATCCACACACACTCAATTACTCATTTTAATGCATAATGGGAAACCACGTAGCTGAAACAATCCAAGTTCCAGGAGACCGAATATATAAATAGTTTAATAGTAGAATTCAAATTCCAAGTAAATACAAAAGTTCAAAACAAGATAAAATTTACTGTAAAACGAAGATAGTCGAAATGAAAATTTTGAGCGAAGCGTTACCATAGTCATACTCGGTTGAAGGCTGATTAGGGCGAGCGATGATCTAACAAGGCAAGCGGTCATCTGATACGACGAATGGTCGTCTAACAAGGTGAGCGGTGAACTGCTATAAATGGCCGATTAGAAAGAAGAAATTATACATATGAAGAAATAGTAGCAGCAAAAATGATAAGATTTATAACTTTCTTAAATTAGCTCAAGTTTAAAACTCAATATCTAAGTTAAAAACAGCAAAAATGACTGTTGCATTGATTAATTTGAATGAACACGGTTAGTACTATCCTTCTAATACCATGAAAAAAAAATTGTTGGCTTAAAGGCTGAAAGCAGAAAATCTACCAATTATTTCTCATCTAAAAAAGTTAAGACTTTTTCAGCTTGCATTACTTACTATACCAAAGCTTAAAAGATAAGCAACAGTTATAAATGCAATAACCAATCGATCATAGAAGAAAAAGAATCAATGTACAATTAAAAGAAGGAACCAATATCATTTCAAAAGTTTAAAAGAAAAAAACATATCAATATAAATTCAACTACTGGGACAGAAGAAAGAGAAGTGAAAACAGGATTAATCAAGTAAGCCGGTTTTTTATCTTCAATATTATGATCTACAAGTATATGTTGGAAAGGACAATACATGTAATTGCAGAAGCAAAAAAACTCACTTATAGATCTCTGTTTCTAAATACTCGAATCCAGCCTTCAATCTTTCTACAACATTCATTTCCTACAATAATCAATCTGATATCAAACAGTTTTCCTTCATAATTAAAAAAAATGTGGTCGAGCTTGTATGATGAGAATTATTCAGAAAAGAACCTAAATTGTTTCAGAATTGCAAAAGTTGTGAAAGGAGGTAATAAATTTCCAGTACAAAGGCCATAACACTAGATTTATGTAGAGCAGAAAGAACGAATATAAAAAACGATTCAAAAATGAATAAATTTCTAGATCAATCCACTTATCGATTACTAAATAGATTTATGAGTTAGTTCCTTTCAAGCCGACTATATTAAAGTGTAAATTTACCTAATTTCGTGACTCCTGGCTTTGCGTTATGCTCTTCTTCTCCCTTCGTTTAGTGAGATTTGAAAATAGATAAGGAATTCTTAATTAAATTAGATAACAAAATGAAAATGAACTAGAGGATGAAAGCGAAGAAATTGGAGGAATGGCTGATTGGAGAACAGCGTCTTACTTGATTCGTATTGCAAGGATGAAGTGGAATGCGTTCTCCAATTGAGTCGCGATTCTGGTCCGAAGGAGAAGCAGGCGGAGGAGGAGGAAAAGAATTCGTGATGAGAAAGGAAAACGCGGAGAAGACAAACGGAACAAATATCTAATGGACGAATACAATGCCAAATTTCATTGGCACATGCAAATTGATTTTGACCCTCTTGAAACCTCCCTAACGGTCGGTTTAATATATGGATTAAAAGTTGTAATATTCGCATATTCACATATATCATTTACATTGGTTAATCATTTTTTACTATACATTTTTCTTTCTTTTAACAGTTCAAAACATTAATTGTTAAGTACACAATGATTATGTCATTCACAAAATTTTTAGAGAAAATCTTCTCTAACTATTTTAAAATTATACAACGATCGGTTTTTCCACCGTTGTACGGTAATATTTGTTTATCACGGTTTATTTTGATGTTCAACTAAAATTAATAAAAAAAACGCAAACTGACTGTTAGGGACGTTTGCTTACACTCATTAGACCAAAATCAATTTTTCCAAAATAAAAAAAAAACATGGAAATGTCTATAACATGTCTCGTTAAATTTCTTCAATCTAATTCACTTAATCTCTCTAATTTTGAATATTCTTTATCACATTATTGTTTGATGTTCAACTAAAATTAATAAAAAAAACTAGTTTTTTCTTTTTTAACTATACAATCTGACGGTCGGTTCCCCACCATTATGTGATTGTACTAGTTATCAAATTAACCATTAGGGAGGTAGCCAAAATCAATTTTTTCAAAGCAAAAAACAACTAGTTTTTCTTAAATCTCTTTAATATAATTCATTTAATTTTCTCTGCATTTTTCTCCTTAGATCTCTCTAATTTTAAATATTCTCTAATATGTTTTTTTAAAAGTTTAACTAAGATTAATAAACAAATAATAATTTTTTTTTTTAGACTATGCAATGTGACGCTCGGTTGTCCACCATTATGCGGTTGTACCAATTTATAATGATAAGTTAGATGATCCAACTCAACGGTATCTAGGGCTGTAAATCGGTCGGATCGGACGAAAGTGTGTTCAGTTTCTGTCCTAAAAAAAATCGGATCGAACGAAATTTTTTCTCGAACAATTTTCGTTGTCCTAATTCGTGGTCTAAATAAAATCGGTCGGACACGGACATATGTTTTTCCGACACGGACACGATCGGATTCAGTCGGAGATGGTTATGTATATAACATTTTGTACATTTTGCTAGATTTTCTCTTAACTATACGTCAGATTCCAAGTAATTCGGACGAGCCTAGACCGAACATAGGTAATCACGGATACGAACGGACGTCGGACATTCGAACAAAATTTACAGCACTAACGGTAACCAATTAAACAAAGAGCAAATAAGAATCCCGAGAAATTGTCCAAGTCAACAAAATAATAGAAAATAATGCTTGTTCTGCAGCAGCAATAAATGTTCGTTTCCTGACATCAAAGGAAAGAAGAAGAAAATAATAATAAGAAAAAGGTAAAAATCAAATAGTATTTAGATAAATGGTCTTCCAATCAGTCACAAAGAGTGCAAAAACCACATAGGTAATTTCCATCTACTCATTTGAACACTTGCATTCAACTGTTTTATGCTTTCCATCTTTCATGCTAAACTCAAATAAATCCCCAAAAATCTCTCCTTTTTTCTGCTTCTTCCTGCCAGCAAGTTCTAAATCATATTCGGACTTTTCATCTTCATGGAACTCCAACAGCACACCATGGTCATCTCCTTCCTCCACTTGATAAGTAGTAAATGCAATTATTTGCCACAACAGAGGACTCGCAGTGCAACTCAGAGTAAATTGATAAACTGCTGCATCCCACAAACAAAGCGATATCCCTAAAACTGTTAACCATAATCCATTCATCTCTACTCTCATAGTATGCAAACACTAAACGTTGTTTCACTACCATAAACAACATATCTTTATTTGGAGACTCCACAAAATGCCTCTGATCAGTCAACGATGCATCAAACGGAATACCTGATGTCCGTTTTCGTTCACCAACAGGCACTGAATTAACGTGAAAGAACATTGTTTCACCGCATGCCACTATAACATAAAGCCTCTCTTTATGAAATATATGATATCCACGATACAGCTCCATGTCTGCTTCGTCTCTAAACAAGTCCAAGCAGTACCATTCAAACTGGAGGTGCCGTCGAATTTCAGAAAGTGAATGCTTGATTTCACTGCTTGACCGGGGCTGCTTAAGGCAGCAACCATGACTACCTGCTTTGGATTCGAAGAAGCGTTGTACGGAGAGACGGTGACCACGGCTTTACGTAACCGCAAATCAACGCAATCGTTAGAAACCGGGAAAGGGAACGAAGGAAAGGGAACGAAAAGTAAAGGCCGGTGGATGGGTTGACAACGTACAGATTGGAACTTTTACGATTGGTTGTTATTAAGAAGCCATTGGAAGAGCCAAAGCATTTGTATAATAGAGGGAAACGGAGAGGATAGCTGTAGGTTTTCCGGCTGGAAAAGCTGTAGAATTTGGGGCATTCTTTGAAAATAAGCCATGGGATTGTTTTTGCTGATTTGTCGATGCAAGTTCGACGATGCATTTCTGATGATTTTCTCCATGACTGACAGACGACGGATAACCGGATGAAGGAGATGAGATCGAGTTTATGGATGATTATGTCGAGAATATCATCGTCGAGATTACACCGCGAAGCAGCCATTGAAAAACTCGAATGAAATTGCAAAATTAGGGATCTGGAATTTTGGGTTGAAGGCGAAGAGTATGGATCTGATGAAAGAAACAGTAAAAGCGGAGTAAACGAATGAATTTATAGGGATCCACACATGTGATTCATCCTTAGTTCAAAAAATAACGTGGCCAATTCTGTTAGCTTTACACACCCCAACTAAAAATTTTAAAAAAATATGACAAATTTACCTTTCTATATTATTGTAACATATTCATTTTTTCATTCTATTATGCATTTTACACATTGTAAAATATTATAAGATCGAAACGACAATTATTCGAAGAAGACAATATTTTTTTTATATTAAAGGATAATGTTTTATTTTAAATTTTGTGTTTAAAAAATATATTTATAGTTCAATTGTTTTTCGAATTGAATTGAAATGTAACTTTTTATATTACACAATTAATGAAAATGATAATTATGAATCACTACTTCATTGAATTTTTGCTTTCATTTTTTAATTTTATTATTAATGTTAAGTTATTATCTTCAAAATGAAGGGCAATTCTGGCATATATGGGGGTGACAACAATAAAAGGAGGAGTGTGATGCATTTTTTTTAAATAATGTACGGCCTAGATTTAAAAGCTAACCAGAGCTACGACCTAGACGTATATTAATGTCAGCGTTGCTTTAGGCCTATCAATGCATACTTTCGGATGCGGATAATGTCATATTCGCATTCATATCCGAAACCCTTTTACGGATATCGGATATCCGCATCCGCGGATACGGACGGATATCGGATAATTATCCGCTCTGCCAGCGGACGACAAATCAGTGAACATAAATAATTTTTTTTAGTTTAATATTAAGCTTTTTCAACCCAATTAATTACTAAAGTGCTATAAATAAATAAGTATGATGATAATATATAATTTTGAGCAATATGCATGCGTTTATAGACTTTCAATTTTGCAAAATAATAAATTAGTATACCTAATTATGTTAAAATATACATAATTTAAGCTATAATCGAAAACAAAAACGGACGGATAATTTTCGGATGCGGATATGCCTACATTCGCATCCGCATCCGCTTTTTCGGATATCGGATATTTATCCGGATGCGGATGCAAACGGTTTCGGATTTTTCGGGTATCCATTGATGGTCCTAGTTGCTATGGAAGGATGCAATTACCACGGATCTTAATTACATTATTAATGTGTTTATGGCTGAAAACGTTTTTCGGTTGTGAACATTAATGGCGGGTCTTTGAAATCAAAGTTAATGTGGGGGGGGGGGGGATCAAAGTTCAAAGTTACTTGTGAAGTGGGTTCCTAAAGTTATTTTATTGTATAAAAGTTGTTTTTTTATTATTATTTTTTGCTGCAGTGCTTAAAATTAAGGAACAGTTTGACTCAAATTTAGTTTAGATTTCAAAATACAAAAAAAAACTCATTGTTTTAAAAGTTTATAAATTAAGTTCTTATTTTCCGAAAATCAAAAAAAAAAAAAAACAAAGTAAAATCTTGACAAACTTCAAAATTAAATTCAACACATATTCATTCAAAAAAACTTAAAATAATGATTTAAATACAAAAAAACAAAACAAAAATCACATTCCAGCGAATTTCAACAATTTTTAGTAATATTGCGGACATCGCAACAGCAATTTGTAAAAAATAC
Source organism: Allium sativum (assembly GCA_030737875.1). Lineage (NCBI taxonomy): Eukaryota > Viridiplantae > Streptophyta > Magnoliopsida > Asparagales > Amaryllidaceae > Allium > Allium sativum. The sequence continues at coordinate 2,272,242 of JASFAX010000061.1, read as the reverse complement.
AGTTTTCATGCAATTTTTGCTGATTTGTTTCAAAATTTTAAATTCAAAATCTACACTTATTTAAACATCGAAGTATTGCAGAAAAATCATCAAAAAAAGAAAAGAAAAAATGCATACAAATGAAAAATGTTTCATTTTTAGGTAAATTGCAGTAAAAGAAACCGTTATTTGCAATGATTGCTGACGTTTCAGCAATTTTTCACTCGATAACACATATATACAATGCACTATAAGATAATTGCAGATATATCAGCAATTATTCATAACAATCGCAGATATTGCTGCAACTTTTTTTTTCCATTTTTATTACCAGCCGTACACTGTGAATAATTGTTGAAATATCAGAATTATTTCACAAAAGTTGCTGATTTTTTAGATTTTTTTTTTTTTGAATTCTTCCTTGAATATTTACAATTTTTTGAAATTCTTTTTATGCAATAGCGCGAAAAAACTGAAAAATACGTTACTACAGTAATTAAAGACCAGCTTTACATATAAACTTAGGGAGAGGGCCGCATTAAATAAAGTTTGGAAATAGGGATGCCTCCCAAATTTCCACTAAAATAAATTTATAAAATTATTAATATTAAATCAAGATACCTAAAGAATAGGAACACCAGAATCACCACTGCTCATATCTATGGCTGTCGCTCGCAACTTCCAGAATCACCACTGTTCAGTGCATGCCGTTGTTTGAGAAAATCACCGCCAGACTTGAGTGTTGGTCATCTAAGTTGCTTAGTCAAGCGGGTCGCATCACGCTTGTCAAGTCAGTTATTATTGCTATGCAGGTGTATTAGGCTCGAACATTCTTCCTTCCGCATAAACTTCTTTGTATGATTAAGACTGTGTTCATGAAATTCATATGGAAGGGCAACATGCACAATAAGTATTTAGCTCCAATTTCTTTCAAGGTACTTGAAAAACCAATTAATAAAGGGGGGCTCGGGATAATTAACACTAATATTTGGAATCAGGCGGTCTTTGCTACTCACATTGACGCTTTATTGAGCAAGAAGCAAAGCCTATGGGTACTTTGGTCTCATGCTCATATTATCAAACAAAAATGCTTTTGGAACATGAATATTTTGTAGAGTTACAACTGGACTTGGCAGAGCCTCCTCAGGCTGAGACGGAAAATACTCGCTTTCTTTAAGTTTGGCACGGATGCTTTTACCAATACACGGTTCTGGGTTGACCCTTGGATTGAGCACGGGTTTATTGCATGCAGTGCCATCTCCTACCTGGAATGTGACCTTTCTGGGATCCCTAATGACAGCACAGTCCAAGACTCACTAGTTGAAAATCACTTGAACTTGCCAGCGATAGCCGATCAAGATGTGAATGCTTTGTGGAGTAAGATAAGAGCTACTGAGAACAAAGGGTTTGCTAGAAGAGCTGTCTCTTGGCAATGCAAAGGTGAGGAGTTCCACATTAAAACCTTATATAAACCGCTACAAAATTCTTCATCGTTGATTAGTTGCAGGTGGTACAAGGCGATTTGGCGCAACGACAACAATGCAAAGGACAACTTACTTCTATGGAAAATCATAACTGGAGCGCTGTTAACCAATGAGAAACTTGCCGGTTATGGGATGACAATTGACGTAAGATGTCGCTACTGCAATACGGTTAGGGAAAATGTTCAACACCTTTTTTTTGAATGCGATCAAAACTAAAGAGATCTGGAATGAAGCACTCCACCAAATACATGAAACGTGCTCTCGTAACACCAGCATTATGGAATGGCACAGAATTTGCAATAAGGTCCGTGGGAGAAGCCCAAGGGCCAGGTTATTTTGCTATGTTCTCAAGAAAATTGTTACAAATATTTGGTGGCAAAGGAACGCACGCATCTTTGATCCGAGCAAGGCTTTGAATCAGGCGCAGTGGAAGCATTTTGTGTGGCACGACATCAGGGACGGGCTGAAATTCCTTAATTTTACTTTTGACCCTGGTATTTTTGGTTAGCGCTTTGCTTGCTCTTGTATATATGTGTTTTGTGTTAGTTCCTTAAGGCATTGGTATACAATGTTGCCTCTGTTTTCTTTTGTTTTTTGCTTCTCTCTTTGTAATCCTTTATAATCGTCTTTCGGTATATCAATAAAATGGTAGCGGGTCATTTAACTCCCGTTGGCTTTGCCAAAAAAAAGCCAAAAAAAGTGCAGAAATGTCTGCATCTACTGAGAAATAATGCAAACATATCTGTGAATGCTAGCTTAATATCTGCAGACATATGTGCAAATATTCCATAAAAAGCCAATTTTCATAGTAAATCAAAACTGCAGATATGTCTGCAATTATACAATAAAATTGCTTATTTGTCAGCATTTTTCCTAAAAGCGAACTGTTTTTTGTCTACATTCGTTTAATATTGATTTTTTCAAGATTATTCTACAATAAATATGATGTTGAATATAATTTGAAACAAAATTTAAAATTTCAAAACGTTTATAAAAAAATGCATAAAATGATAAAATTGTTGTCTATCATTACGTCTACGTTAGTATTTTTTTTGAAATTTGCAATTTTTCCTGAGGCACTCTGTTTTTTCTTCTTTTGGATACATCTTTTTTGAAAATTTTCTTACATAAATACAAAAATGAATAAAAATTAAGACGAATTATGAAGTTTGAAAGAAAAAATTTTTTTTGATGATTTTCGAAAAAGATGACCTAATTTACATATTTTTTGATAAGAATGTTTTGTGTATTTTAAAACTTAATAGATACCTTAGTTGAACTGTTCATTTCTTATTTGTTTGACATTTTGTATTTTATTTTTTTGGCAAGACCAATCGGTTATAACGTGATCCGTAATACTTTTCTCATTACAACAAATAATAAAAACAAAATAATACAGGAGACCGGGGATCGCCAGTCTGCTAGAGACATCTTAATTCTAGAACATATGAACACCACATAGGGTGAGAAGTAAGCTAGAAACTAGAAATCAAAGTACAATATTACAACCAGTAGCTGCCTAAGCATCTTGTATTTTATGTCAATATGCAACCATTTTCTATTATATAATATTTATTTATGGATAATAATTTATTCAAGAAATATACAGCAAAAAGTCCAAATTTATCCTTCTAATCTCTTTTTTCCGTTTTCTTTTTAAAAAAATTGATTTAGTAAACAAAAATCAAGTTTTCAATAGTTTCTCTTCTCAATTTCCTCTTATATGAAATCGTCTTTTAGATAAAAAGTTTACAGAATGACTTTAAGTCTTCAAATTTTCAATTCTAAGTCCATAAGTTTGAAGAATACTTGTGTCAACTCTAACAAATAGATGACAATTATAGATTGCATGATAACATACTGATTTTGCTTTCAACATAACAGGTTTGTTCACGACACAACGACTATCACTTCTCCTTGTTCGTTGTACCCATCAGTTCAAAAAAAAAAAAGACCGCCTTTTTTAGTATTATATTATTTAGCTTTTAGAGCAAAGATTAGACTATCATGGCAGACCGTGCATTTGAAGAAGAAAAACAAAGATTTTGAGAAAATATAAAGAACTCTGGGAGATTCATAACACAACAGAAAAGGTAAGAAATGTAGTTGTTCAATGCTATTGTGCATTCACAGGGCATTTTCCAAGGTTAGGCAGACCAAGCGGCTGTTTATGGAAACATTTCAAAAAGAAGACGTTAACGATGAATAATAAATTTCAAAAAAATATATAGTATTGTCTATTTATTTAAAAATAATTAGTTCACTGGTGATATACTCGGCAATCCCCACGAGGATGAGATTTCAATTCCAACTGGACAGTATTATGTTGATACGGGGTTTTCGCTGCAAAATGGATGTCGTAGTATTAGGTATCATATTCTTATTTTTAGGAAACTGTAAGTCAATGGAAATCGATCAATGAAAATTTTAATTTCCACCATTCCAGTTTAAGAATGGCTATTGAGAAAACATTTGGAGTATGAAAGAAAAAGTTCGTCATTTTCAAGAATATGCCAACATATTCCTTCAAAATACAGGTAAAAGTTATCGTAGCTGCAATTGGTTATACATAGTTACATACAAAAATACAATATAGATGATCTAGATTTTATGGCATATGACGATGTTCCCGATCTTATTCGGTTGAGTACCCAGAAGAATATTACAGTATCCAAAATAGACAAACATAACACGTGAACGAGTTCAACAACATACGAACATCGAAACGGTAGTAGTCTGAGATAACATAAGAGATAAAATAGTTGCAGTAGAGCTGCATTGATAAATTATATTATTTAATTTGTATTTCCCAGTATTGTCTAATTATATGTCTGTATTTTAGTTTATGAACTATTGTTTCATTTCAGTTAACTGTGTATTACACAACAAACAAAAAAGTAATTAACTGTTAGCACCAAATAACTAGGGAAAACCGAAGGCCAAAGCTAAAGTGAATGTGTGCTGAAGACAGAAGGCCTTCAATACAGTTAGAACTATGCCTTCAGAAAGCTGTCGTTGATCAAGAGAAGACTTAAAAGTTCTTGATAAAGGAAGAGTTTCTTTGTCAATTTGGGTTGCTTGACCTGTCTCGATCTTTTATTTCTCAAGAAACTTCTTCTGCTTCTCCTTCTATTCCCAAAGCATCTGATGCTTGCGCTTTTGGAGAAGACATTGCACTGAAAGATTCCAATGAGAAGCCTACTTTAAAGAAATGCACAGACCCTGCTGGCGGAGCTGAATCATCTGCCCAGCCTAAGTTACCTACTAATGTTGAGGAAGAGGTCGCACATCGCGAGGGTAAAGCCCCTGTAAAGACTGGCGAGCAGCTCGAGGAAGGAGAGCACATAGGCAAAGGCGATTCTACTGTTGAGATAGGAGACGTCGACCCCACTCTTCCACTTGCAACGGAGGAAGACATATACGGGGGCTTAAGCAATCTGAATGTCACTTTAAGCGAACTTTCTACGGGTGATATTGTAACTTCCAAGCTCGCTACACCGGTTACAAAGATGTCTTCCGAATTGGCTCTAACTCCTTCTCAAAAACCGTTTCTGAAATTGCAGCTTCTTTGACTCCGATTACGACGAGCGGTCTGTTGCTTGATGCACGTTAGAGCACACAGAACACACACTTAGAGTTTTTTATATGCATATCTTTCTTCCTTGCCCCAGTGTTTCCTATTTTCAAGACTGAACTCTCGCTTTATTTTATTTCAGGTCCAACCATGAGCCGCTCTTATGTATATGAATTCAACCGCTACGCAGGCTCGTATAATCAGTGTCGCCATGTGCCACTTCGCCCTTATAGCAGGGAGCCTAATGAGGATAGGAGACTGAGAAAGGCCCAGGAGGCACGGGACCATAAGGAGAAGGATGAATAGAATAGAAAAGCTCGAGATGATCATCATGATAGGGACAGAGGGAGGAGGATGAGAGGGGGAAAGGAGGGAGCGGGATGATAATAAGAAGGATCGTAGTAGAGGTGAAAAGCGTGCAAGAACCGATAAGGATCATGCCTCCGCTGCTCAAATTTCCACAAGCCTTCAACCTATTGCATCTTCAGTTGCCAACTCTCCTATTATTGACATCCTGAAAATTATTCATAGGCCACATCACACTCCCCTGCAAGCACCTAGCACACTCTCTTCACATTCTCCCAACTGGTTTTTGAGAGGCGTTTGCTTTGACTTTGACATAACTCCACTGGATAAAGATGTGATACTTAGGGTCTTGAGATGGTGAAAGAGGAGATTGAGAAGATGACGTGCTGGCAGAAGCTGGTTGATGAGCTCCAGAGAGTTAATAGGCTTAACTATGAGGTCATAATTACTATGGAAAATGACAAGGATGAATGGGACCGAACTCTCAAGGCTTGCAAAGTTGAAATCGAATACCTTTCTAAGTAGAATGAGGAGCTAGAGGCCAAGAATCACAGATTTAAGGAAAAGCTTTCTACTACTACTTCTTCTCATAAGCAGGTGGAGTTGGACCTTCTTGGGAGCATGCCCTGGACACAGCAACTACCACTGCTCAGAATTCTTCTACTGAGGCTATTATTTCTGATCCTAAGTCTCCTATTTTACCTTCTACAGGGCCCATTATTAATCTTAAGGAAAAGAAGGAAGCTGTTGAGGAGCACTATGAAGGCGATGATCCAAGTGCTTATGAAGTAAAGCTCAGAAGCCCTCCTACCTCAAGTAAAACCGGCGTTGATCCAGTGTTACCAATCTAGGGCCTCTTATTCTCTCCATATAGGCACAATAAATTTCTTGATTATCATTCATTTAAATTAGGCCTGGACACTCCGAAACATTCTCCTGCCGTGCCCGAAGGAACTAGAGCTAAAGCCATCTTTACTCCTTTAATTCAAGTGACAACAAGCACTTTTACTGCTACTCCTCCATCAGGCGATCCTTCCTTAGCTCTCCAGTCTACCCCCGCCTCTTCTTCTCAGCTTGGGTCTCAATCATAGAAAATTGCTGCTCTTCATGATTTTGATGACTGACTGGCTTATCCGGAGGGGAAACGGAAGATGTCAAAGAGCTAGAGGAGACCCCAGAGAAGGACGTTAAGGCTCACTCAGGAAAAGATGTCAAGGCTCAGTCAAGCAAAAATGTCAAGTCTCCATCAAAAAGGAACATGAAAAAGTGTAGTTCCCATAAGAAGGTGCTCACTTCGCCTTCCCTTGACATTGCAGAAGGTGGCGAAGAAGACGAAGAAGCTAAGGATGAGAGTCAACCCGCCGTTACACCTCCCCCAACCAGAGTTGGTAAGCTTACACTTAGGTCAGGTAGCTCTTTCAAAGACGGGAAGAAGAAGGATTGATGTGCTGGACTAGTCACTCTGCTTGTTTAGCTTTCTTGCTTGATTTTTATTTTGATCGGATGTTATGCGCCGACCCTCGCTTTTGAACTTGTAAAGATTTTCTTTTAAAACTCGCTTTGATGTAATAATATTGCTTTTGGTTTGCTGTACTTTAGCTTGGTCGTACATTCATATATTCATCTCTTTGCACAATACAAGTCTTTTGTTTGCTACAATGTCGAGATGAGCTTGTGGTATGCTTTCAGAGCATTGTCCCATTCCAATGTCGTTGTGTTGCCGCCATATCATAAGTCATTACGAATTGCATATGCCTAATGTGATCAACTTTGTCAAGTTTTTGATTTTGATTGACATGCTAGAAGTTTCAACTTTGTTGACTAGAGATCTCTGCCCTTGCCAACATGCATGGAGCTTCTGAGCTTGTCAATGCATCTAAGGGACCCGGTTTTATTGGTTTATCTTATGCTTCTTCTTGGAGAAAGTCTTTTAGTTCTTGTGCCCCTGGAGATGTCTTTGGTTTAGATGCCCCCGCTTGGGAGGTCTTATATTATGTTCCCCTGCATGGGATGTATTATATTTTAGCCCACTTTTTGTTGAAATCGGGCCGAGTAAATCAGGCACTGGCAATCTTATTGGGTTCCCTTCTTGGAGGTCCTGGGTTTTTTCTCCACACGGGAGGTCTTATATTTTGTGCCCCCGCAAAGGAGGTCTTATATTTTAGCTTCACTATAAGAAGCTTTTGTTGTTTATCGTTCCACGGGGCGAACGCCAGTCCTCTTACCGGATGCTTGACTTGGCAAGTGATCGCGGTTAGAGAACTGGGGCTCTGGACCTCCAACTTGAGGAGGAGCCCCTTTGGTGAAACTTACAACTTTTTTAGTCTTTACTACTTTTGGGAAGCCTTCTTTATTGCGTCATTCCACGAGGCAGACGGTGGTCCTTTTACCGGATGCCTAACACGGTAAGCAATCTCGGTTGGAGAACCAGGGTCCTGTACTTCTCACTTGGGGAGGTGTCCCTTTGGTGAACTTGCAATTTTTGTCTTTATGTTTTCTTGCCGCGATTTTCATTGCTTGACTCTCAGCGACTCCCTCTTTCGATCTACAAGGCGGTGCATTGCACCCTCGCATTTGTGCGAATTGATGTTTGTAGCACTTGTCACTTGAGATGTTTCTGTCGAGATGTGTTGTAAGGATTGCCAGATCTTATCGGATTTTGAGGATGTGAGCATTCTTTTGGTCGCCTACAATTTTAAATCGATTTTAAAGAAAATTTTGAATTATTTAAATAAATAAATTGCAAATGTATGATCGAGATAAGCATGCATGCTTTCATTTATAGAGATAATGTTCAATTACAATATTTGCAAAATATTTACAACCATTTTTACAGAGATTGAACAATGCATCAAGTGAAATATCGATGTTGATGGTTGATGTTCCAAGCTCTTGGTAACGGCATCCTATCAACAGTTGATAACTTGAATGTGTTATCCAAAAGCTTCTGACTGGTGATGTATGGTCCTTCCCAATTTGGCTCGAACACTCCTGTACCAGTCATCATCTGCTTCAGCACAAGGTCACCAACTTTGAAAATTCTCTGGCGAACTTTGGAGTAGAAATGTCTAGCTATCCTTCTCTGGTGTGCTTCTATTTGTGGCTAGGCTTCATCCCTTTGTTCCTCAAGCAGATCGAGTGCTTCCAGTTGTAGATGATTATTCTACGCTTGATTAAAATGGATTCTACGGTGCGTGGGAACTTCAAGCTTTACAGGAATCATAGCTTCGGAGCTGAATGCCAAGGAAAATGGTGTGTCCAGCCGCAGATTTGTGAGTCATTCTATACGCCCATGGTGCAAGAGGGAGCTCATCTACCCAACCACCTTTAGCTTTCTCGAGACGCTTTTTGATAGTTGACTTTATGATTTTGCTGACTGCTTCCACCTTCCCGTTTGCCTACGGATGGGCCACAGTTGCGAAGCTCTTTTGGATCTTGTACTTGGCACAGAAAGCTTTGTACTCCTCGCTCTTGAATTGAGTCCCATTGTCCGTTATTATTTTCTATGGCACACCAAACCTGCAAATAATATTTTTCAGCATAAAATTTATAGCTTTCTTTGAGGTAATGGTGGCTAGTGGCTCTCCTTCAGCCCACTTGGTGAAGTAGTCAATGGCGACAATGGGATATCTCATGTTGGACATTGCATTTAGAAATGTTCCAAATAAATCAATCTCTCAAAGAGAAAACGGCCATAGGCTGACTATTTGAGTCAATTTTTGGATGGTGCTCTTGAAATCTTTGCGAACCTTTGGCATCTGTCACACTTTCTGGTATGTGCTGCAAAGTCTCGGTTTAAGTCAGGCCAGAAATAACCATATTGAAGAATCTTCTTAGTTAATGTCTGACCACCTGTATGTCCCCCATATTTTCTCTCATGCAATTCTACCAAAAATAGTTCTGGATTCCTCTCTAGAGACACATCAAAGTAAAAACATAGAGAAGCCACGCCTGTACAACCGACCATCCTACATGAGATATAAAGGGGATTTTCGTAGCAGCTCCTTATGCTTCTTTGGATCTATGGGGAGCATTCCATTGAGAAGATAATCTTTGATTGGAGTCATCCATGATTCTGGCCCTTCGGCAGTTTCCATGACCCAATTAACATCAACGTCTTCAGTACTTGGATTGGAGAGAACTTCGGTGGGCACTAACCCCAATAACTGAGCATCCTCTGTGTTGGCGTATTCGGCAAGTGAATCTGCCTTCATGTTCTCTTTCCTAGGAATATGAGTGATGGTGCAGTAGTCGAGATAGTTGAGTAGTTCCAAAACTCTGGATGTATAATTTGGCAAGTTTCCTCCTTTGGCTTGAAACTCTTTGCGAACCTGACATACCATCAACCGTGAGTCGCTGAAAATTTGCATGGCTTTCAAATTTAACTCCTTTGTTATCTTCAGTTGACGATAAATGCCTCGTATTCTGCTTCGTTGTTTATCGATGGGAATTCCAGTCTCAATGCATATCATACCGAACTACCTTCGAGAGTCTCTAGAACTACTCCTGCCCTTGAGCAGTACTCATTCATGGCTCCACAAATGAAAAATTTCCACTGGACTACCACTCGAATGAGTTCTTCTTTTTCATTACCTTTGTTAGTGAACTCGGGAATGAAATATGCTAAAGCTTTCCCATTGATTACTCTCCGGGGATGGTAAGTGATATCATACTAACTGAGCTCAATATTCCACTTCAACAACCTTTCCGAATTCTTTAGACGAAATAGGACTTGCTTTAGCAGCTGATCCATGAGCACTTTGAGGGAGTGGGCTTGGAAGAAAGGCCTGAGCTTCTTCGAGGTGACGAGCAGACAATATGCGAACTTCTTTAACTTCGGATAATTCAACTCTGCCCCGGTAAGCCTTTTGCTGACGTAGTATACGGGTCTTCGAATTCTCTCTCACCAAAGCCGCACTAAAAGCATGAGATGACACTGCCAAATATACAAATAAATCCTCACCATCACTGGGCTTTGAAAGCATTGGAGGTGTTTCCATGTGCTGGATTGATTCTTCGAAGGCTGTTTGACAAGATGGAGTCCATTCGAAGTCCTTCCTTCCCTCCGTGCATCAAAGATTGGAATACACCTGTCAGTTGCTCTAGAGATGAATCTACTCAAGTCAGTGATCTTCCCATTCAAACCCTGAAGCTCTCTCTTCATTCTAAGAGCTTGCACCTCTCTCAATGCTGAAATTAGGGTAGGATTGGCCTCAATGCCCCTGGCGTTGACCTTGAACCCTAGAAATTTCCCGGATGCAACTCCAAACAAACATTTGAGCACAATCAACTTCATGTCGTACTTTCTCAGAATATCAAACATTTCAACTTAATTCTCCATGTGATATGCTGCTCTCTTTGACTTGACTAGCATGTCATCAGCATATACTTCCATAGTCTTGTTGATTTGTGACTTGAACATCGCATTGATAAGGCGTTGGTAAGTCGCTCCTGCATTCTTCCCAAAAGGAATGACTTTGTAGTAGTACAAACCCACATCTGTGATGAAGTTGGTATTCTCCTGATTCGGCTCGTGCATCATTATCTGATTGTACCATGAATAAGCATCCATAAATGAAAGCAACTCATGTCCTACTGTCGCATCTACTAGCTGATCAATCATGGGCAACAGAAAGCTATCTTTGGGACACGCTTTATTGAGGTCCAAATAATCGATGCATACTCGCTACTTGCCATTGGGTTTCATCACTAGAACGTGATTAGACACCCAATCTTGATATGTTGACTCTCTAATGAAGCGATTCTCCATCAATATGTCTACTACTTATTTGAGAGCCATTGATCTTTCGGGGCCTTGAATCCTTCTCATCTGCTTTACAGGTGAAACATGTTGGTCAATATTCAATGCATGGCATTTACTTCTGAGGAAATCCCATGCATATATGCATGACTTCACGCAAATACATCTAGATTAGCTTTAAGAAAACAATCAACTCTTTCTGTAACTTCTGGCCCAGCTGAGATCCTACATTCAAGACTCGATTAGGATCTTTTGGGTTAACTACAATAGGAATTGTGATCTCTGCTGGCACCGCTCGATTCACCCTTGCGCTAAACTTTCAAGGATCCATCTCCTTCTGTGCCCCCACTATGCTCTCCAGTACAGGGGTCGTGCTTTAGTTTCTAGAAGGTTAACGAATGCGGAGGAGGCCCTCCACATTATTCCCCTTGTCTTTCTTCTTTGTTTCCTGCGGCTCTACGAGGTAACATCCTCTACCAGTGTTCTGGTCTCCCTTTATCACACCAACACCTTTTTCTGTAGGGAACTTCGTCGTCAAACACCATGGTGCTAGCGCAATTCTGAAGTCAGCCAAAGTAGGTTCTCCAAGGAATGCATTATAAGCAGAAACTTCATCAACAAGTACAAAGGTCTGCTTCAGAATAGCATTCCTTTCTCCTTCTCCCAATTCTACAAGCAAGTCAATAGTCCCGATTGGTTGCTTCGGCTCTCCCGTGAACCCTTGGATCCATGTTTGACAAGCTTGAACATCAGTCATCGAGAGATTCATCATGTTTAAGGTCTTCTGAGGAGAACATTCACGGAGGCTCCATAGTCTACCAACACTCTCTTAACCATTGTTGAACCAATCCCAACTGTGACCACCATTGGATCGAGAGTTGGAGCTACCACACCTTCCACATCTCTTTCCCTGAAAACAATTTCGCGATGAGGAATCTTCTGTTTCTTTGGGGGGATGATATTGCTGAGAATCAAGCATCTCTCTTCTCTCGGGATATATTTCAGAGCTCCTGCATACCTCTCAATCTCTCTCTAGCTACTACCTGTCGGATGAAGACCAGCGAATATGATGTTAATCACCGGCCTTGCATTAGTCTGCGCTGGAGCTCCATTGCTTGGACCAGATTGATTGGTAGGTGCATTTTACCCCTGAGGAGTTTGGGAGGGATTTGCCTCTTACGGCCTCCTCACATACTACTGCAGACTATTCTCCTTGATCAATTTTTTAATCAAACCCTTCAAAATTTTGCATTATTAGTAATGTTGTGACCAGGTTGGTTGTGAAAACGACAGAATCTTCCAGAATTTGCTTCCCTCTCTCCCACTTTTACCAGTTTTGGTTCCGGATATTTTTCTGTGTCTTTAGTGGCAATGTAGAATTCTCCGGAGTATCTGTTAAATGGGTCAACTCTGCAGGTTTGAAAATGCAAAAATTCTTGTTATTTCTGTTGTCTTTTGCATCATTTCCCCTCTACTGCTCTCCCGTATTCTTCTGATTTCCCTGAGCACCATTATCCTTTTTATCGTCCACACCACCACTTTTTGAGTAGTAGAAGGATTTGATTCCAGCCTAATAAATTCTTCAGCTTTCTTATAGAATTTGTCGAACGTATTGGGCTCCTTCATCTTGCCATCAATATCATTCTAGGCTCTGGATTTCCAACTTCAATAACAACGGCATTGAAACGAGTAAGGAAAGCTTTCACAGTTTCTCCCCGGTTTTGCTCCAGTCCTGACAACAACATCATGTCTTCGGCTTTCACAATATACAACTTGAACTGCTCCCTGAATTTATTTGCCAAATCAAAAAAAAATGATCCATTGATCTCGGTGGCAGCTTGGTGAACCAAAGTAATGCTACTCCCTCCAAGTAGATAGAAAAGTACAAACATCTGAACTCGTTTGTTGCCCTTGCATCATTCAAATGCCACTAATACTTGTACAGAAACAGATTTGGATCAGTAACTCCGTTATAAGCTGGCATAGTCAGAGGAACAAGCTTCTTTGGGAACTCAACCTTTCAGATTCTTTTAGTAATCGGAGTTTTTGGAGTGAAATCCCACTCTCTCTCGTCATCTTTCTAGCCATACCCTCCTTCATAATTTGCTTAATCATCTCCGAAAGGTACTTCTCTTCGTTGTGTCATTCCACGGAGTGGATGCCAGTTCCTTGTTTATCTTATCAAGCAATCGCGGTTAGAGAACCGGGGCCTTGGACCTTCAACTTTGGGAGATGCCCCTTTGGTGGGACTAGCAACATTATGAGAAGTATGCTTTCTTGTAACACCCCGTATCTCCTGTGAATATTAAAGTAACAAATTAAAGAATACATAGTTTCGAAAGTGAGAATTAAGGGAAACAGGTAATGCCATTGCGTTCGTCTCAGAATTCTGCTTGAGATAGAGTCCAAGTTTACGTGAATCGGACTCCGTATGAAGAAGTTATGGAATTCAAAAGATTTCATGTTTAAACAGAAAATTAAATAATTAAATAAACAAAACAATTCGAATTTTGAAAATCACGTGAATCAGCTGGGCAGGAAAATTCTCGCCCATAGGGGTCGACTCCCCCCAGAGGGGGTCGACATAGGTGTCGACCCCCAAAAGGGGTGTCGACTGGGGTGTCAACCCCCCTATAGGGGTCGATCCCCTAGCCCAGATCCAAACAGTGACGATTTCTGACTTGTTGCTGAGTCACTAGGGCATAAGTGGCGATTTATGGATAGCTCTATCTAGTATGGACGGTTCTGATTGCTCCTAGGTTGATCTAACAGCTCACATAAACCTAAACTTCTATAAATGCAACCCCAATCCTCAACCCTAAATCACACAATTTCATTCCAAAGAGCCACCATGTTGTCCATGGTCAACCTAGCATAGCCACCATTCTTCTCCAACTAGGAAGCAAACTAGAAAGCAAGTTAGAAGCTATGAATCAAATCTAAATTAGAGAATCGAAAGTCTACGTCAAAGGATAGCTTTTCAGTTTCAAAAATCATATCCCATAATTCAAGACCGTTCTGTAATTTGTAAGTTCATGTTACTTTAAGAAGTAAATTTCAACTGTGATTCTGACATTGTAATAAATCTGAATCTAAGATTATGCCTATTTCTATCTGTCATTCTAATATCCATTGGATCTATCTCATTGATATTATTATGTCCATTCTTTGTCTCTTCTTTCCTTCTTCCCTTTTTTGTTTTATTGCCAGGCTACTGCGAGCCTGAGCCGAATCTCATAAGAGATGAACGCACGTTGGGAAAAAATTGGACATAATATATGATTTGGCCATGACCAGTGCTAAAATAGGGAAAAGTATTAAATTATTTATAATTGGACATAACTGATCTGTAACTGATTTGAGGACATAACACAGATTGTATTTAAAACATAAAGTGTATCGAACATATGACTTGAGATTTGAGGCATAAAATATATTGGGCATGTGACTTGGGGTTTGAGGCGTAAATTGAACTGTAAACATATAAGGCATAGTTCATGATGTGGTTTAAGACCTAAAATTAGGGCATATTGTATATGATAGTTTATGACTTGGAAGAAGGAGATTATTGTGTATGGTGATATATGGCTTAGGCATGAAAACCGATAGTAAGATAGGGATAACTGTTAAATGTGAACACGCCTAAATTGGGATTTTGGGTAATTGGCATGCACTGTAATTAAAGGCTATAATTTGGCATAGTTTATACTGTGAATCATGATTTGGGGGTTTTGGAGAATATCTTGTACGGTGCAATATGACTAAACCTTAGGGCATGTGTTATATCGTTATTTTTGGGGCTTGACTATTATTGAAAATTTTGGGAAAATTGGGTGTAACTTATTTTGAGTAATAACTTGAATTTGAATTTATAGGGCATAACTTATAATTAGCTTTGTTGAGGTATAACTTGAGAATTGGAACATGACTAATTTGTGAATTTGGGATAATTAGCATATAAAATCTAGACTTGGACATGTATGGTAAATATGCTAAAAGATAAACATGCCCAACATGAGGTTAGATTGATTTGCGGTGTAACACTGCCCGGAACCGCCCGGCACATCCAGTAACCGCAACAACACCTATCAAATGTGAGAGGTTAGTGCATCATGCCCAAGAAAAACCCGAGGTTAGATTGAGTTGTGGTGTAAAAATTCCTGAAACCACCCGACACATGCAGTAACCGCAACAACATAGATCTAATATGAGAGGTTAGTGCATTAATAAATCAATTAATGCTAATGAACAAGACATGTTAAGAATGGCAGGGTTAAGTTAACTAAGGCAACACTTAACCGTTATAACATGTTAATTAGACAAGAAGATGGGGTTAAGTAAATTTAGAACACTTAACCATTATAACATGTTAATTGGGCAAGAAGGTGAGGTTAAGTAAATTTAGAACACTTAACCGTTATAAACATGTTAATTAGACAAGTGAGCAGGTTTAAGTTAACCAGTACAACATGATGAATGAGAAGGGTTAAGTTAATAAGAAACACTCAACCAACATGACATGATGAATGGGTAGGGTTAAGTTAAAAACAAGAGAGCAACACTTAACCAATATAACAGGATGCGTGGAAGGGTAAGTTAACACAAGAAGGCAATACTTAACCAATATAACACGACAAGTGGATGGGTTAAGTTAACTTGAATTGATTGATGACACTTAACCAATACAGCATGATGAACGCATGGGGTTAAGTTAATAAGAAACACTTAACCAATGTAACTTGATGAACAAATAAGGTTAAGTTAATGGAAAATACTTAACCAATATAACATGATGAATGAATGGGGTGAAGTTAATAAGAAACACTTAACCAATCCAGCATGACGAGTGAGAAGGGTTAATAAGAAACACTTAACCAACATGACATGATGAGTGGGTGGGTTAAGTTAACATGAATGAACAACACTTAACCATTAAATAAACATGCTTGAATCAGTGGGAGGGTTAAGTACATATCGGGTTGGTGGGTAATATTAGTATATATACGCCCACAAACTTAACCATTAAATAAACATGTTTGAATCAGTGAGAGGGTTAAGTACATGTAGGTGGGTAATATTTGTATATATAGGCCCCCAAACTTAACCAGTAGGAAACCCTAGTAACGGGGACCCATTTCAGCAGTAACCCACATAGGTGTATCATGGTACCCTGAACTAGGCGGGGTGGAGCACAATTACTGGGCTGATTATAAACGGTCAAAATAACGGCACGGGATACGTCAGTGTAGGTTCCGACGGATTACGGGCGTGCACGTACTCTGGAGTAGGAAAAAGCAGGCACTGGGTACCAGTAGTTATACATTGTGCATCTTGTATCGTGTCTGGTTGATATCATAAGGATTGATACACCTTATGGTGGGACCAGCACACGGTATCTACACGCAAGAGAGGGCTGATTGACATAGACACAAGGAAAATTAATACGAGTAAGGAGTCGATCGATAGGGTAATAAGGGTACATCTAACATCTTCATGGCAATTAGGCTGATTGAGGTAAGATCCTCATACTATATGTATACCTGAAGGCTACCACAATTGCGGGGATTGGGATCACATTATCATATGATCATTTTATACAGATTACTAGTTGAGACACTAGTTAGGTAGTGCAGAGATATAGAAATCGTAATAACAGGGTAGTAGCGAAGCAGAGAAAAAGTGGAAGTGCAATCAATTTCTCTTGCCTTATCATATCTATGCTAATCGTATGTTATCTTATTATCCTTGTTATCCCGATATTGTCTTGTATTCAGTTTATCCATGACATGATGCTTTTGCCTATTTGCATGCTGAAAGTCACTGGACTTACCAGACTTATGTCTGACCTAGTTTGTTTCGCCTCTTTTCTTCCGTTTCCCCCCAGGTTCAAAGGGAGGAAATGTTACCACTTAGCTCAGTTTTCTTTCCAAGCTCGAAGATAGTCAATGTATTGCTTTGGACTCTCTCTTCCACTACTATGGCTGGTTCATGCTTTATTGGGGAATATCATTGTTATTTTTATGCTTCTTTTATACTTGGAAGTTTTTGAATCAAGACAGAAGTTCTATGTATTATTTTTAAGTATGATTGAGACAATTGTTGTAAAAGCTTGACTGAACCACATTGTTTATAAAATGACTTTATTTTCCGCTGCTTTATTAGTCTGTCTTGTAATTTATCTTCATCTTTTACCTAAAACGCTCCATCGAAGTTAAGGCATTCCCTTTGTGAGTGACCTTAACGAGGTGGGGTGTTACACTTGGTATCAGAGCTAAAGGTTACTAGATCAGATAAAAAAATTGAAAAATTATTTTCAAAACGGTTTTAAAAGAAGCATTTTCTAAAGAAAAGTTTTGTTTTAAAGGCATATTCCCTAAAGCCATATGCAATATCTTTTGATCCTCTGTTTGAATCCTTGTTTTCCTTTTTTACTGAGTATCCGGGGCTCCTGGCTTTTTGGGAGGTAACCTCATCGCGGCATGGTTCCGTAGGCTTGATGAGACTACGACATTTGTCAAAGGGCAAAGAAGTGCCCAACTTCCATCTATAGCCGCAATGGTTTCACCTGCGGCTAATTTTCTTTCAAGTTTTGTAGGGTTTTCCGTACGATGGAGGCAACTTTCAAGAGACTTGTCAACAAGTTACACAAAGATGGCAAAGATGAGAATAAGGGAGTTTGACTAAGGAACACAACCCAAGGATGAGAAACTCATGGATATGGACTTGGTTCACGAAGGAGGAAAGAATAGAAAAATCTAAGACAAGAGGAAGTGTAGTTATTATGGTATAACATGTCATATAATTAAAGACAAGGGCAAGAACAAAGGACATGATTTTCAAGGGGGCAAATGCATGCTCTCCCCGCCAGCGTACCTCAGAGAGAGGTAGTTTAATTTTCTTTTGATCATCCTGTTAGTACTCTTTTGACTTTAGCGCCTTACATTCATTTATATCTTCTTGCATAGTTGAGTCTCTACACCCTAGAGCTTGTGCAATAGAGGATCCCATTATTGTCTCAAATCCGGTTGGTGGTGCGGCTCGTTTATCTTTGGTTTGTAAGGATTTGAGAATAGCTATATTAAGTATTGAGTTTAAGTGTAATGCTTATGTTTTCGGGCTTCATGGGCTATGGGTTGATTCTTGGCATGGATTGGTTAGCTAGTAATTGTGAAAGGAGGGTAGTTAGACTTTCGGCTTGCCTCGGGAATACCCTCGAGATTTCGTGCGATCCTAAGGGATCAGTTTGCCTTGGCTACCTAGAATCACTTGATGCATCTATTGACGATTTGCGATCCGTTAGAGTAGTCCTTGAATACGCAGATATTTTTGATCAGGATAGGGATTTATTCCCTAAAACGCGGGATAGACTTCCGCATATATCTAGTTGACAATGCAGAACCAGTTGCATTACCTGTACGACACATGAATCCAAGGGAAAGGAAGGGCTCAGTAAGCAAGTAAAAGAGTTACTTGAAAAATGGTTCATAAGGCGAAGTATTTCTGAATGGGGTACTCCGGTCGTTTTCTTACAAAGGCGGATGGTTCACTTTGCTTGTGCATAGATGATATTTTGGAATGAGGAAGAACATGCTTTGTATCTAAGGGAAGTCTCGGATACCCTCCAAGCGCATCAACTTAAGGCGAAGTTCTCCAAAAATGTCATTTTTGGAGAGAAAAAGTAAGGTTTCTAGGACATGTGGCGCTCAAAGAAGGGATAGCAGTAGATCCCGCAAAAGTAGTTGCGGTGCAAGACTGGAAGGACCCAAGGAATGCAACAGAAGTAAGAAGCTTTCTTGGACTAGCGGGCTAATATAGGAAGTTAATTAAGAACTTTATGAAGGTATCAGCCACACTTACTAGATTGACAAAAAAGAATCAGATCATCTTAGTATATACACTTGGTAACATGGTTAGCATCTGTTTATTTTCAAGAGATAGTTCTGGGAAGCATGACACGACAGAGGTTGTAGTGCCAAGTATACTACAAGAAGAAAAGGTGGAATGAGAGGCGATAGTGAAATGAGTTCCAACGCATATTCTGGAAACAAAAATTAAGAAGCTACGCAAATCGTGAAGTTAAGACAGTCAGAGCAATATGGAGTGAAACTCAAGAAGATGCGACTTAGAAGACTGAAGACTAGATACGCGCATCATACTCCTTTTGGGGGTATATCCTTGATCTCTCTTTTTCTGTAAAGTTTATTTGCTAATCTTTATCTTTTAAGTATATCCTCTCGACCCTATCCTCGATCCTTAGATAGAATCCAATGGATGTAAACATGTGTTTGAAACAAGTTATGTTTGGTGGATGCAAGTGGATGTAAGTGTTTGCTAGTGGTTGCTCGTGGATGCATATACACACATTAGGCACTAGATCGGCTTCGTCACTTCCATATTGCATATGCATGAGTGAATTTTTATAGATATGGATTGAAACTGGATGTGTTATCATATGGATGTTGCATTTGTATGAACGATTGAGCACTCATGCAGAAGTTATAAAGTATGATTAGGAATAATTGCATACATTATGGACTCATGGCACTAACATAATTCACATTAAGGAGGTCAACTGAATCAGTAGACCGCCTGATTTTGCATTAGGTAAGGACATGTACACACACTATGCATATGATCATGAAAGCATTAGAAATATTTTTAAAGACAATGGACACCTGTGATTGAATGGTTGAGTAGATGGATGTTGGATGTTAGGATACATTCTCCTTGACTTGGAGATTTCGGGGACTAAATCCTTTAAAGGAGGGGAGAATGTAACACCTCGTATCTCTTGTGAATATTAAAGTAACGAACTAAAGAAGATTTAATTTCTAATGTGAGAATTAAGGGAAACGGGTTACGCCATTGCATTCGTCCCGGAATTCGGCTTGAGATAGAGTCCGAGTTTGCGTGAATCGGACTCCGTATGAAGAAGTTATGGAGTTCAAAAGATTTCATGTTTAAATAGAAAATTAAATAATTGAATAAACAAAACAGTTCGAATTTTGAAAATCACGTGAATCAGCTGGGCGGGAAAATTCCCGCCCATAGGGGTCGACTCCCCCCCGGGGGGGTCGACATAGGTGTCGACCCCCAAGAGGGGTGTCGACTAGGGTGTCGACCCCCTATAGGGGTCAGCCCCCTCACCCAAATCCAAACAGTGACAATTTCTGACTTGTTGCTGAATCACTAGAGCATAGGTGACGATTTCTGGATAGCTCTATCTAGTCTGGACAGTTCTGATTACTCCTAGGTTGATCTAACGGCTCATATAAACCTAAAATTCTATAAAAACAACCCCAACCCTAAATCACACAATTTCATTCCAAGGAGCCACCAAGCCGTCCATGGTCAACCTAGCATAACCACCATTCTTCTCCAACTAGGAAGCAAACTAGAAAGAAAGTTAGAAGCTACGAATCAAATCTAAATTAGAGAATCGATAGTCTACGTCAAGGGATAGCTTTTCAGTTTCAGAAATCATATCCCAGAATTTTAGACCGTTCTGTAATTTGTAAGTTCATGTTACTTCAGAAGTAAATTTCAATTGTGATTCAGACATTGTAATAAATCTGAATCTGAGATTATGCCTATTTCTATTTGTCTTTCTAATATCCATTTGATCTATCTCATTGATATTATTATGTCCATTCTTTGTCTCTTCTTTCCTTCTTCCCTTTTTTGTTTTATAGCCAGGCTACTGCGAGCCTGAGCCGAATCTCATAAGAGATGAACGCACATTGGGAAAAAATTGGACATAATATACGATTTGGACATGACCAGCGCTAAAATTGGGAAAAGTATTAAATTATGTATAATTGGGCATAACTGATTTGTAGCTGATTTGAGGACAAAACACAAGTTGTATTTAAAACATAAAGTGTATCAAACATATGACTTGAGATTTGAGGCATAAAATATATTGGACATGTGACTTGGGGTTTGAGGCGTAAATTGAACTGTAAACATATAAGGAATAGTACATGATGTGGTTTAAACCTAAAATTGTGGCATATTATATATGATAGTTTATGACTTGGAAGAAGGAGATTAGTGTGTATGGTGATATATGGCTTAGGCATGAAAACATATACTAAGATAGGGATAACTGTTAAATGTGAACACGCCTAAATTGGGATTTTGGGTAATTGGCATGCACTGTAATTAAAGGCTACAATTTGACATAGTTTATACAATGAATCATGATTTGGGGGTTTTGGAGAATATCTTGTACGGTGCAATATGACTAAACCTTAGGGCATGTGTTATATCGTGATTTTTGGGGCATGACTATTATTGAAAATTTTGGGAAAATTGGGTGTAACCTATTTTGAGCAATAACTTGAATTTGAATTTATGGGGCATAACTTGTAATTAGCTTTGTTGAGGTATAACTTGAGAATTGGAACATGACTAGTTTTGTGAATTTGGGATAATTAGCATATAAAATCTAGACTTGGACATGTATGGTAAATATGCTAAAAGATAAACATGCCTAACCCGAGGTTAGATTGAGTTGCGGTGTAAAACTGCCCGGAACCACCCGGCACATCCAGTAACCGCAACAACACCTATTTAATGTGAGAGGTTAGTGCATCATGCCCAATAAAAACCTGAGGTTAGATTGAGTTGTGGTGTAAAACTGCCTGGAACCGCCTGGCACAACCAGTAACCGCAACAACATAGATCTAATATGAGAGGTTGGTGCATTAATAAATCAATTAATGCTAATGGACAAGACATGTTGAGAATGGTAGGGTTAAGTTAACTAAGGCAACACTTAACTGTTATAACATGTTAATTAGACAAGAAGATTGGGTTAAGTAAATTTAGAACACTTAACCGTTATAACATGTTAATTAGACAAGAAGGTGAGGTTAAGTAAATTTAGAACACTTAACCGTTATAAACATGTTAGTTAGACAAGTGAGAAGGGTTAAGTTAACCAGTACAACATGATGAATGAGAAGGGTTAAGTTAATAAGAAACACTTAACCAACATGACATGATGAATGGGTAGGGTTAAGTTAAAAACAAGAGAGCAACACTTAACCAATATAACAGGATGCGTGGAAGGGTTAAGTTAACACAAGAAGGCAACACTTTACCAATATAACATGACAAGTGGGTGGGTTAAGTTAAATTGAATTGATTGATGACACTTAACCAATACAGCATGATGAACGCGTGGGGTTAAGTTAATAAGAAACACTTAACCAATGTAACTTGATGAACGAATGAGGTTAAGTTAATGGGAAATACTTAACCAATATAACATGATGAATGAACGGGTTTAAGTTAATAAGAAACACTTAACCAATCCAACATGATGAGTGAGAAGGGTTAATAAGAAATACTTAACCAACATGACATGATGAGTGGGTGGGTTAGGTTAACATGAATGGACAACACTTAACCATTAAATAAACATGCTTGAATAAGTGGGAGGGTTAAGTACATATCGGGTTGGTGGGTAATATTAGTATATATAGGCCAACATACTTAACCATTAAATAAACATGTTTGAATCAATGGGAGGGTTAAGTACATCTCGTGTAGGTGGGTAATATTTGTATATATAGGCCTACAAACTTAACCAGTAGAAAACCTTAGCATCGGGGACCCATTTCAACAGTAACCCACATAGGTGTATCATGGTACCCTGAACTAGGCAGGGTGGGGCACGATTACTGGGCTGATTATAAGCGGTCAAAATAATGGCAGGGGGTACATCAGTGTAGGTTCCGACGGATTACGGGTGTGCACGTACTCCGGAGTGGGAAAAAGCAGGCACTGGGTACCAATAGTTATACACTGTGCATCTTGAATCATGTCGGGTTGCTATCATAAGGATTGATACACCTTATAGTGGGAACAACACAGGGTATCTACAAGCAAGAGAGGGCCGATTGACATAGACACAAGGAAAATTAATATGAGTAATGAGCCGATCGATAGGGTAGTAAGGGTACATCTAACATCTTCATGGAAATTAGGCTGATTGAGGTAAGATCCTCATACTAGATGTACACCTGAAGGGGGGATTGGGATCACATTATCATATGATCATTTTATACATATTACTAGTTGAGACACTAGTTAGGTGGTGCAGAGATATAGAAATCGGAATAACAGGGTCGTAGCGAAGCAGAGAAAGAGTAGGAGTGCAATCAATTTCTCTTGCCTTATCATATCTATGCTAATCGTATATTATCTTGTTATCCTTGTTATCCCGGTATTGTCTTATATTCAGTTTATTCAGTTTATTCATGTCATGATGTTTTTGCCTATTTACATGCTGAAAGTCACTGGACTTACCAGACTTATGTCTGACCTAGTTTGTTTTGCCTCTTTTCTTCGGTTTCCCTCCCCCGGTTCACAGGGAGGAAATGTTACCACTTAGCTAGTTTTCTTTCTAATCTCGAAGATAGTCGATGTATTGCTTTGGACTCTCTCTTCCACTGCTATGGCTGGTTCATGCTTTATTGGGGAATATCATTGTTATTTTTATGCTTCTTTTATACTTGGAAGTTTTTGAATCAAGACAGAAGTTCTACGTATTATTTTTAAGTATGATTGAGACAATTGTTGTAAATGCTTGACTGAACCACATTGTTTATAAAATGACTTTATTTTCTGCTGCTTTATTTGTCTGTCTTGTAATTTATCTGCATCTTTTACCTAAAAGCTCCACCGAAGTTAAGGCATTCCCTTTGTGAGTGACCTTAACGGAGGTGGGGTATTACATTTCTGGAATGATTCTTAGCATTTGCTTTGGAATCCTCAATGTCAACATCATCTTCACCACTTGCTGAATCATCCACTTCCTTTACATAATCCTCACGATTGCGATTAGAAGCTGAGGAGTTTGCATTTTCTTCTAAGTCAATATCGACTTTACGATTTGCAGGATTTTGAGCGGTAAGAAGAGCATCTAGCTTATTAATCAAGCCTTTATTCGAGGTAACCATTAGCTGATTTAAGCCAGCAACAACCGTATCCAACTCTCCACTAGTCACACTAACTCCAGGAGTTTGAGAAATCATTGGATTATTAGTTTAAGGAGTGGTTGTAGCATCACTAGCTGCATCCCCAGAAGTTCTCACAGATTTACCTGTCTTCTTTGATGGTGCCATGATATCAGACAACTTTTTAATCTTCGGAGAAGTCCTTTCAATTGGCCTGTCTTTTAGATCTTGCGGATCTATCATAAAAGAAAAGGCTTCAACAACTTGCCCCTAGCAAGGCTCTTAATCTTGTGGTCGTGGGTTTGAGCCCCACGGTGGGTGCCAAAAATGTTAATATCAAAAATGACACTAACACCCTGAGAGGTGTATGAACATAATAAAACTGCAATTAGCAAGGTTAAGGGCAAGTAAATGCAGAAAATAGCAAAGAGTAGAGAAGATTTATTGTGGCTCGACCTCAGTTTTGGCATATATCCGCTTGGAATGACGATTGCATTACTTTCTTCATTACAAGGTACGTATATGATCTCATTTGTACACTTTTCTCTATATTTTACAATAATTCTCTCTCTCCTCCTTACAATCTCCCAAAGATTCTCTATATCTCTCGAATATCTTTGAATATCACTTGTAGCGGTGATTATCAGAGTAGATCTTCGATAAACTAGCTTGGTGATGATCTTCAATGATTTCCCGATGAAGATGATGATGGAGATCTTTGAATGATGCATGAGGAATATTTGATGGAGTTGTAAAAGCTTGAGTGTTGTTGGAGATTAAAAAATGGCAATCCTTCAGGAGAAATCTCCTGTTTATTTATGAGGGGTGGAGTATATGCAAATAGATCGTTGAGCGGGAGATCCACGCTTATTGATCGTTGAGCGATCCATCGGCCTTAAGCGATCCATTATGCACACAAGTGATCCACAAAAGTCGGCGCTCCATCGGATGTTTGTATGACTGACCCAATGCTTTATTATACACAAATCATGCCGACTCATACTGGGTCGTTTACCACTGATCAGTCCTTAAATCGTAATACCTGATCCATCAAAGTGTTATGCAACCGATCCATGGTTGCATATACTAGAAATCATGGATGATCCATGCTTGGATCGCATGGTACAATCCATCGCATATTACGGAGCCAATCCAATATTTTGGCTTGCTTAACGCAATCCATGCTATATTGTGCCGACCCGATCTTCCATTTCTTGGCTAAAACGTGGTCGATCCATTCTTTGAAAATGTGAAGCCAATCCATGATTCGGAACTCGCATACGATCCATATATGTGAACTATGCACAATCTATCCATGTATATACACTTTTTTGGGTGGATAAACAAAAATCATATCCATCCATCCACAAGACTCTTATGATAAGAGTGCTTAATAAGAATCAGTAATCCGGAAGCTTGAATTCTATTCTGAATTTCTAGTGGCTCATTATCTAATTTCCAAGCTCATTGTTTCTTTAAATGAGAGATGCACCTATGGGATTTATGCTCCTGTAAATTTATGTGATGCTAGTATATTAATGAATTTGTATTTGTCCAAAAACCAAGGAAAAAAGAAGTGAAAAATAACTCAAAATATAACCATGAGTCATTTGTACATATAAAGCTCATAAAAAAAGACATATTACCTATTAATAAAATAATGGAGATTTTGTAACAAGTGCAGCAGCTCAAATTTGCAGCTTACATAGAGGAAAAAATAGAGCGTCCTCACAGTTTCCTTTATAAAGAAAAAATTAACTTAAAATCCAAGTTCATTATTTGTCTTGGTTAACAATTTATTACCTAAATTGCCTCATTTTTCATCACATATCGTATGAACAATCACCACCATGATTCCAACACCATCTCATTCATGAATCAAATATTCTTTACAAGCAATATTAACTAATAAGAAATATTTGACTTGTTTGACAATTTATTACATTAAAACACATCTTTCATCACATATCATACGAACAATCACAACCCATGATTCCAACATGATCTCGTTCATGAATCAAATATTCTTTAATATTCTTTACATGCGATATTAATTGATAAAAAGAAATAAATTATATAATTTAATGTTACCTTTTTCATATCCCATATACCTCTTGCTATATGATAATTAAAGCTAGCAAATAACATTTTGTCATTCGGGCGATCTCCATCTATATGTTATGCTACTTCGGCATTACCAGGGTTTGTACCAGAACTTAACTGCCTCGAATGATGAAGGTTGAACTTCAACCTTATCATCACACCTTGAATCATCATATTCTTCCTCGGGATTGTACATCTCCTCCTCTATGCTTGATCCAACTGCCATATGTGCTTTTAACACCTCTATACTTTCTTTTTCATCTAGTCCATCGAGTTTTCTTTTTTTAAAAAAAAACATGAAGTTTGTTGGCTTTACATGCAAAATCATAATCTTATAGTTAATTTCTGAATTTTATTTGCATCAACAGTTTCAGAAAATTAACAAGCCATAGGAAAATATAATCAAACATGACTATTGGTAGATACATGTTAATTTTTGGGATACTATATGTTAGATTGAAGTGGTCAAAGATAACTTCGTTTCGGTGAAGGCAGTTCGCGATTTAGAGCATGGAAGCACAAGATATCATGTCACGAAGTTGGCTGGTAGGATCTGGGATAATCCTCCAGCTGGAGCTGAGCCATACATCTGGCATTTGGGACAAGACGTCTATCTCTATGATCTGGGGAATCCAATGACCTGAGCTAGATGTCTGGGACCTGGATCTAGACATCTGGTTGCCTGGGCCAAATGTCTGGCTCGTGGTCCAGAGGTTTGGCGGCCTGGGACTAAAATCCAGAGTCTAGGCCAGACATCTTGTTACCTAGACCAAATGTCAGAGATGAGAAAATGGGTTTTTTTGCCATGTTCTGGATTGGGTATTTGCTGGGGGTTGAAGGGGTAAATGGGTAAATTTGCCATGACGAAAATCCCTATTATATAAGTTATTTTTAGATTTGAAGATGATAGAGCTTGCTTGATAAATGATTTATTCTCAAGAGAAAATTAGGGTTCATAAACTAGTTTTTAATCTTCAATTCTATTCTCCACAAAATATTTTTTATATTAAAATATAGTGATCATTATATCAATCTCTTGTATTTCTTTCATCGTGGTAATAATATACTCTCTCAAAGCGGATATGCACTAACAAATCGTTAGTGGAACCACTATATATATGCGTGTGATTAATTTTTCGTTGCTTTAGTCATTTGTGATTGGTTGTGATTGAGTTGGGCTAGTTTGGATGGGTTGATCATTGTTTTGGTGACTTGAGTTATTTGGATTTTGTTGTTTTTGCGAATCTATTAACGATCTCATCTTCTACGTCGCTAGTGGTTTGAGAATTTGATTTGAGTGGTCTTGAATCGAATTAATCACAACAGTTGGTATCAGAGCGTTAGATATTTCATAGGTATTTGTGGAAATGCCAGAATTAGATAATAGCTTGGGAAGTCCCTCAATGGTTAGTCCAAATAATGTGGTGCCTTATATACATGGTTCGTATGCGGCGCCAGGATCTCAATTGGTAATAAACAAGTGGAATGGAGATAATGACTTTGAGAAGTGACAATGGAAGATGAAAGCGGTTCTTAGGAGGAATCGGGTGCACCAGGTGGTATTTGATACTCATTTGTTGCTAAATGACATCTTGGATGTTGAGAGAGAGGAGATTGAAGAACGGGCTTACACTACTCTTCAACTTGCTATAGAGGAGAATGTGATCTCCAAAGTAAGTGGTGAGACAACCGCTAAAGGAATTTCGGACGACTTGGAGGAGTTGTATATGAAGATGTCACTAACAAATTGTTTGATTTTGTTGTGAACAATTTTCACCTTCAAGATGAAGGATGGAAATTCTATTAAGGCACACCTTAATGTCTTTGATGACCTGCTAATGAAAATGTAGGTTGTTGATTTGAAGATTGAGAAAGAGCAGAAGGCGATGATACTAATGTTTTCATTGCCAGATCGTTATACGGGTTTCTCAAATAGTTTGGTATATAGTCGGGATACATTGACTCTTAATGATGTCAAGACGGGTCTTCTTAGTGAGGAGTTGAGAGATCAATTGAAGGAGATGAGTGAGGGTAGTAGTGGAGACAGTAGTGGGCACTGCTTATTTGTGGAGCAAGAAAAGAATGTGAAGAAGGCAAATGCGGGAGGGATAGAAATGGCAAGTACTTGCAAGAAATTGGGACATTGGAAGAACGAATGTCCGGACAAAGAAAAGAAGAAGAAATTAGCATCCTCATCTACTACGGTGGAAAGTAGTGAAGGTAAGGTGGATGAGAATGTATTGACGGTGCTAGCATCGGGTGCCTCGGGTAGCGAATGGTACTCAATTCAGATGCTTCATACCATAAGACGCCAAATAGGATTGTTTTTTTGTCTTATGAAGATAAAGAGGGAAATACAATTATTATGGGAAAGGATGTTATTTGCAAGTCGATAGGCATTGGCTCCGTGCAAATAAGGATGTTTGATGGAGTGGTTCACACGCTCAGCAATGTATGCTATGTTCCAGGACTTAGGAAGTCGCTTATATCATTGGGGAAATTGGATTCTCTTAGATGCAAGATCACTATTGAGAAGGATTGATTTTCAAAGGGGGGATTTGTGGTTATGAAAGGTGCTAGAACTCATAGGGTATATTTGCTTTAAGGTGTGTTCGTAGAAAGTGAAACTTATGTGTGTGTGTGTGTGTGTGTGTGTTGATAGTTCTTGTGACTTGGATGCGACAAGGTTGTGACATTTGAGATTAGGCCATATCACGGAGAGTTTGAATATTCTTCGTAGGAGGGAGATAATCAAGGGTGAGAGTTTCAATAAGCTAGAGTTTTGCGAGGAATGTATCATAGGGAAGCAAACAAAGGTATCATTCGATGAAGGGAAACATGATTCGAGATGAGTTCTTTAGTATGTTCATTCGGATGTTTGGGGACCAGAACCGATTGCTTCTTTAGGTGGAGCACGTTATTACATTTCTTTCATAGATGGTTTTTCACGGAAGTTATGGGTGTATGTGATAAAGGCCAAGTCGGTGGCATATGCTAAGTTCAAAATATGGAAGGCTTTTGTTGAGAATGAGAGTGACAAATCTTTGATAGTTCTAAGGACGGACAATGATAGAGAGTATGTTTCTGGGGAATTCTCAGAGTATTTCAAGCATCATGGAATTCAAAGACATTTTATACACCAGGAGATCCTCAATCTAATGGATTAACAGTGAGAATGAACCGTACTCTACTAGAGAAGGCTCGATGCTTGAGATTGACATCAGGTTTATATAAGGGATTTTGGGCCGAAGCCTTTTCAACTTGCGATGCATATTGTGAATCGAATTTCGTGCTCGGCTATTGATAAAAAATAATTCTAAAGGAAGTGTGGGAAGGGAAGAGTGTTGAGTTGAGACTTCTTCATGCATTTGGAAATCCGGTTTATGTGTATGATTCGGGAAATGATAAGCTTAAGGCTAGAGCATTCAAGTGGATCTTGCTTGGTTACATGGATGATGTAAAAGGCTATCGGATTTGGGATCCGACCAGAAATGAATAAGGTGGTAAATTCTCAACATGTCACTTTTAATGAGTTGGCTTTACTCAAGGAGAATGAAAGCTCATCAGATGTTCCGGATTTCGTTCATGAAGAATCAAAGGAAAAGGAAGTCATTTCCACATTCTGTCCAACTAATAGTAGAGTTAAAGAAGAAGCTCCTAAGGTTGATGCAGTTGGTGAAACACCACATAGTCCATGAGGTTCCTCTAGTAATGTTGGTGACGTACATGATACTAAAGAGGATTCGGTTCAAGGTGGAGCTGAAAGTGGTTTGAGCGATTGCATTGCTCCTTGGGTTGGTCGACATGCGATAAGGCCACTCGAAAGATATGGTGATTAGAACTACCTTAGCTTTTGTGTTAATTTGGACTATGTTGTTCATGTAATCCAAGATGAGCTGATGGATCTTGATGACATCATGAATTTGAGTGACAGCTCGAAGTGGATTTGCGCCATGGAGGAAGGAACACAATCTTTGATGAAGAACCTGACTTGGGATTTCGTTCCACTTCCTAATGGAAACCATGCTATAAGATGCAAATGGATATACAATGTGAAAGACGATGGAATATATAAAGTTACACTAGTGGGAAAGGGGTTTGCACAAAGGAAAGGAAAGGAATATGATGAAATTTTTACATTGGTTGTACGCCATACTTTGATCTGGATTTTACTAGCTATAGTTGTTATCCATGACTTTGAGCTGGAGCAACTTGATGCAAAAAGCGTCTTCTTGCATGGTGACTTGGATAAAGACATCTACATGGTGAAACCAGAAGGGTTTGTGGTAGATGGTAAGTCAAAATTGGTTTGCAAGTTGAAGAAATCACTATATGGTTCAAAACAATCACTAGACAATGGTACAGAAGATTTGATAATTTCATACTTGAAAAAGGTTTTGATAGAAGCACTAAGGATGCTTGTGTTTCTTTCAAGAGGGTGGAAAATGATTGTTGGGTGTACTTACTCTTGTACGTGGATGATATGCTCATTACTTCCAAAGACAAAAAGGAAATCAACAAGTTGAATATGCTTTTGAAATCAAAATTAAAAATGAAAGATCTTGGAAAAGCAATTGAAAGGAACCGAAAGCGTTTTGAGTTGAGATTGACTCATAAGGAGCACATTAAGAAAGTGCTCTGTCAGTTTAGCATGGAGAATGCAAAGGCATTAAATGCACATTTACCTTTGCATATGAAGCTTTCATGTAAGGGATCACCTATCGGGGATAATGACAGGGCTTATATGGCAAAGGTGCCATATGCAAGTGTGGTTGGAATTTTGATGTATGCCACAGTGTGTACAAGGCCTAATATTGTAAAGGTCGTCGAGCTGGTTAGCCGGTATATGGATAATCTGGGAAAATCACACTGGGAAGCCATGAAGGCTATTTTGAGATATTTGAAAGGTACAACATCTCATGGTCTTGTCTTTGGAGCTAGTGAAGGGTTGAGCTGCAAATTGGTTGGTTATTGTGACTCGGACTACGCCGGTGATATGGATCGTAGGAAATCAACATCCAGATATGTCTTCACATTTGGTGGTATGACCATTAGTTGGGGATCGAGATTGAAAACCGCGGTTGCTTTATCCACTATGGAGGCGTAGTTGATAGCCGTGATGGAGGCGGTAAAGGAAACACTTTACTTAAAGTGATTGTTGTGTGACTTGGGATTTGAACATGATAGTATCGATGTTCGATGTGATAGCCAAAGTACTATACATTTGGAGAAGAATTTGGCGTTTATCTCAACGACTAAGCATATTGAGGCGAGAGTCATTTCTAGTAGCCATGGATAATGGTAAGCTAGTATACCTTCGGAATGTACACACGACGGATGTTGAGGTGTTAGGTGCCACGGGTGGCATAGTTGGAGAAAGTGGTTTTGTTTAATGTATAGGAGTATCAGTGAGAGATTGGAAATTTTGTCTTTATGATAAGTACTTGTTTATTCTTTCATGTAAATTGTCTTTTGGTGAGATTGTTTTTTTGGTTTAGATACTTCCGACATTTCATTGGTAGACAGCGACTTTGTCGGAGCTTGTTAACGGAGTGCAACGGGCGGTGTCTTTATCAGAGCTCGTTGGGAGAGTATTCAGGGTGATTGGTTGAAGGTAAACGAAAATACTTGGGTGAATTGGAGTTTGGAGATGGATATAATATCGAGGTGGAGTGTTAATTTTAGCGATATTATATGCTGAATTGAAGTGGTCAAAGATAGCTTCGTTTCGGTGAAGACGGTTGAAGCTTGGAAGCACAAGATATCACGTCATGAAGTTTGCTGGTATGAGCTGGAAGCTGGCTGGTAGGATCTAGGACAAATCTTGGGAAAATCCTATAGCTAGAGCTAAGTCAGATGTCTGGCATTCTGGCCCAGACGTCTAGCTCTATGGTCTGGAGAATCCAGTGACTTGAGCCAGACGTCTGGGACTGACTCCAGACATGTGGTTACCTGAGCTAGACGTCTGGTGGCCTGGGACCAAAATTCGAGTCCTGGGCCAGACGTCTGGTCACCTGGGCCAGATGTATGGGACTAGTAAATGGGCTATTTTTCCTTGTTTTGGCTGGGGTCTTTGCTGAAGGGTTAAAGGGGGAAATTGGTAAATTTGCCATGATGAAAATCTTTATTATATAAGCTATTTTCAAATATGAAGGTGATAGAGATTACTTGATCAAGGGTTTATTCTCAAGAGAAAATTAGGGTTCATAACCTAGTTTTTAATCCTCAATTCTATTCTCCACAAACTCTTCTCTATATTGAAGTATAATGATCGTTGTACCTGTCTCTTGTATTCCTTTCATTGTAGTAATAATATACTCTCTCCAAAGTGGATGTACACTAACGAGTTTTTAGTGGAGCCACTATAAATCTGCATGTGATTTATTTTTCATTGCTTTAGTCATTCGTGATCGCTTGTGATTGAGTTGGGCTTGTTTGGATTGGTTAATCATTGTTGTGGTTATTTGAGTTATTTGGATTTGGTCGTTTTCGCGAATCTATCTACAATCTCATCTTTTGCGGCGCTTGTGGTTTGGGAATTTGATTTGAGTGGTCTTAAATCGAATTAATCAAAATAATACATAGGTTTATTAAAGCAAATAGAGATCATTCTATTTTATAACGTAGAAGTATAAGAAATTGCACGTCCTTTTGGTAACCGAGTGAAGAAGAATTGTTTTTTTAATTCATCTACCAAATAAATATCATGTTAGCCTCTTATATTTTTTTCAATCGACCATAAATAAAATAGAATAAAAAAAGTCATTCAAAATTTTCAAGCTTAAAAATTATTTTTTTATCACCTTATCTGAATCAAAATTGGATATATACGAATATGAAATTCAAATCTAAAATTTAAACAAATTAAAGGAATGAAATTGATTCTTAGTGTTGTCCTGAGCACCTCTTTTCACGATGATGTCTTTCCTATTTGTTTTAACCATTCCGACCTATAATAGGAGTCGATGAAACCTATACTTTCATCTTTGGCAATGTCAGTTGAGTATATAAGCTACTTTGTACAAAATGATTTCTCTTTTCTAGATTTGTAGAGTTCAAAAGTATAATGGGACGGCATGGCTTTCTAGGAAGAGAGAAAGAGCATGCAACATTTTAGTTTTTTTCGATTGGTTGGTGTAAAGTGGATGTAGGGTTTAGTGAGTGAGAGTGGTAAGTTGGTGGGTGTCAATGGTAAAACACTAATTTAATTATATTTTCCATAATTTAAATTATTGTTCTAACTTACTTATATAATTAATTAATATTAAACATTTCAAAACTCTGTTAAATAATTTCAAGGCCTTCTAATGATAATAAAATTAATACAATATTTACTAGAATTGTCAATAATAATCCATAATATTTATTGATTATACTATTTTCCTAATTTGGATTAAAAAATAACGATGATTGTTGCATGATTACTATTGTGAACTCGAATCTACGTAATATCTAGACAATTTAAATGGAAAGTTTGTAGAAATTCATTGAAACACGGTATTAGACACAGTTCAAATTGCACGCATACTATCTATGTGAAATCATATTTTTAATCATTTAAGTTATGCCCTTTACACTACATTATGCAAGTTTACTCTTTATTATCACTATATTAAATAGATATATAAAGCGCATTAAATTATCAAAATTCTAATGGTACTCATATTAATTTATAAAGTACAACATTTAAAGTTAATGGTTCAATCAGATATTAGTTCCCATTTAACTGATCTATTATAACTATAGCTTTCTTCAAATGAACTATCAATTATGGTGATGCTAAATTTTTACATCGATTGAAACATTTTCTCTCCTGTATATATTTCATTTCATTTTCTCTCTTAACCGTAGTCCAGGTAGTCTAACTTATACTTGACTACATTTAAAGTACTAGATCTTCTCATTTCAATTAAATTATAATTTTAATGAAATATTAGCATGTGGTCATAAAATTAGTAGATGTGTAGTGTGTATATAAAATGATATTGATCCATGTCTAATACATTGGTACTAGACGATGGTGATGGTACACAACCAGTATGTTCAGTGTGATATGCCATCAAGTTATTCTCACATGCTCAATTTAGCATTTATTAACGATTTGTTACAACATGAAGTTTTGAAATTTTTTAAATAATGATTTAATTTAAATCTAATTTCAAATTTTAAGATTTAATTTATTTATGAAATAAATGAATTAGATTGTTATATACAAACATAAGTAGGTACAATTTGATAATTGAAATTTGATGGTTGTCAATTTAGATTTTATTTGCTGAGTTAACTTGATTTTAAATTATTATTCGAATTGAAGTCATTTTTAAATTTTAAATTTAAATAATAAACTTGTAAAATTGAGTAATATAGTTGCTAAATCTATCAAAATGATATATATGTTTTCTAAAAATGTCAATTTTGGTCAAAATTTGAATTTGAGTTGTAATTTCAGAAGTTTGAAAAATCTAAATTTACTTTTTTTATGATTCTACTCTAAATTCTGTGTTGATTAGAATTGTTTGTTTCGTAAAAATTGAAATTCATTTTTTTCTAACTGTGTCTTTTACAGTTTGTAAAACGCGCAAAATGGCGTTGTAGTGTATTTAATTTCACATTTCCTTTCTGGGCTTTACTGTGAACTGTGACTTATCATAGGAAGGCTATATGTGCCACATCATCCAACTATATGCAAATTTACGTTAGAATTTTATTGGACTGCAGTTGAGATAAATATACAGACTTTTCTTTGTATCCTCTTCCTCATTCAATGAAACAATTACGTATCTTCTTCCTCCCTCTGTAACCTTCCTTCTTGAGAAATTCAAATCTCTTTCTTTCACAAATCAATCGCTGAGTAAATACTAATTTGTTGTTATAATTCATAATCTCTATCTCTAATTCTACTTTTCTATTCTCAAATTTAATCTGTGAAAATTAGAAAACCCTATACCTAAATACATATGCCCTAAATCACCCAAACCACCACCAATCTTTGTTGTCGCACCTCTACCACAATCACCCACGACTTGACCATGACTGGCCAACCTCCCTCCGCCTCCAATAACTAAGCTCCACCTGAAAACTGCTACCTACGACCACTTCTCCATGAGACCAGAGGCTTTGATTTTCTGTTTTGTTCAGAATTTTACCCGATCTATTAGAGGCTATATGTTCCCCATAGGGAACTCGAATCCACTTTTTTTCAGACTAGGTGTAATCGAGTTAGCTCAACTTTTCAAATTTCATATTTTACTTTGTCGAAACTGTGAATCTTTCAAACACACTTTCGAACTTAGATTTCTGATCTAAAAATTTATCTGTTATTTTTTCAGTTTTATCTCCATCAAATTTTATCAAAATCCAGTTTTTATTTTTTAAAACTGAAGAGAAAAATTCCACAACTTTTCTATTTATGAAAATTTCAATTTACGATATTTACTAGTCTAAAAATCAAATTCAAAATAATAAAAAATTGTTTTTAATTTTTTGTAAAAACCTAAATCCATCTTCCTTAACCAAAACCCCTCTATGCCATGGTGTTTAAGAGCATGCAGTTGTGCTTATTAGTTCCGTAACTATTTGTCTCCATTTTCTAAGTCTCTTTGTTTCCCAGAAGGGTGGGCTTATCTCACACTTAACTAACATTTTATGGAAGTAGGATTCAACATATGTGGATGGCTAAATTGAAATGTTAGGATTGTTTTAGATGACATGATTGTCATGTTAAATTTTAATTTTGCATTCATGACATGAAATTGTGTTATTTTTTATAACTCTATGTGTGACATATATTGTAACAACCCGTATTTTTGAATAACATATTATAACATAAATGGAGGCAGAATTAAACTGTAAAATCTGAATCAAGGGAAATGGGCTGTGCCATTGCGTTCGTCTCGGAAAAATACGCGAAATAGAGTCCGAGTTTTCGAAAATCGGAGTCCGTATGACCAAGATATGGCCTCGCGAAGTTTCACGGAAAATTCACAAATTAAAGTATACTTAATTAAGTGAAATGGGTTGCGCAGAGAAATATATATATATTGATATATATATATATATATATATATATATATATATATATATATAATTGAAAATTTAATAAATAAATATGCAAAAATGTTCAAAACAACGAATTGGGAGAGGGGAATAACCGAACCGACCGATTTTTGAGGTCGACCCGAGCCTGCTGGGTCGACTAGGGGTTAATCCAGGGTGTTTGGCTGTCAACCCGTGGGCCGATTCGCTCAAATGCAGATTTTGCATTTGAATGGTTCTCATGGTTCAGCTTTAATCTAAAGGCCCTAGATGGTTCCTACACTTGACTTCTTCCCCAAGACATGCTTTGATGGCTTGGATTGAATCTAGGGTTAATCCTATGGCTAATACTATCCTAATCTTCTATAAAAAGGACCTAACACCTAGCCTAAATCATCATTATTCATTCCTACAACTAAACTATGCCAAAATTGTTCCTCTCATGGCCTCCACTCTCATGCTAAAATTTCTAAGTTAAATTAAATGAGAGATTTTGAATGCATACAAGTATTTTCAAGCTTGTATGAATGTTCTTAGTTTGCATTCAAGTCAAGTTGCAACATTTCTATTACAAAGCAAGGGTTTTTATTGATTTGGCTCAAGGGTTTTCATTTGGAGCTTGCATATTTGGGTTTTTGGTGCTTGCATAAGGGCTTCGTCTCAATCTTTATAATAAATAATTATTTGTGTCTTCATAGCATTGTAAGCCCTTTTCTACTTTCTTTTTATTAACTCTAAAGTTAAATGAATGATGCAAGTTTGGGGTTGATCATTATGATATGCAAGTTTGGTTGATCATTATATGCAAGTTTGGTTGATCATTATATGCAAGTTTGGATGATCATTATGCAAGTGGGTTTAATCATTATGTATGACACATGTTGCTATGTTATGCAAGTTTGGGTTGATCATGTTATCATGTTATGCAAGTTAAACTTGAAGTTGTGAGCTTAAAGCTTCAAGCTTTATGTTGAAGGTTGCATTTTGGCAACATGGAAGTTATCATATCCCTTATGATAACTTGCATATGATGCTAAATGCGAACTTCTAGCAACTTCTACATGTCATTTATCACCATGTATCACTCATATGCTAAGTTTGGTTTTATGCATGCTTTTGAAGCCTAATAATGCAATATGCAAGTATATGAACATATGTACATTTCATATGCCACCATGATAAACTTGTGGCTTCAACACCTTTTTGTCATAATTATGTCAAGTTCCCTATTTTATCCTTTATGCGTTGTTGCGACTATGTAAACGATGGGATTACGTTGGGGTTGGGTAACATTATGACATAAACATGGTTTTTATAACATAACGTGATATGTTAACTTGTAATTATGTTTTGGAAACATAATGGACATGACACTTAGAAAATATGAGTGTGGCCAACTCGAGGTTGGGTTGAGTTTGTAGCATAAATCTACCCGGACCCGCCCGGCTTAACTAGTGGCTACAAACAATAGGACCCAATGTGAGAAGTTGGTCATGTTGTGCTCGAACCCGAGGTTAGACCTAGTTGTGGTGTAAAGCTACCCGGACCCGCCCGGCTTAACTAGTAACCACAACAAAGTCTAATGTGAGAGGTTAAAGCGCATTAAGTTAATTAATGCCTCCTGATTAGGGTTAAGTCATGGTCCACTTAATACTTAACCAATTTGGGCTTGATGGATTAATCGAGGTCAAGTCAGGAGCCTTGGGTACTCTTAACCGATTTAATCCACGTTTGGATCGGGTTAACCACATTTAACCCGTTAAGAAACCCTAGTTGCGTGGTCCTTTTCAGCAGTAACCTTCTAGATAGTATCATAAGACCCTAGGACTAGGCTAGGGTGGGGCACGATTACTGGGCTGATTGTAAGAGACCAAAAGAGACGGCTGAATGATGCCCCGGTTGTTCATGCGGACCATGGTCGTGCACATTAAGTCTGGAGTTGAACACGGGCATCGGTAGGTTTGGACTGTGCATCATGGTATGGTGTCATAGGGTTACACCATAGGGCCTGATACACCCTAGGGTGGACCCTGCACAGTCAACTACATTACATGATTAAGCCGCATGACACCGACACTTGATGAGTTAGGCTTATAGGGAGCCGATCGACTAGACCGAGTAGTTGGACCTTGATTTAGGTCATCTCATGATGTTGGGCCAAGCTTGGGCCAAGGGATCAATTCTTGTTTTTACTTGACATGTTAGAATGCTAGTACACCCGTGGTGCAAAACTTAACCTTGATTATGCGATGACACCTTTATCTATCTTGTTAGTTAATCACCATGCCAGTATGTTGTTATCCTTATGTTCATCTCAGCTTCTCATGACAGTTAACTTTACTAGTTCATAGACAGATAGTAGTAGGGCTTACCAGTCTTTTTGACTGACCTGTTTTCTTTCGCCTCTTTTCTTCCGTTTCCCCCCCTCAGGTTCTCAGGGTGGGAACATTGGAGCTTAGCTTGGATCTTTACAGCTTGCTTTCTGGATTTGCTCATGTACGGTTTTGGACATTGAGCTAGCTATGGTTTATCACTTCGCTTTGGGGGATAGTACTTTATGTATTTCAGTTTTTCAGTTTATGGTTTTCTCTAGACTTTGTTTGTTGGAAAATAATGATCAAGTACTTTGTTGTAACATGACTATGGTTTTGAAATGCTAGTTTTATCCGCTGCTTTACTACTCTGTTTTACTTATATGTTCTGTCTTGTGATATCTGCATGCATGTTTACCTTGTTTAAACGCCCCTCCAAAGCCAGTGTGCTTGCAAGAGTTACCCTGGCGGAGGTGGGGTGTTACATTTGGTATCAGAGCATAAGGTTTACGAGATTGGACAAAAGGTTTTTTTTTTAAACTTACCTTTTGAAAAACTATTTTCAAAACCAATTAAGTATTTTCCAAGAAAAGTCTAGTTTATTTTAAAAAGGCTATTCCCCAAAAGCCATAGCACTATCCTTCGTTTCTTCGTTCTGAATCTATCTATCTTTTTCTTCGTTTTAGTATGGTCGATCGCTTTAACATCCCGGAAGGCGTTCAAGTACCCGTCTGGTTCCGGAGATTTATGGAGGCAAGGGCGAATGAAGTCGGCCCCGCAACCATTCCTCCTCCTTCCCCCGTTGCTAACATCTCTCCTCCTCCCGTGGCTGAGGTTCCTCCTCCCCCTCAGCATACACAAGTGAATTTTGCGGAGCTTTGCAAAGACTTTAAGGCGATGGGTTGCAAGAATTTTGTCGGAACAGAGACTTCTATGGAGGAAAGAAACTGGTTAAAAGAAACTGAAGACCTCTTTGCTATCTTTGATGTGGAAGATCGTAAGAAAGTTCTGCTGGCGGTATGGCTATTAAAAAGGGAAGCTGCTTATCGGTGGGTAGTCACCACCACTACTAGACCCATTGAGACTTGGGATGACTTTAGGAGAAGGTTTGGACTAAAGTTCCTATCATCGACAGAAGAGAATCTTCAGATGGAGAAGTTCCTATCTCTAAAGCAAGGGGACATGACAGTTAGGGAATACGTGGATATGTTTAATCAACTTGCTCAGTTCGGTCTAGAATTGGTAAACACAGCTCGGAAGAAGGCCCTACACTTTGCTCTAGGATTGAATGAGCCATTGCGCGGTTTGGCCATGTCTCATATACCCCTGGGGGTAACTTTCGAGAGTTTGGTGAATATGGCCCTGCTTCAAGAGGGAGATAAGAGTGGCAAGAAGGAGGTCAAGGCAAATGAGTCTCAAGGCGAGAAGGTAGATTCCGGAAAAGGAGGCAAGAACAACAATAGCAAGAACAACAAGTCAAGAGAAAGGAGGAAGTGCAACTTCCGTGGGATTACTGGGCACATAGCCAAAGACTGTAGGAAGAAGAAGAGGAAGTTGGGCGAATGCTTTCACTGTGGAGAGCCTGGACATCTTAGCAAGGATTGCCCCAAGAAGCAAGGACAAGGGGAAGGACAAACTCGGCAAGTAAGACCCTCTGGAGAGCAATTGCAGGCTCTCCTCGCTCATCCAGCTTTTGATCGAGGTAGGGTTTTTATAGAAATTCATGTTTACATTTCTGATTTTTCTGTTCGCACCTTATTTGATTCTGGCGCATCGCATAGTTTTATCTCTTCTGATATTGTTGAAAGTTTGCACCTAAGTACTAGCTTAGTTGAGGATCCCGTTTGTGTTTCAAATCCAATTGGGGGTTCCGCCCATCTACCTGTGGTTTGTATGAATTTGAAAATCTCTATCTTGAGCATAGAATTCATATGTAATGTTTAGGTTCTCGGGTTTATGGGATACGGGTTGATTTTGGAGGTGGATTGGTTGTCCAGATATGGAGCCATTCTTGACTGTGAGCATAGGGTAGTGAGGCTCATGACTCGCCTCGGTAATACCCTAGAAATTTCTTGTAACCCTAGAGGTCCCGTCATGTTATGTTATCTTGAATCTCTCGACTCGTCCATCGATGATCTGCAATCTGTAAGGGTGGTCCGAGACTATCCTGATGTCTTTGAAGAAGTTAGGGGGTTACCCCCTAAGCGAGAGATAGATCTCCGCATTTATTTAGTTGATAATGCCAAGCCAGTTTCATTGCCAGTTAGGCACATGGCTCCACGTGAGAGAAGGGAGCTCAGTAAGCAAATCAAGGAGTTGCTTGAGAAAATTTTTATTAGGCGAAGCATTTCTGAATGGGGTGCTCCGGTGGTATTCGCCACTAAGGCGGATGGTTCGCTTCGTCTATGTGTTGATTATCGAGAGTCGAACAAGCTGACAAAGAAGAATAGGCACCCGTTACCGAGGATGGATGATCTCTTTTGGTGCTTCTGTTTTCTCTCAACTCGATCTAGCCACCGGATTCCATCAGCTTAGAGTAGCTGAGGATAGCATTGATAAAACTACGTTTAGGACTCCAGATGGATTCTTTGAATGACTTGTCATGTCATTCGGTTTGACTAATGCACCCGCATACTTCGTGGACTTGATGAGTAGTGTGTTCAGGGAGTTCCTTAACAAGTTTGTTGTTGTCTTCGTGGATGATATTCTGATCTTCTCAAAGGATGAGGAAGAACATGCAAGGCATCTCAAGGAAGTGATGGATACGCTTAGAGCGCATCAGTTGAAATCCAAGTTCTCCAAATGTCATTTTTGGAGAAGGGAATTTCGGTTTCTTGGACATATAGTCTCTAAGCAAGGCATAGCGGTGGATCCCGCGAAAGTGGTTGTGGTTCAAGATTGGAAGACTCCTAGAAATGCAACCGAGGTAAGAAGCTTTCTCGGTCTGGCGGGCTACTATAGGAAGTTCATCAGGGACTTCGCTAAGATTTCAGCCCCTCTTACTAAGTTGACGAAGAAGAACTTTGTCTTTGCATGGGACTTGGAGCGTGAGCTTGCTTTTCAAAGGCTCAAGAGAGCCCTTACCTCAGCTCCAGTTTGGCAACTGTGACGACCGCCCATAACCCCCGCACTAAAAAAGAGGAATAATGTGCTGAAAGGCGTGCCAGGCTGCTATGGACGATCATCATAGTAAGTGAACACATCGAAACCTGTCGTAGAACTCACAGCGCAAGGATAAAATATAATAGAACATATACAACAGGTGATAGTAATGAGGTATCATATAGCAAACTTTTGAAACTCTTTCAACATCCAGAAAGATTATCCA
Organism: Allium sativum; assembly: GCA_030737875.1. Lineage (NCBI taxonomy): Eukaryota > Viridiplantae > Streptophyta > Magnoliopsida > Asparagales > Amaryllidaceae > Allium > Allium sativum. The sequence continues at coordinate 2,230,392 of JASFAX010000061.1, read as the reverse complement.
ACTGATATCCAAGTTTGTACATAAGGCTTCACTACAACTCTCAAGCAGCTCAAACAGCGGAAACAGAAATACTAGATAGAATAAAACTGGTACGCCAGCCTCCTGCTCGTCATCGCTCAGCTTCCTCGTATCACTAAGCTCCATTACCTGTAACCTGCTACTTAGTCTGCCCATCCACAACCGGATGAACAACCCAAGGTAATAAGAGGAGACATAAAACCTTGAGTCAGACAATAGTCTTAGTGAGCGATAATACAGCTAACAAACTTCAACAAGAAAGCATATGAGAATGGGTAAATGAACAACTTATCTACCCGCATCACCAGAGAAGAACTCAACCTTATCTTCCCCACATCGGACAGTGATAGCCTTTACACCAAGCATTTCAACCATTCATCCATAGAAACCAGAACACCCATTCAATCATAGAGAACACACATAACATCCAGATTATATAAGTCTCACACAGACAACCCTAATCGAGTTTAACATTCCTCAAGTACCCTCGCCAGAGGCCTAAACCAATATCACTTAAGCACTCAAAGAACATCTCCCTCGGCTTTGGATAATCTATGTGAGATAGTACAAACAGAAGCAAACAATCATCCATAACCGACTCTGGCTATCACCGCCAATCCTGCTTCGAAACCATCATTATCGTATGACGGCCAACCTTGCCATATGTCAAGGGCTAATGATAACCCCAGTTCTAGCATGAACTCCATATGCCCAACCTTGGCAATGTCCAACCTTGACACTAGGCCTTTCCCCAACCAGAAAGACCCAGGGTACTCGACCAACAACCGGTCTTTTGGGCCTTTCAACGATACCCATCATACCCCTGCTTTGAGCCTGCTAGAACTTACGACAACGATGACTTCTCGGCCTTCGCATCTCTAATCGTCCAACCTTGACGATGTTTCATAGCTCAAGCAACCTTCTTGAGCAGCCATTATCCACCAACTCACGACCTTTGAGTTGTCTCCGCATTCGTTGTTCCACCTTGATCAACGAACACATTCATCACTTCGAGTCTTCCTACTTGAATCACCTCGAAGTTACGTCATCACTAGAAGTGTCCGATCAGAAATTTCCACTAGAAATGCCGACCAGACCCATTCTGGACCGACCAGACCTCTTCCGGTACTTCTAGACCGATCAGACCCCCTGGACCGACCAGACCTTCCTTTGCTCCTCCTGGACCGACCAGGACCCTCCTGAGCCGACCAGACTCCCTCCTCAGCCTTCTGGACCGATCAAACCGACCAGCTCCAAGACCCAGTCAAAACCGACCAGAATTGCTCCAGAACGACCAATCAAAACCGACTAGCATTGCTCCAGAACGACCAGTCAAAACCGACCAGCATTGCTCCAGAACGACCAGTCAAAACCGACCAGCATTGCTCCAGAACGACCAGTCAAAACCGACCAGCATTGCTCCAGAACGACCAATCAAAATCGACCCCGATGCCTCCATTCCAACCAACCAGCTCCCTGACTTGCTCCCCAAGCCATAACGTGACCGACCACCTCAGTCCAGACCCTTCTGGACCGACCAGAGCCATCAGACCGCCTCAACCGACCCGACTAGCTCCAAAACCGACCAGAATGCCACCATCTGAAACCGACCAGAAACACTTCTGCTCCTTCTGGACCGACCAACTTAAACCGACCAGCTCCAGGACGACCAGAAACCTGCACATCTCCAATTCGACTCCGATTTCGACCAAAACTTCGCCAAACGACGAATCCGACGAAACCAGCTTATCCGATTCATCCAAACGCAATCACAAACATGTTATGCAACCAACAATATCATCAATCTAACAATTTCCATCAAAACACATAAATTTCCCAAAACATGATAAGTGAATCATGTGAACATAAAAACGGATCTAACTTGCATAATCTTGAGAAAAATCATAAAATTAACCATTTAAATTATCTAGATCAGATCTTAAGGTGATTCATATATAAAATGGGCTTAGCATGGTGTGGATCTAAGGAAAATAACATGGAAATGATGAAATTAACATCCTAAAACCCATATACTTGCATGAATCCGAATGAGAGATGTAAATCACTCACCAATTATCCAAATCTAAGCAAAAGCAATGAAAACGCAATCCGAACAGCGAACACTTCGAATCAAACTCTTCAATCCGATGAATTCGCCCTTGAGACGATGTAGATCTAGCTTCTTATGGTGTAGATCTTCGATTTCCCTCCTTGGATTTTGGAATTTTAATGGTGGAAAGATGTTAGAGGAAGAAGGAGATCAAAGCCTCCCCATAAGAGAATGGAAAATGCCAACCTTTCTCCATACCCCTTACCCCCTATTTATAGTCTCCACCCACCCTCTAATGGGCCTTCTCCAAATCAGCCCATTAGCCTTCCAAAACCTGAACAGCCAACTGAAAAACCTTAAAACAGCGATTTCTCCCAAACCGCTGAACCAAATCCTTAATGTAACCACTCTACGGAAAGGGAATCATCAATTCCTTTCCAATGGCATAGGTCTCACCCTCAGATTCGACCTGAGTCAAAAGTTATGCCCAGTACAAGACTGACAGGGGCAAAATGGTCACAAACAAAATCGGTAAAAATTATGGACATGTCACACATCCCCATAAGCAATATATCAAAAGATGAGAATGATCCAACCCTCAGGGAATAAAATAAAAATATTTTACGATCTTCCGATACGTAAAATGCGGGCTGTTACATTCTCCCCCCCTTAAGAATTTCGCCCCCGAAATTCCAAGCAAACACAAGCAACCACAACAATTCCGCATGCCTATCATCCATGTGAAGCCAATTCTATCATCCAAACTAGCAACCATCAAGCCATGCATCCATAGCCTTATCCTAGCACGCGGAATTCTACCACACAACAACAAGATAAAACGACACAACGAAGATACGATATCAAAGGGTCCTACCGACGAAGAGTTCTGGATGAGTCGCCCTCATGCTCTCTTCCGTCTCCCATGTACAACCGTCGCCATCTTCACTCCATTGTACCTTGACTAGCTTAACTGTCTTCCTCCTAAGCTGTTTCGTATCATTTCCCACAACACGAAGTGGCCTACGAGGTTTCGCAACTGCGGTCTCGACTTCTAAATCTTCATACTGTTCTGGAGATACCACCACATTCGAGTCGTGCAAAAACTTCCGTAGAAATGACACATGGAAAACATTATGCATACTCGACTGGTAGCTATTATTATACGCAAACTCAACCAGATGCAGATGGTCTTCCCATGATCCTCCGAAGTCTATCACACAAGCCCTCAGGAGATCTTCTAAAACTCGGTTGACTCTCTCGGTCTGACCATCAGTTTGGGGATGATATGCCGTACTTAAGCACAATTCGGTTCCTAAAGCTTCTTGCAAACTTTTCCAAAATCCACTCGTGAACAATGGATCCCGGTCACTTACTATACTCTTTGGGACACCATGGAATCGAACTATCCATTTCACATAAAGCTCAGCCAATTTTGACGCTGTCCTAGTCGTCTTGACAGGAATAAATCTCGCACTTTTGGTCAAACGATCCATAATGACCCAAATCCCTTCATTCCCTGCCCTAGTTCTAGGTAGTCCATCGATAAAATCCATCGATATCTGCTCCCACTTCCACGTAGGAACCTCTAATGGCTGAAGTAAACCACTCGGCTTCTTCTGTTCAGCTTTCACTAACTGACAGTTCATACACTTGGAAATGAATTTTCCAATATCTCTTTTCATCCCTTCCCAGTAGTAGACTCGCTTCATGTCCTGATACATTTTATTACCACCGGGATGAATCGTTAGCTTCGAGTGATGACATTCTCTCAGAACCACATCCCTCAATCCGTCGACATCAGGAACAACTAATCGTCCTTGCTTTCGAAGCCAACCTTCTCGGTCGACCTCGAACTCCTTATCCTCTGGTTTCAGTTTCTGAATGGACTCGACAAGCTTCGCATCTTTCTTTTGGCCCTCGCCAATCCTTTCGATAAGAGTAGGCCTTATCGACAAGCTTGCCAATATTTCAGGTTCCAACTCACACCTTGGCCTGAAATCGAACCTTGCCAAATACTTGAGGCCCTTCCATTCTGAAAACATCGCTCCCAAACTTGCGTGTCTTCGACTCAATGCATCTGCAACTGCATTGCCTTTGCTAGGAGTATAGGCTATCCCAAAATCATACGATGCCAGAAACTCTAACCATCGTTGCTGCCGAAGATTCAAATCCTTTTGGGAGAAAAGATACTTCAACGACTTGTGATCCGTAAACAACTCGAATCGTACTCCCAACAGGTAATGTCTCCACATCTTTAGAGCAAACACAATCGCTGCCAACTCCAAATCATGAGTTGGATAGTTTCTCTCATGTGGCTTTAGCTGTCGACTTGCGTAAGCCACTACTTTATCCTTCTGCATTAGCACTGCCCCAAGTCCAGTACCACATGCATCAGTATATACCACCATCTCTTCATTCCTACTTGGATTGGTCAACACAGGTGCACTCGTCAATCTCTCCTTCAAGATTTCGAACGCTTGTTCACACTTCGCATCCCATGCGAACACTTGGTTCTTCTTCATCAATCCTGTTAATGGTGCAGCCATCTTAGAGAAATCCTTGATAAACCTTCGGTAATAACCAGCCAATCCAAGGAAACTCCGAACATCCGTTGCATTCTTAGGTCTGTCCCAGTCCTGGATTGCTGCAACTTTAGCGGGGTCAACCGCTATACCTTTTCCAGAAACAACATGACCTAAGAACCTCACTTCATCCTTCCAGAAGTGACACTTTGAGAACTTAGCTTTAAGCTGATGCTTTCGCAAGATCTCTAACACAACTCTCAAGTGCGTCTTATGTTCTTCCACATTTCTGGAGTAAACCAGTATATCATTCACGAACACAAGCACGAACTTATTCAACTGATCTCTGAACACTCTATTCATAAGATCCACAAAATACGCTGGTGTGTTAGTCAACCCGAATGGCATCACCAACCACTCGAAAAATCCGGACGGTGTCCTAAAAGCAGTCTTTGGCACACTATCCTTAGCTACTCTCAACTGGTGAAATCCCGTTGCCAAATCCATCTGAGAAAACACTTTGGTTTCGTGAAGCTGATCGAACAAGTCATCAATCCTTGGCAACAGATACTTGTTCTTCTTAGTCACCTTGTTCAGCTCACGATAGTCCACACACAACCTTAACGAGCCATCTGCTTTAGTTGCAAACACGACTGGTGCACCTCACTCGGAAACACTCCTCCGAATGAAACCTTTTCCCAAAAGGTCTCTAACTTGCACCTCCAACTCTCGCTGTTCCTTAGGCGCCATCCGCCTAAGTGGCATAACAATTGGTCTCGCACCCTCGACCAAATCGATCCTAAACTCGATCTCGCGATGCGGCGGCAACCCTTTGACCTCGTCAAAGACATCTACATACTCATTAGCGATCAGCACTGATGATAGGTCTTCCTGTGGAATCCCAAGCGAATATAGATAACTCACGAAGACCCCGTCTTCGCGCTTACATCTAATCAACACCTTTCGCCCTTCCACATCCCCGACCCTCACCTCTAGCTTCTCGCAATTCACCCTTGCCGCATACTTCTTGAGCCAATCCATGCCCAAGATGATCCCATACCCAGCGAAGTTAAGAACAAAGCAATCACACATAAAAGAGCAACCATGACTCGATAATACTAGACCACGGCAAATCATGCACAAACTGGACGAACCCCCAACTGGATTAGTCACGATCAATGGTCTATCACAAATCTCGGGTTCCAAACCCAAGCGACACACAAGCTCATTGCAGATGAATGAATGTGATGCTCCAGTATCAAACAACACTCGAACTGAAACACCGTTAACGGAAAAAGTACCTTGCACCATGACACCCTTTCCCTTCTCCTCCGCAGTAGGAGCTCTTGAAGAAGATGGCACAACATCCAAAGCATATGCCCTAACAATCTGCTTACCCTTAGCTGATTCCGGACAATCTTTCCTCTCATGCCCAGGCTTTCCACACTTGAAGCACTTCTTCTCAGCTTTGGGATTCTTACACTCATTCGAATAATGTCCCTTCTGTTGGCAGTTAAAGCAAACTGCCTCACTCTTGGGTTTCTTTTGGCCATCCTTTCCTTTCTGTTGTTGCTGCTTCCTCTTTTTATTACCACTCTGCTGTGGTTTCTGAGCTTCCTTGGTTGCAGCGACAACATTTGCTTCCTTGGGAAAAAGCTCTCATGGCGAATAGGTTTTTCCACAATCTTTTCAAATGAATCATCAAGATGGTCCACAAGTGGCTTCCCAATACGTGCATCTAAACCCAAGACAAACTTCTCGTTCTTCTGATAGGGCGTATCAATGTATGAACGAGCATATCTAGACAAAGCCTCAAAATCAAAAATATAGTCAAGAACTGATCTGCCATTCTACTTCAACTCTACGAACTTCTTGAAGAGAACTGACTTTTGAGCAGTGGAGATAAACTTTGCTTCAAACTTAGCTTGGAATTGCTCCCATGAAATCTCCTCTTCCGGAGTCTCGAGTATAACAGAATTCCACCATTCCATGGCCCTGCTTTGCAGCTGCCTTGATGCAAGCTTTCTCTTCATTGCATCTTCAATACCCAAGTCTCCAAAGATTCGAACACATGAATCCATCCACCTCTGAACCTCTTCAGCTGGCTCAGTTCCCTTGAATGGTTTCCCTCCTAGAGATGTAAAGTCCTTGCACATCTTTGCAAAATCTACCCTAGGAACTCGCACACCTACATCTACCGTAGCCGCCACTAGAGCGGGTACCCTTCGCATAATTGCTTCTGCCATGGCTTCAAACATGGCCGGGTAATCTGGTTCACCACCATTTCCCCCTCCAGTATTAGCTCCCCTAGCAGCGTGTCTTGATGGTCGTCTACTCATTCTAAATCTGCAATTTAGATTAATTAGCCACTTCCAAGAAAACTGCTAAAGAGATACAACCGCTACTACTATATATACTAATATATATAGTAAACATCCAACTGAAATCTACAAATACTCTCTCATACGTAATTACGTCTTCGAACTTTGGCCAAAATCGTTGACCAGAGCTCTGATACCAAATGTGACGACCGCCCATAACCCCCGCACTAAACAAGAGGAATAATGCGCTGAAAGGCGTGCCAGGCTGCTATGGACGATCATCATAGTAAGTGAACACATCGAAACCTGTCGTAGAACTCACAGCGCAAGGATAAAATATAATAGAACATATACAACAGGTGATAGTAATGAGGTATCATATAGCAAACTTTTGAAACTCTTTCAACATCCAGAAAGATTATCCAACTGATATCCAAGTTTGTACATAAGGCCTCACTACAACTCTCAAGCAGCTCAAACAGCGGAAACAGAAATACTAGATAGAATAAAGCTGGTACGCCAGCCTCCTGCTCGTCATCGCTCAGCTTCCTCGTATCACTAAGCTCCATTACCTGTAACCTGCTACTTAGTCTGCCCATCCACAACCGGATGAACAGCCCAAGGTAATAAGAGGAGACATAAAACCTTGAGTCAGACAATAGTCTTATTGAGCGATAATACAGCTAACAAACTTCAACAAGAAAGCATATGAGAATGGGTAAATGAACAACTTATCTACCCGCATCACCAGAGAAGAACTCAACCTTATCTTCCCCACATCGGACAGTGATAGCCTTTACACCAAGCATTTCAACCATTCATCCATAGAAACCAGAACACCCATTCAATCATAGAGAACACACATAACATCCAGATTATATAAGTCTCACACAGACAACCATAATCGAGTTTAACATTCCTCAAGTACCCTCGCCAGAGGCCTAAACCAATATCACTTAAGCACTCAAAGAACATCTCCCTCGACTTTGGATAATCTATGTGAGATAGTACAAACAGAAGCAAACAATCATCCATAACCGACTCTGGCTATCACCGCCAATCCTGCTTCGAAACCATCATTATCGTATGACGGCCAACCTTGTCATATGTCAAGGGCTAATGATAACCCCAGTTCTAGCATGAACTCCATATGCCCAACCTTGGCAATGTCCAACCTTGACACTAGGCCTTTCCCCAACCAGAAAGACCCAGGGTACTCGACCAACAACCGGTCTTTTGGGCCTTTCAACGATACCCATCATACCCCTGCTTTGAGCCTGCTAGAACTTACGACAACGATGACTTCTCGGCCTTCGCATCTCTAATCGTCCAACCTTGACGATGTTTCATAGCTCAAGCAACCTTCTTGAGCAGCCATTATCCACCAACTCACGACCTTTGAGTTGTCTCCGCATTCGTTGTTCCACCTTGATCAACGAACACATTCATCACTTCGAGTCTTCCTACTTGAATCACCTCGAAGTTACGTCATCACTAGAAGTGTCCGATCAGAAATTTCCACTAGAAATGCCGACCAGACCCATTCTGGACCGACCAGACCTCTTCCGGTACTTCTAGACCGATCAGACCCCCTGGACCGACCAGACCTTCCTTTGCTCCTCCTGGACCGACCAGGACCCTCCTGAGCCGACCAGACTCCCTCCTCAGCCTTCTGGACCGATCAAACCGACCAGCTCCAAGACCCAGTCAAAACCGACCAGAATTGCTCCAGAACGACCAATCAAAACCGACCAGCATTGCTCCAGAACGACCAGTCAAAACCGACCAGCATTGCTCCAGAACGACCAATCAAAACCGACCAGCATTGCTCCAGAACGACCAGTCAAAACCGACCAGCATTGCTCCAGAACGACCAATCAAAACCGACCCCGATGCCTCCATTCCAACCAACCAGCTCCCTGACTTGCTCCCCAAGCCATAACGTGACCGACCACCTCAGTCCAGACCCTTCTGGACCGACCAGAGCCGTCAGACCGCCTCAACCGACCCGACTAGCTCCAAAACCGACCAGAATGCCACCATCTGAAACCGACCAGAAACACTTCTGCTCCTTCTGGACCGACCAACTTAAACCGACCAGCTCCAGGACGACCAGAAACCTGCACATCTCCAATTCGACTCCGATTTCGACCAAAACTTCGCCAAATGACGAATCCGACGAAACCAGCTTATCCGATTCATCCAAACGCAATCTAAAACATGTTATGCAACCAACAGTATCATCAATCTAACAATTTCCATCAAAACACATAAATTTCACAAAACATGATAAGTGAATCATGTGAACATAAAAACGGATCTAACTTGCATAATCTTGAAAAAAATCATAAAATTAACCATTTAAATTATCTAGATCAGATTCTAAGGTGATTCATATAAGAAATGGACTTAGCATGGTGTGGATCTAAGGAAAATAACATGGAAATGATGAAATTAACATCCTAAAACCCATATACTTGCATGAATCCGAATGAGAGATGTAAATCACTCACCAATTATCCAAATCTAAGCAAAAGCAATGAAAACACAATCCGGACAGCGAACACTTCGAATCAAACTCTTCAATCCGATGAATTCGCCCTTGAGACGATGTAGATCTAGCTTCTTATGGTGTAGATCTTCGATTTCCCTCCTTGGATTTTGGAATTTTAATGGTGGAAAGATGTTAGAGGAAGAAGGAGATCAATGCCTCCCCATAAGAGAATGGAAAATGCCAACCTTTCTCCATACCCCTTACCCCCTATTTATAGTCTCCACCCACCCTCTAATGGGCCTTCTCCAAATCAGCCCATTAGCCTTCCAAAACCTGAACAGCCAACTGAAAAACCTTAAAACAGCGATTTCTCCCAAACCGCTGAACCAAATCCTTAATGTAACCACTCTACGGAAAGGGAATCATCAATTCCTTTCCAATGGCATAGGTCTCACCCTCAGATTCGACATGAGTCAAAAGTTATGCCCAGTACAAGACTGACAGGGGCAAAATGGTCACAAACAAAATCGGTAAAAATTATGGACATGTCACACATCCCCATAAGCAATATATCAAAAGATGAGAATGATCCAACCCTCAGGGAATAAAATAAAAATATTTTACGATCTTCCGATACGTAAAATGCGGGCTGTTACATTCTCCCCCCCTTAAGAATTTCGCCCCCGAAATTCCAAGCAAACACAAGCAACCACAACAATTCCGCATGCCTATCATCCATGTGAAGCCAATTCTATCATCCAAACTAGCAACCATCAAGCCATGCATCCATAGCCTTATCCTAGCACGCGGAATTTTACCACACAACAACAAGATACAACGACACAACGAAGATACGATATCAAAGGGTCCTACCGACGAAGAGTTCTGGATGAGTCGCCCTCATGCTCTCTTCCGTCTCCCATGTACAACCGTCGCCATCTTCACTCCATTGTACCTTGACTAGCTTAACTGTCTTCCTCCTAAGCTGTTTCGTATCATTTCCCACAACACGAAGTGGCCTACGAGGTTTCGCAACTGCGGTCTCGACTTCTAAATCTTCATACTGTTCTGAAGATACCACCACATTCGAGTCGTGCAAAAACTTCCGTAGAAACGACACATGGAAAACATTATGCATACTCGACCGGTAGCTATTATTATACGCAAACTCAACCAGATGCAGATGGTCTTCCCATGATCCTCCGAAGTCTATCACACAAGCCCTCAGGAGATCTTCTAAAACTCGGTTGACTCTCTCGGTCTGACCATCAGTTTGGGGATGATATGCCGTACTTAAGCACAATTCGGTTCCCAAAGCTTCTTGCAAACTTTTCCAAAATCCACTCGTGAACAATGGATCCCGGTCACTTACTATACTCTTTGGGACACCATGGAATCGAACTATCCATTTCACATAAAGCTCAGCCAATTTTGACGCTGTCCTAGTCATCTTGACAGGAATAAATCTCGCACTTTTGGTCAAACGATCCATAATGACCCAAATCCCTTCATTCCCTGCCCTAGTTCTAGGTAGTCCATCGATAAAATCCATCGATATCTGCTCCCACTTCCACGTAGGAACCTCTAATGGCTGAAGTAAACCACTCGGCTTCTTCTGTTCAGCTTTCACTAACTGACAGTTCATACACCTGGAAATGAATTTTCCAATATCTCTTTTCATCCCTTCCCAGTAGTAGACTCGCTTCATGTCCTGATACATTTTATTACCACCGGGATGAATCGTTAGCTTCGAGTGATGACATTCTCTCAGAACCTCATCCCTCAATCCGTCGACATCAGGAACAACTAATCGTCCTTGCTTTCGAAGACAGCCTTCTCGGTCGACCTCGAACTCCTTATCCTTTGGTTTCAGTTTCTGAATGGACTCGACAAGCTTCGCATCTTTCTTTTGGCCCTCGCCAATCCTTTCGATAAGAGTAGGCCTTATCGACAAGCTTGCCAATATTTCAGGTTCCAACTCACACCTTGGCCTGAAATCGAACCTTGCCAAATACTTGAGGCCCTTCCATTCCGAAAACATCGCTCCCAAACTTGCGTGTCTTCGACTCAATGCATCTGCAACTGCATTGCCTTTGCCAGGAGTATAGGCTATCCCAAAATCATACGATGCCAGAAACTCTAACCATCGTTGCTGCCGAAGATTCAAATCCTTTTGGGAGAAAAGATACTTCAACGACTTGTGATCCGTAAACAACTCGAATCGTACTCCCAACAGGTAATGTCTCCACATCTTTAGAGCAAACACAATCGCTGCCAACTCCAAATCATGAGTTGGATAGTTTCTCTCATGTGGCTTTAGTTGTCGACTTGCGTAAGCCATTACTTTATCCTTCTGCATTAGCACTGCTCCAAGTCCAGTACCACATGCATCAGTATATACCACCATCTCTTCATTCCTACTTGGATTGGTCAACACAGGTGCACTCGTCAATCTCTCCTTCAAGATTTCGAACGCTTGTTCACACTTCGCATCCCATGCGAACACTTGGTTCTTCTTCATCAATCTGTTAATGGTGCAACCATCTTAGAGAAATCCTTGATAAACCTTCGGTAATAACCAGCCAATCCAAGGAAACTCCGAACATCCGTTGAATTCTTAGGTCTATCCCAGTCCTGGATTGCTGCAACTTTAGCGGGGTCAACCGCTATACCTTTTCCAGAAACAACATGACTTAAGAACCTCACTTCATCCTTCCAGAGGTGACACTTTGAGAACTTAGCTTTAAGCTGATGCTTTCGCAAGATCTCTAACACAACTCTCAAGTGCGTCTTATGTTCTTCCACATTTCTGGAGTAAACCAGTATATCATTCACGAACACAAGCACGAACTTATTCAACTGATCTCTGAACACTCTATTCATAAGATCCACAAAATACGCTGGCGCGTTAGTCAACCCGAATGGCATCACCAACCACTCGAAAAATCCGGACGGTGTCCTAAAAGCAGTCTTTGGCACACTATCCTTAGCTACTCTCAACTGGTGAAATCCCGTTGCCAAATCCATCTGAGAAAACACTTTGGCTTCGTGAAGCTGATCGAACAAGTCATCAATCCTTGGCAACGGATACTTGTTCTTCTTAGTCACCTTGTTCAGCTCACGATAGTCCACACACAACCTTAACGAGCCATCTGCTTTAGTTGCAAACACGACTGGTGCACCCCACTCAGAAACACTCCTCCGAATGAAACCTTTTCCCAAAAGGTCTCTAACTTGCACCTCCAACTCTCGCTGTTCCTTAGGCGCCATCCGCCTAAGTGGCATAACAATTGGTCTCGCACCCTCGACCAAATCGATCCTAAACTCGATCTCGCGATGCGGCGGCAACCCTTTGACCTCGTCAAAGACATCTACATACTCATTAGCGATCAGCACTGATGATAGGTCTTCCTGTGGAATCCCAAGCGAATATAGATAACTCACGAAGACCCCGTCTTCGCGCTTACATCTAATTAACACCTTTCGCCCTTCCACATCCCCGACCCTCACCTCTAGCTTCTCGCAATTCACCCTTACCGCATACTTCTTGAGCCAATCCATGCCCAAGATGATCCCATACCCAGCGAAGTTAAGAACAAAGCAATCACACATAAAAGAGCAACCATGACTCGATAATACTAGACCACGGCAAATCATGCACAAACTGGACGAACCCCCAACTGGATTAGTCACGATCAATGGTCTATCACAAATCTCGGGTTCCAAACCCAAGCGACACACAAGCTCATTGCAGATGAATGAATGTGATGCTCCAGTATCAAACAACACTCGAACTGAAACACCGTTAACGGAAAAAGTACCTTGCACCATGACACCCTTTCCCTTCTCCTCTGCAGTAGGATCTCTTGAAGAAGATGGCACAACATCCAAAGCATATGCCCTAACAATCTGCTTACCCTTAGCTGATTCCGGACAATCTTTCCTCTCATGCCCAGGCTTTCCACACTTGAAGCACTTCTTCTCAGCTTTGGGATTCTTACACTCATTCGAATAATGTCCCTTCTGTTGGAAGTTAAAGCAAACTGCCTCACTCTTGGGTTTCTTTTGGCCATCCTTTCCTTTCTGTTGTTGCTGCTTCCTCTTTTTATTACCACTCTGCTGTGGTTTCTGAGCTTCCTTGGTTGCAGCGACAACATTTGCTTCCTTGGGAAAAAGCTCTCATGGCGAATAGCTTTTTCCACAATCTTTTCAAATGAATCATCAAGATGGTCCACAAGTGGCTTCCCAATATGTGCATCTAAACCCAAGACAAACTTCTCGTTCTTCTGATAGGGCGTATCAATGTATGAACGAGCATATCTAGACAAAGCCTCAAAATCAGAAATATAGTCAAGAACTGATCTGCCATTCTGCTTCAACTCTACGAACTTCTTGAAGAGAACTGACTTTTGAGCAGTGGAGATAAACTTTGCTTCAAACTTAGCTTGGAATTGCTCCCATGAAATCTCCTCTTCCGGAGTCTCGAGTATAACAGAATTCCACCATTCCATGGCCCTGCTTTGCAGCTGCCTTGATGCAAGCTTTCTCTTCATTGCATCTTCAATACCCAAGTCTCCAAAGATTCGAATACATGAATCCATCCACCTCTGAACCTCTTCAGCTGGCTCAGTTCCCTTGAATGGTTTCCCTCCTAGAGATGTAAAGTCCTTGCACATCTTTGCAAAATCTACCCTAGGAACTCGCACACCTACATCTACCGTAGCCGCCACTAGAGCGGGTACCCTTCGCATAATTGCTTCTGCCATGGCTTCAAACATGGCCGGGTAATCTGGTTTACCACCATTTCCCCCTCCAGTATTAGCTCCCCTAGCAGCGTGTCTTGATGGTCGTCTACTCATTCTAAATCTGCAATTTAGAATAATTAGCCACTTCCAAGAAAACTGCTAAAGAGATACAACCGCTACTACTATATATACTAATATATATAGTAAACATCCAACTGAAATCTACAAATACGTCTCTCATACGTAATTACGTCTTCGAACTTTGGCCAAAATCGTTGACCAGAGCTCTGATACCAAATGTGACGACCGCCCATAACCCCCGCACTAAACAAGAGGAATAATGCGCTGAAAGGCGTGCCAGGCTGCTATGGACGATCATCATAGTAAGTGAACACATCGAAACCTGTCGTAGAACTCACAGCGCAAGGATAAAATATAATAGAACATTACAACAGGTGATAGTAATGAGGTATCATATAGCAAACTTTTGAAACTCTTTCAACATCCAGAAAGATTATCCAACTGATATCCAAGTTTGTACATAAGGCCTCACTACAACTCTCAAGCAGCTCAAACAGCGGAAACAGAAATACTAGATAGAATAAAACTGGTACGCCAGCCTCCTGCTCGTCATCGCTCAGCTTCCTCGTATCACTAAGCTCCATTACCTGTAACCTGCTACTTAGTCTGCCCATCCACAACCGGATGAACAGCCCAAGGTAATAAGAGGAGACATAAAACCTTGAGTCAGACAATAGTCTTAGTGAGCGATAATACAGCTAACAAACTTCAACAAGAAAGCATATGAGAATGGGTAAATGAACAACTTATCTACCCACATCACCAGAGAAGAACTCAACCTTATCTTCCCCACATCGGACAGTTATAGCCTTTACACCAAGCATTTCAACCATTCATCCATAGAAACCAGAACACCTATTCAATCATAGAGAACACACATAACATCCAGATTATATAAGTCTCACACAGACAACCCTAATCGAGTTTAACATTCCTCAAGTACCCTCGCCAGAGGCCTAAACCAATATCACTTAAGCACTCAAAGAACATCTCCCTCGACTTTGGATAATCTATGTGAGATAGTACAAACAGAAGCAAACAATCATCCATAACCGACTCTGGCTATCACCACCAATCTTGCTTCGAAACCATCATTATCGTATGACGGCCAACCTTGCCATATGTCAAGAGCTAATGATAACCCCAGTTCTAGCATGAACTCCATATGCCCAACCTTGGCAATGTCCAACCTTGACACTAGGCCTTTCCCCAACCAGAAAGACCCAGGGTACTCGACCAACAACCGGTCTTTTGGGCCTTTCAACGATACCCATCATACCCCTGCTTTGAGCCTGCTAGAACTTACGACAACGATGACTTCTCGGCCTTCGCATCTCTAATCGTCCAACCTTGACGATGTTTCATAGCTCAAGCAACCTTCTTGAGCAGCCATTATCCACCAACTCATGACCTTTGAGTTGTCTCCGCATTCGTTGTTCCACCTTGATCAACGAACACATTCATCACTTCGAGTCTTCCTACTTGAATCACCTCGAAGTTACATCATCACTAGAAGTGTCCGATCAGAAACTTCCACTAGAAATACCGACCAGACCCATTCTGGACCGACCAGACCTCTTCCGGTACTTCTAGACCGATCAGACCCCTGGACCGACCAGACCTTCCTTTGCTCCTCCTGGACCGACCAGGACCCTCCTGAGCCGACCAGACTCCCTCCTCAGCCTTCTGGACCGATCAAACCGACCAGCTCCAAGACCCAGTCAAAACCGACCAGAATTGCTCCAGAACGACCAATCAAAACCGACCAGCATTGCTCCAGAACGACCAGTCAAAACCGACCAGCATTGCTCCAGAACGACCAATCAAAACCGACCAGCATTGCTCCAGAACGACCAGTCAAAACCGACCAGCATTGCTCCAGAACGACCAATCAAAACCGACCCCGATGCCTCCATTCCAACCAACCAGCTCCCTGACTTGCTCCCCAAGCCATAACGTGATCGACCACCTCAATCCAGACCCTTCTGGACCGACCAGAGCCATCAGACCGCCTCAACCGACCCGACTAGCTCAAAAACCGATCAGAATGCCACCATCTGAAACCGACCAGAAACACTTCTGCTCCTTCTGGACCGACCAACTTAAACCGACCAGCTCCAGGACGACCAGAAACCTGCACATCTCCAATTCGACTCCGATTTTGACCAAAACTTCGCCAAACGACGAATCCGACGAAACCAGCTTATCCGATTCATCCAAACGCAATCACAAACATGTTATGCAACCAACAATATCATCAATCTAACAATTTCCATCAAAACACATAAATTTCCCAAAACATGATAACTGAATCATGTGAACATAAAAACGGATCTAACTTGCATAATCTTGAGAAAAATCATAAAATTAACCATTTAAATTATCTAGATCAGATCCTAAGGTGATTCATATATAAAATGGACTTAGCATGGTGTGGATCTAAGGAAAATAACATGGAAATGATGAAATTAACATCCTAAAACCCATATACTTGCATGAATCCGAATGAGAGATGTAAATCACTCACCAATTATCCAAATCTAAGCAAAAGCAATGAAAACGCAATCCGGACAGCGAACACTTCGAATCAAACTCTTCAATCCGATGAATTCGCCCTTGAGACGATGTAGATCTAGCTTCTTATGGTGTAGATCTTCGATTTCCCTCCTTGGATTTTGGAATTTTAATGGTGGAAAGATGTTAGAGGAAGAAGGAGATCAAAGCCTCCCCATAAGAGAATGGAAAATGCCAACCTTTCTCCATACCCCTTACCCCCTATTTATAGTCTCCACCCACCCTCTAATGGGCCTTCTCCAAATCAGCCCATTAGCCTTCCAAAACCTGAACAGCCAACTGAAAAACCTTAAAACAGCGATTTCTCCCAAACCGCTGAACCAAATCCTTAATGTAACCACTCTAAGAAAAGGGAATCATCAATTCCTTTCCAATGGCACAGGTCTCACCCTCAGATTCGACCTGAGTCAAAAGTTATGCCCAGTACAAGACTGACAGGGGAAAAATTGTCACAAACAAAATCGGTAAAAATTATGGACATGTCACACATCCCCATAAGCAATATATCAAAAGATGAGAATGATCCAACCCTCAGGGAATAAAATAAAAATATTTTACGATCTTCCGATACGTAAAATGCGGGCTGTTACAGCAACGTGGATTGGCACTGTTTTCAAGAGATAGTTTTCTGCGTGGGATACCGTATAATATGTAAATGAGATTCAAGATTCACTAACGAATCTTGGAAAGCTTGCACGAAACCATGAGCACGCAGTTATGTTTAAGCCAAGTATTTTAGGCAAAGAATAAGTGGAAGTGGAACGAGAGGCAACGGTGAAATGAGTTCTAACTCATATTTTGGGAACAAGAATTAAGAACTACGGAATTGCGAAGTTAAAAGATGGTCAAGGAACGATGGGATTAAGCATAAGAAAATGCGGCTTAGAAGACTGAAGACTAGATACGCGCATTATATCTCTTTCTAAGAGTATATCCTTGATCCCTATTGTTCCGTAGAGCTTACTCGCATGCTATCTTTTAAGTATATCCTCTCGGTCCTATCCTCAATCTTAGTTCTGTTGCAAACCCCATAAGGAGTATGACTCGCCTGTTTGTGAGATATAGTTGGGGTGAAGATGTTCGTCACCAAACTATTTGGGCTTTATGGGATATGGGTAATAATTGATAGACTTACAAAGAAAGCCCATTTTTCCGGTGAAAAGCAAGAGGACCGTATCATGACTAGCATCTGTTTATCTTCGAGAGATAGTATGGTTGCATGGAGTTCCTTCTAGCATAGTTAGCAATCGTGACCTAATTTTCACCAGCCAGTTCTGGAATAGTTTGCAAGAAGCGATGGGTACGCGATTGAATTTGAGTACAGCCTATCACCCCCAGACGGATGGCCAAACCGAAAGGGTGAATAGAGTGCTAGAAGATCTCTTGAGGCTTTGTGTTCTCGACTTTGGTGGTACTTGGGAAGACCACCTTCCTCTTGTAGAGTTTACTTATAATAATAGCTATCAAGCCAGCATAGGGATGGCACCATTTGAAGCTTTGTATGGGAGGCCATGTAGGTCACCAATTTGTTGGTGGGAGACAACAGATAGACTTATACTTGGGCCCGATATGATACGGGACACATCCGAGAAAGTTGACTTAGTGAGAAGAAGGATGAAAGCAACCCAAGATAGACAGAAATCCTATGCTGACAAGCGAAGGGCAGATTTGGAGTTCGAAGTGGGAGACATGGTTTTCGTGAAGGTTTCTCCTTTGCGTAATGTGGTACGTTTTGGAGCAATTGGGAAGCTGGCACCAAGGTTCGTAGGACCCTTCCCCATCATAGAGAGAATTGGAAAGATGGCCTATAAGGTGGAATTGCCCAAAAAGCTAGCAGGAGTGCATAATGTCTTTCATGTCTCGCATCTCCGAAAGTGTCTACATGAGTCCGCTGAGGTGGTTGAACCAAGCATTCTTGAAGATATTGAGGTAGAGAAAGAAGCAACCTTGAGAAAAGCTCCGATTCGTATCTTGGGAACGGAGATCAAGAAACTAAGGAATCGAGAAGTCAAATTGGTGAAAGTTCAGTGGGGTGAAGCCGACGAAGATGCAACTTGGGAAACCGAGGAGAAGATGCGTGGGCTTTATCCATTTCTTTTTGAGGGCACATTCTCAACCTCTCTCCTAAGTAGCATATCTTTCTTTTTGCTATCCTTGTTTATCCTGTTTGTCTAATTATCTCGTTAATCATGTTATGAGGACCTTAGGTAGAAACCCTTTGGATGAAACATGTATTTGAAACATGTTATGCTTGATGGTTGCAAGTGGTTGCAAGTGTTTGCACGTGGATACTCGTGGATGCATGATACACATTAGGCACTAAGATCGGCTCACACACTCTCATATCGCATATGCATGAGTGTTTATGCTTATTCATGGATGAAACTTGTTAAGCTATCACGTGGATGTCGCATATGGATGAATGTTATGTGCACTCATGTAGAGACTATGAGTTATGTTAGGAATTTGCATACATATGGACTCATTTCACTAACATACTTTGCATTAAGGAGGTTTACTGAATCAGTAACCGCCTGATTTTTGCATTAGATAAGTACATATACACACACCTTTGCATATGATCATACAACATTTAGAATCCTTTAAGGACAATGACTGCACGTGGATGATGTTTTAAGTAGATGGGTGATGGATGGTAGGATACGTTCTTCCTAACTTGGAGATTTCGGGGACGAAATCCTTTAAGGAGGGGAGAATGTAACAACCCGTATTTTTGAATAACATATTATAACATAAATGGAGGCAGAATTAAACTGTAAATTCTGAATCAAGGGAAACGGGCTGTGTCATTGCGTTCGTCTCGGAAAAATACGCGAAATAGAGTCCGAGTTTTCGAAAATCGGAGTCCGTATGACCAAGATATGGCCTCGCGAAGTTTCACGGAAAATTCACAAATTAAAGTATACTTAATTAAGTGAAATGGGTTGCGCAGAGAAATATATATATATTGATATATATATATATATATATATATATAATTGAAATTTTAATAAATAAATATGCAAAAATGTTCAAAACAGCGAATTGGGAGAGGGGAATAACCGAACCGGCCGATTTTTGAGGTCGACCCGAGCTCGCTGGGTCGACTAGGGGTTAATCCAGGGTGTTTGGCTGTCAACCCATGGGCCGATTCGCTCAAATGCAGATTTTGCATTTGAATGGTTCTCATGGTTCAGCTTTAATCTAAAGGCCCTAGATGGTTCCTACACTTGACTTCTTCCCCAAGACATGCTTTGATGGCTTGGATTGAATCTAGGGTTAATCCTATGGCTAATACTATCCTAATCTTCTATAAAAAGGACATAACACCTAGCCTAAATCATCATTATTCATTCCTACAACTAAACTATGCCAAAATTGTTCCTCTCATGGCCTCCACTCTCATGCTAAAATTTCTAAGTTAAATTAAATGAGAGATTTTGAATGCATACAAGTATTTTCAAGCTTGTATGAATGTTCTTAGTTTGCATTCAAGTCAAGTTGCAACATTTCTATTACAAAGCAAGGGTTTTTATTGATTTGGCTCAAGGGTTTTCATTTGGAGCTTGCATATTTGGGTTTTTGGTGCTTGCATAAGGGCTTCGTCTCAATCTTTATAATAAATAATTATTTGTGTCTTCATAGCATTGTAAGCCCTTTTCTACTTTCTTTTTATTAACTCTAAAGTTAAATGAATGATGCAAGTTTGGGGTTGATCATTATGATATGCAAGTTTGGTTGATCATTATATGCAAGTTTGGTTGATCATTATATGCAAGTTTGGTTGATCATTATATGCAAGTTTGGATGATCATTATGCAAGTGGGTTTAATCATTATGTATGACACATGTTGCTATGTTATGCAAGTTTGGGTTGATCATGTTATCATGTTATGCAAGTTAAACTTGAAGTTGTGAGCTTAAAGCTTCAAGCTTTATGTTGAAGGTTGCATTTTGGCAACATGGAAGTTATCATATCCCTTATGATAACTTGCATATGAGGCTAAATGCGAACTTCTAGCAACTTCTACATGTCATTTATCACCATGTATCACTCATATGCTAAGTTTGGTTTTATGCATGCTTTTGAAGCCTAATAATGCAATATTCAAGTATATGAACATATGTACATTTCATATGCCACCATGATAAACTTGTGGCTTCAACACCTTTTTGTCATAATTACGCCAAGTTCCTTATTTTATCCTTTATGCGTTGTTGCGACTATGTAAACGATGGGATTACGTTGGGGTTGGGTAACATTATGACATAAACATGGTTTTTATAACATAACGTGATATGTTAACTTGTAATTATGTTTTGGAAACATAATGGACATGACACTTAGAAAATATGAGTGTGGCCAACTCGAGGTTGGGTTGAGTTTGTAGCATAAATCTACCCGGACCCGCCCGGCTTAACTAGTGGCTACAAACAATAGGACCCAATGTGAGAAGTTGGTCATGTTGTGCTCGAACCCGAGGTTAGACCTAGTTGTGGTGTAAAGCTACCCGGACCCGCCCGGCTTAACTAGTAACCACAACAAAGTCTAATGTGAGAGGTTAAAGCGCATTAAGTTAATTAATGCCTCCTGATTAGGGTTAAGTCATGGTCCACTTAATACTTAACCAATTTGGGCTTGATGGATTAATCGAGGTTAAGTCAGGAGCCTTGGGTACTCTTAACCGATTTAATCCACGTTTGGATCGGGTTAACCACATTTAACCCGTTAAGAAACCCTAGTTGCGTGGTCCTTTTCAGCAGTAACCTTCTAGATAGTATCATAAGACCCTAGGACTAGGCTAGGGTAGGGCACGATTACTGGGCTGATTGTAAGAGACCAAAAGAGACGGCTGAATGATGCCCCGGTTGTTCAGGCGGACCATGGTCGTGCACATTAAGTCCGGAGTTGAACACGGGCACCGGTAGGTTTGGACTGTGCATCATGGTATGGTGTCAGAGGGTTACACCATAGGGCCTGATACACCCTAGGGTGGACCCTGCACAGTCAACTACATTACATGATTAAGCCGCATGACACCGGTGACGAGTTAGGCTTATAGGGAGCCGATCGACTAGACCGAGTAGTTGGACCTTGATTCAGGTCATCTCATGATGTTGGGCCAAGCTTGGGCCAAGGGATCAATTCTTGTTTTTACTTGACATGTTAGAATGCTAGTACACCCGTGGTGCAAAACTTAACCTTGATTATGCGATGACACCTTTATCTATCTTGTTAGTTAATCACCATGTCAGTATGTTGTTATCCTTATGTTCATCTCAGCTTCTCATGACAGTTAACTTTACTAGTTCATAGACAGATAGTAGTAGGGCTTACCAGTCTTTTTGACTGACCTGTTTTCTTTCGCCTCTTTTCTTCCGTCCCCCCCCTCAGGTTCTCAGGGTGGGAACATTGGAGCTTAGCTTGGATCTTTACAACTTGCTTTCTGGATTTGCTCATGTACGGTTTTGGACATTGAGCTAGCTATGGTTTATCACTTCGCTTTGGGGGATAGTACTTTATGTATTTCAGTTTTTCAGTTTATGCTTTTCTCTAGACTTTGTTTGTTGGAAAATAATGATCAAGTACTTTGTTGTAACATGACTATGGTTTTGAAATGCTAGTTTTATCCGCTGCTTTACTACTCTGTTTTACTTATATGTTCTGTCTTGTGATATCTGCATGCATGTTTACCTTGTTTAAACGCCCCTCCAAAGCCAGTGTGCTTGCAAGAGTTACCCTGGCGGAGGTGGGGTGTTACATATATGATATGTTTTGACTATTATTGAAAATAAATGACATGATATAGATTTTCTATTGACATACTAGTATTGTTATGTGTTAGCCAAAATTATGGTTAACACCCCAAAGCAATGTAATCCGTGTAGAATCTTTTACTTATGAAAAGGTTAACTCAGGTTACAATTTTGTTTCTGTAGAATTGCTTCTATTAATTACTGAAAGAGAGTCCCTATAGAAAACAAGAGACAATAATAGGTTACTGGTTGGTTGAAGTCTGTAAGACCATTCAGAAGGAATTTTGCCCCCAACTATGTTATTTCCTATCATTAATCCTTTTTCGATTTCTTAATGAACCTTTAAGTTAGGTTGCAGAGCATTCGGATTCTTGAACTCCTTTTGGTTGATTACGATGTTTTTTATTACTTCTTAAAAGAAGAAATCTTCAAAATGAGCTACAGAGACCTTTATGTTCAACAAAAGGGGTAACTGGATTTCTATTTGGTTCCAGGAATCCTAAAGGATCTTCCGATGGATTTTTAACTATTGGGTCCCGGAGGAACTATTCTTAATGGATCCTTACTCGGTTTATTTCATTACGTTTGGACCTTTGGGATCTCTAAAAGGAAACCTTACATAACTTATTCCCTTTAGAGTCTTACGTATTAAACATGCAAAGTTATAAGATAACAGAAACATAATAATTAAGAAATTACCATTATATTACCTCAATCACATAAGTAAATCCCTTTATTATAAGAATACAATTATTACAAGAACTCTTGTATTGAGTTTCCCTAATTCGGCATAGAAACTAGGGTTATGAATCAGACTTTGCTAGTATAAGTGAGAGAATGAAGAAATCAATCCTATTTTCGGCTTCATCTTGATATCTTAACGGAGGCTATGTGAGGGAATGGCAAAGGCGCTTCCGATGGCAAGTGATTTGTGTCTATGGTGCCACTCAGGATAGAAACTTGCTTTCCCAAATGTCTACGATTAGGTAACCATTCGGGTTCTTCCGTTTTCTCGGAGGTGTTTATTTAACTCTGAAAATTTGTTGTGGAATAAGTAAGCTAATGTAGGCTACTGGATTTTGATTATGGCTAAAGGATATCCTCTCTTTTGAAGATGTGTCTCTAAGTGTTGTAAATGTTTCTTGTGGGACCAAACCGCTGAAATCTTCTCTTTAGTTGAACCGAAAGGTGTACCCAATTGTTCTTTTTCTTAAAATTCAGCTACTTCGAAGTTTATGCCCATTGGTTTCATCGAAAGGCGCTTTTCCTTATGAAAAGGAGTTCTTTGTTCTCTAATTCTGAATCTGAAAGTAAATTCTGATGGGCTGGCTCTGTCTGAACCAGAAGCTCCTTCTTGTGGCATCCCTTCACTATGGTTTTTGCTCTTAGTTCCTCCAGATTATTTTGGTGCTGACATTCGCCCCTCCGACAAGTGAAGGGGCTTTCTCAACTTTTCAAGTCATCAAGTCCAACTGGCATCTTCTTTTAGATGTCATTTTAATTTTCCCATCTTTTGGAATTCTAATCCTTCCATCTGGGTTTCATTTAACGCTTGTCCCATCTCTGATTTTTATTTTATAAATAGTCGTGTTTTCTCTTTATTTTCTTTCTTCACCTACAATCACAATTCTAAAACTCAAGAACCACAGTTCTTTAGGAATCTCAACTTCTTCCACATCATCCCAGTCATAAGCTTGAGGAAAACATTTCTTCCTCAGCCTTGGTATCATAATTTGTTTTTATATTTTGATTTTCTAGAGTTTTGAATCCTTTAATTTGCATTAAAAAATTGAAAGTAGAATGGGTTTCAATCGGATAATTGAACAAATTATGGAACTCATGAATTTTGCATTTTAATCATGATTGGACGTCTTCTAATTTCAATCCAATTTTTCTTAAGCCTGAAAGTGTTCTGTGCAATCGGTATACTTTCATTGAAACTTATTCGGCCCAATTAGGACTAAATTAATCTTAGACCTAATGAGTATAAAATAGTTAGATGATTAGTCACAAGTGATCAAACCACTTGGTTTTCCACGACCTTTTCCCCTTCCACTCACATAGGCGAAATCTTTCTTTCGGGCATTGTCTTGCAGGAAAATGGTTTCATTTTAACCCTAGAGGCAGTTTTGGCTCGATTATTAATCACCTTCTATTTTTAGGCCAGTTTGTGCCTTGCATTTCAACCATTAATTCTTTCAGAAGCTTATGTGTTCAACTAATTGTATTTGTTGCTTCATTGTTCTTCTAGAAGAGTTTTATGCAAGGCTTTTTTACTTCTACTTTTATATTTATGCTCATGAAACAATATTACCTTACATCATCAGGAGTGATAAGAAATCTGCTGAAGGAGCTACTCTGCAAGAAATCTCAAAGGCTGTGGAAAAGGCAACCCCAAAGGTTTTTGCCGTCTCTAAAAATTCTTGGATTACCACATAAAAAGAGGTGAATCATATTCTTGAGGATTTTCTCATATCCAGGATTGATTGAATCCCCCCTCCAGCTGGTTCCACCATCGATAACACTCTAGAAGGAAACTTCGCTTAATCTTCCATCCATGTTTGGCACAAAGCTTTCTTTCCCTTTCCTGATTTTTTGTTTTTCTTCCTATAACACACTCGCCTTTGTCCTATCCAACTATCCCCTAACATGTGTATCTACATAATATGTTTGGAGGTGATTTCACTTAAAGCCGAGGGTCAATCGATAAGTCCTTCAGCTTTGTACCATTTAATTTGCTTAGCAAAAATTAGCAAGTTCAACGATTAATTGTATTGTTCTAACCTTGGCATATCATTGATCATCAATCCTGTCGATAAATCGAAACACTAAAAAAATATTATTATTTTTCTTTATTAGGTGTCTCTCTGCATTAAAGGGAAATTTTCTACACTTGGCACGAATTTCCTTCCTCTTTTTCCTTTGTTGATTGTCTTGCTAACTATCTTTTGGTATATCTATTCCGTAGATACCATTTTAAAAACCCTTAAAGATGATACCAAAAAAGTCATCAAGCTAGTAAAAGATGTTACAGCAAAACATGGGAATAGGACTTCCCTTCTGACTTCCTTTACCTTAGCAAAATTTAATATTCTTCCATCGAGGAAAAGGATTCTTGAAGCTCCTATACTGATGCAGCCTTCATTGAGGTGAGGCCTTCATTTGGTTCGAGGCAACCGTACGAAGTTCGCCACCATCTCCCTTATCGATCTTAGTTAAGGTGGTAAGTTTCAAACTTGTTATTTCTTATTTGTCGATGACCTTTCTTCATATTTCATTCTATTTCTTGAAGTAATAACCCGTACATCCTCATATCATCAAAGTACCTCTATTATGGACGAAATTTTCAAACTTAAAGAGTTTTTTTGCAAAAATCTCCTCGACTCCCCCTCCGACGAGCCTTTTTCTTGAAAGGCTAGGAAATCTACAGAGGCTCCGATAGATATCCCGGATGAAGAGGGGGACAGAAGAAAGGTCCTTGCTTCCCCAAAACTTTGATTCCACCTACAAGTGGTGGCTCACCTCTTCCTGGATGTATGCTTGTAAAAAATAAAATTTTGAAAAAAATAATGTTTTGATTACTGAAACTTTCGGCTTTTCCATCTGTTAGGTATCGTTCAAGAGGAACTTCCTCTTCTTCCTTCCGGTTTAGACATTGCTGCCCCGGGTCTCCTACTTATGGTTCCTCCTTCGATTTTCCTAGATTAATAAAGTTGATCTTGGAGTCCCCTTCTTTTTCTTCCTTAAAAACCTTTCCTTCTTCCCCCTCGATAAATCAATCTACAGTCAAGGAAACTCTTAAGGCACTCTTTATCTTTTTTTCTTCTTTCTTGTCATCCCTGTTTTACATTTATTTTTTAACTTTTAAAGGACTGGTACTTTTATCGACATACTACTGCTTTTGAAGGAGAAGTATTAAAGCTTAAAAAGGGGATCGAGACATCAAATGCCCTAAACGCTGCCCTTGATGAGGGTGATAAAGGAGCTTCCATTCCCAATAATAGTGCCCAAACCCTTCTCAAAGAAAATATATCCTTGAAAAAGGAGCTCTAGGATAAAAAGATAATCAGTCTCCGGTGGTCGAGAAAAACAAAATTTTAGAGGGGGAATGCTCATCCTTGAGAAAACATTTAGCCAAGAAGGGCGAAAGCTTGAAGAAGACTATTGGATCTCTCATAGAGGCAAAGATGAAATTGGATGCTTATGTGAATGACTCTTATGGAAAAATTATTGAAGACATCTTCAAGATCTCTTTTGTGATAGTTTACTCCGAAAATTTCAAAAAATGCGCAAATTTGAGCTTTGATAGCGTCCCATAATCTTTGGTTGAGAGATTTTGATCCATGATTAAAGAAATCCAGTGCACTAAGGTTATTCTTAACGGAAATGCAGTTAGCACCAAGAATCTTTTATCTTTTGAAATACCTTCCACTGAGGATGACTCCGAAATGGAGGTTGGCAATGACCATGTCGATGGCTGTTTAGGTGATGGCTGCAGTTTGGAAGGGCTTTCATCCCATCTTCCAGTGGGAAGCGGCAGTAGATCGCTTGTTAAGGAGAAAGATACTACAGAGCTGACGATTCTTCTTCTAAAAGCAGCAAGGGAAAGCATCCCATGTCTAGCTCTTCCATTCCCCCATCCCAGGTATTGATGTTGCTCCTTTTTCACTATGTTTTAAATTATGAACCTACTTTCTATCCTGATTACTAAGGAATTATGTCAAAGTGGTTAGAAATAAACTACATAAACAAATCTTAAATAAATAAAACTATAAGTATAATGATCTTCCTTAATACCCCCTTTCTCAGGTTTAATAATACCAAGACCCTATCACTTTCCCATTATGAAAGGGAAAATTTGCATGGTATAGCCTCTATCAAAGTATCTCGATGTTTAGGAATTAGAAGATTAATGAATCATCTTTTCTGGCGGAGCCAAAATCTTGATGGAAGCCTTCCTTTCTCCCCGTTTCATCTTATAAATGAAAACTTTGTAAAATAGTAGGAAGAAATTTTGGGAATGTATATTCTTTCTCTATGTAAATTATATCCATCCCTTGAAATGGTTATAATTCTTGTCCAATAGAACAATCACATGATTCTATATTCTATTATCAAGGCTATTTTATCATATAATGACAGTGTAATCACTACACCATAATGGCCAATTGGCAACTCTTATTTTTTTCAACTGCCAACACTTATATGTGTCGTAGACTAGTGACACTAATATGTGTTGCGGTAGTAAAAATGTGTCACCAAAAATGTGCCAACACTTTTATGTGTTGTTATGCTTGGTCAACCCTTCTTTTCTAAGGGTAAAAGGGTAAGTTGGAAAATATAACCCTAATCGTATGCTCAATGCTTAGTCCTCAACACTTATTCCTTCTTCAGGCCGCAACATACGCAAATAAACAGAATGGAATTGGAAGATTGTAATCTGTGATTAGCTCATCAACATCAAAGACACGGCGGCTAGGAACTCGAAGAATTGAAATCTACAATTAAAAGAATGGACTTCGAATTGGGGCTTCTAGGAATTAGGGCTTCTAGGAATCACAACGGCTTCTAGGAATCACGATAAGAGGTAAAAACAATGGTATGATGATTGTCATTTTCTTCGATTTGGGATTTAGTTCATGCTTCGATTTACTTGGGCATGCTTCGATTTACTGGGGGTTTAGTTCTTTCAAATCTGTTGTTACCACGAATTCATTTAGGGTAACTGTTTTACATTTCACCAAGTAAAACAAAACATTTGTTTTAATTTGCACGACTATTCAGCGCAAAACTCATATGGAAAATCTTTTTACACCTTAGGTGCAAAACAAGTCACTGTTTTGATTTACAAAGAGTTTGGTATCGTATTAAATGGCGTATCATTGTTTGGAAAATTTCTATTGATTACACCCAGCTTTTTTAGATTTCTTTGACTAAAGATGGTGTAGCAGTGTTGTTTGTAATTATAAGGACAAATTGATCCAATAGTTAAGATATTACGTCATTCAATTTTTGTGTGGACAGCCGCTCCCAGTTACTAATGTTTTGTGATATATAATATTAGTTGTAAGTGAAGTTCAAGGTGTCAAAAATGGTTTTCCTCCAAAAATTTAGATAAAGTTGCATCATAATTTCTTAATTTTGTTGGATATTCCAAAAATGATTTGCATTCTTGCGCTTTGTATTGAAATGGCTACTTATTCTACCACTGATAATTGACACACTGATCTTGACCTTACAAAGGTGATTTTCATTTCATTTTACTAATATTTAGTGATATATAATATTATTTGCAAACGAAGTTAAGTGACTGTTATACCCCAACTTTTGCTGCATAATTTATTTCTTTCCTTTTTCTTCGTCTTCTTAAAAAGAAAAAGAAAAGAAGAAAAAACATTATGATTTTAGTTACTCATCAGCTGTTTTCGTAATTCTATGATAAGGATGATGATGATGATGATGATGGCCATGTGTTTCTTTTTCAATACAGGCGAGGCTTCTTTGAACGTCCTTGGTTTGAAGGCCAAACTATACTTCCCATTTAATCATAATGTGTTAGTTTAGAATCTTACTGTAGTGGTGCGTGATGATCATTTTGTTCTTGCTGCTTTGGCAAAATAATCTTTCTGATAATTGCTAATCCACATTTAGTGAACCATGCATGAAAACTCATATTTTCTACATTGTCTTACATATACTAGATGTATTTTCATTAAAAATTTGAGATATTATTTATAACAGTGAAAAACAGACCTTTCCTAATTTACCAAAAGGAGATTACATTTTTAGGATTCTATTTTTTTGTGATAACAATCACCTATAGACCTTACTCTTGAAAATAATAATAATAATAATAATATAAGAACACAATGTTTCATAAAAAAAATCAAAACAGCATGCCATGCAAATTCGAGTCCTAAAACTACCAAGTGTTCCTATTTACTAATATAATTTTTGATATATGCATCCATATTCCAAAACTACGGACCCCAAAACAGATGCTACAAAAAAATTTATTACAAATGCAACAATTGAATATACTTATCTATATTATTATTAAACTATTTTTTAGTGGCAAATGGTTTAATTTGTGTCATTTTCAGTTGTAGGTTGCACACATGTATGTAATGAGTCTGTAGCAGCAATCTGATAATTATTAGCAAGAGTATGGGTTGGACTTAGGGCAGCAGTCTGCAGGTATGTTTGATACCCTTGCTTTTTCTTCTATTTCGTCGACACGGTTAAAAATTAAATGGAAGCAAAAATTCTTATATTCGTTTATGGCTCATATTTTTACACCTTAAACAATCAAGAAAACCATATTTTTGCCTCATATTTACCCCTTATACAATTTTGATTGCGACTTATGAGATAGTGCAAGGTGTTGAAAAAATCATTTGGATAACAGAAGTTTTAGATCCGAAAGCACGGATTTATGATGGTCCTCAAAACGGACATTACAAGCTTTGTGAATTTTCGGATGAAGGCTTTGTGATATGGTCCACCTTTCGCCTTCGCAGTATCTAAAATTCTCTGTATCTTTAGTAAAACTTTATATTGCTTTTTATAATTTGAACATGATGGTATTTTGAAATTCGAAGTTGTAACAAATATTTGAGCATTATGCGAATGTGACATTGTTGAATTTGATATATGGAAGTGTACTAAATCTTATATTGAATTGATATGTTGAATTATGTATGTGATTGGAAATCATAAAGACATGTTATACTCATTTATAAGTGTTAGCAATTTATGTATTATAAATGTTAGTAGGATTATGATATTAACATTTATAAGTGTTACCATATGTTTGTAACTCTTATAAGTGTTACCATATCTTATGGTTCCAACATTTATAAGTGTTAGCAATGAATATGTTTGTAACTCTTATAAATGTTACCATATCTTATGGTTCCAACATTTATAAGTGTTAGCCATGTATATGTTGTAACATTTATAAGTGTTACCATATCTTCTGGTTCCAACATTTATAAGTGTTAGCAATGAATATGTTTGTAGCACTTATAAGTGTTAGCAATGAATATGTTTGTAACACCTATAAGTGTTAGCAGTTACTCTGTTTGTAACACTTATAAGTGTTACAGGAAATTCCCCACAGGCCGTTGGTGACACTTAAAAGTGTTACAAAAATTATTTGTAACACCTATACTTGTTGGGAATCCCCTGTTTTGGTGTAGTGAATAACACTTCGAGTAGTCCTATTACCTGAGATTATTGTTAAGCTAAGGAGAGTATCGGGAAAAATCCTTCTTAATTAAATTGTCGAAACCCATCCAACATTGCTTTCTGAAGGAGTTATACATACTCCATATGATATTACCTAAGTTTCGTTTTGATTTCTTGCGCAGTGAGAAAAAAAAAGCTTCTTGGGGAAAGCAGACCACTACATTTCGAAACAACCACTAAATGTGAAGTTCACTCTTCTAAGGAATGATATTAGAAGTTGTTGTGAGTAGAAATTATATATATGTAAATATGTATATAGTGTGTTGCGTAAATATTATATCGGCATTTAGCTGTTGGAAAAAATAGTTTGATGCTGACATCAAAACCAAGAGAATGATACCAGGGAGACAAGCCAAGAAGATACAAGAAAGCAATGCAAACCAACACCAAAGCAAATACCTAGAAGGAGATACAAGAAGCAATACCAAAGCCAAGGATGATACCGAAGCCAATGCCAAAAAGGTATTACCAAAGCCAAAGACGATACTAATGCCAAGAAGAAGAGGTACCGAAGCCAATACCGAAGCTAATGTCGAAGTCAATACTAAAGTTGATACCAAAGTCGATTACGAAGTAATGAAGCCGACACTGAAGATGAGTACACCAAGAGGAAATAGAAGCAGTACGGAATGATATACCAAGAAAAACTGTAATTGGAATAGTTGTAATATTGTAGCCCATCTTATTTCCTCTATAAATAGAGGTGTATTGCTCACTTTTTTAAGTAATGAGGAAGTTTATATTCACTTCCATTTTATTTCTTCTTAGTTTATAACATGATATCAGTGAATCGATCCTTGAATTAATTTCAAGATCCTAAACCTATTTCTCAATCTTATTAGTGAATCATGGGAGAGACCAAATCCTTGATGGAGGTCATGCCAATGATTTCTAAGATAACTGAGCATAAGTTAAATGATTCGAATTACTTCGATTGGAGTAAAACAATTCGATTGTATTTACGGATTATTGATCGAGATAATCATCTAGTTGAAGATCCACCTAAGGCTGATGCATCTGATAAGGACGTGGTAATGTGGCTTCGGGATGATGCTCGTTTGTTTCTTCAAATCCGAAATACAACTAAGAGTGATATCATCAGCTTTGTGAATCATTGTGAGTTCGTGAAAGAATTTATGGATTATCTAGAGTTTTTATTTTCTGGAAAAGGAAATAAACCCTGATGCATGAGATTTTCAAGTCATTTTATCGAGTGGAGAAACAAGATCAGTCACTGATGAATTATTTTATGACATTTAATAAGACTAATGAAGAGTTCAATTTGCTACTTCCTATCAGTGTTGATGTTAAAGTACAGCAGAAGTAGAGAGAACAAGTGGTTATAATGAGTTTTTTGGCAGGTCTCCCATCTGAGTATGAATTTGCTAAACCTTAAGTCTTAGTTGGATCAGACGTGACATCATTACATGATGTGTTCAGAAGGGTTCTTAGAGATGAAATCTCAAGTTCAAATTCAACTCCATCAGTTCAATACAATAGTGCTTTGATTGGAATAACTAATAAACATCAACCCTGGAAACCTAATCAGAACTCATACAAAAGGGACGTTGGAATGCCTGGATATGAGAACCAGACAGTGAAGTCATGTGCATATTGCAAGAAACAAGGGCACACTAAATTTGAATGCTAAATGCTATGATATAAGCAAAAACTGGCTGGAAATCAACAAGCAGCTAATGTTGTGAAGACTCAAGATTAAGTTAGACAAAATGTTATAGTTTCAGCTGAAGAATTTGCTAAATTTACTGAATATCTGAATGGTCTCAACAAGTTAGTTTAATCCATTTCAACCATTGTAGATAATATTAGTTTTTCCAATCCAGGGAGAAATAAATAGGTCACTGATTCTGGTGCTACAGATAATATGGCTGGTAATCGTACTCTTTTCTCGAGTTTTCAATCACAAACTCCTGCTCATAATGTTACTTTAATCGATGGTTCCTCTTTAAACATTCAAGGGTTTGGAACAATAAGTCCAACCTATTCGCCTTCTCTATCAACATTTGCCTTATATATACCTAAACTTGCGTTCAATCTACTCTCTATCAATCAAATAACGCAACAATTGAATTGTTCTATCTCATTCTTTCCATCTTATTGTATATTTCAGGATCTTATGACTCAGGAAATCATTGGTAGAGAGTGTGAGTGTAACGACCTGCCTTTTTGATCGCTCCAAGTCGGTATTTAAACCATTCAGAACGTTCAAAATGATAGCTCATTATTAGTTTACAGGGTTTAAGCAGAAAACAACACATAAACTATACAATAGTATATTTTATAAAAAAAATCAGCGGAAGAATATAAAATATACATTGAATTTTAAAAGAATAAAAGTTTACGGTTCAGTCGGGCGTTGTGCACGCATGTGGGTCTTCATGTTCCTCTCTTGTTTTGTGAGCCGCAATCTCTAAGCCTGGATAACTTAAGACCTGACCCGAGTGTTCCATGCAAAAATATAAAACGCTTGATTCATGATTAATCATTTGTTCAAGTAAATCAATTTCAATAAAATACCGAAATATACTAATTAATCCTAACTTAAATACTGTACTAAATTTGAATATGTACCCAATAGTAACATTAATGATTTGAATAAATGTATAACATAAAATCAAATAAGGTAACAAAGCAAGATCTGTGCAAAACGTGTGCATGGCACCTGGTGTCATAGTGAAAGAGCACTAGTTCAGTGATGTAGTTTAAAGACACGATAAGGCCTGAACAGTATAACTGTAAGCGATACTACTCAGACAAACTATATATGTGAACCAAGTATAGGCTTAAGTTTCCAACGCAAGGCAAGGAAGAATGTTAAGGGTACCAAACAGGACAACAAGGCAGTTTTATATAGATCAAGCATTAGTTTCCAGTTTTAAAACAAGGCAAGGGTAAAAACCTAACATATCTCATGCATTCAGACAAACAGGGATCAATATGTGAGTTGACTACATGTATGAAGATTTTACCAATACAAGGGTATTAAGGATGTACATGCGAGCAACCATTTTGGATGGCACAGGCAAAATGAATGGAAACAAGCACAAACATGCTAAGGTAGCCAAATTAAAATGGTGTGTATTCAACTGAGCTAATAGGCCTTATAGAAGTGGAATTATTCACCTGTCTAAGTAATAATGTCTTCCAGCATCTCCCCAAGTTACAACAAATAATATAAGTGCACCATTATGGCATGAACTAGTGTATTAACAACATACCAAACGCAATATCAAGATTTACCAAACTTAATAGTCATGATAGTCATAGTGGCTTATTCAATATAGCAAGTTTAAATCCTAAAAGAGTAAGGTGTAATAAGGTTTGATGACCAAACAAACGGTAAACAATTCATCAGATCAGTGCAAGCATAACACCGTAAAATATGTAAACAAGCAAAATGTTAACATGCAACCACAGTAAAGTAATGTTATGATTTCAGAACGAGGTATGGCTTATAGCAAGCCACTAACGCACCATATAGACTCAATACCCAATGAAACCAAGGGATGAACCATGAACAACAATCAAATTTTATCTACCATATTCCAGTGTGATACCGATGTTGAAAAACTTGAACAAAATAAATCGTGAGCTAGTATTCACCTTTAACATAGTGGAAAGATGGCGCAGCCAATGGCGATAGCAAAAAGGCTAAGCTTTTCTAGCCATTCCCGGTGCTGTGGCTACCCAGGCAACCGGCGTTCGGAGGAGACAGTGGTGAAACGTGGGTACAAGGGAGCAACTGTGATGCTTTGAAGGTCTGACTAACGCTGAACTCGATTGGCGAAGGGGACTTGAACTCGTCACTGGTGGACACGAATGGCTCTGACGAGGCAGACGAATTTGCGAGGGTGCAGATTAAAAGGAAGAGCGGATGTCGCAGTGGCTCATGGATGCGCGACTTTCAAGATGAGCAGGGTTCAAAAAGGTTCGACTTTGGTGGCTGGCTCGGAGATAGACATGTTCGGCACAGGTTTGGGTGGAGCAGAAGCCACTGGTTCCTAGAGGCGCGGTGGCAGAGGGGGTGGCGAACACGTGTTTCAATGGTGCTGCGCAGGTGGATCGACTTATGGCTATTGCGGTTTTTGAGGTGAGCGGGAGCAAGCAACGGCGGAGGTTTTGACAAGGAGGCGGATGTACGATTGTGGTGGAGCCATGGATTCGATTGGCAAGGGAACAATTTGGGAATTTTGGATAAAGAATTGTAGGGATTTGCTTTGGCTCATGAGAATGGTGGAACGGAGGGAACGATGGAAGCAAAACTTGGCAGTAGGCCATTAATTTTGAATTAGGGGAACAATTTGTTGGCTGGAAAAATGAACGAGGAACACGGTAAAAGCAAAATAAGGGACAGTGAAAACTTAAAAGGAAGGAACGGTGTAAAAACAGAAGGACGCGCGGTAAAGACTATCCGGAACAAACGAACAAGAGTAGATATATTTCACAACAAATAAGTGGCAAATTTAAACAAAACAATAATGATAAGGAAAAGTACATACTATTTAAATACTATAAGTACATATGCCATAAATTATACTGTACATATACATCACCATACTAGTATATTTCCCAATACAAACTTGAATAAATTTTTAAACCTTCTCAAATTAAATTGAGAAATGAAGTTTATAATTCTCTAATAACATATATTAATTAGTCTTTAAAAATTTACATTGTTTAATTCAACAAATAACTCAAATTCAAATCTAAAATAAAATAAATCTCAAGTTTAAATTTGAAATCAAATTTGACACTTTCTCAAATAATATTTTCAATTAGTTTTCAAAATATTGTTATTGTTTAAATTAGCTAAACATTTGAATAAAATAAAAATTTAAATTACACTTACAAAAATCAATCTAAAACCAAAGCAAAATTCCAAATATAAATTTCCTAAATGTTAAGTCAAATAAATTTTATATTTTTAAAACGTGGAAAAATTGGTTCGTTATAATCTCCCCCTTAAAGCTTTTCGTCCTGAGAGCTTTAAAACCTTATATATATAAACAAGATGTCTAATAATACTAGATTTAATTTGAAATAAAATAACAATGGAATTTAAAATTTTGAAAATTGGCATCATTTCTTCGACCAAAATCCCGATTTTATCTTCAAATCATTAGAACACAATATTTTCTTTCCATATCGAATTACATTCCCTTTGGGATTTTTTTTAAAACCGAAATCATTTCAAAATTTCAAATAATTTATGATAAATGACATTAAACATTTTGTTCCAAGTCGAGAGGTTTCTCCCAGTGATAAGGCCACGAGGCACGACCTACGCATGTATCGATTTCAAATAATGATGTCTCTCCAAACCCCAGAGCAGACTATCACCAATCAAGGGCTTTCACCCATGTTGTACCTTTCTTTAGTCATGGGTTACTAAAATCTTAGTACAAACCATTTCATTTCATATCCCGAAGTTGTAAATTATTTCGCAACCATACTTTATAAATCAAATCATATTATTGTTGTTTTCCAAACATTTTAAAATATCGGGATTTCTAGTCGTCGAAATGTTCTATGTTTATAAAACATTTTATAACCATTTCAATTTCCAAATCATATCGAGTTTCCCTAAATTTTAAAACGTTCTCGAAATATTCTCGAAACATTCTTGAGAAAATATATTTCCCATAATTACATATAAAGTAATATTTCCAAGAGATATATATAGCCAAATATATTTCCTTTTCAAATTTTACTTCTAAAACCTTTTACACAAATAATATAGAAATTTTCATTTCGATTTCAAATATTTAGCTTTCGTTTGAAAAGGTCTCATTATTCAAAACATTCATAAAATCTCTTGAAACAATTTACTTTGAAAATATTTTCATGCTTTCGCTGCACTATCCTAATTTGTATTGGCATTTCAAACAATTTTTTCTGAAATATCAATTCTAAAATATTAGAAATCAATTTCAAAATTTTTGAAAACCTACATTCTCAAATAAATATTTCCAAAATTCAACTTGTCCATAGATTTTTAATGGGGCAAAAGAAAAGATTCAAAGATACGATTGGACAACTTCAAAACTCAAGCGCAAATGGTATGAATTGGTAAGTGAAAGATGACGTCAGGTCGAGGGAAACAAACACAACAAGCAAAGTGACAAAATTATATTTCCAGACACTATTCAAGTTCAATTTTTTTCCAATTTAATTTCAAATTTATCTTAATTCAGTTTGCAATTTCTGTTTATACTCTACAACAATCACTTTATTTAAATTCCTCTTATCTATTCAAGTTCGCATTACCTTATCGAAACAATTAGAATTATTCAAACAATCTCAATCACTTATCTAAATGGTTTCAAGTATTTTCGATGTTTAGATCGGAACCATACAGTCATCCCACTTTTGAAACTCAAAAATAAACTTCTGATGATGTTCGAACTATCACAAGAATTATCTACAAGCGACTAGAATGTGATCCTATATCTATCTAGTATTTATTGGACTTCGTATATGCGTTGATCAGGCGCATATGCAAAATCGGTACATACTAAATATTCCAATCTCGACAACAATAAAATACTCGAAAACCCTTATCATAAATTGTATTTCAAAAATAATTACGCTCCAAAATGATTTATTAAATTTCAAAGTAATTTATATTTTCAAAATACGCTCTCTCTCTCTCTCTCTATAGTGATTCTTGTGTCAATTTCACTCATTCTAGAGTATTGCTACTCTATCTCTAATGAGTTTCAAACTCGATAAGCTAAGCCTTGTCAAACTAGGCTCTCATACCAGCTATAACGACCTGCCATTTTGACCGCTCCAAGTCGGTATTTAAACCACTCAGAACGTTCAAAACGACAGCTCGTTATTAGCTTACAGGGTTTAAACAGAAAATAACACAGAATCACAACACAGAAACTATACAACAGCATATTTCACAAGCGTATTTTTCATTACAAAATTTATTAGAGTTTATACAAAAAAAATAATCAGCGGAATAATATAAAATATACATGAATTTTAAAAGAATAAAAGTCTACGATTCAGTCGGGCGTTGCGCGCGCATGTGTGTCTTGCGTCTTCATGTTCCTTTCCAGTTTCGCGAGCCGCAATATCTAAGCTTGGAACACTTAGGACCTAACCCGAGTGTTCCATGCAAAATCATAAAACACTCGAGTAAGGACTAATCATTTGTTCAAGTAAATAAATTTCAATAAAATACTGAAATATACTAATTAATCCTAACTTAAATACTGTACTAAATTTGAATATGTACCCAATAGTAGCATTGATGATTTGAATAAATGTATAACATAAAATCAAATAAGGTAACAAAGCAAGATCTGTGCAAAACGTATGCATGGCACCTGGTGACACAGTGAACGAGCACTAGTTCAGTAGTGTAGTTTAAAGACATGATAAGGCCTGAACAGTATAACCGTAAGCGATACTACTCAGACAAACTATAAATGTGAACCAAGTACAGGCTTAAGTTTCCAACACAAGGCAAGGCAGAATGTTAAGGGTACCAAATAGGACAACAAGGCAGTTTTATATAGATCAAGCATTAGTTCCCAGTTTTAAAACAAGGCAAGGGTATAAACCTAAATATCTCAAGCATTCAGACAAACAGGGATCAATATGGGAGTTGACTACATGTATGAAAATTTTACCAATACAAGGGAATTAAGGATGTGCATGCGAACAGCCATTTTGGATGGCACAGGCGAAACGAATGGAAACAAGCACAAACATGTGCAGGTAGCCAAATTCAAATGGTGTGTATTCAACTGAGCTAATAGGCCTTACAGAAGTGGATTTAATCACCTGTCTATGAGTAATAATGTCTTCCAGCATCTCCCCAAGTTTCAACAAATAATATGAGCACACCGTTATGGCATGAACTAGTGTATTAACAACATACCAAATGCAATATAAAGATTTCCCAAACTCTATAGTCATGGTAGTCAAAGTGGCTTGTTCAATATACCAAGTTTTTACCCTAAAACAGTAAGGTGTAATATGGTTTCATGACCAAACAAACGGTAAAAAATTCACCAGACCAGTGCAAGCATAGCACCGTAAAATATGAAAACAAGCAAAATATTAACATGGAACCATAGTAAAGTAATGTCATGAATTCAAAACGGGGTATGGCTTACAGCAAGCCACTAAACGCACCATATAGACTCAATATCCAATGAAACCAAGGGATGGACCATAACAACAATCAAATTTTGTCTGCCATATTTCAGTTTGATACCGATGTTGAAAAACTTGAACAAAATAAATCAAGAGCTAGTACTCACCTTTAACGCAGTGGAAAGATGGCGCAGTCAGTGGCAACATCAAAAAGGCTAGGCTTTTCTGGCAATTCCCGGTGCTGCGGAAACCCAGGAAACCGGCGTTCGGAGGTGACAGTGGCGAAACATGGGTACAAGGGAGAAACTGCGGTGCTTTGGTGGTCTAACTAGCACTGAACTCGACTGGCGAAGGGGATTTGACCACGTCATTAGTGGACAGGAATGGCTCTGACGAGGCAGACGAATTTGCGAGGGTGCAGATTAGAAGGAAGAGCGGATGTCGCGGTGGATCATGGGTGCGCGGCTTTCAAGATAAGCAGGGTTCAAAAAGGTTCGACTTTGGTAGTTGGCTTGGAGGTAGACAGGTTCGGCACAGGTTTGGGTGGAGCAGAAGCCGCTGGTTCCCGAAGGCGCGGTGGCCGAGGGGGTGGTGAACACGTGTTTCAATGATGGTGCGCAGGTGGATCAAGTTATGGCTG
Organism: Allium sativum; assembly: GCA_030737875.1. Classification (NCBI taxonomy): domain Eukaryota; kingdom Viridiplantae; phylum Streptophyta; class Magnoliopsida; order Asparagales; family Amaryllidaceae; genus Allium; species Allium sativum. Next base: position 2,190,804 of record JASFAX010000061.1, on the reverse strand, counting down.
TTGCGGTTTTTGAAGTGAGCGAAAGCAAGCAACGGTGGAGGCTTTGACAAGGAGGCGGAAGTACGATTGTATTGGAGCCATGGATTTGATTAGCAAGGGAACGGTTTAGGGATTTTGGATAAAGAATTGTAGGGATTTGCTTTGGCTCATGAGAACGGTGGAACGGAGGGAAAGATGGAAGAAAAACTTGGCAGTAGGCCATTAATTTTGAATTAGGGGAACAATTTGTTTGATGGAAAAATGAATAAAGAACACCGTAAAAGCAAAACAAGGGACAATGGAAATTTAAAAGGAAGGAACGGTGTAAAAACAGAAGGACGCATCGTAAAGACTATCTAGAACAAACGAACACGTGTAGATATATTTCACAACAACAAACAAGTGGAAAATTTAAATAAAACAATAATGTTAAGGAAAAGTACATATTATTTAAATACTATAAGTACATATGCCATAAATTATACTATACATATACATCACCATACTAGTATATTTCCCAATACAAACTCGAATAAATTTTTAAACCAAAATTCGAAAATAAAATAAATTCTCAAATTAGATTGAGAACTGAAGTTTATAGTTCTCTAATAACATATATTAATTAGTCTTTAAAAATTTACATCGTTTAATTCAGCATACAACTCAAATTCAAATATAAAATAAAATAAATTTAAATAAATCTCAAGTTTAAATTTAAAATAAAATTTACACTTTCTCAAATAATATTTTCAATTAATTTTCAAAATATTGTTATTGTTTAAATTAGCCAAACATTTGAATCAAATAAAAATTTAAACTACACTTACAAAAATCAATCTAAAACCAAAACAAAATTCCAAATATAAATTTCCTAAATGTCAAGTCAAATAAATTATATATTTTTAAAACGTGGAAAAACTGGTTTGTTACAGTGAGTCAAAGGGACTGTACGTACTTAATGTTCCTTCCATAAATCAACAATCATTTGTTTGTTCAAGTATTTCTCAAGTCTAAAAGACACACTGCCAATTAGGCATCCATCTTTACCCTTTTAAAATAAATTGTCCCCACAATCTAAATCTTTACAGTTTTGAACTATGAATCATGTCAGTATGCTAAACATCATCATGTAAGTTTGAGTCCTAAAATGAATAAAAGAGTTAATTGTACTTTTGAACATTTTCATTCCGGTATTTGGGGTCCATCATTTGTGGTTTCTAAGCTAGGGTGTAGATACTTTGTTATCTTTGTAGATGATTATTCATGTATGGCTTGGTTATTTCATATGAAAAATCGATCTAAGTTATATTCAATATTCTATTCATTCTATGCTGAAATCAAAACTCAGTTTAATACTTCTATTAAACCTCTAAGGATTATAATTCGAGTTTATTTCAAACATACACGAGTCAAAATGGTATACTGCATGAAACATCTTGTGATGATACAACACCAGAAAATGGAGTTGTTGAAAGAAAGATCATACATTTGCTTGAAACAACACGAGCACAGTTATTTCATATGAATGTGCCTAAAAGTTTCTGGGCTGGTGCTATTTCCACAACATGTTTTTTAGTAAATTGTATGCCTTCAACTATTCTTAATGGTGATAAACCATACTCAATTCTCTTTCTAAACAAGTCATTATATCCTCTTAATCCACAAAAATTTAGGTGTACGTGTTCTGTTCGAGATGTCAGACCACAAATATCTAAACTTGATCCAAAATCTGTCAAGTGTATATTCCTTGAATATTCTCGTTTGCAAAAAGGATATAGGTGCCTTTGTCCCTCTCGAAATAAATATCTTGTATCTATTCATGTCACTTTCATTGAAGAAACAACATTCTTTCAGGCATCATTAAGTTTACCTTATCAAAGTCAGGAGAGTCAGAGGGAAAACGATGATTTTCTTATGTATGAAATATCACATTCTATACAAGAAGGGGACAATATTAATGGTTCTATTGAAATGAGGTTATCACCTTCTCGTGATACAGTTCCATCTACATCTGACGTAATTCCTCTACTTGAACGTGAACGTATTTCTACATTTAATCCTGAAACTGATCTTCCTACTGCTCTACGAAAGGGAAAACGTCAGTGCACATATCCTATCTCTTCATTTGTCTCATATAAATACTTGTCATCATCAACTCATTCACTTCTAACTTCTCTTGAATCTGTTTCTATACCTAGAACTATTGGGGAATCATTATCAAATTCTACATGGAAGGCTGCTATGGTTGAAGAAATGAATGCCCTTAAAAATAATGAAATATTGAGTTTATTTCGATTACCTAATAATACGAGAACTACTGGATGTAAGTGGGTATTCACTGTAAAAGAAAACTCTAATGGTTGCTAGATTGAAGGCACATTTTGTTACAAAAGGATATGCACATATTTTGGAGCAGAGTATTCTGAAACTTTTCCCCAATAGCAAAGTTAACTTCTATTTGAATGTTTGTTTCATTAGCAGCAACATATAAATGGAAATTACATTAGCTTGATATAAAGTATGCATTTCTTCACGGTGACATAGAAGAATAAGTTTACGTCGTTTTACCCCTGGTTTCATTGCATAAAGGAAGAGTGGTCTAGTGTGCAAGTTGAAGAAGACATTGTATGGATTAAAACAGATTCCTAGAGCTTGGTTTGGAAAGTTCAGTAATTCAATGAAAACCTTTGAAATGATAAAGAATAGATGTGGTCATTCGGTATTCCATAAGAATACTAAATCTTGCATAATTTACTAGTGTTTTATGTTGATGATATTGTGATAACCGACAGAATAAGGTAATTCATCTCTTAAAACCTTTATTCATAACCAGTTTCACACTAAAGAATTAGGAGACTTGAAGTATTTCGTAGGTGTGAAAATTACAAGAGATAATGGCAGTATTGTTATGTCTCAATGAAAGTACGCTCTTGATTTGTTGGAAGAGACTGGAAATATAGGTGTTAAACCTAGCACTATTCCTATTCCATTGAACTGTAACATTGTAGAAAATGGTGAGTTTTTCAAAGATCTAGAGAAGTATAGAAGTTTGGTAGGGAAATTGAACTACTTCACTGTTACATAACCTGACATTGCTTTCGTTGTTAGTGTTGTAAGCTAGTTTATGATATCTCCTATTGTGTCACTGGAACAACCTGAAACATATTTTGAGTTATCTTAAGGGAACTGTTGGGCAAGGAATTGAGCACAAGAATCATGGACATGCAAGAGTTGAATGTTTATGTGATGCTGATTGATAATGAACAAAGGTGGATAGAAAGTGTATGTCCATATTTTGTGTATTTCTAGGAGGAAATTTGATTTCCTGGAAATGCAAGAAACAAAATGTTGTTTCTAGATCGAGTGCTAAATCTGAATATAGAACTATAGCTAAGGAAATTTCTGAAGTGATGTGGGTGGATCACCTTATGCATGAAGTTGGAATAAATATTGTTAAACAATTAACTTTATATTGCGACAATCAGGTTGCAATGCACATCGCATCTAATCTAGTGTTTCATGAGAGAACGAAGCGTATTGAAGTGGATTGCCACTTCATTGGGAAGAAGGTACAATAGGGTTTGGTTCTGACAGAGCATGTCAAGACTGAGGAGCAGGTGGTTGATATGTTTACAAAATCACTAAATGGTGCTAGAATCAAGTATTTGTGTAGCAAGTTGGGCATGATGAACGTCAATGCACCAACTTAAGGAGGAGTGTTGTGAGTAGAAGTTATATATATGTACATATGTATATAGTGTGTTGTGTAAATATGATATCAGCATCAAGCTGTTGGAACAAATAGCTTGGTGCCGACACCGAATCCAGGAGAACGATACCAGGGAGACAAGCCAGGAAAATACAAGAAAACAATGCAAACCAACACCGAAGCCGATATCAAGAAGATAATACAAGAAGCGGTACCAAAGCCAGTGCCAAAAAGGTAATACCGAAGCCAAAGACGATACTAAAGCTAATGAAAAGAAGAAGAATTGCCGAACTCGATACTGAAACAAATGCTGAAGTCAATACTGAAGCCGATATCGAAGATGATTACAAAGTAATAAAGCCGACACTGAAGCTGAGTACACCAAGGGAAATAGAAGCGGTATCGAAAGGCCATACCAAGAAAAATTGTAAATGACATAGTTGTAATATTTTGACCCATTTTATTTCCTCTATAAATAGAGGTGTACTACTCACTTTTTTAAGTAATGAGAAAGTTTATCTTCTCTTCCATTTTATTTCTTCTTAATTCATTACAGTAGTTAAAGTTATTTCTTATGGATGTATTTTTGAACTGATGTATTAGCATTTTTCTTTTTTTATGAAGTGAAGAACTTATATTTATGTATTGAGTAGTGCGTTTATTTTTATTCATTAGGTCCATCGGCTAACACTTTTACTCCTGATGAAAGGGACTATACCCAGCCTTACAGTTATGTTACCGAAAGCGAGCAATAAGGAGTTTTCGATGTGGTTATTCCTTCGAAATTAAAAGGAAATCCTCTTGTCTTTGAATGGTTTAGAAATCATTAAATGCAGAAGATTTTAGTTCAGGGATTAAAAATGAAACTAAGAGAATCAAAACAATAACTTTCTCAAGCTGGTCGAGCCTTAGAAGAGGCAAAGCATCAATTCAGGACTAATCCGAAGGTAGATTTTGAGAAAGATATGCTAAAACTTCAGCATAAGGTTTGCAAATTGGAATTTCAGTCGGTAAACAACCAATATCTGTATAAATCCTTGGAATTTATTATGAGGGAAAGGATTTCAAACTTAATTGTTGGCCTTCCAGATCCAAGTCTGCTATAACCTCGGGCCCCTCAGAGAAGGTTCAACTTTTGATAAATCCTCCAAAAGGTCTATATAAGAAGATCATAAAGGATTGGGTCGAAATGGTGAAACTTGAATTGTTAAATTATTTTGAAAATAAGGAGGACAACCATCATCTCTTCGGTAATTACATAACTCAAACTGAAAAGCTTCAAAGTAAAATATTTTTTATTAAGAAGCGAGAGGCTGAATATGAAAGGGCTAACAAACTTTTTTCAAAAGCCAATGAAGTTTATGATCGCACATTTAATCTTCAGATTAGACCTATTGATAATGCTGAAGTCATCAAATATAAAGAAAAGAAGCTCAAAGAGGGGTTATACACCATTCTCAATTTCATTTCAAATCACATTTGCGTCTAAGAATCTAATTGAAAAGATTCGAAAGCTTTGATCCTAATTGTTGGTATTTTGAACGTTTTTGTCAATATTTCATAATTTGTATAGATAGAACTTGTTTATTACTTCATTTAATATGAATTTGAATTGTTCGCATACTTTTCTTGCTTTATTTTCTAGAACACCATATAAAAATAGTAAGAAACTAGTTTTCTCCTGTTACAGAGATATTTGGATCCTGTACGTGAATGCCAATAGTGAAAAGTTGAGAATCCCCTTCTTAAAAATTAAAACAGGTTCATACCATCCTTGGTTCTAGGATACCGGGAATTGGATTCCAATAAATAAACTATTTGGGTATCAGGAGGCCTAAACCGTAGATTCACGTAGCAGAATAATAAAGTCTGAAACTCTTAGTCTAGAAATAATAGAGATTCCTAAATCCAAATTCGTGTATTAAAGTTAGATGTTTAGACAGCCTCTTTTGGGAATAACAGATGTTCTGAACCATTCTTTGGTTTCAAGAAGACCCAAAACCCGAATTTGGGTATTAGAATATTCGAAATCCAGAAACTTTTTTCTAGAAATAATTGTAAACAAAGCCTCCATCAGCTTTTAGAAGACTCGAACCCCCATATTTAGGTATTAGAATGATAGAAGTCCGAAAACCTTCTTTTGGAAATAATTATAAACGAAGCCTCCTTCGGCTTTTAAAAGAGGATTCCTAGATCCGAGTATTAGAATAATAGAAGTCCAGAAACCTTCTTTTGGAAATAATTATAAACGTATTATCCTTCGGCATTTAAAAGACCTAAAACGTCAAATCCGGGTATTAGAATGTAGAAGTCCATGAACCTTTTTTTAGAAATAATTATAAACGAAATCTCCTTCGGATTTTAAAAGACTCGAAATCCCAGATTGGGTATTAGAATAATAGAATTTATAAAATATTCCTTTGAAAATAATTATAAACAAAGCCTCCTTAGGATTTTAGAAGACCCAAAACCCCAGATCTAGGTATTAGAATGATAAAAGTCTAGGAAACTTCTTCTAAAAATAATAGAGACGACTGCACTTTCGATTTTAGAAGATTCGATTCCCATTTCAGGATTTTCTCAAAGCAGAGGCTTGGCATGTTGCTCCTTTTGAGCTTTTGTTCCCTTATACGGGGCAAGCCATAAGCAGACATAGGCGTACTCATCTTTAGAGAAGAGGCAGTGCATGGTTATCTGAAGCAATGGCATGGCTTGTTCTAAAAAGAACAAAGGCAGAGCATGCTTCATTCGGAGCCAGATATGTGTCCCCGGGCTTACCCATCACTACTGCAGATGGTTCCTTGACAATGTCAAGGGCTTATGGTGCATCATCCTGGCCATATAGATGCAACTGACGACTTATTCTCCTCCCTCAATGAGGTGCCTAGGATATACCTAGGGTTTAGAGCTAGATGCATTACCTTGGGCTTACCTTCCTCCCTCTATGGGGAAGAAACCTGGTATATTAAGAAATTTAGTGGGAGCCGAGCACATGTCCACGGGCTTACCCCTCCTCACTCTTAGGAAGTTCTTTGACAACGTCAAGGACTCTAAAGATTTTTAATAAATGAAGGCATTTCACCCCCAACCAAGTATAATTTCTTATTTTTAATTGAACTTTGTTTATAATCCATATAGAATATCTTAGATCGAAACGGAGCTCAATTTTATTAATTCCATTTAACATCTCTTTACATATTCATCGAGTCTACCTTTCTACTGAAGTAATTGAACGTACTTTCAAGAGCTCTACATTGGTTAGTCATGTGACCATTAACCATATGGTAATGACAGTAAGATTTCCCTTTGTTCTTTTCAAACTTAGATGGTTTCTTGTTTATGGGCCAATAATCTAATTCTTCCTTAGTCAGTAAGTAGATGTTCCCAGTAGGAGTAGTTAAACTGAATTCATTTATCATTTTTGACAAAAATCTCCCTTTAAGATTCTTGGCTTCTTCGGGTTTCGTAATTGGATATGAATCTTTCCTTATGCATTATATCCCTTTTAGGGATTCCTCGGGGGTTATTGATGGACTTAAATTCACAAAGGTTCTGTTTCCACTTTTGTGCGAAAGCATCATAGTTGTGATGACCGCCCATAACTCCTGCACTTAACAAGGGGAATAATGCGCTGAAAGACATGCTAGGCAGCTATGGACGATCATCTAGGTAGGATAACACAAGCGAAACCTGTCGTATAACTCACAAGGTAAGGATAAAAATATAATAGAACATACACAACAGGCAATAATAGTGAAGCATAATTGCACAGAAATTTAAACCTCCATATCATCACAGAATATCCATAACATCTTTGGACAACATCAATAATCTCTGTACAAAGAAGTCTCACTACAACACTTAGAGGATACAACAAACAGCGAAAAAACATCATAATATGTATAATAAGAAACCGGTACGTAAGCTTCTTGCTCGTCTCCTTTTAGCAACATCTTCCTCACCAAGGGATCACCTATCACCTGCTACTTAGTCTGCCCATCCAAAACCAGATGAACAGCCCAATGTAGTAAGAGGGAGACGTAAAACCTTGATTCAGACAACAGTCTTGGTGAGCGATAAAACAACTAACCAACATTATCAATAAAGTATATGAGTATAAGCGGATTAATCCAACCAATCTAGCAACCCACCAGAGTAGAACCCAAATCGCCTTCCCCACATCCGACAGTGATAGCCTTTACAAACAACCAAGTTGAAATAACAGTACATTCATGACAATCAGTTATCAAGCATAAACCACCCTAATCGATATCGACATCTCTCAATAACGAATCCCCCGAGGCCTAAACCAACATCAGACAGGCACCCAAGAGATATCTCCTTCGACGTCGAATAATCTACATAAGATGATATAAACAAAAGAATCAACATCCATGACTTTGGCTATCGCAACCAATCCTGCTTTGAAACCATCGTTAATCATATGACCGACTAAACGCCATGCCTTCCGTCAAGGGCTAATGGTAACTCCAGTTCTAACCAGACTGCTGCACATCCAACATACATTTTCCTCCCAGAGACAACTAGGCCCATCAAATGGGTCAAGGGTACTTGACTAGTCCAACTAGCCTTTTAGGCGTCCCTATTATACCCTCTCTTTGAGCCCGCTAGAACTTACGACGACGATAATATCTCAGCCTTCATAACTCTATCGGCATCACCTACGACTATCTACAAGCTCAGATACCATATCGAGCAACAATTATCCACGAGTTCAAGTCCAAGTTGAATCGTCTTCATATTCGTTGTATCTCCACGATCAATGAACACTTCACAATATTTCGAACATCCTTTAAGCTCAACTTGAATCACCTTCACATTTGTTGCATCAACAAATTCACAATGCTTTAGACATTCTTCCTTAAATTCATGTTGAAGCTAAAACCATCCACGACTCAAAAACAAGCTTCGTTTAGTCCATACTACATTTCATAGCATTTCCAGCTTTTTCGCTATGAAAAACTGGCCACAGTGTCAAAACAGTCTACAACGTTTTTGAAACGCTATTATATCTCCTGGTTCCATTCTGCATCAATCTGGTGTGAAAACTAAGCAAAACATCAAAACGGGCTTTCACAACGTTTAGGAAACGCTACCATATCTCTTCGTTCAATTCTGGATCAGTCTGGTGATCGACCTCTCAAAACATCCCAAAAATGCATGTGCAACACACGTTTTTATGTGTGCGATCCATGCTCCAAAAGTGGCAAATCCATTGTCCTTTTATAGCGTTTTCAGAAACGCATCATAGCCCAGGCGTGATCTACGACCTAAGGAAACTCATGCTCGACCTACAGTTTTTAATAGTGTTCGCCAAACGTTGTCAAATCTGGCATGACCTACCACCTAAGGAAACTCATGCGCGACCTACAGTTTTTAATAGCGTTTGCCAAACATTGTCAAATCTGGCGCGATCCATCCCTTTGCCAGACCGCGAAAATCTGCTTTGATCCATGGTTTTTGCTTGCGCGATCCACTTTTTCTTCATGCGCGACCTATGCCTAGATCGTGCCCAAACCAGGACCTTTCACATCGTTTTTCAAATGCTGTAAATATCCAGAACTTGATTTTTGCCCGATTCTTGAAAATTCACCCGATCCGCTTGATTTTTCTTGACAAACCATGATTTTTCAACTTGCCAAACATATTTCCAAACACTCCCAAGCTCTACAACCCATCTCAACTCAAAATCAATCAATTCAACCAACAAATCATCAAACATCAAAATGACGATTCAACAAATGATTAAATCAATATATATGGATCTAAACATAGAATTATCACATGAAATTGTCATTTATAGGTTGTAGATTAGATATTATGGTGATTTGAATTGAAATCATACTTACATCGATTAGATCTATATGAAAACAACTTGAAATGACAAATATAAGATCAAACAATCCATATGCTTAATTAAATCCATGTGAGAGATACTTATCACTCACCAATTGTTTGAATTAACTTGAAATCGCTAAATTTCCAATCCGAACAGCGAAGAATATGCTTTAAACCTCTTGATTTGATGTGATCTCTCTTCACTTGATGTAGGTCTAGCTTCAAACGATGTTGATCTTTGATTCTCTTATGTAGATCTAGATTTTTAACGATGGAAAGGTGTATTTGATTGAGCAAGGAGGATCACGAGCTCAACCAAATGGGAGAATGAAGAAAGTAAACTATTCTTCTTGCCTTTAACCCCCTATTTATAGCCTCCCACCAGCCCACTAATGGGCCTCCTCAAATCAACCCATCAATGGCTCTAAAAACCTGAACAAAAATTGTGAAACACAAAAAGGGGATTCCTCCCAAACCACTGAACCAAATCTTTAATGTGACCACTCTACGGAATTGGCAACACCATTTCCTTTCCAATGAAACCAATCTCAACACTTGATTTGATCCCAATCAAAAGTTATGCCCAGTACAAGACTGATAGGGACAAAATGGTCACAAATAAAATTGGTAAAAATTATGGACATGTCTCACATCCACATAGCCAACATATCAAAATATGAGAATGATCCAACCCTCAGAGAATTAAATAAAAATATTTTACGTATCGTTCTATGATCCTCCGATACGTAAAATGCGGGTTGTTACAATAGTCTTTCATCATTTCACCTTCAAATTTAGTGTCTTTAGAATAACCTCAAATGGCATTTTCATTCTTGAAAATAAGTCATTATCTTTTCCCAAAATCTTCTCATAGGAAAAAGGTGGATTCGACCCAATATGGAAAGAATTTATACATTAATTACCTAGGTCATAGACTTCGATCTTCTTTTGATTAATTATACTCAAAGCCTTCATTCTTAAAATTTGTTGTTCATAGAACCTTAAGTTCACATAGGCAATCTTCAAGTACAAACGGATCAGAAGACCCTTACTCAGATCTTTTTAATCTATCACATTTTTTGGGTTGTTGTTTTGTTGGAGGGGGTAATGTCTTCCTCTCTTTCACGGACTGATCCAGTGTCATCATTCATCCTTCTTTATTAGTTCTCCACTGATACCAGAAAGGGTTATGATTTCTTTTTCTTTGTTAGACTGCAGGGGTGTTCACTATTTTCTTTCGGGATCATGCTCAGCCGTTTGGAAACGTCCTTTCATTTTGTGGGAACTATTTCTCAAACCATAGTTACTTCCTTTTGGTTTAAAAGAAGCCATACTTAAGGAATAAATAGTCCTTCATGAATCATACTAATGTTTCTTATACTTATGATTCATTTATACATTCATCAGAATTTTTTTTTACTAAACAGGATGGTAAACATATGATGGAGGGAGGTCAGAGCCCTCCTTCTAATGCCAAATTATTAGCTAAAATTATGGTTAACAGCGCAAAGCATTGTAGTCCTTGTAGAATACCTTATGTAGAAAAGGGCTACCTTGGGTCACACTGCCATTTCCATAGAATATTTTTTGTAGAATTACGTATGTTAATTTCCGAAAGTAAGTTCTGGTAGAAAACAAGAGACAACAATAAGTTGTGGGTTGGTTGAAATACAAAAGAACATTTAAAAGGAATTCTATACCCAAATATGCTATTTCCTGTTGTTAAACCTTTGTCGATTTCCTGATAAACCTTTGGGTTAGGTTATTAGATCATTTCGTTGAGCATTAGAACTCTTGATCTCCCTTTAATTAATTACAATGTAGATTATTATCGCTCAGAAGAAAAGACTTTGGAATGAGCTACAAAGGCCGTTATGTTCAACAAAAGGAGCAAACGAAGGTTTTATTTGGTTTTAGGAATCCTAAGGGATCCTTTGGTAGATTTTTAACTATTGGATTCTAAGGGCACAATTCTTAGTAAAGTTTCCTTACTCAGTTTTTTTCATTACGTCTGGCCCTTCGAGATCTCCAAAAGGAAGCCTTACATAACGTATTTCCTTCGGAGTCTTAAGTATTAAACCTTACATAACTTATCCCTATATTGCAAGAATATGAGTATTACAAGAACTCTTGTACCAAGTGTGACGGCCCGCTCCGCACCAGCCGACATTTCCTCCGGAAGTGCGCTGTACACATGTCCCGACTAGCACGGAACGGTCGCCAAAGAAAGGAAAGAAGGGAATGAACTAATCAAGGAACCTGTAGAATGTCTCACAGCGCATGGGATAAAATATAATAATAACATACTTGACATAAAACAGGTGAGACAGTGCATAAGCTGATAACTAAAATCAACATCCATCATCAGAGCAGCGGAAATTCAAATACAGCTTATTACAATTTTCCAAATTTACTGTCTCTAAACAAAAGAAAGCTAAATTAGAAGATGCACCACCAATGCCCAAGCAGTGATCTTCAAAACACAGGGAGAATATTATGTATATATTACGTGGAAGCCTCCTGCTCGTCTCCGGATCATCTACCCGTGCATCACCAGCTAACCTGTCTCTAGTCTGCTCGTGTGAGCACCCAAAGTAATAAGAGGAGACATAAAACTCTGGGTCAGACATAAAGCCTGGTATGAGCGATAAGCATCTAAACAGAATGATAATAGGTATACTAAACCATACCTGAACCTGGACCTGCAACCAAAGAGTTAGTACCACATACCGTACAATACTCTAAGGTGCCATAATAAATAGTGTAAGAATACGGGGGTGGGGTGTGCATGTCATAATGATAGCAACCAAATCAACCATAGCAACCATCCTCACATCTCTCACTCAGTGCGTAAAGCATACGATATCTACCACTTTGGAATACTAGACAAATTGAGGTAACGACGAATCCCGACTTGTAGAAACCCTGCTGTGACCAAGCCAAACACTTGGAGTCATGACCAAACATTTTCAATGACCCACTTCATTGGTCGTAGCCCTTGGTTCTACCAATGCCATAATGGCCCTGAATCCGCCTCCGTACCTCCTACCATAGTGGTCCAAGGCTACAAACATCGTAAACCCCTTAGCACGCGTCCCGCGGCAAAGCCCAACCATGAGGTGAACTCATTGATTCCCATCTGAATTTTGAGCTCTAACTTCTCCTTTGGACTTCCTTTGCATCTCGGGTTTGGTCGAATTGGAGTGGGTCTTCAGAAGAGTCATCGCGTAGTAGTAATAGCCCACATACGGTTCGGTTCGGTGCTCCTCGTCCAGCTCGGTTCGGTTCGGTGTAATTTTTCTGATCGGTTCGGTTTGGTGGTACTTGTCAAGCTCGGTTCGGTTATATACGTATAACACGGTTCGGTTCGGTGCGATGTTCCATGGTGTATTCCTGCGTGCGGTTCGGTTCGTCCCTCCTCCAGCTTGCCTGCTCCGATCTGATCTCGTCCCCTAGCCTACTCCGATCCGGTCCTGCTCCACAACCCGATCCGCTTCGCTCCCTAGCTTACCCCGATCCGATCCGCTCTTCAACCTACTCCGATCCGATCCGCTCTTTATAGTTCCGATCCGATCCCCTCGTCCACTCCAACTCTAAGTAAACGGCCTTCCTTCTCGCCGAGCCTCCTCCAGTGACAAGTTCCAATCCAGTTCGAATCCCCTCGGTCAGTTCACAAATCCGATCCGCCCCCCTACTCCGATCCGATCCGGTTCGGAACCTGCACATTTCTGCAACTTTCCAGCGAGCTTTCTACGCCATTCGACGGCGTTTTCGACCAATCTAATTATTCTAATCAACCATAAAACATACCATAGAGTCATAGCAACATGTAATAGCAACCGCAAACAACAATTCAATGAATCAAAATGGATCAAAAGTGACTAAAACTTCATATTTTCCCATAGCATGTTTAAGTAGAACTAATCATAGGGTTAACAAAACTTAATCAAATCGAACCAAATTTCTAACAGAAGCATACAACATTATTTAAGAATTTCTAAACATTTTTCCAGAATTTATTAGTGTATAAATTCGCTATTCTTCACTAATTACCCTTAATTACTGTAATTAGTGTCAAAACTATGCAAATCACTCACCTTTGCCACAACTAAAACCCCAAAACTGAAATATTCTCTGATTTGGCGTTGTTCCCAATCTTACACAGCAGCTCTACCTCGGTTCTCGTGCTAATACTCCTTGATGTGATGTTTGCTAAGCCTAATCTTCAATTAGAAAGTGATTAAGAGGTGTTTTGAAGAGATTTAGAGGGTGGAGGCCATGGCTATGTTAAAAGGAATGAATAGTGACGGCTGAAAAATGAGAAAAAGGTATTCTCCAAACCCTAACAGCCCTTTTAAACTCCTAATCCCGAAATCCCCCTTTGGGCCTAGCTGTTAATCACCCGGTTAAGCCCAATTAAGCTGTTTTTCACCATCTGAAACTTGTTTCAGCCATATCTCCCAAACGGTGAGTCTGTTTGGCTAATGTGACCACTCTACGGAAAGAGAAACCATCATCCGGAGTCAATGGAAGTGGTTTCAGGTCAAAATTCATTTCCAGTCAAAAGTTATGGCCAAAACAGTGCCAACTAGGGGTAAAATGGTCATTTAAAAATCAGGAAAAATCATGAACATGGGAAATGACCCCAATAGTCGTCTCCCAAAGTTACATAACCATACGACTTCGTATGTGAAAGAAATAAATACCCTACGATCCTATGATGCGTAGAATACGGGTCGTTACACCAAGTTTCCCGAATTGGTTTAGAAATTAGGATTACAACTCAGAATTTGCTAATACAAGTGAGTGAATGAAGAAATCGATCTCATTTCTAGACCCATGGGGCTATATTTGTAGGTGCAGTTTGATCTCCCCTTCCATCCTATAGGCTGTCTTGATGCCTCAATGGAGGTAATGTGAGGGAATGGCGAAGGCGCATCCGGTGGTCGGTGATTTGTGTCATAGATGTCGCTCAGGACAGCAGCTTTCTTTCATGAATATATATGGACATATACCCATTAGGATGCTTCCATTTTCTCCAAAGGTTATTATTTAACTCTAGAAATTTGTTGCAGAAAAAGTAAGCTCGTGTAGGCTACTAGCTTTTGATTCTTGCTGAAGGATATCCTCTCTTCGGAAGATGTGTCTCTCTCTGTGTTGTAGATGTTTCTTGAAGGACTAAACTGCTGACATCTTCTCTTTAGCCAAATCAAAAGGTGTATCTGATTGTTCTTTTTCCTTAAAGTTTGTTGCTCCGAAGTTCCTTCCCTTCGGTTTCATCAAAAGGGGATTTTCCCTATGAAAAGAAGTTCTTCGTTCTCTAATTCTAAATTTGGAAGTAAATTCTGATGGGTCAGGTTTGTATGGACTAGAAGCTCTTTGTTTAGGGCATCCCTTTACTGTAGCTTCTGTTTTTAGTTCCTCCAAATTATTTTGATGCTAACATTATGTTATATTTTATTTTCTCACGTTGCAAGTTCCTTGTATATTTAGGAAAACCAATATGGGTTAAAACGATATATACCCGAACCACTATACTTTTTGTTATTGAATTGGGATACGGGCTAAAAAGATATATATATATATACTAGGAAATTTAACTAAACCTACTGAAATGATACGTACCCAATTCACTTGGACATAGGATAGAAAATTATGTATGAAAACAATTAGTCAATAAAAAATATTTTTAAATTTTTTTAAAGTAGTATTGATTTTGAAATATTACTTAAATATTTTGTTTAAATTAGAAATATTTAACTTGAGCTTATGATTTTGTTTGGCAAAGCCAACCAATGTTTATAATGATCTGTAACACTTATTACTATAACAAATAATAAATACAAATAAGTACAAGAGATTGGCAGATAGCTAACATACTAATCGGTTTCAAAGTGGACCGTCCACTGCAGCTTAAGTAGTTTACAAAGCTAGAGCTAGACAATATATCTAGACTACAATCTGACCTCAAACTCCACGAAGGGAGAAATATGACATATTGCAGCAAAACAATATTACAAACTTCAAACGAAGTGACATTATACATAAAAAGTATATCACATACAACCAACATACTTAGCTCATTATTGCATAATATTGTAACTACACAGTGCAAGAAACAACTTGACTTGACATAGTTTAGGTACAGTACAACAACAGTTGATCATACCCAATAGTAGCAATGATTTGACATGATGTAGAAAAAACTCCTTAAGACTGGAACAGAACCATAACGGCGAGGAGGGGCTTGACCTTGGCATAGTTTGACGTAGCGAGAGGTAAAGCCTTCGTCCAAACAAAAAGAAGCCATAGCAAAGCCATGGTCTTCACTTACATACAATAGCATTTGACTGTTACATAGGAAGGAGATGGTTGGCACAACAGGAGAGAAAATGTCACCACATCTAGAGCTGTCAACGGATACTTTTGGATACGGATAGTGCTATATCCGTATCTGCATCCGAAACCATTTTCGGTTATCGGATATCCGCATCCGCGGATACGGACGGATATCGGATAATTATCCGCTTCGCCAATGGTCGATAAATCAATGAACATAAATGGTTTTTTAAAGCAAAATATTAAGATTTTTCAACCCAATTGATTACAAAAGTGCTAAAAATAAATAAATGTGATGATAATATATAAATTTGAGCAATTAACGTGCTTTTAGTAGACTTTCAATTTTATAAAATAATAAACTAGTATATTTAATCATGTTAAAATACACTTAATTTAAGCTATAATTGTGGAAAAAAAGCGGATGGATAATTTTCGGATGCGGATATATCCGCATCCGCATTCGCTTTTCCGGATATCGGATATTTATCCGCTTTTCTGATACAGATGCGGACGGATTTTGGATTTTTTGGGTATCCATTGACGGCCCTAACCACATCCACAACAAAAACTAGAGTGGAGCTTCACAAACTTTGCTGGTCGTGATGACAAAAACAAAGAAGGAACATGCCAATCATCACAAAACCCCCACTCATACCTAATAAAAGCAGAAAAAACACCACAACATCATACCGAAGCCCAATCTCACCAAGACGCAAACTACAGGACAAATAAACTCACAGCCAACAAAGATTAAAATCTATAAAAAAAACAGCACCTAAAAATACTGAACCCTCGTCAGCTATAGCCAGTCACATGTAAGGGGAAGCATAGCTCAAGAATGGCCTAGATGGATTTCAATAAGCACTATGTCTCCATGCAAAATCGAAACCCAATGGATCATCGAATGCAAAGATGAGGCCGAATCGGATGAAAAGCTGATTGGATCTGAGAAATAGGCGTTGGGGATTGAGTTGATAGCCGCTGCAATAAACCAGGCATGGAAAAAGCAAACTCGGGTTTTAGAAGAGAAAAGGATGTGAAGAAAGGTGGGTACGGAACGATGAGAGGAAGAAACTAGAAAAAGTGGCAGAAAGGGAAAAGAGTTTATCACCATTTCCAATAAAACGCCGAAGCTGTTTCTTTTTTAATTTGCGTTTGTGAATTTAAGTTAAAGTTGATTTAATATTATTTATGAATTTAATTAATATTTAATATTCAAAGTTAAAATTTAATTTAAACTAAAATTCATAATGTAAACTAAATTTAATATAAAATAACTTGATTTAATTTAATATAAAATAACTTGGTTTAATTTAATATAATAATATATTTTAAATGCCTAAAATTAATATAAAAATATTAAGTTTGTTCTAAAACATTTATTTCTAAAATTTAATATAATATAATATATAAATATTTAATTTAATAACTTTAATAAAGGATTTAATTTTAAGACACAAATTAAGTAAATGAAAATATTTGGTTTGGTTTGAAGATTTTGCCAACATAAGATTTTATTCGCTAAATTTTGAAATTTTGAAGTTAAAGGAATTTGATTTAAGACAATTAAACTTTGAAAGGTTGTTTTAATAATATAACGAGATGAAATGGATTTTTGAATATAAACTTTATCCCCAATTGAAGTAATGGTTAAAAATTGTGATTGCACTTGTAAACCGATAAATTAGAAATTGTACCAGTTAATTTAAGTAGATTATGAGAATTTGAAATCTGACTTTGTGATAAGTCAAATTTTGAAAAATGGATATTTGGTACGAATTAGATTATTATAACTAAAAAATTTAGATTATTGTTCATATCAAACTATTTAACTTAAAATTATTTTTCTTTACTATTTGTTTTCATAACTATTAAATTTAGGTGATACAAAATCACAAATAGATGGAAAGTAAATATTTGTTTAATATGGAAATGCATGAATTAAATTAATTGCATTTGCATGAGATGGAAAGAAATAAATGCAAGAATTAATTTCTTCCATTTACCCTAAGGAAAGGGATTGATTTACTTTCTATGTGTGCAAATTTGTTGCTATTGTAATTAGCCTCCATTATGTTATTACCATATATTGGTAATTTAATTGATGACTCACATAGATTTGCACTGGCTATATATTAAGAGGTATAATTCATTGTAAACCCAACTTGTTGTGGGGCCAGTGATCCCCAATGGTGTCTCTTCTTGTTAAGATATGTAAACTCTTTTTTTTCTAATCTCTTGTAATCTCTATATTATGTCGAATAAAATCTCTCTCTTTTGGACTGGACGTACAATATCCAGTGGAACCAATATAAATATTGTGTGTCTTTTTATTTCTCTGTTATAATTATTTACTATTTGTTTGATATAATAGAATAATTGCTATCAGATTAGATTGATGTTCAATTGGAAAATCTAGATCATGTTTATTGTGCTTCTGCATTTGCGCAATCTTCTCGCACAACAGATTGTATCGAAGCATGGAGATTTGTAAATTGTGCATCAATTATTTCTACAGAGGTTGGTAGATTCAGTGGTGGTTATGCTATTACTATTTTGGGAGAAAAAGAGACTTTGTTGGAGAATATTATGTTGAGAGAGAAGAGTGTTCCGGGCTTGGAACTTTGATGTAGCTTGAGTTTCGGATTCTTATTAAGGTGGAGTTATATGTTTGTTCAAAAATGTGACTTCGTGGATAACAGCTTGGAGAAATTGCTTAGAGGTGGTAGCGACCTAAGATGAACCGTTGGAGGTGTTAGTGACCTTTCCAAGTGTTTGAGAGCTGTATAACTTCATGTTCAGTTGAGAAATCTCATCAAGATGGAGACCTGTTAGGTGTGGCTCGCATTTTACAAGAGTTAGGCGATAAAGAGCTTTGTGTATTGAAGAGACCATTGGGTTTAGAAACTGTATCTGATGTAGTCGATTTTGGTGATGGATTTGACGCCATTCAGACTTATCGACTCATGATACCGTCTTGGAGAGTTCAGTTATAGAGCTGATTTCGGTGGATTTGGTGCCACTGTGATACATCTTCGATTTTATGATACCGTCTTAAAGGAGGTGCTACATGCACACATGTGGAAGGGGAGAGAATTATGTTGCATACAGAGATTTGGATCTTAGCTCTGTTTTTGAATTGGTGATTGAGAGAATTATTTTTGGCCCTGGTGGTGCTGAGATTATTTGGGAATCTGCCTTTTTTATTTGGATATTTGCAACATTTTGTTGGCGGGTGGGGACGTAGTCTGAGCTCGTTAACATGGTGTGATGGAGGTAGCTTTGCTGGAACTCATTATGCAAATATTCATTTTTGGTTTATATCTCAGTGTGAGATTTTAATTTAAGGTGGAGTTCTGTTGAAGAGTTTTATGTATGAAGAGAATTTGACTTGAGATGGGGTATTGAAGATATGTGATTTTACATCAAGGTGGAGTGTTAAATTTAGGTGATATAAAATCACAAATAGATGGAAAGTAAATATTTGTTTAATATGGAAATGCATGAATTAATTGATTGCATTTGCACGAGACGGAAATAAATAAATTTAGGAATAAATTTCTTCCATTTACCCTAAGGAAAGGGATTGATTTACTTTCTATGTGTGCACATTTGTTGCTATTGTAATCAGCCTCCATTATATTATTACCATATGTTGGTAATTTAATTGACGACTCACATAGATTTGCACTGGCTACATATTGAGGGGTATACTTCATTGTAAACCCATCCTGACGTGGAGCCAGTGATCCCCGATGGTGTCTCTTCTTGTAAAGATATGTAAACTCTTATTTTTGTAATCTCTTGTAATTCTCTCTGTTATGTCGAATAAAATCTCTCTCTTTTGGACTGGACGTACACTATCTAGTGGAACCAATATAAATATTGTGTGTCTTTTTGTTTCTCTGTTATAGTTATTTACTATTTGTTTGATGTAATAGAAAAATTGCTAACAGATTAGATTGATGTTCAATTGGCAAATCTACATCTTGCTTATTGTGTTTCCGCATTCGCGCAATCTTCTCGCACAACAATAACTACTTTATAATTATTTTATCTATTATAATTTTTTATTTTAATAAAATTATTTTATATATTTTTATTATTAAAATTTTATAACTATTTTTAACAAAAATCATTTTATATTAAATTTAGTTTTAATTATTTTAAACTAAACCATTTATATATATAATATATATAGTTTACTACTTTAAACTAAAGTTTACTTCCAATACGAGTTACTAAGTCTGAATTGATTTAAGATAATGCTTTCAATTAATAATGGAATATATGGAATAGAATATAAAATCAGAATCTGAACTTGATAATGAATTGTTTGATAATATAAAATTCGAAATTTGAAACTGAATCTAATACTTAATAGTTTTGAATAAGTGACCTTAAAGAAATCAATACTTGATGAAAAATTCGTTTATGGCATTAAAATATGGATTGTAAATGTAAATGACCATATTGTGAAAAGTATAAATGTTTGATTGTTAAAATGACCGGGGCCAGATATTATCATACTCTTTGTCAATACCGGGAAACACCTCAACAACTGTGTGCATGGTGGAGAATCTAGAATGAAGTAGGTTCATTTAGCGAACGCTGGTGCAATGAAGTAAGAGATCAAATAGGAGAGAGCCTAGATTTTTGGGTCATAATTGAAATGACTGAAACACGAGCTACATCGAGGCCAAGTAGGTCAGCTACCCCGATCGGACACACTTCTTCGTTTATTATCTCAGTCCCACGTTTGATTTAATTTGATTTGATGAGCATCCGTGATTTTGGGAGTGTTGTTCGAGGTGGAAGATAGTTGCAGCTATGCATTACGATCAGTCTGACTCTGCAAAATAATAGAATCCTACCTAGGGTATTGCCTTGTGTGCCTTGTCATATTACCCTGATCGATCCCCTACAATTTTGATTTGACATTGTCGTATTACAGCGCATCCCTATCCATCGACCGTTTATCTAGTGTTATATATGAAAACTGTAGCGGCCCGTACTTCCCGACCGGCCTAAACCGAACAAGAAGGCGGACTGCTTCGAGAACACGACAAATCAGACACAAACAGAAGACATTTCATTGCTTATGACAACAATTTACATCAGAGTACAAGAATATACAGTGTATGAACAAATAATATACATTTGATAAATATCAGAGATTTACAAATACATTACATAGTAGCGGAAAATAATACAAAACACAACTGAAAGAGATACACGGATACAGAGCTTTCCGAATATCATTCCAGCTGTAAACCCAGGATCCTGTATAAATAAATCTGCAAAATTACTAGTTGCCCGTGTGGAAAATAGGGGCACCCAAAGTTTAGGTTAAAACAATAAATTCCAAATTATTCATGGGACTGGTGTGATAACTAAAAAAGTTATTTAAAACTTCACTTTAAAATGAGGTAAATCAAGGGACCATGCCGTATAACACGGAACGGGTTTACCCCCAAGAATACCAGTGCCTAAAACAAACGGTGCAATGCTAAATAAAAAAAATGAAGCTATTATAAGACTCAGGTCCCATCACACAATGCAATGCTAGCCGAAGGATAGAGTTTACCTTATAATAGCCAAATATGCTTGGTACGTTTTAAAACAAATCTTTTATTATTACTATTACTATAAGTGAAGAAATCAACTTCAAATATAAATATATCAATCATAGACGGCATGAGCGCCCCATCCCACTATGTCGCCATATATAGTATACAATGAAAACCGCAAAATGTAGTATTTGGAAGTTTGGCTTTCCATACTGGTGGCTCCTGATCCAAAAGATCTATCGCGTAGTACAATTCCCAGCAGCTTACGTCGTAGGCATGCGAAAACGCTGTAATGCGCATCCGCACTATCCAGGAAACAAGTTACTGTGGCTTACGCCCAAACATTGGAAAACACCGCTAACTCTATCCATCTGGGAATCAGGGGGGTGTGCCCTATCCCTACTGGTGTGGGGCGACCACACCCAGTATCACCTCGGCCGATCGAATCCATGATAACTCATAGGGTGTCTATCCTCATCTCTAAAGCATACTGATCTAACCATCAGTTTGCCGCCATACCGGTGTGTGAGGCCCGCGAATTAACGCTACACAAAGCTGTGCTATTTTAAAGTTGTGCTTTGATCATCATCCACCAAACTTTGCTTTTTGACAAAAGTTTGGATCACTGCATCTCAGCATGCCACACTATCAATCCATATTGTACCACTGATTTCTGCCGATATATAACCTCTGAGCTCATACTTCTCAGAGAAGGGTGTTAAGCAAGAGAATAAATTCTCTGCCACCAAACAGATATATATTTAGTAGATATCAACGAATACAATGTTATACACACCATCCATTTACAAGTCCGTTCTAGATCTGAACGAAACCGGAGGAACCTTATTCCTCGTCCCGTATGTCTAATATAGGAGAGAGGCCCTCGCATATCCGTACAATAAACAAGTACGTCCGGACGGCCACCACTATAGCCCCTTCAAGGTAGCTACTCCAATCATGAGCATCAGTAGCAACCCATCCATTCGATGTGAAGATCATTGGTCTTGCACCGTCTTCAATCTCTTCGACTTTCGTCGTATCAGTTATTCAGAATGGGTTAAACCCGACCTTTCCGAATAACTCCCGTATCTTATAATCAAGTGCTATAACAACACATCATACGCCTCATTCCAATCCAGAATATTCTTTTATTCAAACATTCTTTTCCTTTAGGAAAGGTTCCCATTAATTTTATCAAAGATAAATTCTTTAAATTTATTCTTTAATCTTCCTTTGGATATCATTTCTAAACTAAATTAAGGTTTATTAACTAGTCAGGATTAGCGCACCTTCCCGAAGTAATCATTTCTTTTATTTTCCCAATCCCAACTTATTCATCCCATGGAGCAAACTGCTAACACTCCGTATCTAACAACATGGTTTTATCGGTAAAAATTAATTACCATTTCACATTCAAATCTAATTAAAGATTTAACTATCGCTTTGAGCAAAACTGGAGATACTCCCTTCTCGATCATTTTCTTGAATTGATAATTTTAATTATCACATTCACTTTTCAATCTAGTCAAAGGTTCATTAAAACTCTATTTAGTTTTAATCTTCCCAAAAATCAATATTAATGATTATTCAAAGCTAAGAAATTTATCTTATCTTTAACTGGGTTAAAGAACCCATGTCATTTAAAACACAGTTCACGATAAACTCAAAATCACATTCCATTTTATTCCAATTACTAAATATAACTGGAAATTCTAATAATCTTAATTAAAATATTTATTTTTTTCACACGGGGTTTAAGAAATAGTGTTACTGAAGACACCATTCCATCAGTCTCTAACCATAATTTAGTAAGAGAACAATTAGCTAAGTATTAATCCCCAAGGCCGAAACCAACATCAGATCAATACCCCAGAAACCATTCAACTTAGCTAATCTCCAGTTAGTTTCTAATTTTCTTAACTCCATTGGGTTTAAGAACAACATTTTTAAAGATACCATTCACTACAAACCCAAAATTCAATTCAATTCAATTCCAATTAAATATTAATTAATTAGTAAACTTTACTTTGGAAATTTCCATTTATCTTAATTACAAGATTATAAATTCCAAATCAGATTCTTCACTGTTAATTGGGTTAAAGAACAAATGTTATTTAAAACACCGTTCACGATAAACCCAAAAATCTAATTCTTTTATTCCATTCTAATTAAATATTAATTAATCGGAAAACTTCACTAAATCTTAGTTTAAAGATTTATTCTTTTCTCAACTGGGTTAAAGAACATTGTTAATGAAGAAACCATTCACAACAAACCCAAAATCCAATTTAATATCGAATACAAGGCTCTGAATTGAAAATATATCGGCTTATATTCAATATCAAATTCTAAAACCAACGGATATCGTAATGGAATAACGATATATATATATTCTGAAGATTATTTCCATTCCGAATCCATTCCAATTTAATCATTGGAAAATTCTGGTTATTTTAAAACTATTTTCAAATCCAATTTATTTATTCTAAAAATAATTAAATTATTATTCTTGTTAATAACTAGTTCATTTTGATAAAATATATTTTTATCTTTTTAAAACTGGAATTTTTCATTCCACTTCTTTCCAAATCATTTATTATGATTTTACACAAATTATCGATATTTTTCATAATTTTATTAAGGCTCGTACAGTCGATTTCCATACACAGTCATCGAATTACACTTATAGCGACCTTATCCAAATTTGATTTGGACATAATTCCAGATCTAACTGTTAGATTTCAAATCTCTTATATTCATTGGAAATCTCTTTTCGATACGAACCCAACGGTTCCGGTTTTAGGAGAATCCAACGGTCAGATCTCCCGTAACATCAATTTGAAGTTAATGGTAGAAATTCGCGAATGATCGCTGCGCGGCGCGTTCTATTCAGGCTATTAATATATATATATATATATATATATATATCATCGAATTCCATTTAAAACGAATTTTATAAATCACTTTAAATTCGTTTAAAAAACGATTTCCACTTCCATTTCAATTTTAAATCAAAATTGAATATTCCATTTTAAATTCATTTTAATACGATTTCAATTTCATTTTCAAATTTAAATCTAATTTGAATATTGTTAGCCCTCTTTTTGGTACTAATCTCATCGGGCCAAAATCAAAGCCCAAACGCACAACCAAATATAAGTCGTGCTCCAAGAGACCCATCAGGGGCGCTACATCAAGCAATGGTATATCGACCCAAATCCAACTCAGTCAGATTGACTGCGCATTACCAGAAAAATCGCTCACCAGGGCGATAGAGTTTCTCGCTTCCAGAAAGAACTCGTCGACCGATTATCTTAGACCAACGTGGAAGAGTTCCACAGAGCCCAGTCCACTTAATATCCCGACTTCCAAGGAGATAAAGGCGATCAACCATATGCGGGCAAAGCTCTGCTTTTGATATACCTCTCCATGGATGCCACGTCGGCCACAACTTTCGAGGATATTATTTATGAGCAGTGGAATCAGTCTTCCAGCCGCAATTCAAGCCAATGGATGGATTCCACGTATCTGGACCTTCCCGAAATGGCCGGACCATTCCACAACAGCCCAAGCAGCATTTTCCACCTATAAATACCTCCAAGCTTGAAGAGAAAAAAGGATGACTTCTCTTAGCCAGACGGCTTTCTCCAAACTTTTCGTTTCTATTCTTTTCCAGAATCTTAATCTCTCAAAAAGGAAGAAAGGAAAATAGTCATTCTCTTTCTTTTCTCCAAACAGAAAAAGCATTGTATTTGTAATAAAAAGCAGAGAGAAATAATATATAAAGTGGACGTAGGCATTGTCTTTGCCGAACCACTATAAAAATTTTGTGTGTGCTCCCCGTTCTTTTACTTTTTATTGCGTATTTTATCATTATTCGTGTGTAGATCACGCGATTGGGGGGTTGATCATCACTAGTGACCAACTTTTGACGTCAACATTTTGGCGCGCCAGGAAGGGGAAGCGCACCGACACCGCCATCGAGCTCCTGCTTACCCCAGGTCATGGCGAACAAACGAAAGAAAGATGCAACATCCTCTCGTCCCGCAAACGCCGATGCAGCTGATGCCGATGCTGCAGAAGCAAGTCACGAAGTTTCCTCTCATGACAACATGTCCCGATTCCTTACCCGGGACGACATGGATAAAATCGTGGTCGAACTCAGAGACCATATGACATCTCAGGGTAGAGTCCTCGAACGACAACAGCAGTTGATGAATCACCTTCTCGGTCGACTGGAAACAGGGTTGAACGCTTCAACATCAATTCCTCCATCGACCGAAGCTGGGGCAATAACCGATCTTCGGTCTGCACGAAATCAGGCCACTGATCAGGCTACACCTTTATTTCATCCTGGTTTGGTTCCACCAACCGATCGATCCCAGCCGAGAATATCGCTTCCAGCGACCAGCGCGGCTGCAATAGCAGAACCTCAGGAGGTAGGCTACCAAGATCTAGGTCGTCTGACAAATATGCGTCCACGCTTTGGAACATCTCGACCTTCCGAATCAGTCGAGCCACCCCCGGGTCCCTCAGAATCAATGCCATTCCCATTACAACCCGGGATCTTGCCGCAGACCTATCTAACCACTCTTCCTCTTCAACGAAGAGTTGGAGTAGCCTTCCCTTCGAACGAGGGGAGCCACTTGTAACAACCCGTATTTTCAATAACCTGTTATAACGTAAATCGAGGCAGAATTTAATTTATAAATCTGAATCAAGGGAAGCAGGCTATGCCATTACATTCGTCTCGGAAAAATACGCGAAATAGAGTCCGAGTTTTCGAAAATCGGAGTCCGTATGACCCGATTAAGGCCCAATGAAGTTTTCAGAAAATTTCAAGTTCAAAACAGATTTCGAATTTCAGGTTCAAAATTCGAAAAACGGTCAGATTGGGCTAGGCGGGAAAATTCCCGCCAGAGCACCCAAGTCGACAGCCCTGTCGACTTGGGAGTCGACTTGGTTGGAACCAAGTCGACAGCCCTGTCGACTTGGCTGTCGACTTGGTTCAACCGGGCAGTTTTGCCTGGTGCACCATTTTGGGGTTTTGGTTAGGTTTTGGGGCCAGATTCGGTTTTAAGGGCTGAGATTGGAATTAGGGTTTAATCCTAAGGTTGAAACTAATCCTAATCTCTATAAATAAGCCCCTAACCTAACCCTAAATCATCATTATTCAACCCTACAACTAAACTATGGCAAAATTATTCCTCTCATGGCCTCCACTCTCTTCATAAAATTCTATGTTATTTCTATGAGAGATTTTCCATGCATACAAGTGTTTTCCAGCTTGTATGAGTGTCATTAGCTTGTATTCAACTCAAGTTTCCATATTTACATCATAAAGCAAGGGTTTTGATCATTTTGGCTCAAGGGTTTTTCTATTGGAGCTTGCATTTTGGGTTTATTTGATTGCATAAGGGCTTTGTCTCAATCTATATATATTTTTGTGTCTTCATAAGCATTGTAAGCCCTTTTCTTCTTTCATATTTAAACTCTAAAGTTAAATGAATGATGCAAGTTTGGTTGATCATTATGATATGCAAGTTTGCCATGATATGCAAGTTTACTATGTTATGTTATGCAAGTTTGCCATGTTATGATATGCAAGTTGTCATGTTATGTATGCAAGTTTGGGTGGATCATTTTACTCATGTTATCATGGTATGCAAGCTTACCTTGAGTATATGAACATAAAGCTTCAAGCTTTATGCTAAAGGTTGCATATTGGCAACATGTAGGTTATCATATCTCTCATGATAACTTGCATGTGAGGCTAAATGCGAACTTATGGCCATTTCTACATGTCATTTATCACCATGTATCACCAATATGCTAAGTTTGGTTTTATGCATGCTTTTGAGGCCTAAAAATGTAATATGCAAGTATATGAACATATGTACATTTCATATGCCACCATGTTAAACTTGTGGCTTCAACACCATTATGTCATAATTATGCCAAGTTCCCTCTTTCTATCCTTTATGCGCTATTGCGATATGTAAGCGATGGGATTGCGTTTGGGGTTGGGTAAACTTAAAAGACATAAAAACATAAGATTGGGAATTTACCTATTAAGTTAGGTCTACCCATTGGGAATTTACCTATTAAGTTAGGTCTACCCAAATGCTTGAAAACTCGTAATATGTTTTGTAAACATAATGGACATGACACTTAGAAAATATAAGTGTGACCAACTCGAGGTTGGGTTGAGTTTGTAGCGTAAACCTACCCGGAACCGACCGGCTTAACTAGTTGCTACAAACAATAGGACCCAATGTGAGAAGTTGGTCATGTTGTACCTTGAACCCGAGGTTAGACCAAGTTGTGGTATAAAGCTACCCGGAACCAACCGGCTTAACTAGTAACCGAAACGAAGTCTAATGTGAGAGGTTAAGGCACATTAATTAATTAATGCCTCATGATTAGGGTTAAGTCATGGTCCACTTAATACTTAACCAATTTGGGCTTGGTGGATTAATCGGGGTTAAGTCGTGAACCCATCGTTACACTTAACCAAGTTAATCCATGATTAGTAAAAGGGTTAAACCGTACTTAACCCACTAGAAAATCCTAGCAATGGGGGTCCACTCCAGCATTAATCCCAAGTTTGTATCATTAAGACCCTAGGGACTAGGCTAGGGTAGGGGCACGATTACTGGACTGGTATAAGTGACCAAAACGACGGTCGAGTGGTACGCCGATGTAGTTCCGGACGGACTATGGTCGTGCTCGTAGTCCGTATTTGGAGAAGTCAAGCATGGGTACCAGTAGATCGAGACTGTGCACTCATGTTTATGGTGTCCAGGGGTTGACACCCTAGGGCTTGATACACCCGAAGGGTGGACCCGGCACAGTCCGACTACAATTATGTTTGGGCCGTATTGACACCAACACGTGACGAGTTAGGCTTAGGGAGCCGATCGATTAGACCGTTTAGTTGGACCTCGTATTTGGGTCATTTCATGTTATTGGGCCAAAGCTTGGGCCAAGGGATCAATACTTGTTTATTCAAGTCATGTTAGCTTGCTAGTACACCTGTGGTGCAAAAACCTTAAACCTGATTATGCGATGACACCTTTATCTACCTTGTTAGTTAATCATCATGCTAGTATGTTGTTATCCTTATGTTCATCCCTGCTTCTCATGTCAGTTAACTTTATCAGTTTACATTGATTGTAGTAGGGCTTACACAGTCTTTTTGACTGACCTGTTTTTCTTTCGCCTCTTTTCTTCTGTTTCCCCCCAGGTTCTCAGGGTGGGAATATTGGAGCTTAGCTTGGATTTCTGATCGCTTGCTTGTGGGATTTTAGCTCATGTACGGTCTTGACATGAAGCTAGCTATGGCTATCACTTATTTTGGGGATAGTACTTATGTATTTCAGTTTTTCAGTGATGTTGTTTTTATCTAGACTTGTGTATTTGGAAAGTTGACATTATGTTGTACCAGACTTGTTTTGAAATAGTTTGAAATCTTCCGCTGTTTTACTTATCTTATTTACTCTGTTTACATATATACATATGTTCTTGTTCTGCCTTGATATATCATTATGCATGTTTACCTGATTCAAACACCCCTCCAAAGTCAGAGTGCTTGCAAGAGCCACCCTGGCGGAGGTGGGGTGTTACATTTGGTATCAGAGCATATGGTTTACGAGAAGGAACAAAAAGGTTTTTAAAACTTTTGGAAAACTATTTTCAAAACCAAGTATAAAGTATTTTCCAAAGAAAAGTCTAGTTTATTTTAAAGGCTATTCCCCAAAAAGCCATTAGCAAAAATTCCTTCGTTTTTCTCCATTCTGAATCTGTCTTTTTCTTCGTTTTCAGTATGGCCGATAACTTTGCTATTCCGGAGGGAGTACACGTACCTGTTTGGTATAGGAGACTTTTGGAGGCTAGGGCGACCGAAGCCGGCCCCGCAGATGTTCCTCCTCCTCCTCCGGTAGTTAATGTTCCTCCTCCTCCTGTCACTGATATCCCTCCTCCTCCTGTCGCTGAGGTTCCTCTTCCTCCTCCCCCTCAGCATCCTCAAGCTGACTTCGCAAAGACTTGCAAAGATTTCAGAGCAATGGGTGGCAAGAACTTTCAAGGCACTGAGACTTTTGTAGAGGCCAGAAATTGGTTGAAAGAGACCGAGGATTTATTTTCTATCTTTGGGTTAGACGATCAGAGGAAGATCTTGTTGGTGGTTTGGCTTATGAAGGATGAAGCCGCTTATTGGTGGGAAGTCACCAATGGTACTAGGCCTGTTGAGACTTGGGCCGATTTCAGGGCAAGGTTCGTGCTTAAGTTTCTATCTTCTGCTGAGGAGAATCTGCAAATGGAGAGGTTCATAACTTTGAAACAAGGAGATATGTCTGTCAAAGAATATGTGAACAAGTTCAATCAGTTAGCTCGTTTTGGCTTGGATATGGTGAGTACTCCTCAGAAGAAGGCTCTTCGTTTTGCTAGAGGATTGAATGAGTCGTTGCAGGGATTGGCTATGTCACATATTCCCCATGGGGCCACGTTTGAGAGCTTGGTTGATATGGCGTTACTTCAGGGAGATGTCAAGAAAGAGGTCAAGATTAATGATACTCAAGCCAACAAGACTGATTCCCAGTGGAAAGGAAATCAGGGTAATCCAAGTGGTCAGAGCAGTCAAGGCAATCAAAACAAGATCAAGAACAAGAGTCAAGGCAACAAGGGGAACAACAACAAGGGCAATAACAACAAGGGGAAGTGCCATTATTGCGGTTCAGTTGGGCATCTTATTAAGGATTGTAAGAAGAGGAAAAGGAAGAATGGTGAATGCTTTTTCTGCGGTGAAACTGGACATTTCAGTAAGGATTGCCCGAAGAAGCAAGGGCAAGGCCAGGGTCAGACTCAGTGTGCTGGACCTTCAGGAGGGCAAGTTCATGCTCTCAATACCGCTCCAGTACCCGATCGAGGTAGTATTTCTGTTGAGAGCCTTGTATATATTTCTGATTTTCCAGTTCGTACCTTTTTTGATTCTGGTGCATCGCATAGCTTTATTTCATCTGATCTAGTTGAAAGTTTGCACCTAAGTACTAGTCTAGTTAATGATCCCGTGTGTGTTTCAAATCCAATTAGGGGTTCCGCCCATTTGTCTATGATCTGCGTGGATTTGAAAATTTCTATCTTGAGTGTAGAATTCTCGTGTGATGCTTATATTCTCGGTTTCATGGGGTATGGGTTGATTTTGGGCATGGATGGGTTGTCCAGTTTTGGAGCCATCCTTGATTTTAGAGCATAGGGTTGTCAGGCTCATGACTCACCTCGGTAATACCCTAAAAATTTCTTGTAACCCTATGGGTCCCGTCATGTTGTGTTATCTTGAATCCCTCAACTCGTCTACCGATAGTTTGCAATGGGTGAGGGTGGTCCGGGAATATCCTGATATCTTGGGTGAAGTGAAGGGGGGTTACCCCTAAGCGAGAGATTGATTTCCGCATTTATCTGGTTGATAATGCCAAGCCAGTTACGTGGCCGGTTAGGCACATGGTCCCGCGAGATGAGAGTTAAGAAAGCAAGTCAAGGAGTTGCTTGAGAAGAACTTCATACGATGAAGCATTTCCGAAGAGGGTGCTCTAGTAGTATTCGCTACTAATGTGGACAGTTCGCTTCGCCCGTGTGTTGATTATCGTGAGTAGAACAAGAAGAATAGACAACCATTACCAAGGATCGATGATTTGTTTGATCAGCTTGTAGGAACATCTGTTTTCTCTTGATCTTGCTACTGGATTCCATCAGCTCAGAGTAGCTGAGGATAGTATAGACAAAACTGCGTTTAAAACTCCAGATGGATTCTTAGAATGGCTAGTCATGCCATTCGGTTTGACTAATGCACCCGCATATTTCGTGGACTTGATGAGTAGGGTGTTCAGGGAGTTCTTGAACAAGTTTGTCGTGGTCTTCGTAGATGATATTTTGATCTTCTCTAAGGATGAGGAAGAGCACGCAAGGCATCTCGTGGAGGTGATGGATACGCTTAGAGCGCATCAGTTGAAGGCCAAGTTCTCCAAGTGCCACTTTTGGAGAAGGGAAGTTAGATTCCTTTGGCATATAGTATCTAAGCAAGGCTTAGCGGTGGATCCTGCTAAGGTAGTTGCAGTTCAGGATCGGAAGACTCCTAGGAATGCAACCGAAGTGAGAAGTTTTTTAGGTCTTGCAGGCTTTTACCGAAGTTCATCAAGGAATTCGCGAAGATTTCCACTCCTCTCACTAAATTGACGAAGAAAAATTTAGTTTTTGCTTGGAGCATAGAATGCGAGCTTGCTTTTCAGAGGCTCAAGAGAGCTCTCACATCAGCACCTGTTCTAGCTTTGCCCGATGGAGGGAAGTTATTTACAGTATACACCGATGCATGTGGCACGGGGTTAGGAGCTGTTCTGATGCAAGAAGGAAGAGTGATATGCTTTGGCGGTAGACAACCCAAAGTGCATGAGAAGAATTATCCCACTCATGACTTAGAGTTGGCAGCAATAGTATATGCACTCAAGGCTTGGCGCCATTATCTTTTTGGAGAAAGATTTGAGCTTTATACCGATCACAAGTCATTGAAGTATCTCTTTTCTCAGAAGGATCTGAATCTGAGGCAACAAAGATGGATGGAATTCTTGGCGTCCTGCGATTTTGAGATAGCTTATACCCCTGGCAAGGGGAATGTGGTAGCATATGCATTGAGTAGAAAAAGGTTGACCCTGAGTCCTCTATTCGTTGAGATGAAGAATTTAGAGTATGTGGCAAACTTTGATTTCTCTTTGGCGATTGAGTCGATGACCGGTTCTTTAGCATCTCTGGAACTCAGACCTACCCTTCTTGATCAAGTTGGGGCTTCGCAGAGAGAAGACCCTCAGATAGTTGAGATTATGGATAAGCTGATTCGAGGAGAGGCGTCTAGTCATCTCGCTCGATATTCTATTGATGACAAGGGTTGGCTGAGGAGAGACGGAAGGTTATGTGTTCCAATGGTAGAAGATTTAGTAAGAAAAGTTCTTGAGGAAGCGCATCGCTCTAAGTTGACTATACATCCGGGCGGAGATAAGATGTATAAAGATATGAAGCGCATTTTCTTTTGGCCTGGGATGAAGAAGGATGTGACAGAGTTTGTCTCTAGATGTATCATTTGCCAGCAAGTTAAGGCCGAGTCGAAGAAGCCTGGTGGGCTATTGCATCCTCTAGACGTTCCACTATGGAAGTGGGAGAGTATTTCCATGGATTTTATCGATGGGCTACCAAGGTCAAGGAAAGGGAATACGAGCATTTGGGTTATTGTGGATAGACTTACGAAGAGTGCTCATTTCATTCCGGTGAAGAACAAGAGGACCGCATCTTGGCTAACGTCTGTATATCTTCGTGAGATTTTGAGACTACATGGAGTCCCTTCTAGTATAGTCAGTGACCGTGACCCAATCTTTACAAGTCAATTCTGGAATAGCTTGCAAGAAGCTATGGGCATGAGGTTGAATCTAAGTACGGCTTATTACCCACAGACGGACGGTCAAACCGAAAGGGTGAATAGGGTACTCGAGGATCTGTTGAGGCTTTGTATTCTGGATTTTGGTGGTACTTGGGAAGACCATCTTCCTCTTGTTGAGTTTGCATATAATAACAGTTATCAGGCAAGCATAGGGATGGCACCATTTGAAGCTTTATATGGGAGGCCGTGCAAGTCGCCTACATGTTGGTGGGAGACTACAGATGAGCTTATACTTGGGCCTGATATGATCAGAGATACATCCGAGAAGGTCGAGTTGATTCGGAGACGGATGAAAGCGGCCCAAGACCGACAGAAATCCTATGCTGATAAGCGAAGAACTGATTTGGAGTTTGATGTTGGGGATATGGTTTTCGTGAAGGTTTCTCCTTTGCGGAATGTGGTCCGATTTGGAGCCGTTGGGAAGTTAGCATCGAGGTTTGTTGGACCGTTCCCTATTATAGAGAGGATCGGGAAGATGGCTTATAGAGTGGAGTTGCCCGAGAAGCTTGCCGGAGTACACGATGTTTTTCATGTCTCGCATCTCCGGAAGTGTTTACATGAATCAGCAGAGGTTGTTGAGCCAAGTGTCCTGAAAGATGTGGAAGTGGAGAAAGAGGCTACCTTGAGGAGAGCTCCGATTCGTATCTTGGGGACGGAGACCAAGAAGCTAAGGAATCGAGAGGTCAAGTTGGTGAAGGTTCAATGGGGTGAAGCCGAAGAAGACGCAACTTGGGAAACCGGGGAGAAGATGCGTGGGCTTTATCCATTCCTTTTTGAGGGTACACTCTCAATCTCTTTTCTTTGTTAGCATATCTTTCTCTTTGCTATCCATGTTTATCTAATATATCGTGTTAATCTTGTCATGAGAACCTTAGGTAGAAACCCTTTGGATGAAACATGTGTTTGAAACATGTTATGCTTGATGTTTGCAAGTGTTTGCAAGTGGTTACTCGTGGATGCATTATACACATTAGGCACTAGATCGGCTCATACACTCCTCATATTGCATATGCATGAGTGTTTACGCTTATTCATGGATGAAAATTTTTGTGTTATCACATGGATGTTGCATATGGATGTATGTTATGTGCACACATATAGATGTTATACATTATGTTAGGAATTGCATACATATGGATTCATTTCACTAACATAATTTGCATTGATGATATTTGCATTAGATAAGTACATATACACACACCTTTGCATATGTTCATACAACATTTGGAATCTTGTAAGGACAATGATTGCTCGTGGATGATGTTTTGAGTAGATGGATGTTGGATGGTAGGATACGTTCTTCCTAACTTGAAGATTTCGGGGACGAAATCCTTTAAGGAGGGGAGAATGTAACAACCCGTATTTTCAATAACCTGTTATAACATAAATCGAGGCAGAATTTAATTTATAAATCTGAATCAAGGGAAACGGGCTATGCCATTGCGTTCGTCTCGGAAAAATACGCGAAATAGAGTCCGAGTTTTCGAAAATCGGAGTCCGTATGACCCGATTAAGGCCCAATGAAGTTTTCAGAAAATTTCAAGTTCAAAACAGATTTCGAATTTCGGGTTCAAAATTCGAAAAACGGTCAGATTGGGCTAGGCGGGAAAATTCCCGCCAGAGCACCCAAGTCGACAACCCTGTCGACTTGGGAGTCGACTTGGTTGGAACCAAGTCGACAGCCCTGTCGACTTGGCTGTCGACTTGGTTCAGCCGGGCAGTTTTGCCTGGTGCACCATTTTGGGGTTTTGGTTAGGTTTTGGGGCCAGATTCGGTTTTAAGGGCTGAGATTGGAATTAGGGTTTAATCCTAAGGTTGAAACTAATCCTAATCTCTATAAATAAGCCCCTAACCTAACCCTAAATCATCATTATTCAACCCTACAACTAAACTATGGCAAAATTATTCCTCTCATGGCCTCCACTCTCTTCATAAAATTCTAAGTTATTTCTATGAGAGATTTTCCATGCATACAAGTGTTTTCAAGCTTGTATGAGTGTCATTAGCTTGCATTCAACTCAAGTTTCCATATTTACATCATAAAGCAAGGGTTTTGATCATTTTGGCTCAAGGGTTTTTCTATTGGAGCTTGCATTTTGGGTTTATTTGATTGCATAAGGGCTTTGTCTCAATCTATATATATTTTTGTGTCTTCATAAGCATTGTAAGCCCTTTTCTACTTTCATATTTAAACTCTAAAGTTAAATGAATGATGCAAATTTGGTTGATCATTATGATATGCAAGTTTGCCATGATATGCAAGTTTACTATG
The DNA here is from genome assembly GCA_030737875.1 of Allium sativum. Taxonomy (NCBI): domain Eukaryota; kingdom Viridiplantae; phylum Streptophyta; class Magnoliopsida; order Asparagales; family Amaryllidaceae; genus Allium; species Allium sativum. The sequence continues at coordinate 2,155,594 of JASFAX010000061.1, read as the reverse complement.
TTATATGTTATGTTATGCAAGTTTGCCATGTTATGATATGCAAGTTGTCATGTTATGTATGCAAGTTTGGGTGGATCATTTTACTCATGTTATCATGTTATGCAAGCTTACCTTGAGTATATGAACATAAAGCTTCAAGCTTTATGCTAAAGGTTGCATTTTGGCAACATGTATGTTATCATATCTCTCATGATAACTTGCATGTGAGGCTAAATGCGAACTTATGGCCATTTCTACATGTCATTTATCACCATGTATCACCAATATGCTAAGTTTGGTTTTATGCATGCTTTTGAGGCCTAAAAATGTAATATGCAAGTATATGAACATATGTACATTTCATATGCCACCATGTTAAACTTGTGGCTTCAACACCATTATGTCATGATTATGCCAAGTTCCCTCTTTCTATCCTTTATGCGCTATTGCGATATGTAAGCGATGGGATTGCGTTTGGGGTTGGGTAAACTTAAAAGACATAAAAACATAAGATTGGGAATTTACCTATTAAGTTAGGTCTACCCATTGGGAATTTACCTATTAAGTTAGGTCTACCCATTGGGAATTTACCTATTAAGTTAGGTCTACCCAAATGCTTGAAAACTCGTAATATGTTTTGTAAACATAATGGACATGACACTTAGAAAATATAAGTGTGACCAACTCGAGGTTGGGTTGAGTTTGTAGCGTAAACCTACCCGGAACCGACCGGCTTAACTAGTTGCTACAAACAATAGGACCCAATGTGAGAAGTTGGTCATGTTGTACCTTGAACCCGAGGTTAGACCAAGTTGTGGTATAAAGCTACCCGGAACCGACCGGCTTAACTAGTAACCGCAACGAAGTCTAATGTGAGAGGTTAAGGCACATTAATTAATTAATGCCTCATGAATAGGGTTAAGTCATGGTCCACTTAATACTTAACCAATTTGGGCTTGGTGGATTAATCGGGGTTAAGTCGTGAACCCATCGTTACACTTAACCAAGTTAATCCATGATTAGTAAAAGGGTTAAACCGTACTTAACCCACTAGAAAATCCTAGCAATGGGGGTCCACTCCAGCAGTAATCCCAAGTTTGTATCATTAAGACCCTAGGGACTAGGCTAGGATAGGGGCACGATTACTGGACTGGTATAAGTGACCAAAACGACGGTCGAGTGGTACGCCGATGTAGTTCCGGACGGACTATGGTCGTGCACGTAGTCCGTATTTGGAGAAGTCAAGCATGGGTACCAGTAGATCGAGACTGTGCACTCATGTTTATGGTGTCCAGGGGTTGACACCCTAGGGCTTGATACACCCGAAGGGTGGACCCGGCACAGTCCGACTACAATTATGTTTGGGCCGTATTGACACCAACACGTGACGAGTTAGGCTTAGGGAGCCGATCGATTAGACCGTTTGGTTGGACCTCGTATTAGGGTCATTTCATGTTATTGGGCCAAAGCTTGGGCCAAGGGATCAATACTTGTTTATTCAAGTCATGTTAGCTTGCTAGTACACCTGTGGTGCAAAAACCTTAAACCTGATTATGCGATGACACCTTTATCTACCTTGTTAGTTAATCATCATGCTAGTATGTTGTTATCCTTATGTTCATCCCTGCTTCTCATGTCAGTTAACTTTATCAGTTTACATTGATTGTAGTAGGGCTTACTCAGTCTTTTTGACTGACCTGTTTTTCTTTCGCCTCTTTTCTTCCGTTCCCCCCCCCCCCAGGTTCTCAAGGTGGGAATATTGGAGCTTAGCTTGGATTTCTGATCGCTTGCTTGTGGGATTTTAGCTCATGTACGGTCTTGACATGAAGCTAGCTATGGCTATCACTTATTTTGGGGATAGTACTTATGTATTTCAGTTTTTCAGTGATGTTGTTTTTATCTAGACTTGTGTATTTGGAAAGTTGACATTATGTTGTACCAGACTTGTTTTGAAATAGTTTGAAATCTTCCGCTGTTTTACTTATCTTATTTACTCTTTTTACATATATACATATGTTCTTGTTCTGCCTTGATATATCATTATGCATGTTTACCTGATTCAAACACCCCTCCAAAGTCAGAGTGCTTGCAAGAGCCACCCTGGCGGAGGTGGGGTGTTACACCACCCTACCATGCCGATCCTTACCATAGCGGAAGAAAACGCTACCGTAGACCCTCCTAACCTCGCTTCAAACGGGGGCAACCCTAGCCTCCGAACATCACATGCTATGCTGGATCAGCCTAGACCTTTAGCTACAAATATGGCTCGATCCACAACTCATCAGGTTCCAGAGGGGCCATTCTACCCAGAACAACCCGCCAGATCTCACCTTCCCTCACACCTTCACTCAACTCTCGGAGGTCGAGCCCAGCCAACGGCCACCCTTCCAAGCATGCTTTTGCTGGATCCTCGTGCAGAACCCTCTCAGGATGCAGAGTTAAGTTCATGGCAACGACTCCTTGGAGATGGGAGTCAGCTTGCAAGCATCATCCGATGTTTCACTCGGGGCAATTCTTCGCAGCAAGACATAGACAATGTCAATCGCAGCCTCTTCACTTGAGAAATCAGAAATTCTAGAAACCCTCCGGACTTCAGGTTCCCTGTCATCGAACCATACAACGGTCGCACTGACCCGACCATTCATCTTATGCGATACATGCAACATATGGAAGTACTTGGTGCGTCGACCAGCTTCATGGCTAAGTGCTTTCCACTCTTTCTCACAGATATAGTCGGTATGTGGTTTCGGCAGCTAACAACGGAGTCGATCGGTAGTTTGAATACTTTGGTCACCCGCTTCATTGAACAGTTTCGAGTGCATATCTCTCGATCGAAAAGTGTCATGTTTCTATCTACCATCAAACAGCAATCCGGAGAGACGCTAAGATCCTTCCTCGAAAGGTTCAACGCAGCCGTAGCATCTGTCGATCGGCCCGAGCCATCGATGATGTTGATGGCAGCCATAGCGGGAGTCCAGAAGAGATCGGAATTCTCGAACTCCTTAACTAGGGATCCTCCCAAAGATATAGATGATTTCTATTCCGAGGCCGAAAGATTCCTCCGATAAGAGGATGCCAGCCTTGAGATGGAGAGCCTTGAAGTTTTAGTAGCCAAACAACAAGGTCCACTCAACGGCAATGGCCAGAATAAAGGAAGAGGAACGGCCCCGGAAAAGGATAAACGCAATGTCCGACCTCGAAATGAAAACAAATATAATCGGTACACCGAGCTCAATTCCTATTTACTCGATATCTATCTCGACATGCGCGAGTCCTTCCCCATTCCAAGGCCACCTCAACGAGAACCGACCCAGATGGAACTTGACTCTGGCAAGCATTGTATATTCCACAACGTAGCTGGACATAATACAAATGATTTCCGACATCTACGCGATCTCATTGAAGGACGAGTCAGAAAAGGGGAACTCGCTGAGTATGTCAAAAATCACGCCCCGGCCATGCCACCGTGACCTTCTGCCCAAGCTCCTCAGGCTGGTTCGCAAGCTCCTAGAAATGGAAAGGACCCTGAGACTAGCACTCACGGCATTATCATTAATTAGATTTTGATGTATTTCTTTCAGTAATAGGTACGCCTTGATGCTATCGCTGTTCCCGTAGATTTTCTTTGTAATAGTTGCTTAGCAGTTATGAATTTTACTTTTTGCAACAGTAGATCGACTGTTGTAAAATTTCTAAGCCGAACCAGATTAGTGTTCGCTATTAAGCCGAGCATGGTTAATGCTCGCCCCCCTGTTCTATGTTGTCAGCGCGAAAGCCCACCACTACTCCAAACACCTACTCTTTCAAGTGAGAAAGGTCGCTTTTTCTTACACAGAGTGTGGATTACACTCTCTTTCTTTACACCACGAGCGTGCATAGCTCGTTAAACTAACTAACCCAACATGAGTTGAGCATGAGAAACACTTGCACCAAGCCGAGCATGGTTTATGCTCGCCACTAAGCCGAGCATAGTTTATGCTCGCCATTAATCCGAGCATGGTTTATGCTCGCCATCAAGCCGAGCATGGTTTATGCTCGCCATCAAGCCGAGTATGGTTTATGCTCGCCACCCTCTAAAGCCAAGTGGAATAAAATGCTCGACCCATGGTTTGTTTTATATTTGCAGGAACCAACTTTTGTACCAGTGGCGATCATCACCTCGGCCCTAATACGGTTTCCGATAGTTGTTGGTTTTCTGGCCTTAATACGACCTGGCATGGTCGTCGGATTTCTGGTCTTAATACAACATCGAACCGTCGGTTTTCTGGCCTTAATATGGTCCGCCGCGACCATAGCAGCTCGAACGTTTGTGCTTCAGTTCAGATTTCAGAATACACCTCCCTCTATCGATGAAGATATATTCAGAGGGACAAAGTATTAGCCCTCTTTTTGGTACTAATCTCATCGGGCCAAAACCAAAGCCCAAACGCACAACCAAATATAAGTCGCGCTACAAGATACCCATCAGGGGTGCTACATCAAGCAATGGTATATCGTCCCAAATCCAACTCAGTCAGATTGACTGCGCATTACCAGAAAAATCGCTCACCAGGGCGACCGAGTTTCTCGCTTCCAGAAAGAACTCGTCGACCGATTATCTCGGACCAATGTGGAAGAGTTCTACAGAGCCCAGTCCACTTAATATCCCGACTTCCAAGGAGATAAAGGCGGTCAACCATATGCGGGCAAAGCTCTGCTTTTGATATACCTCTCCATGGATTCACGTCGGCCTCAACTTTCGAGGATACTATTTATGAGCAGTGGAATCAGTCTTCCAACCGCAATTCAAGCCAATGGATGAATTCCACGTATCTGGACCTTCCCGAAATGGCCGGACCATTTCGCAACAACCCAAGTAGTATTTTCCACCTATAAATACCTCCAAGCTTGAAGAGAAAAAAAGGATGACTTCTCTTAGCCAGACGGCTTTCTCCAAACTTTTCGTTTCTACTCTCCTCCAGAATCTTAATCTCTCAAAAAGGAAGAAAGGAAAATAGTCATTCTCTTTCTTTTCTCCAAACAGAAAAAGCATTGTATTTGTAATCAAAAACAGAGAGAAATAATATATAAAGTGGACATAGGCATTGTCTTTGCCGAACCACTATAAAAATTCTGTGTGTGCTCCCCGTTCTTTTACTTTTTATTGCGTATTTTATCTTTATTCGTGTGTAGATCACACGATTGGGGGTTGATCGTCACTAGTGACCAACTTTTGACGTCAACAAATATTCTTTATAAATTCGTTTTAAATTCATTTTAAATCAGTTTCAATTCAATTCGATTTCAATTCCATTTAAATTCAATTCGATTTTCAAATTTAAATCAAAATTGAATATTCTTTATGTAAGTTCGTTTTAAATCATTTTAAAATGATTTCAATTTTATTTTCAAATTTAAATCAAAATTTAATTTTCCATATCATTTCAATATTAAAATGATAATATTTTCAAAATATCAGATTTTGAAATCACTTTTCGATATTCAATATAAAATGAATAAAATCGAAAAAATTCCCGTTCATGTTAAAATGGCGTTTAACTGCTTAACACGGCTTCATACTTCAATATTCGCTGGATATTATTTTAAAATATTCGTTAATTTTGAATTGGAATCAAACTCAATCAATTACCATACAATTTTATTTATATGGATTTCAACATCACATGTATACCACAATAATGATAAACAATCATTAAAATTTCATACAACATCCAGAGTGCATTCTACAACAGTATAAGCATTAAAATAAATAAATAACGCGTATACAGGCTGTCAACCCATCGATTGACATACCACCAATTATTAGGATCAGTGTATGTCAAATGTTATCCCAATACCCGTATGGGGTTTTCAAATAACAAACGCTGATTATTATTTGTGCAGTTGGGCGATGTGTAAAATTTATCGTCCCAATCAATGTCAGATGGATAAGTGTACATAAACAAACCATCCGGTTTGTAAATGGATGTTTATTTAATTCATATCCACGCTAAAAATTATATTTTTAATGATAAAATATTTTATTCAATACATGAATATTTTATTTTCCATTTCACATCACTATCACAATCAATTTCCACAACACAGTACAATCAAACAAGTCGTCCATGGTCTGTGGACGACGGGGAGCAGTTCATATATGCATTTACAAAATAATTTAAATAAGTGTACAAAAATAATAGTCAGAAGTTCTCATAGTCAGTTTTTATTTCTGAATTTCTGTTCGGATTTGCATTTGCCTTAAATTCTGATTTGCCCCAAACTTGACCCAGTTAGTTTTGTTGTAAAGCTCTCGGCTCCACGATCGCAACCTATCCAGTTTCGTGCGATTTGGACCTTGTATGAAGAAGTTACGCATTTTAATACAATGGATAATTTAATTTAGTAATTAACGAAATTAATTAAAAATTAAATACCCTAATCCCCTTTCTTCTACTTTGTCCGTCGCTCTGTGTAATTTCTGAATCCAACATCTCGTTGCTTACGCGCCACCCATCCAATTGACCGGACGATGATCGGCCGATGCCACCCCACGCGCCTTCAGGTGCGCCACATGCCACCTCGACCACGTCCACTTTGGTGGTGATAGCAACCAGAAAAATGTGTCTAACCATCCCGACTTTGGAGGAGAAATTCTCCCAATCTACTGTGTTAAGTAAAATCACTACCGTTGATTAGATCTTTGCTTAGCTCTTCGATTTGTTTCAAGAAGTTTCGATTTTCATTGCTGGAGGAGGGAGGTCGGATGAGGTTTTATTTCGGGCGATTCTGTGCGTCCAAAAGGCTGATGGAGGAAGCTGTTAGAGGCTAGGGTCTTAATGAAGAGAGAGGGAGGATTTTAACATATATGTATATTTTTATTTTAATATTATTTTATTCGTTCATTAGTTGTTTATTTCTCCAAACTCCAAACGAGACCCAACGACTGTCGCCCCTAGCTAAATACCCCTATTCCGAACACAATGGGATATGTTTCATAGCCAATTCGACTGTTACGATAAGTTTTCGTCAAAATTAATATGGATATCAATATATATTGAATTTAAACGTACATTTTATTTTATTGGGGCCACATACTAACTCCAAAAATTCTAGAAAAATAAATCTAGCTATGTTTTGACGATATGGTCCTAACAAAACTAATTTCGTCGAATTTGGAGATCGTTTGAAAAATGGTCATTTTCTGGTCGATCCAAATTGACTGAAACTGTCAAAACACGTATTCTTTGGCCTCGCTCACATATTGATTCCAAAAATTATGAAAATTGGAATACAACAATAATTTGACATTCCGGATTCAACAAAAGCAGTCTCATCAAAAACGGAGGTCGTTTGCAAAATTGCTATTTTTAAGGGCTATATTTCCATAGCGACTATTCTGAATTTTCAAATGGGCATAACCTTTTATTCCCGCTATGAAATTTGGATTTTTCAGATTCTTTGGAAAAATATTTTCAAATAGATCCAAATATTTTTGTTTCACTAAAATCCGGTTTGTTTTGAATCCTGTACATTCATTTGAAATTTGAAATTAAATTTTCAAACTACCACGCCATTTCCAATTCCTTTTATAATTAAAATAAATATTTATATTCTAATTTCGATTTAAATAAATTTATACGTTCTAATTCTATTCAAAATAAATTTCTACTCGTTATTATTTAAAATAAACCATTTTAAATATTCAAAATTCATTAAAATTGCCAAAAAAAAATTAAATTGGTTCTGATTTTTCGGGTTGTTACAATCTCCCTCACTTGAAATCTTTTCGTCCTCGAAAAGGAACGGAGCTGAAAGTTGTTTATCTAATCAACTCAACTTTCATTCTAGCTTTCATTCTTCAACTTTTCAGTTTTTAAGAATTTCTAATTTTTCAAAAATTTGGCTAACACCCTAAATTTTCGAAAAAATTCGCTGTAACCTTCTTTGTACGGGGAGCATCGGGAAAATCCCCAAACCGCCACACAGACCCTCTCATCTCAAAAAGAAAAAGAAAAAGCCAAGCGTCTAACCAATCGGCTCATAAAATCATCCAAACCCAATAAATTAGTAAACATGTACCTATTTGTCGGGCATACAATTTTATTCCTTTGCTTAGCTTCCCTGCTATGACCTGTTTAATGTATATACATGTATATGCATGCAATTTCAAATAATTTTCAATTCAGTTCACAATTTGATTCAATTTGGCTTAACTTCTCTTATGGGTTTTATTGTTCCAATATGTTAATTAGTTCAACTAATTATCAAACAACACAATCAACAATCAATTAGTTGATTAGTTTTTCAATCATATATCTTTAATATATATACAAAAACCATCTTTTTGGTGCCAAATCACAGCAAATAACCCTATCTAGTTTTGGTTCTCACACCGATCAATTAGAAATATATAGATATCCCACTTTCGAAACTCGAGCACAAGCACTGGTAATGTGATCACAATTACCAGGATCATCTCCGCGCGACTAAAGTGTGATTCTATACTAACCAGTATATTCAAGACTTCAAATACACATGGATCAGACTTATATCAAAAATCTCTTCATATCGGATAGTCCAAATCAATTTAAAATAAAATATTCAAATACGTATAACTTGATATAAAATTTTCAAAACTAAATTTGTTTTTATTTTTGAAAACAACACTCTTTACACTCATTCTAGGATACTGCTAATCCTATCTATAACGAGTCATTCCCATTGGATATTACTAATCCAATCTCTGATGAATTCTTTCGTTTGGTTCTAACGTGCCTTGTTCTCGAGCTCTGTAAACCAAAGCTCTGATACCAAATGTAGGACCCATACTTCCCGGCCGGCCTAAACCGAACAAAAGGCGAACTGTTTCGAGAACACGACAAATCAGACACAAACAGAAGAATATTTCATTGCTTACGACAACAATTTACATCAGAGTACATGAATATACAGAGTATGAACAAATAATATACATTTGATAAATATCAGAGATTTACAAATACATTACATAGCAGCAGAAAATAATACAAAACACAACTGAAAGAGATACACGGATAAAAAGCTTTCCGAATATCATTCCAGTTGTAAACCCAGGATCCTGTATAAATAAATCTGCAAAACCAAAACTACTAGATGCCCTTGTAGAAAACAGGGGCACCCAGAGTTTAGGTTAAAACAATAAACTTCAGGTCAGACATGGGACTGGTGTGAGAACTAAAACAGTTATTTAAAACTTTGCTTTAAAATGAGGTAAATCAAGGGACCACACCGTATAACATGGAACGGGTTTACCCCCAAGGATACCAGTGCCTAAAACAAACGGCGCAATGCTAAATAAAGAAAAATGAAGCTATTATAAGACTCCGGTCCCATCACACAATGCAATGCAAGCCGAACGATTGAGTTTTACCTTATAATAGCAAAATATGCTTGGTACGTTTTAAAACAAATCTTTTATTATTACTATAATGAAGAAATCAACTTCAAATATAAATGTATCAATCATAGACGGCATGAGCGCCTCATCCCACTATGTCGTCATATATAGTATACAACGAAAACCGCAAAATGTCATATTTGGAAGTTTGGATTTCTATACTGGTGGCTCCTGATCTGAAAGATCTATCGCGTAGTACAATTAACAAAGGCTTGCGTCGCAGGCATGCGAAAACGCCGTAATGCACATCCAAACTATCTAGGAAACAAGTTACCGCGGCTTACGTCCAAACATTGGAAAACACCGCAAACTCTATCCATCTGGGAATCGGGAGGGTGTGCCCTATCCCTACTGGTGTGGGGCGACCACACCCAGTATCACCTTGGTCGACCGAATCCATGACAACCCATAGGGTGTCTATCCTCATCTCTAAAGCATACTGATCTAATCATCAGTTTGCCACCATACTGGTGTGTGAGGCTCGTGAATTAACGCTATACAAAGTTGTGCTATTTTAAAGCTGTTCTTTGATCATCATCCACCAAACTTTGCTTTTCAAAAAAAGTTTGGATCACTACATCTCAGCATGCCACACTATCAATCCAGACTGTACCACTGATTTCTGTCGATATATAACCTCTGAGCTCGTACGTCTCAGAGAAGGGTGTTAAGCAAGAGAATAAATTCTCCTTCGCCAAACAGATATATATTTAGCAGAGATCAACGAATACAGTATAAAGCAATACAATGTTAGACACACCATCCATTTACAAGTCCGTTCTAGATCTGAACGAAACCGGAGGCACCTTATTCCTCGTCACGTATGTCCAATACAGGAGAGAGGCCCTCGCATATCTGTACAATCAACAAGTACGTCCGGACGGCTACCACTTTAGCCCCTTCAAGGTAGCTACTCCAATCATGAGCATCAGTAGCAACCCATCCATTCGATGTGAAGATCGTCGGTCTTGCACCGTCTTCAATCTCTTCGGCTTTTCGTCGTATCAGTTATTCAGAATGGGTTAAACCCGGCCTTTCCGAATAACTCGCGTTTCTTATAATCAAGTGTTATAAAAACACATCATACGCCTCATTCCAATCCAAAATATTCTTTTATTCAAATATTCTTTTCATTTGGGAAAGGTTCCCATTAATTTTATCAAAGATAAATTCTTTAAATTTATTCTTTAATCTTCCTTGGTATATCATTTCTAAACCAAATCATGGTTTCTCAACTTGTCGGGATTAGCGCATCTTACCAAAGTAATCATTTCTTTTATTTTCCCAATCCCAAGATATTCATCCCATGGAGAAAACTAGTAACACTCCATATCTAACACCACAGTTTTATCGGTAAAATTTAATTACCATTTCACGTTCAAATCTAATTAAAGATTTAACTATCCTTGGAGCAAAATTGGTGATACTCCCTTCTTGATCATTTTCTTGAATTGATAATTTTAATTATTACATTCACTTTTCAATCTAATCAAAGATTCACTAAAACTCCATTTAGTTTTAATCTTCCCAAAAATCAATATTAGTGATTATTCAAAGCTAAGAAATTAATCTTATCTTTAACTAGGTTAAAAAACCCATGTCATTTAAAACACGGTTCACGATAAACCCAAAATTACATTCCATTTTATTCCAGTTACTAAATATAACTGGAAACTCTAATAATCTTAATTAAAAGATTTATTCTTTTCACACATGCTTTAAGAACAGTGTTACTGAAGACACCATTCCATCAGTCTCTAACCGTAAATTAGTAAGAGAACAATTCCCTAAGTATTAATCCCGAAGGCCGAAACCAACATCCGATCAATACCCAGGAAACCAATCAACTTAGCTAATCTCCAGTCAGTTTCTAATTTTCTTAACTCCATTGGGTTTAAGAGCAGCATTTTTAAAGATACCATTCACTACAAACCCAAAATTCAATTCAATTCAATTCCAATTAAATATTAATTAATTCTTCCTCCAAAAATTAAATATTAATTAATTGGTAAACTTTACTTTGGAAAATTCCATTTATCTTAATTACAAGATTATAAATTCTAAATCATATTCTTCACTGTTAATTAGGTTGAAGAACAAGTGTTATTTAAAACACCATTCACGATAAACCCAAAAATCCAATTATTTTATTCCATTCGAATTAAATATTAATTAATCGGAAAACTTCACTAAATCTTAGTTTAAAGATTTATTCCTTTCTCAACTAGTTTAAAGAACAGTGTTAATGAAGACACCGTTCACGACAAACCCAAAATCCAATTTGATATCAAATATAAGGCTCTGAATAGAAAATATATCGGCTTATATTCAATATCAAATCCTGAAACCAACGGATATCGTATTGGAATAACGATATATATATATATATATTCCAAATTCCTCAATAATATCTGTATAATCACGACACCCAATATCGAAATATTCCAAAGATTATTTCCATTCCAATTTAATCATTGGAAAATTCTGGTTATTTTAAAACCATTTTCAAATCCAATTTATTTATTTCTAAAAAAAAATTCATTCTAGTTAATAACTAGTTCATTTCAATAAAAATATATTTTTATCTTTTCAAAACTGGAATTTTTTCTTCCTAATTCTTTCCAAATCATTTATTATGATTTTACACGAATTATCAATATTTTTCAAATTTATTAAGGCCCGTACAGTCGATTTCCATAAACGGTCATCGAACTGCCCTTATAACGACCTTTTCCAAATTTGATTTGGATATAATTCCAAATATGACCATTAGATTTCAAATCTCCTATATTCAGTGGAAAGCTCTTTTCGATATGAACCCAATGGTTCCGGTTTTAGGAGAATCCGACGGTCGGATCTCCCGTAACATCAATTTGAAGTTAACGATTGAAATTCGCGAACGGTCGTTGCGTGACGCGTTCTAATCAGGCCATTAATATATATATATATATATATATAACTTCATCGATTTCCATTTAAAACTAATTTTATAAATCGTTTTAAATTCGTTTAAAAAACGATTTCCACTTCCATTTCAATTTTAAATCAAAATTGAATATTCCATTTTAAACTCGTTTTAAATTCATTTTAAAACGATTTCAATTTCATTTTCAAATTTGAATATTCTTTATAAATTCGTTTTAAATCAATTTTAATTTAATTCGATTTAATTCTGTTTAAATTCAATTCAATTTTCAAATTTAAATCAAAATTTAATATTCTTTATATAAATTTGTATTAAATTCATTTTAAAACGATTTCAATTTGATTTTCAAATTTAAATCAAAATTTAATTTTCCATATCATTTCAATATTATAATGATAATATTTTCAAAATATCAGATTTTGAAATCACTTTTCGATATTCATTATAAAATGAATAAAACCGTCAAAATTCCCGTTCGTGTTAAAATGGCGTTTAACTACTTAACACGGCTTCACATTTCAATATTCACCGAATATTATTTTAAAATATTCGTTAATTCTGAACTGGAATCAGACTCATTCAATTACCATACAATTTTATTTATATGGATTTCAACATCACATGTATACCACAATAATGATAAACAATCATTAAAAATTCATACAATATCAAGAGTGCATTCTACAATTGTATAAGCATTAAAATAAATAAATAACGCTTATACAGGCTGTCAACCCATCGATTGACATACCACTAATTATTAGGATCAATGTATGTCAAATATTATCCCAATACCTGTGTGGGGTTTTCAAACAACAAACGCTAACTATTATTTGTGCAGTTGGGCGATGTATAAAATTTATCGTCCCAATCAATATCAGATAAATAAGTGTACATAAGCAAACCGTCTAGTTTGTAAATGGATGTTTATTTTATTCATATACACGTTAAAACTTATATTTTTAACAATAAAATATTTTATTCAATACATGAATATTTTATTTTCTATTTTACATCACAATCACAATTAATTTCCATAACACAGTACAATCAAACAAATCGTCCATGGTCTGTGGACGACAGGGAGCAGTTCATATATGCAGTTACAAAATAATTTAAATAACTGTACAAAAATAATAACCAGAAGTTCTCATAGTCAGTTTTTATTTCTGATTTCTGTTCGGATTTGCATTTGCCTTAAATTCTGATTTGCCCCAAACTAGACCCGGTTAGTTTTGTTGTGAAGCTCTCGGCTCCACGATCGCAACGGATCTAGTTTCGTGCGATTTGGACCTTGTATTAAGAAGTTACACATTTTAATACATTGTATAATTTAATTTAGTAATTAATGAAATTAATTAAAAATTAAATACACTAATCCCCGTTCTTCTACTTCATCCGTCGCTCTGTGTAATTTTTGAACCCAACATCTCGTCGCTTAGGGCTTAAACGCGTCACCCATCCAATTGACCGGACAATGATCGGTCGATGCCACCCCACGCGCCTTCCGGTGCGCCACCCGCCGCCTCGACCACGTCCATTTCGGTGGTAACAACAACCAGAAAAACATGCCCAACCGTCCCCACTTTGGAGAAGAAATTCTCCCAATCTACCGCGTTAAGTAAAATCACTACCGTTGATTAGATCCGCCTTGCTTAGCTCTTCGATTTGGTTCAAGAGGTTTCGATTTTCATTGCTGGAGGAGGGAGATCGAATGTGGTTTTGTTTCGGGCGATTCTGTGCGTCCAAAAGGTTGATGGCGAAGTTGTTAGAGGCTAGGGTTTTAATGAAGAGAGGGGGAGGATTTTAACATATATTTATTTATTTATTTATTTTAATATTATTTTATTTGTTAATTATTTGTTTATTTCTGCAAACTCCAAACGAGACCCAACGACTGTCGCCCCTAGCTAAATACCCCCATTACGAACACAATGAGATATGTTTCGTAAGCCAATTCGACTGTTACGATCGGTTTTCATCAAAATTAAAATGTAAGTCAGTATATATTGAATTTAAACATACATTTTATTTTACCGGGGCCACATACTAACTTCAAAAATTCTAGAAAAATATATCTTGCTTTGTTTAGACGATACGGTCCTAACAAGACTAATTTCGTCGAATTTGGAGACCGTTTAAAATTGGTCATTTTCTGATCCAAATTGACTAAAACTGTCAAAACACGTTTTCTTTGGCCATGCTCACATATTGATTCCAAAAATTATGAAAATTAGAATCCAGCAATAATTTGACATTCCAGATTCAACAAAAGTAGTCTCATCCAAAACGGAGGTCGTTTGCAAAATCGCTATTTTTAAGGGCTATATTTCCACAGTGACTATTCTGAATTTTCAATTGAATATAACTTTTTATTCCCACTATGGAATTTGGATTTTTCAGATTCGTTAGAAAGATATTTTCAAACAGATTCAAATATTTTTGGTTTCACTAAAATCCGGTTTGTTTTGAATCCTGTACATTCATTTGAAATTTGAAATTTGAAATTTGAAATCGAATTTTCAAACTACCGCGCCATTTCCAATTCCTTTTATAATTAAATTAAATATTTATATTCTAATTTCGATTTAAATAAATTTATACATTCTAATTCTATTCAAAATAAATTTCTAGTGGTTATTATTTAAAATAAATCATTTTAAATATTCAAAATTCATTAAAATTACCAAAATAAAATTTTTAAATTGGTTCTGATTTTCCGGGTTGTTACAAAAACTATATGACAATGTTTATAAGTAGTGTAAGGGTGAAAATGTAATTCCGGTTACGCTATTTTTAATAGTATGTTTACCATAGACGTTGTTATAATAACGTATTATATTATATAATATCCAGTTTAATGGATCCTTAGAGGATGGGAATCCCAAACATTCTTTAAGTTACTTGTGCATTTCATTTGAACAGTTCACTTGAGTTGATATAATTTCATGAGAATGTTAGACCTGACTTGAGTGTTTTTCATTACATTATGCTCGGGTTAGACCAGGTATTACAGTATTGAGATTTCACCTTTCGGAGTTGAAGACTTGCTGAAGACCTTATCTATATCTACTTGTTTCTGTTATTTACGTTCTAGTCGGTTGTATTAGAAATTCATTGTATTTAGACTTCCACTATATTTGATCATGGAACTATGATATTATATGTAAAATTCGAGATTTTGTATTTAATATCTTCATAAAACTACTATTATATTTACTCCGCTGCGAGATATTCTATTTTGTGTATTATGATCGATATGTGATTTAATGATGATTTTAATTATTGACTTAAATGGTCCGAAATAGCAGATCGTTGCATGTGGTATTCGAAGTTCGGTTTGATAAAATCTTAGCTTATGGGGTTAATACTCATTAGGGATAGGACAACGATACCCTAAAATAAGTGGAACCATCCCAGAGTAATTCTTAAGAGAGCTTATTTTGATAAATATATATGATTTTTAAAAAAAAAATTGGCATAAAAGCCATTTTAAAATTTAACTTTGTCCTAGGAATTTTTTTTCTTTTGAATCCATCTTCCAAGATAGGTTTCTCCTTGATTAAGTTCTCTCTTAGTGAATTTCGATCCTTGTTCTAAAGCCGAGTTTTGAAATTCAAAATTGAAAGCTTCCAAAATCCGAAATATTCTCTAATTTATTTTAAATAGATTCTCCATCCTTAGTAGATTCACACTGATTAGATTCTTTCGTTTGTATAGCTTCTGGCTCATGTTCACACTTACCTTTGACCTAACAGAATAAATAATGGGAAATTTTTTTAATTATAGCTCATATTAAGAATTAATGTGAAAACATGAAAACGTAATAACATACATAATAACTACTTAGTTTGCTAATTAGGGAAATAAAGTATTTTGAAAGGTATTTTACGAACTTAAAGATGTTATACACATATGGCTAATGAATTGCAAATAAACGAAGTTTTTTGAATTCATAAATTTTACATATGAAATGACTTCAAAAATAATAATTGCTTGATAGGCATAATACTGGTTAAATTCCAAAAATATGATATTTTGAAATTGTTACATTAATAAGCATGAAATATTACTTTGATTCAAGTAATTGAAATAGGAATATTAACCTAATATTTTTAAAACTATTTATGAAATGAGAAAATCAGCTTTATGTGAATATAAAATTTTGAAAAAAAATAATGATTAGGAAATATATAATATAAATTAAACTAAGTATGTTTTTTAGGCAACTTTAATTTATAACAAGTCATAAAGCTAATGAAATTGATAATTTTCATTTTTAAATAATTAGAAAAAGTATTGGATTTGGAAAGGTTGAAATATATTTAAATTTTGGTCATATTAAGGGTAAAAAGAACAATATTGATGTGAATTTGATCTAATGAGATAGAGTTGAACATGAACTAGATTTGTATACCGATATAAATAAGAACTTAATTAGTAATCTTAATGGTAATTAAGACTTGAGAACTTAACTAAGATGGAATTATAGAGTAAACTTTATTATGGATTTAAGTATGAATTATGCATTAAACGAATACAATTTAAGTAAAAGGCTAATATACGTCAATATAATATATGTTTTGAAATTTTATATGATTTATATTTTCAACTTTTAAGTTGGTTTTTTTTTTGGCAAGGCTTAAGTTGGTTATGTTTGATAAAGGATAGAAGTTAAAATTTAATCAATAAATGAGTGGGAGAGATTTTTTAATTTCCCATTTGAAATTTATAACAGATAAATGGTTTGAAATGTATACTCTAATTTGAAAGAAAATTTTATGTATTGTACGTGACATTAAGATTGAACTATCAAGTATGTAAGAATTTTGGACATAAGCCTAGCTAACATATGTACTTAAACTGTTAGTTGAAATGCTGAGTTTGTACTTAAACTGTTTAAAATATTGTATGTTTATTTTCAGGTTTCAAAAAGAGATGGATATATCGAATTAGTTGAAATGCTGAGTTTGTACTTAAACTGTTTAAAATATTTGGAATCAGAACTTTTAATTTGAACATTTATATATGTAAGAACTAAGTAAGTATTTTAATGTGTATAATTCGATTTTAAATATATTAAGCAACTTGATTACTATTTTCCCTATCTCATTTCTTTTCCAAGAAGAGAAGGTTTGAGTGGGGGAGATTGTAACATCCTAAACTTTTGAAAAACAATAAATTATAATTTAATTGAAATCCAATTTCAAATTTTAAAATTTAATTTATTTTTAAATTATATGAAATAAATAAATTAGATTTTTGTATACAAACATAAATAGGTATAATTTGACAATAAAAGTTTAATGGTTATCAATTTAGATTTTATTTGTTGAGTAAACTTGATTTATAATATTATTTGAATTTAAGTTCAATCTTAAAATTTAAATTTAAATAATAAACTTGTGATATTGAGTAATGTAATTGCTAAATATATTGAAAAGAAGCTTTTTCTGCAAAAAGTCAATTTTGGTCAAAATTTGAGTTTGAGTTGAAATTTCAAAAGTTTAAAATTTCAAAACTTTCTTTTTTTTATGATTCCACTCAAAATTCTGAATTGACTAGTATTTTTAAATTCATAAAAAAAGAAATTTCGATTGCTCTAATTATATCTTTTAGAGTTTGTAAAACGCGCAAAATGACACTGTTGTGTGTTCAGTTTTACATTTTTCTTATGGGTTTTACTTTGAATTGTGACTTAGCTTCATGGGAAAGCTATTTATGCCACATCATCCCACTATATGCAAATTTACATCAGAATTTTATTGGACTCTGATGGAGATAAATAGATGGAATTTTCTTTGTATTCTCTTCCACATTCACCGTAAAAATTCTTTTTCTTCTTCCTCCTTCTATAAACTTCCTTCTTAATACATCCAAATCTCTTTCTTCCATAAGCCAATCCCTCAGTAAATACAAAATTGTTGTTATAATTTATAATCTTTATCTCTAATTCTAATTTTCTATTCTCAATTTGAATTTGTGCAAATCAGAAATCCTACACCTAAATACCTAAAACATCTCCAATTTTGTTGTCGTGCCTCCACCTCCATCACCCATGACTTGACCATGACTAGACGACCTCCCTCCACCTATAGTAAGCAGTCTCCACTTGAAAACCCCTGGCCATGACCACTTCCCCCTTGAAACCAAAGCTTTGATTTTCTGTTTTATTCAGAGTTTTAGCCCGTCTTGTTGAGGCTACAACTTCCCAATAGAGAGCGGATAAATTTTTGTTCCATGACCGTTTGTCTCTATTTTCTAAGACTCTGGTTTCCACAAAAGACAAGTCTCTTGGTCAATAAAAACAATTTTCTAAAATTTTATAAGTAAATATCGATTTTGCAATATAACTTAAATATTTTGTTTAATAAATGTCAGAAATATTTAACATGAATTTAAGTTAAAGTTTATTTAATGAAATTATTATTTGAAAATGAAAACTCATAATGTAAACTAAATTTAATATAATATAACTTGTTTTAATATGATAATATAATTTAAATGTTTAAAATTAATACAAAATATATATTGAGTACTAAAACATTTATTTTTAAAATTTAATTTAAATATAAATATTTAATTTAATAACTTTAATAAAGGATTTAATTTTAAGACTCAAATTAAGTAAATGAAAAGTGTTGGTGACACGATTGATCTCCATCATTAGATCTTCCCTTGAATTTTACCTCTACACATAAGGACAAAAAGATCCAATGGTCGATGCTTTGTGTCTCTAAGTTTATGTCTAATTCTGTGTCCAAATAGCCGCCCCCATTATTAAAATTTAATTTAATGTACTACAAATATTTAATTTATTAACTTTAATAAAGGATTTAATTTTAAGACTCATATTAAGTAAATGAAAAAAAATTGATTTGAAGATTATGTCGACATAATATTTTATTTGCTAAATTTATAAATTTTGAAGTTGAAGTAATTTGATTATGAAATTAACTTGAAAATTGAACTTTGAAAGGTTGTCTGAATAATATAATGAAATAAAATGGATTTTTGAGTATAAACTTATCCCAAATTGAAGTAATGGCTAAAAATTATGATTATACGTGTAAACTAATAAATTAAAATTTGTACCGTTTAATAAGTTGATTTAAATGGGAATTTGAAATCTGAATTTATGATAAGTCCAATTTTGAAATATGGATATTTGATATGGATTAAATTATTTTAATTAAAATTAATTTAGATTAATGTTTATATCAAACTATTTTACTTAAACTGACTTTTCTTCACTATTTGTTTTCATAACTATTTAATTTAAACTATTTCAAAAAAAATATTATTTTAATAAAACTATTTTATATACTTTTAGCTATTAAAATTTTATAACTATTTTTAATAAAAAATCATTTTATATTAATTTAATTTATATATATATTAACTATTTTAAATTAAACTATTTCTTATATATATAGTTTACTATTTTGAACTAAAGTCTATTTCTAATCCGAGTTATTATGTCTGAACTAATTTAATACAATGATTTCAATTAATAATGATATATGTTGAATTGAATACAAAATCAGAATTATGAACTTGATAATGAATCATTTGATAATATGAAATTTGAAATCGAATCCAATTCTTAATGGTTTTCGAATAAGTGGCTTTAAAGAAATTAATACTTAAAGAAAAATTGATTTATGGAATTGAAATATGATTTTTAAATGTAAATGACCACGATGTGAAAAATATAAGCATTTGGCTGTTAAATAGACCGGGTCCGGATTTTGTCATACTCTTTGTCAATACCGGGAACCAATTTAGCAACTGTGTACATGGCGGAGAATACAAAATGAACTAGGGTGGTTTGGCGAATGCTATTGGAATGAAGTAAGAGAACGATGATGGATAGCCTTGACTTTCTGGTCATAATTGAAATGACTAAAACAGAATGAAACGACCCAAAACCCCCTGGTCCCCGAGGAGATGGAGGAGCCCTGTAACGACCCGCATTCTACACATCGAAGGATCGTAGAATATTTATTTTTTTCACGTACGAAGTCGTATGGTCATGTAACTTTGGGAGACAACTATTGGGGTCATTTCCCATATTCATGATTTTTTCCAATTTTTAAATGACTATTTTGCCCCTAGCTAATCTTGTTTCAGCCATAACTTTTGATTGGAAAGGAGTTTTGACCTGAAACCACTTCCATTAGATCCGGATGATGGTTTACCTTTCCGTAGAGTGGTCAAATTTGCCAAACGGACTCACTGTTTGGGAGATATGGCAGAAACAAGTTTTAGATGGTGAAAAACAGCTTAATTGGGCTTAACCGGGTGATTAACAGCAAGACCCAAAGGGGAATTTCGGGATTTGGGGTATTTAAGGGCTGTTAGGGTTTAGAGGACACCCTTTTTCTCACTTTCACAGCCGCCACTTTCATTCTTGGAACCCTAGTAATGGCCTCCAACATCTAAAACACCCCAAATCACTTTCTAATCGCTAATTAAGCCAAATCTACATCAAATCAATGAGGATTAGCATAAGAATCGAGGTAGAACTGCTGTATGGCCTTTGGAACAGCGCCACAACAGAGACTTATTTCAGATCTAAAGTTAATTTGTGGCCAAGGTGAGTGATTTGCATAGTTCCTCACTAATTATGGTTAATTAAGAGTAATTAGTGATAATTAGCAAATTTATACATGTTAAAAATCTGGAAAAATATTTATAAAATTCGAAATGATGTTTTAAGCATCTGTTAGAATGTTTGGATAATCTTGTTAAGTTTTGCTAATCATATCATTAGTTATGCCTAAACATGATTAATGGAAAATATGGATTTTTGGCTATGTTTAATCCATTTTAGTACATCATATTGTTGTTTTGATGTTTGTGGTTGATTATACATGTTGCTATGACTGTATGGTGTGCTTTGTGATTGATTAGAACTGTTAGATTGGTCGAAAACGCCGTCGTATGGCGTAAAACAGTCGCTGGAAAGTTTGCATGAAATGTGCAGAGTTTCGGATCGGATCAAATCAGATTATAGGGCTCGGATCGGATTGATGGATCGGGCAAGGGGAAATACGAACCAGAACGGAACATGGCACTAGCTGGTCCTTGGCAAGAAGGAGGGCCATTTGCAAAGAGTTGGAGTTGGGTTGGGAATCAGATCAGAGCTGAGTAGGGGATCGGATCGGAAGCAAGGGCGTGTAGATCGGATCGGACTAGAGCAAGGGAGCGGGATCGAATCGGAGGACCAAGCTTGGAGCTGGAGTTGGAGTGAGGCACCGAACTGGATCGGGACCCATGAGCACCGAACCGACTGAATGAAAAGGGGAACAACGAACCGAACCGACTGAAGTGGAATGATGGGAACTACCGAACCAACCTGAAGTGGAACACCGAACTGAACGGGAATCCTAGGCGTGATGTATTCGAATCGAACTGACTGAAGTAAGCCGAACCGAACCGGATTTGAGCTGCGATTACGCGATGACTCTTCTGAAGACCAACTCCAATTCAACCAAAACCCGAGATGCAAAGGAAGCCCAAATGGGAAGTAAAACTCAGGATCCAGTTGGGAACCAACGAGTTAACCTCATGAGTTGGCCTTTGTTGCAGGACGTGTGCTAAGGGGTTGTCGACGTCTATGACTTTGGATCACTATGTGTAGGGGGTACGTGAACGGATTCAGGACCACAGTGGTCTAGGTACGACTAATGGGCTGTAGACCAATGAAACGGGTTCATTTGTAAAGATTTAGCCATGACTCCGTGGGGTAAGCTTGGTGGTAGCAGTAGTCGTACAAGTCGAACTCCGTCACTACTTCGATGGGTCTAGTGGTTGAGAGTGGTGGACATCATATGCTCTACGCACTGAGTGAGAGACGTGAGGATGGTTGCCATGCTTGATTTGTTTGCCATCACTATGACATGCACACCCCCACCCCCGTATTCTTCGTACCATGTGTTAGTGGCACCTTAGAGTATTGTACAGTATGTAGTGCTAACTCTTTGGTTGCAGGTCCAGGTTCAGGTATGGTTTAGTATACCTGTTATTGTTATGTTTTGCTGCTTATCGCTCATACCAGACTTTTGTCTGACCCAGAGTTTTATGTATCTTCTTATTACTCTGGGTGCTTTCACGTGCAGACTAGAGACATGTTAGTTGGTGATGCACGAGTAACTGTACCGGAGATGAGCAGGAGGCTTCCACGTATGATATATATAGATATTCTCCCTGTGTCGCTGCTGGTCACTACTTTGGGCATTAGTAGTGCACCCTTTCTTTCTTTTGCTTTAGAGACAGTTTTAAAGTTGTAATAATGATGATGTGGAACATAAGCTGTATTTGGATTTTTCGCTGCTATGATGTTTTAGTTTCAGCTTATACACTGTCTCACCTGTTTTATGTCAAGTATGTTATTATTATATTTTATTCCCTGCGTTGTGAGACATTCTACAGGTTCTTGATTAGTTCATTCTCTTCTTTCCTTTCTTTTGCGACCGTTCCGGGCTAGTCGGGCGTGTGTCCAGCGCACTTTCGGAGGAAATGCTGACTGGTGCAGGGCGGGCCGTCACACTTCCAGATTGAACAATGAGCCGATACGCAAGAGGTGCCGGTAGAGGAGCCAATAATGGGAATGTTGCTGACATGAGGACGATGTTTACTGACCTCATGAGGGAGATGCTTAGAGATGTTCAGGGGGCATCTCCTAATGCTGGTAATGGTGGTGGTCCAGCGGTGCAGGCGCCTAGGGCTGATTTCGCCAAGCTGAACAAGGATTACACTAGTCTTGGTGGAAAGCCGTTCCAAGGAACGGAATCGGCCACGGATGTTCAAGATTGGTTGGATAGCTGTGAGCGTATCTTCGAAGACTTGGGTATCAAGGATGCGATGAAAAGAAAGCTAGCGTCCCGTCAGTTGCAAGGACGGGCAATGAATTGGTGGAATGTTATAAAGGCAGCTACTCCCGAGGATCAGATTACTTGGGATCAGTTTAAGGCTCGATTCGGTGTAAAATTTATCCCAGCTACCCAGAAGTCAGAGTTGTTTAGGAAATTACGGGAGCTTAAGCAGAATGGTAGGGCAGTCTCGGAGTACATTGCAGAATTCAATACTTTATCGAAGTACGGATTTTCCCTCATTGACACTCCCGAGAAGAAGAATGAGAAGTTTATAACAGGTTTGGATCAGTACTTGGGGGAAAGGCTTATTAACCACATCGATGAGACGTTTGAATCGATTGTGGGGAAAGCATTGAGGTCAGAGAGTCTTTACCCTAAGTCGAAGACTGAGGTTGCATCTGCAGAGGAGCCAAGCCGCAAGCAAGCGGTGGAGGCAAGAATGGTTCTCAGAATAAGAGAAAGCAGAATCAGACCAAGGATGGCCAGAAGAAAAAGAATAAGAAAGATGTTGAGTGTGCTTCAGCTGTGGTAAGAAGGGCCATTATGCTAGTAAGTGTCGGGCCAAGCCAGCGGATAGGAAGTGCTTCAACTGTGGTCAAGTGGGACATCACAAGGACAAGTGTCCGCAACCCCCTAAAGAAAAGCAGATGGTGAAAGCATATGCCCTTAATGCTGTTCCTTCTTCGTCGAATGCCCCAACTGCGGCGAAGAAGGGAAAGAATGTCGTTATTCAAGGTATGCTTTCTGTTTATGATGTTCCTGTTAGAGTTTTGTTTGATACCGGACTTCCTGCTCCTTCATATCTAGTGACCTGGTAGATAGGTTGGGATTGGAACCCGAGATCGTCGATAGACCTTTAGTAGTGACGAACCCGATTGGTGGTTCGACTAGCCTTAGCATGATTTGCCGTAATGTGGTCTTATCGAGTCATGGATGCATGTTTGTTTATGATTGTTTTGTTTTGGGCTTTACTGGGTTTGGCATTATTTTGGGAGTCGATTGGCTCCAAAGAAACGGGGTGGTGGTAGACTGTGAGTGCTTTTTGGTGACAGCTAGAGCGGATGATGGGCGGAGGGTAGTGTTTGGTGGTCTACCTAGTGATGGGGTAATAGCCAGTTTTCTAAATTCCCTCGACATCCCGCATGATGAGTTGTCAGATTTGCCCATGGTTGGCCAGTATCCGGACGTCTTCGAGGAAGTGACCGAGCTTCCACCACATCGAGAGATTGAGTTCCGTATTGATTTAGTGAAAGATGCCAGACCTATAGTGATGCCACTTCGTCGTATGGCACCAAGGGAGCAGCGAGAGCTCGGGGTGTAAGTAAGCGATCTTTTGAAGAAGGGATTTATCATAAGAAGTGTTTCTGAGTGGGGAGCACCAGTTGTGTTTGTTACCAAGGAAGATGGTTCCCTTCGACTGTGTGTGGACTACCGCGAGCTGAATAAGGTGACGAGGAAGAATAAGTATCCTCTACCGCGGATAGATGATTTGTTTGATCAGTTGAGTGGCGCGAGAGTGTTCTCCCAGTTGGATCTCGCGACAGGTTTTCATCAGCTTAGAGTGGAAGCTGAGAGTATAGCTAAAACGACATTTCGGACGCCATCTTTATTTTATGAGTGGTTGGTCATGCCATTTGGTTTGACCAATGCACCAGCATATTTTGTGGATCTTATGAATAGAGTATTTAGAGATCAGTTGAGTAAGTTTTTTCTTGTGTTCGTGGACGATATACTTGTTTATTCGAGGACAGAGGAAGAACACAAGGAAAATTTGAGGATAGTGATAGAGGTGTTGAGAAAACACCAATTGAAAGCAAAGTTTTCTAAGTGTCACTTATGGAGGACGGAAGTGAGATTCTTGGGCCATGTTGTTCAAAAAATGGTATCGCCGTGGACCCTGCGAAGTGGCTATGGTACAAGATTGGTCTACGCCCTAGAATGCAACAGACATAAGAAGTTTCTTGGGGATAGCTGGATATTATCGTAATTTTATCCAAGACTTCTCCAAGATAGCAGCACCGTTGACTCAGTTGACCAAGAAGAATCAATCTTTCGTCTAGGATGAAAAGTGTGAGAATGCATTCAAGAGTCTAAAGGACAAGTTGACATGTGCACCAGTGTTAGTCATTCCTAAGGGGAATGAAGAGATGACGGTATACACAAATGCATGTGGTACCGGACTAGGAGCTGTATTGATGCAAGGAGGTAGGGTTGTAGCTTATGCAAGTTGGCAATTGAAACCGCACGAGAGAAGATACCCTACCCATGATTTGGAATTAGCAGCGATCGTATTCGCATTGAAGATGTGGAGACATTATCACTTGGGAGAAAGATTCGAGTTATTTACCGATCATAAATCGTTAAAGTATCTCTTCTCTCAGAAGGAACTAAATCTCCGACAGCAAAGGTGCTTAGAATTCTTAGTTTTCTATGATTTCGACATCGCGTATACACCAAGGAAGGGAAATGCGGTGGCTGATGCATTGAGTAGAAGACATGCCAGTTTAGGGGCTATGTTTCTAGAATGGAAGCAACTAGAGTACATCACGGGGTATGATTTCAGACCAAAGTGCCAATTGGATCCAGAAATGTTAGCAAGTTTGACGATCAGACCCACTTTGATGGAGCAGATTGGTTCCAGTCAGAGGAACGATCCTAACCTATTGGATATCATCTCAAGTTAGAGATGAGAATCGACGAAGAGATGAGCAAGTATGGGCTTGATAGAGATGGATGGCTGAGGAAGAATGGAAGGCTAGCTGTACCCAATGTCAATGGATTGAGAGATGAAGTGCTTAGAGAATGTCATCACTCAAAACTGGCTATACACCCCGGTGGTAACAAGATGTATAGAGACATGAAGCAGACCTACTACTAGGAAGGGATGAAAAGAGACATTGGGAAGTTTATATCCAAATGCATGAATTTCCAGCTGGTTAAAGCTGAGCAAAAGAAGCCTATTGGTTTGTTACAACCATTAGAAATTCTAGAATGGAAATGGGAACAAGTCTTGATGGATTTCATTGATGGATTACCAAGGACTAGATCGGGCCATGATAGCATTTGGGTGATTGTGGACCGATTGACTAAGAGTGCAAGGTTTATACCCGTCAAGTCGAATAGAACGGCAGCTAAGTTAGCTGAACTATATGTAAAGTGGGTAGTGAGATTTCATGGAATACCAAAAGGCATTGTGAGTGACCGAGATCCGTTGTTCACTAGTGGATTTTAGAAGAGCTTACAAGAGGCGTTAGGATCAGAGTTACATCTCAGTACCACATATCATCCTCAAACCGAAGGTCAAACAGAGAGGGTGAATCGTATATTAGAAGACATCTTGAGAGCCTGTGTATTGGATTTTGGTGGATCATGGGATGACCATTTGCACCTAGTAGAGTTTGCATATAATAATAGTTATCAATCCAGTATTGGTATGGCTCCATTTGAAGCTTTGTACGAAAGACTGTGCAACTCACCGTCGAGTTGGTTAGAAACTGGTGAGAAGTTTGTGCTTGGACCAGATGTGATAAGAGAAACTTCAGCTAAGATTAAGGTTGTCCAACAGCGAATGAAGGCTGCCCAAGATAGGCAGAAAAGTTATGTTGATAAGAGGAGGAGAGAATTAAAGTTCTCCATTGGCGACTTGGTGTTTGTCAAGATTTCTCCGTTGAAGAGCGTGATACGATTTGGCAGGAAAGGCAAGTTAGCACCAAGATTTGTTGGTCCATTCCTAGTTCTTGAGCAAATTGGGAATTTGGCATATAAAGTTGAATTACCAGAGAAGATGGCAGGAGTTCATAACGTATTTCATGTTTCCTAGTTAAGAAAGTTCGTGCACGACCCAGATGTGACTATTTCACCTGATCAGTTGGATGATATCGATGTTGAACCCGAGGCGGTTGGGAACCGCAAGCCTATGCGTATTGTTGGGAACGATACAAAGCAACTTCGAAGGAAAGTGGTGAATCTAGTCAAAGTTCAGTGGGGCGAGAATGAGAATGACTGTACTTGGGAGACAGAGGAGAGCATTAGGAAGACGTATCCAGAACTCTTAGCCTGGTAAGATTTCAGTTTCGATTTAGTCTTTCCACATGCTAGGGTAGGCTTGTTTTGTTTGTTTTGCATGTTTGATTGTTGTATGTGGCTGGTAGGCATGCGGGATCCTTTGTATGTTGTGGGTTAAGGAATTTCGGGGACGAAATTTCTTAAAGGGGGGAGAGTGTAACGACCCGCATTCTACACATCGAAGGATCGTAGAATATTTATTTCTTTCACATACGAAGTCGTATGGTCATGTAACTTTGGGAGACGACTATTGGGGTCATTTCCCATATTCATGATTTTTGCTAATTTTTAAATGACCGTTTTGCCCCCAGCTAATCTTATTTCGGCCATAACTTTTGATTGGAAAGGAGTTTTGACCTGAAACCACTTCCATTAGATCCGGATGATGGTTTACCTTTCCGTAGAGTTGTCACATTTGCCAAACGGACTCACCGTTTGGGAAATATGGCTGAAACAAGTTCCAGATGGTGAAAAACAACTTAATTGGGCTTAACCGGGTGATTAACAGCAAGGCCCAAAGGGGAATTTCGGGATTTGGGGTATTTAAGGGCTGTTAGGGTTTAGAGAACACCCTTTTTCTCACTTTCACAGCCGCCACTTTCATTCTTGGAACCCTAGTAATGGCCTCCAACATCTAAGACACCCCAAATCACCTTCTAATCACTAATTAAGCCAAATCTACATCAAATCAAAGAGGATTAGCACAGGAATCGAGGTAGAAATGTTGTATAGCCTTGGGAACAATGCCATAACAGAGATTTATTTCAGATCTAAAGTTAATTTGTGGCTAAGGTGAGTGATTTGCATAGTTCCTCACTAATTATGGTTAATTAAGAGTAATTAGTGATAATTAGCGAATTTATACATGTTAAAAATCTGGAAAAATATTTATAAAATTCGAAATGGTGTTTTAAGCCTCTGTTAGAAAGTTTGGATAATCAGTTTGAGTTTTGTTAATCATATCATTAGTTATGCCTAAACTTGATTATGGGAAAATATGGATTTTTGGCTATGTTTGATCCATTTTAATACATCATATTGTTGTTTTGATGTTTGTGGTTGATTATACATGTTGCTATGATTGTATGGTGTGCTTTGTGATTGATTAGAACTGTTAGATTGGTTGAATACGCCGTCGTATGGCGTAAAACAGTCGCTAGAAAGGTTGCATGAAATGTGCAGAGTTTCGGATCGGATTATAGGGCTCGGATCGGATTATAGGGCTCGGATCGGTGGATCGGGCAAGGGGAAATACGAACCGGATCGGAACATGGCACTAGCTGGGCCTTGGCAAGAAGGAGGGCCATTTGCAAAGAGTTGGAGTTGCGTCAGGAATCAGATCAGAGTTGAGTAGGGGAACGGATCGGAAGCAAGGGCGTGGAGATCAGATCGGACTAGAGCTAGGGAGCGGGATCGGATCGGAGGACCAAGCTTGGAGCTGGAGTTGGAGTGAGGCACCGAACCGGATCGGGACCCGTGAGCACCGAACCGAACCGACTGAATGAAAAGGGGTACACCGAACCGACTGAAGTGGAATGATGGGAACTACCGAACCGAACCAACCTGAAGTGGAACACCGAACCGAACGGGAAGCCTAGGAGTGATGTATTCGAATCGAACTGACTGAAGTAAGATGAACCGAACCGGATTGGAGCTGTGATTACGTGATGACTCTTCTGAAGACCAACTCCAATTCAACCAAAACCCGAGATGCAAAGGAAGCCCAAATGGGAAGTAAAACTCAGGATCCAGTTGGGAACCAACGAGTTAATCTCATGAGTTGGGCTTTGCTGCGGGACGTGTGCTAAGGGGTTGTCGATGTCTATGACTTTGGATCACTATGTGTAGGGGGTACGTGAACGGATTCAGGACCACAGTGGTCTAGGTATGACTAATGGGCTATAGACCAATGAAAACATAGTCATTTGTAAAGATTTAGCCATGACTCCGTGGGGTAAGCTTGGTGGTAGCAGTAGTCGTACAAGTCGAACTCTGTCACTACTTCGATGGGTCTAGTGGTTGAGAGTGGTGGACACCATATGCTTTGCACACCAAGTGAGAGATGTGAGGATGGTTGCCATGCTTGATTTGTTTGCCATCACTATGACATGCACACCCCCACCCTCGTATTCTTCGTACCATGTGTTAGTGGCACCTTAGAGTATTGTACAGTATGTAGTGCTAACTCTTTGGTTGCAGGTCCAGGTTCAGGTATGGTTTAGTATACCTGTTATTGTTCTGTTTTGCTGCTTATCGCTCATACCAGACTTTTGTCTGACCCAGAGTTTTATGTCTCTTCTTATTACTCTGGGTGCTCTCACGAACAGACTAGAGACAGGTTAGCTGGTGATGCACGAGTAGCTGTACCGGAGACAAGCAGGAGGCTTCCACGTATGATATATATAGATATTCTCCCTATGTCGCTGCTGGTCACTACTTTGGGCATTAGTAGTGCACCCTTCCTTTCTTTTGCTTTAGAGACAGTTTTAAAGTTGTAATAATGATGATCTGGAACATAAGCTGTATTTGGATTTTCCGCTGCTATGATGTTTTAGTTTCATCTTATACACTGTCTCACCTATTTTATGTCAAGTATGTTATTATTATATTTTATTCCCTGCGCTGTGAGACATTCTACAGGTTCTTGATTAGTTCATTCTCTTCTTTCCTTTCTTTGGAGACCGTTCCGGGCTAGTCGGGCATGTGTCCAGCGCACTTTCGGAGGAAATGCCGACTGGTGCGGGGCGGGCCGTCACAATCCCGAATTGTTTTGAGAACATGACTCATCGGAACACAAATACGAGAACATTTCATTGCTATTACAACAATTTACATCAAAGTACAAGAATATCAGAGTACGAATAAACATTACACGGCGAAAACTTAATATCAGAGATTAAAAATTTACATAGCAACAGAAATAAAAATGTATAAATACAATGCACAGCGGAAATACATCAACTACCACAACTAAAGGAAATACACAGATACAAAGCTTTCTGAATATAACTCTAGTTGTAAACCAGGATCCTGTTAAATAGAAATCTACAAAACCAAAACAACTGACTGTCCGTGTGGAAAATATGGGCACCCGGAGTCTAGGTACAAACAATAAACTCCAGGTTAGTCATGGGACTGGTGTGAGAACTTAAAACAACTATTAAAATTTGACTTTAAAGTAGGGTAATTCACGGGACCATGCAGTATATCACGGAATGGGTTTACTCCATGTGAATACCAAGCAGAACTTGAAACAAAACGATTTAATAAACAACGCAATGTTTTTTGGAAAAATGAAGCTATTATAAGACTCAAGTCCCATCACATAATGCAACGCATGCCGAAGGATAGAGTTTTACCTTGTAATAGCCAAACATGCTTGGTATGTTTTAAAACAAATCATTTGATACTATTATAAGTGCATAGTGTCATAAAATAACTTCAAATATAAATGTATCAATCGTAGATGACATGGTACTTCATCCTATTATGTCATCATATAGGTTTACAACTAAAACCGAAAGGTCGCATATTGGAAATTGGATTCCATCTATGAGTCAAGGCAAGGGATCTTCATCACCGATTCGAGACACTCTAGCAAATGCCTCAAGAATCACATTCTCGTGACCCTTGGATCTTCAGGGACGGTCCATACTTACTTTAGTGGATTGGTTATTCCTGAACACACGTTTCCTAGTCCTATTGGACCTATCATTTGGCCAGTAGCGACCAATATATCCGAGGTGCCTCGCAATCCATCATCCACATAAGTAAAATGTCTGAGTTCGATACCATGACACCACTTCTAGTTATAAAGAAACGTCATGCACTCCTTGCAGTCACTATCCGGTTTTTGACTCATACCGGGTGTGAGGCTCGTGAATTAACGCTATACAAAAAGCTATGCTACTTAAAGTTGTGCTTTGATCATCATCCACATGACTCTGCTTTTCAACAAAAGCCTTGATCATTGCAACTCAGCATGCCACATTGTCAATCCATACCATACCATTGATTTCTACCAATATATAACCTCTAAGCTCATACGTCTCAGAGAGGGGTGTTAAGCAAGAGAATAAATTCTCTGCCATCAAATAGATATATATTTAGCACAGATCAACAAATATAACATATAATACAATGTCAGACACAATCCATTTACATGTTCGTTCTGGGTCTGAACGAAACCGGAGGCACCTTATTCCTCGTTCCAAATGTCGAACACAGGAGAGAGGTCCTCTCACATTCGAACAATCAACAAATACGTCTAGACAACTACCACTATAACCCTTTCAAGGCAGCAACTCCAATCAAAGGCATCAGTTGAAATCCATTCGATATGAAGATTGTTGGTCTAGCATCGTCTTAAATATCTTCGAAATTTAATTGTCGTAACAGTTATTCAGAATGGGTTAAACCCGGTCTTTCCGAATAACTTGTGCATCTTATAATCAAGTGATATATAAACACATCATATGCCTCATTCCAATCCTGGATATTATTTTATTCAAATATTCATATCTTTGGGGAAATGTTCCCATTAATTTTATCAAAGATAAATTCTTTTAAACTTATTGTTTAATCTTCCTTTAAGAACCATTGCGAAAGATTTTATATTATCCTTTAACAATTTTAAACCAAATCAAGGTTTATAAAACTAGTCGGGATTATCGAGCCTAACCGAAGTAATCATTTACTATTTTATTCCCAATCCCAACATATTCATCCCATGGAGCAAAACTGGTAGTACTCCATATCTAACACCCATTGTTTTATCGGTAAATTTAGTTGCCATTTCATGTTCAAATCTAATTAAAAAATTAACTATCGCATGGAATAAAACTGGTGGTACTCCATCTCGAAACATTTCTTGAATTTGGTAAATTTAATTACCATTTAACTTTCAATCTAATTAAATATTCAATAACTCCATTTAGTTTTAATCTTCCAAAAATCATTACTTTATGATTATTCAACTTTAAGAAATTAATCTTGTCTTTAATTGGGTTAAAGAACAAATGTCATGTAAAGACACTGTTCACGAAAACCCAAATTCATCTTCCATTATATACGAAATCTTCACTGAAATCATAACAGTATATAATCGATATAAATTCCCATATCAGACCAATACTATAAATAGAATAGTGGCAAAGCCTTTTAATCTCCATAAATAGTAATGAGCTTCCTTCACAGAATCCCATCCCAATTAACACTAAATCGAATTCCATTCAGTTCCAATTTAATATATTAAATTGGAAAACTTCACTTTGGACAATTTCCATTAAATCTTAATTAAAAGATTTATAAACTTCAGACTATAACTTCACCGTTGATCGGGTTTAAGGACTAATGTCATTTAAAATATCGTTCACAATGAACCTGTAATGAACAACCATTTAATTCCAGTTATATCTTGGTTAAACTTCATTAAATCTTGGTTAAAAGATTAATTCTTTCCTCAACTGGGTTTAAGAACAGTGTTAATAAAGACACCATTCACGACAAACCCAAAATCCAATTTGATATTAAATACAAGGCTCTAAATAGAAATTATGTTGACTTATATTCAATATCAAATTCGGAAACTAACAAAATATTCTGAAGATTATTTCGATTTAAGTACTTTCCAATTCTTACTTTGGAAAATTATGGTTATATTAAAACCATTTACAAATCCAATTTATTTATTTAAAAACATTAGATTATTATTCTAGTTAATAACTAGTTCATTTAGACAAAATTATCTTTTATCTTTTCGAAACTTGGAATATTTCATCCAAAATCTTTCCCAATCATTAATTATGATACCTAATTTTTCTATATTTTTAGTAATTTCATTAAGGCCCTTACAGCCGGTTTCCAATAATGGCTACCGAATTGCATTGATAGCGACCTTTTCTGAAATTGATTTGGGCATATCTTAAAATCTAACCGTTAGATTTCAAATCTTTTATTATCATTCGAAAGCTCTTTTCGATACGAACCTAACGGTTCCAGTTTAGGAGAATCCGATGGTTGGATCTCCCGTTACATCAATTTGAAGTCAATGGTCGAAATTCTCGAACGGTCACTGCGCGATACGTTCTATTCAGGCCATTTAAATATATAAAATATATATCGTCGATTTCCATTTAAAAATGTGTTTTACAAATTGTTTATAAATTTATTTTAAAATGATTTAAACTTCCTTTTCAATTTTAAATCAAAATTAAATATTCCATATCATTACAATATTAAAATGGTAATATTTTCAAAATATCATATTTTGAAATCAAATCTTTTCGATATTCATTATAAAATGAATAAAATCGACAGAAAATGTCGCTCGAGTTAAAATAGCGTACATCTACTTCACTTGGCTTAATAATTTCAATGTTTTCGTGTCCATCCAAAATCGGACATCAAAATCATATTTTGACTCTTCACTAAATATTATTTTAAAATATTCATTATTTCTGAATTGGAACAAGACTCAATCAATTACCATATAATTTTATTTATATGAATTCCATACATAGCATGTATTCAAAGATAGTGATAAACAGCTATTAAACATTTGATTCACATCCAAAGTGCAATTTACAACTGTATGAGCATTAAATAATTAAATAATGCTTATTACAATCTATCAATGAATCGGTTGACATATAATTAATTCCAAGGAAGATGTGGATTAATTATCATCCTTAGACCTGTGTTGGGTTTCCAAACAACGACAGTCGATTCAAATTAATCACTGGTTAATAAATTTAACCAGTTCTAATTTGATTTGAATTATTTTTTTAATTAACCAATTTTCACTGTTTACATTATAAATGAATATTTTTAATTTAACTTCAATTACCACAAATTTATTAACATTATTTTTATCATGTTAAATATTTCAATATCACAAGCAAAACATCATACAATCAATCAAGTCATCCATGGGTTTCAAACAATAGTGAAGTGAGCTAACAGGCACCGTACAACATTTGTGATAATTAAAAACTGATAAAAATTAACACTGGCAATCTATATATTTTCAGTTATAAAATAAATAACTGTACAAATATTTTAGTGAGAGAATTCTCACTTTGGTTTGCACTCCGTTATTCTTTAATTGAGGATTGTTTTAATAAAATTAAACGAGCGTTTTATTTTATCAAAAACTACAACAACTTCTGTTTCCATTCTGGTCAGTTCCATATTATAGAGTTTGTTGTCACGATTCCAAAGCAACTGAAATCACTGCATTCCGACATCGTATGAGAAAGTTACAGCCTTTAATACATTAATTACAAAATTAAAATAATTAATTAATAGTTAGTCACTAATTAATTTCTCTAATCCACCTTCCATGTTGAAATCCCTTCGTTCCTTTCTGGCCACTCACGAAACCCATAGCTTAATGTCTAGGGTTTGAATTTGCTACATGAATACTATGTTGGAGAACGATTAACTCATGCCACGACGTCGAGCTTCATGCCGCCGATCTCCACGCTGAGCCCCGGCCAACTTACCGCCGCCGTGCTCCCTAGAATCATCAGCGAACCTGATGAGTTCGAGCCCACGATTCTCCCAAACCACTAAATAGGAAACGATCATACCCATCTCAATTGAAAGACCTCAGAAACCCTTTGATTTTCGTTTAATAACCTTAGTCTAATTCAAATTGGATTTGGCGATTTTAAGGATCAAAATTGGGACATTTTCGGCCCTTGGTTTCGCTAATGACGGCACAAAGGGGGGGTTAAGTTTTAGAGTGAATGTTTGTGTGTGTGTGTGTGTATATATATATATATATTAATTAATGTTAAATTCCAAAAATTATCTCGATCTGATTCCGAACTCCAAATCAAACCCAAGACTGTCACCACTAACCAAACACCCCCATTCCGGACACAACGGGATATGTTTTGCAAGCCAATTCGACTGTTTCGATCAGTTTTTGTCAAAATTAAAATATAAATTAATATAACATTCAATATTGAATTTCAACGTACATTTTAATTTATCGTGGTCACATATTGACTCCAAAAATTATGAATAGTGTAATATAGCTATGTTTTGATGATACGGTCCTAACAAAATTAATTTCGTCAAATTTGGAGACCGTTTGAAAAATGGCCTTTTTAACTGGCTTATCAAATTTAAACTGAAATTGAAAACACGTTTAAATTTTCTACGCTCACATATTAATTCCAAAAATTATAAAATTTTAAACCTAACAATAATTTGATATTCCGGATCCAACAAAAGTGGTTTCATCGAAAACGGAGGTCGTTTGCAAAATGGCTATTTTTAAGGGCTATATATTATTAAAATATATATAAATTCTACAGTGACTATTTCAAATTTTAAACTAGACATAACTTAAAATTTATAAAGTAAAATCTCAGTTTCTTACATTCATTAGAAATATAAAATTAAACAGATTCTAACGTTTCTTATTTTATCCAATTCTAACTTATCTTGAATTGTGTATATTCAACTGAAGTTTAAAACCAAATTTTCAAACTAACACACCATTTCAAGTTCATTTTATAATTAATATAAATTTATATGTTCTAATTTGAATCTAAATAAAATTTAAATCGTTAATTCTCAAAGTAAATCATTTTAAATTCTTAAAATTCATCAAATCAATTAAAAATAAAATTTTAAATTGGTTCCAAAATCTGGTTTGTTACACAGAATGTAACGACCCGGATTTTTGATCCATTTATTTTTGAATATTTAATATTTATTTTAAATATTTAGTTGATAATATAAATGAATTTTTATATTAGGTTATCGATTTAAAAATCGATTTCGATTTAATATCGAATATATTAAATTATCGAAATATGAAATATAATTGAAATCGGAGTTAAGAACTAAATCAAAACAATCCACATGACCGGTATAAATTATATTTGAATATATACGATAATAATAATTTATTATCGAGAAATTATTTGTTTAAAATTTAAATTATATAAATTTATTATGGTTACTTTATATATATACACACTTTCAAATTTAATTTCAGATTGTTTTCTGTTAAGCTTAGAACACCGTTACTACATTGGAACGACGGTCGGTACGCTAAAATAGCGGTTCACAATTTTTAATTGTGAACCCCGAGATATCTGATTGTGGATAGGATCGAAATCAAATCAGTATCTATTTAAAAAGAAACCAAATCTCTTTAAATCAAATCGTGGTTAAATCAAAATCAAATTGTATTGATGTATAATCAAATCGTATTTAATATTTTGTACCTTAACCTACTCTATCCCTAAACTATCTGTACCTTGCGCGCAAACCCTATTTCCTTAATGCTGAAGCATCAGTCCATTATAAAACACAAACCTCTCCTTCGTGTTTTCCAGTTCGTTCTTCAGAAGGGAAACCCGTTCCTTTTTAAATTAAAAAAAGAGGCCGATTCCTTTACTTTGAAAGTCCAAGCTTCAAAATAAAATAATGGCCACTACTCAAATTCCTTAAGCAGTTTTGTACTCGTTAAATTCGAAAGCATCTCATGGGAATGCAAATTGGGAGTGTTGCATAGGTGCTGGGTGTTCGACAGGAGGGAGCATGGGTCAGGGTATTGGTTTTGGGGATTTCGATTTGTATTTTGGGGAAGTCGACCTCAAAAGTGGTCGATCGAGAGTAGTTTTTGAGTGCTTTGGGGGACCGCGATGTAGAAGATGACCAGAGCAGGGTTCTGCGAGCGACATCAAGGTGAGGAACGAGATCTGGAGTGAGTTCGATCGAAGCTATCAAGTTGGAATAGGGGTTGCGATTTGCTCTTGTCGTTCGGTGCTTAGGTATGACATTTGGAGCAGTTGAGTTGAGGAGTTACACAGTGCCATTGAGGGATGGCCGTGAAGAATGAGAGAGCTGAAATGTGGTGATGATGAAGGCACAAACAGTGGATGCTGGAGTTGAAATTGGGGATATTCGACGTTTGATAGGAGTTACGGCTTCAGTAATTGGATGATGGAGTCTGTAGTAAGGATGCCAGTTTGACATCAACGAGGGGGTTTTAGTGGTTGATAAAGGTGGCGGTTGGCAATGGAAGTTTGGGGAAAATCAATATCTTTATTTTACTGTAACCAGAAGTCAAGAGTGGTAGAAATCCGGTCATGGGGTTCCCATGTTTTCTGGGCAGTATGGTCAACATTTGGAGGAGGGAGGACTAGTGGTTTATTAAGGTAATTCTCTTAATTTTAAAATTGAATTTTTATTCGGATTTGTTCGAGGGATTACAAAATATATTTTTAATTCAGACAAAATTAGATTCTAATGTCATCGAGCTTGTAAGGACATAAGCTATCACCAGAGTTGGTTTGGGATTTTTCCGGATGAACTGGTGAATTTTAAGTTAAATCAAACATCGTTCAGTTTCATTTAAAATTAGATCAAGCTATAACTAAAATCACGGTGAGTAAATCTCACTTAAATTTACTATTTAGACTTATTTTTTTATCGTTAAAAATAATAGTTGGTTGCTTGGATGTGTTTAAATATTTTTGTGGTTATTATATTAGTTATTTAGGCTTGGTTGTGGCTATTATATGTATATTAGTGATTGGATAGTTCCCGCAGTACCATTAGCAGATGCCCGCAGTATCATTAGCGGATGACCCTATACGCCCCACGCTATGATAGTGGATGACCTTCTATACCACGATATCCTGCAATGAAGCAGGATGGGTATTATTTCTGTTGGCTAACGTCTGTGGATGCAGGAAAACAGGTTGGCGGGATCCAACTGGATTCCTCAAAAATATTATTATTTGTTTGTTCCACATATATTATCATATATGATGCGTTGATTGATAATTGAGTGGTTTGATTGTTTAAATATCACTGGGGACAAAATATTGATACATAAAAATATCATGAAAAGGATATTTGAGATTTAAAAATAGGGAATCTATTTTTCAAAAATAGAATTTGAATTTCGAGTGGACTATAAAGACATTAACTTGTTTTAAATAAATAAACAAGTATTTAATTTATAAATGATATTTATAAATTAAATTACACTGGAAATTTAAGTAAATTTATAAACGTTGTTTATAAATGAATTGGAATGATTTTCATTGGATAATCAGGGAATTGAATTGAATTGAATTTATAAACAGGGTTTATAAATGTAGTGGGAAAAATTATCATTGGATAATTTGAATATTTAAATTCAAATGTGAATATAAAAATAGAAATGGGAAAATCGTTTTAAAGAAATAAACGATGGAGTTTATTCTAATGTTCAGAATATAAATCAAACTAAAATAAATCCATAAGGATTTATGATTTGAATTCGATCAATTCGAATTTATTTAAATAGAAGTTTAATTGAATATGAAAACAAATTGGGTGTTATATATATAAGTTATTATAAATAGAAATTTCCAAATTAAGATTTTGGTTTTAAATAGATTTTGAAATAGACTTATTTCAATATAAAACAAGGAAATTTATAAAATGGTGTTTATAAATATAATGAATTAATTATCAAGGGATAATTTGAATATTTAAATTCAAATATGAATTTAAAAATAGAATTTGAAATCATTCGAACGGGAACAAAGGTTTTTATTCCGCAATTCGGAATATCAAAGGGATGGAGTTTCAAATAGAAATTTGAAAAGGGAACTTGTTTGAATATATGAAACAAGAAAGTTGAATATATAAATAGTGTTATAAATTTGGTGAAATAAATTATCATTTGGATAATTTAAACCATTTAAATTCAAACAGGAATTTAAAAGTTAATTGGGAAGTGTTTTGAAACAAAACGATTGATTATATTTCGGAATTCGGAGTATAAGCTGAATTGAGAAGAATTCAACGGGTTTATAATTGAAATTCGATTATATCGAATTTTATAAATAATTTATTTATAAAAGGAATTGGAATTAAATTTAGAAGATCGAAGTATAAATAAATATATTACCGAGTAAGGAAAAATCGATAATTATAGATAATCGAAAATATTATGTTGAATTGGGAAACTGATTTGATATATATTAAAAGTATATCAGAATGGAGTTGAATTTATTATAAACGAAGTTTAAACGTTTTTTTTATATATATATAATTAAAACAAACTCCCCGCGGCAGTTCGTAAATTGGCGTTTCGAACTTCAATTGAGTGTATAGAACTCAATTTAAGTTGGAGTTCTTTGAAAAAAGAATCGTCAGGACCGATTTGATAATGGTTTTCTAATGGAAGAGACAAATCTGGATTTCATCTGATAGATTTTGAGTTATGTCAAAATCAAATTTTCAGAAAAGCAGCGCCAAAATCGTTTAAAAACCATAATGGTTTATATAAATAAATATAAGGATTTTAAGTAAATACAATCTTAATTTCCATTAAAAAAATTCGAATTTGAGTTGTAAAATAAATACGAACCCAAGTTGTGTAAATGAAATGATTTTTGAAACAAAAAATTAGATTTTAAATTTATTGAATAGAATTAACTAATTAGAAGAAAAATTAGTTAATGAACCTTTAGGTTGAATTGGACAATGGATAAGTGAATGGGGTATGTAATTCATATTCGAAATCGAATATGGAAATTGAATTGAAAATGGAATTCAAATGGGTTTATAAGAAAGTAAATATTTGTATTTGAACTGATATGTTCAAACAGAAAGTGGAATATGCAAAAGAGCTAATTAGATAATTAATTAGCGAACTGAATTAAAATGGCCAGATTGAGTTGGAAAAAATGTAAATGGATGTATATGGGTTAGACAGGTATGGAATGAAGTGTATGAAGGTTATAATTCGTGTGCCCGACAATAAGGTACATGTTTAAATTCCATATGAGTTTTTATGCGCCGAATCGGCAAACCACTTGGCTTTTTGATTTTCTTTTTTAATGGAAAAGGCCTAGAGAGGCGAGTTGAGGTTTGAACTATCGACCGGTACAAAGGAAGTTATGGCGAAATTTTCCAAAAATTTAAGGAGTTAGAATATTTTTAAGATCATTTGATAATTAGAAATCTATATATCAATATATATTGAATCTAGTAAGGAAATGAACTTAAAAATAGAATATTATAAACAAAAAGGAAGTCAAAAATCTGGTAATAGAAAGAGAAATATATATACATTTTAAAAATGAATAAGTGGTTTTTATGGTGTTGATGATTTGAGATAAGTGGTCTTGTCTGTTTTGAAGTTAAAGATGTTATTCAGTCAAGGTCTTAGAGGTAATTATACCCCAACTTGACTGATTTCATTACTAGCTGATAAACAGCAAGATTCAGCCTCAAAGAGATATGTTTAAAGAGTTTAGTTGAATGCAATATTTTGGGTTGTTGTGACGATGTTTTATATAACATCTCAAGTAAGTGGAAATTTGGAAATATAATAATAAATATTTCCTGAGTACAGAAATAAATGAATGGTCGTGAAAGAGATAAGTAATTGGAATGTTTTTCCAATTATAAATAGAATATATTTCTCAGCATAGAAAATGAAAGAAGGCGACATATGGAAATGTTTTCCAAATAGCGTAAGAGGCCAAGATGATTATCGAAATTATTG
The DNA here is from genome assembly GCA_030737875.1 of Allium sativum. Lineage (NCBI taxonomy): Eukaryota > Viridiplantae > Streptophyta > Magnoliopsida > Asparagales > Amaryllidaceae > Allium > Allium sativum. The sequence goes on along the minus strand of JASFAX010000061.1, from coordinate 2,114,789 downwards.
TGTTAACGAATATGGATAAGGAAATGGAGAAGTGTTTTAATTAATGAAATATTAATTAAAAGGCCCAGTGATTTGTTTGATGCTATGAATAGATGTTTGTTTTTCTTCGATAGTTAAATAACCGACTATCGAAGTGTTTGCCACTATCGTTGTCAATATGGAGAGACCAGTTGGATTATTATCTGAGAACCACTCTGTATTGGAAGTAGCATTGCGAATCAGATTATATGAAGATAATCGGAGACGGAGTAGAGTGCAAGGGCTTTTTCTACTAATAGAAATGGTGCCTTCGATTTCGTTCAGTCCCAGAACGAAGTGAATGGACGAATGTCTGACAGAGTATTTCCAATGGTCGCAAATGTTGGTCTGTATAAATATATATGGTGGCGGAGAATTTATTCTCTTAGCATAATATCCAGAATATATTTGTGCAATCAATTAGTGATTAACGGATCTGACAATGTGGCATTCAAAGTGAATGTGTTATAAACGAATCGAAAGTAATCATAGCCTCCGGCCTCAACAACTGGGAAATGACAAAAATCGGGCAGGCAGCATGACTATGTGGGTAGCTTCCATTAGGGTGTATTATCACCTATCTAGAGAAATTCATTTAATTCCTTATTCTATTCGATGTTGTCCCATTCGGGAAAACGGTTGCTGATCCCAACCGTTGGTGATATACATTCGATACACTCAAGCGAAATGAGTGGTCGGTCATGTGTGGGTCGGGTTGCAAGATGTTCTTGTTGAACCCAGTGTATTCCCCTCTAGAGATACACTATCGACAGGTTGTTCCATACCTTGTCATGTTGGAAATCCAATCTCTAATAAGCGCCCTGCGGTTTTTGGTTTTATATTATATATGGAGCGTGAGATGCAAGCGTTCCGCTAGATTCTATTTATTTGATGTAGACATTATTATAATATCACTGGATTTGATATCAAAAATATTTTGGGTTATCGTAAGGTAAAAACCATCCGTGTTTATGTGTGGATCGGTCTTACAATTATCATTTCTTTCGAAAGGATTTTTAAAGTTAAACAAATGATTGGAGTTTACTCACACCAGTCCCCTGACTGACCCAGAGTTTATTTTGTTTTTGTTTTCCCTAAATTCTTGGGTGCCCAAATTTGTACGGGCAGTCAAGTAGTCGGGATTTTTCAAATTCACTTGGAAGAGAAGGAAGCAGGGGGCTTCACCAGTTAGCTATAGACTATCATATATTCCGCTGTGTACCATGTTTGTATCTGGAAACAGGTGTTTATAACTGTTCTAGAAATAGCTGTTGTGCTCTGATGATGGTATGTATACAAAGTTACCGAATTGTATTTCAAAGTTTATGTTACCTAATATATTTTATTCGTTCCGCTGTGAGTTTGTGATCTTTGTTTTCTTCTATTCTAATATTTCTTTCTTTCTATTTCTCATCCTCTAACTTCTTTCTAATAATGATTCGTATTTCTGTGTAATTTGGTTTGGACGTGTGATGTATGTAGTCAACTCAGATAGAATGGATTTGCGGGCCGTTACAGTTGGTATCAGAGCTTAGGTTGAGCGAACACCTAGGCTTTGGTGGGATTGTGCTAATTAGAGATAGGGTCAGTCGTACCCTAGAATGAGTTGAGTGTGTATATACGAGAGTGCGTATTTGTAAATTGATATAAAAAATTGTTTTATATTGTGTTGGCTAGTCTGTTGAGTGGCTTATGAATTCTGGTCGAATCATGGGATGCCACGACGTCGATAAGAGTTTGTAAATACTTAAATAGAAGATTGAACATGATATCGTTTTCAAGTAGGTAAGTAAAATAATTTTACCCAAAATTCTACTTTTAATAGAAAAGGAATAATTTTCTAATTTTTTTATATTATATGGATGTGCTGGTTGTTATAATTATAATCAGACGAGATTATAAGAATTGGAATGGTATTTATAACCAAAATAATTTATATATGAATGAAATATACAAATAAGATGAATTAGAATTAAATTCAAATCAGAATTAAGAATTTAAATCCTGGGAAGTTGGAATTTTTTTTCCTAAAGTATATTAAAATAATAAAGCTTTGCTTTAGAAGGATTTCTGAATAAAAACCATTTTGAATGAATTTTGAAATTGTTAAAGCAATGAATTCACTTCAGTGGCTGGAAGATAATTCTGATGATGATGCAACATCATTTGTGTTCATTTTCGAGTTTTTAAGTGATGGATTGCAACCTTAGACAAGTTTTTAATGGAAATTGTTTGAAAGAAAACAAATTGATTTGAAAATTCAAATGTTTTGAATTTGAGATGGAAATAAATATATGTATATATATGAGATTTCTAAAGAATTTGAAATGAAAACCCAGAATTTGAATTCTGAAATTTAAAATTTAACTTGTGCAAGTTAAATGGATTGAAGTGAATGAATTGATTAAAATCAATTTGAATTAATTTGAGTGCACATAAAGTAAATGTGAATATATGTGTTGTAAATCATTCAGATTTAATTAAGGTAAGCATACGGTGTGCAAAATAAATGAAAAGCAAAAGTTTTGGTAGAACTAAATTTTTTGAAAGGTGAAATGTTGAGTTTCAAATATAGTGGCTTTTTGAAAAGTTAATGGGTCTGAAGCATTTTTACTACCTTAGTAATTTCGGGGACGAAATTCTTTTTAGGGGGGAAGAATGTAACAACCCGGAGTTTTGATCCATTTATTTTTGAATATTTAATATTTATTTTGAATATTTACTTGATAATATAAATGAATTTTTATATTAAGTTATCGATTTAAAAATAGATTTCGATTTAATATCGAACATATTAAATTATTGAAATATGAAATATAATTGAAATCGGAGTTAAGAACTGAATCAAAACAATCCAGATGACCGGTATGAATCCTATTTGAATATATATGATAATAGTAATATATTATCGAGAAATTATTTGTTTAAAATTTAAATTATATTATATAAATTTATTATGGTTACTTTATATATATATACACATTCAAATTTAATTTCAGAATGTATTCTGTTAACTCAGAACACCGTTATTTCATTGGAACGACGCGGTACGCTAAAATAGCGGTTCACGATTTTTAATTGTGAACACCGAGATATTTGATTCTGGATAGGATCGAAACCAAATTAGTATCTATTTAAAAAGAAACAAAATCTCTTTAAATAAAATTGCGGTTAAATCAAAATCAAGTCGTATTAATGTATAATCAAATCATATTTAATATTTTGTACCTTAACCTACTCTATCCCTAAACTATTCGTACCTTGCACGCAGACCCTATTTCCTTAATGTTGAAGCATCTATCCATTATAAAACGCAAACCTCTCCTTTATGTTTTCCAGTTCGTTCATCAGAAAGGAAACCCGTTAATAAAAAAAGAGGCTGATTTCTTTACTTTAAAAGTCCAAGCTTCAAAATAAAATAATGGATACTACTCAAATTCCTTAAGCAGTTTCGTACTCGTTAAATTCGAAAGCATCTCATGGGAACGCAAACTGGGAGTGTCGCATAGGTGTTGGGTGTTCGACAGGAGGGAGTGTGGGTCAAGGTATTGGTTTTGGGGATTTCGATTTGTCTTTTGGGGAAGTCGACCTCAACAACTATCGATCGAGAGTAGTTTTTGGGTGCTTTGGGGGACAGCGATGTGGAAGATGACAGATCAGGGTTCTGGGAGTGGCATCAACGTGCGGAATGAAATCTGGAGTGAGTTCGATCGAAGCTATTAAGTTGGAATAGGGATTGCGATTTTCTCTTGTGGTTCGGTGCTTGCGTATGACATTTGGAGCAGCAGAGTTGAGGTGTTACACAGTGCGTTTGAGGGAAGGCCGTGAAGAATTAGAGAGCTGAAATGTGGTGATGAAGAAGGCACAAACAGTGGATACTGGAGTTGAAATTGGGGATGTTCGACGTTTGATAGGAGTTACGGCTTCAGTAATTGGATGATGGAGTCTGTAGCAAGGATGCCAGTTTGACATCAACGAGGGGGTTTCAGTGGTTGATAAAGGTGGTGGTTGGCAATGGAAGTTTAGGGAAAATAAATATCTTTATTTTACTGTAACCAGAAGTCGAAAGTGGTAGAAATCCGGTCATGGGGTTCCCATGTTTTCTGGGCAGTATGGTAAACATTTGGAGGAGGGAGGACTAGTGGTTTATTAAGGTAATTCTCCTAATTTTAAAATTGAATTTTTATTCGGATTTGTTCGAGGGCTTATAAAGTATATTTTTAATTCAGACAGAATTAGATTCTAATATCGTCGAGCTCATAAAGACACAAGCTATCATCAGAGTTGGTTTGGGATTTTTCCAGATGAACTGGTGAATTTTAAATTAAATCGAACATCGTTCAGTTTAATTTAAAATTAGAGCAAGCTGCAATTAAAATCCCGATGAGTAAATCTCACTCAAATTTACTGTTTAGAATTATTTGGTTGCTTGGATGCGTTTAAATATTTTTTTTGGTTATTATATTAGTTATTTAGGCTTGTTTGTGGCTATTATATATATATATATATATTAGTGATTGGATAGTTCCCGCAGTACCATTAGCGGATGCCCACAGTATCATTAGCGGATGACCCTATACGCCCCACGCTATGATAGTGGATGACCTTCTATACCACGGTATCCTGCCACGAAGAAGGATGGGTATTATTTCTGTTGGCTAACGTCTGTGGATGCAGGAAAACAGGTTGGAGGGATCCAACTGGATTCCTCAAAAATATTATTATTTGTTTGTTCCACATATATTATCATATATGATGTGTTGATTGATAATTGAGTGGTTTGATTGTTTAAATATCACTGGGGCCAAAATATTGATATATAAAAATATCGTGAAAAAGATATTTGAGTTTTAAAAAAGGGAAATATATTTTTCAAATATAGAATATGAATTTCGAGTGGACTATAATGATATTAACTTGTTTTAAATAAATAAACAAGTATTTAATTTATAAATGATATTTGTAAATTAAATAACACAGGAAATTTAAGTAAATTTATAAACGGTGTTTATAAATGAAATGGAATGATTTTCATTGGATAATCAGGGAATTGAATTGAACTAAATTTATAAACAGGGTTTATAAATGTAGTGGGAAAAATTATCATTGGATAATTTGAACATTTAAATTCAAATGTGAATATAAAAATAGAAATTGGAAAATCGTTTTAAAGAAATAAACGATGGAGATTATTCTGATGTTCAGAATATAAATTGAACTAAAATAAAACCATAAGGATTTTTGATTTGAATTCGATCAATTCGAATTTATTTAAATAGAAGTTAAATTGAATATGAAAATAAATTGGGTGTTATATATATAAGTTATTATTAATAGAAATTTCCAAATTAAGATTATGGTTTTAAGTAGATTTCGAAATAGACTTGTTTAAATATAAAAAATGAAATTTATAAAATGGTGTTTATAAATATAATGAATTAATTATCAAGAGATAAATTGAATATTTAAATTCAAATATGAATTTAAAAATAGAATTTGAAATCATTCGAAAGGGAACAAAGGTTTTTATTCCGCAATTCGAAATATCAAAGGGACGGAGTTTCAAATAGAAATTGAAAAGGGAACTTCTTTAAATATATGAAATAAGAAAGTTGAATTTATAAATAGTTTTATAAATTTGGTGAAATAAATTATCATTTGGATAATATAATCCAATTAAATTCAAATAGGAATTTAAAAGTAAATTGGGAAGTGTTTTGAAACAAAACGATTGATTTTATTTCGGAATTCGAAGTATAAGCTGAATTGAGAAGAATTCAACGGGTTTATAATTGAAATTCGATTATATCGAATTTTATAAATAATTTATTTATAAAAGGAATTGGAATTAAATATAGAAGATCAAAGTATAAATAAATATATTACCGAGTAAGGAAAAATCGACAATTATAGATAATTGAAAATATTATGTTGAATTGGGAAACTGATTTGATATATATTAAAAGTATATCAGAATGGAGTTGAATTTATTATAAACGAAGTTTAAGCGTTTATATTAATATATATAGAATCTGGCAAGGAAATGAACTTAAAAATAGAATATTATAAACAAAAAGGAAGTCGAAAATCTGGTAATAGAAAGAGAAATATATATACGTTTTAAAAATGAATAAGTGGTTTTTATGGTGTTGATGATTTGAGATAAGTGGTCTTGTCTGTTTTGAAGTTAAAGATGTTATTCAGTCAAGGTCTGAGAGGTAATTATACCCCAACTTGATTGATTTCATTACTAACTGATAAACAGCAAGATTCAACCTCAAAGAGATATGTTTAAAGAGTTTAGTTGAATGCAGTATTTTGGGTTGTTGTAACGATGTTTTATATAACATTCGTTTTAACCCAAGTAAGTGGAAATTTGGAAATATAATAATAAATATTTCCTGAGTATAGAAATAAATGAATGGTCGTGGAAGAGATAAGTAATTGGAGTGTTTTCCAATTATAAATAGAATATAGTTTCTAAGCATAGAAAATAAAAGAAGGCGATATATGGAAATGTTTTCCAAATAGCGTAAGAGGCCAAGATGATTATCGAAAATATCGTGTTAACAAGTATGGATAAGGAAATGGAGATGTGTTTTAATTAATGAAATATTAATTAAAAGGCCCAGTGATTTGTTTGATGCTATGAATAGATGTTTGTTTTTCTTCGATAATTAATTAACTGACTATCGAAGTGTTTGCCAATATCGTTGTCAATATGGAGAGACCAGTTGGATTATTATTTGAGAACCACTCCGTATTGGCAGTAGCGTTGCGAATCAGATTATACGAAGATAATCGGAGACAGAGTAGAGTGAAATGGCTTTTTCTATTAATAGAAATGGTGCCTTCGGTTTCGTTCAGTCCCAAAACGATGTGAATGGACGAATGTCTGACAGAGTATTTCCAATGATCGCATATGTTGGTCTGTATAAATATATATGGTGGCAGAGAATTTATTCTCTTAGTATAATATCCAGAATATATTTGTGCAATCAATTAGTGATTTACAGATCTGACAATGCCGCATTCAAAGTGATTGTGTTATAAATGAATGGAAAGTAATTGTAGCCTCAGGCCTCAACAACCGAGAAATGATAAAAATCGGGCTGGCAGCATGGCTATGTGGGTAGCTTCCATTAGGGTGTATTATCACCTATCTAGAGAAATTCATTTAATTCCTTATTCAATTCGATGTTGTCCCATTCGGGAAAACGGTTGTTGATCCCAACCGTTGGTGATATACATTCGATACACTCAAGCGAAATGAGTGGTCGATCATGTGTGGGCCGGGTTGCAAGATGTTCTTGTTGAACTCAGTGTATTTCCCTCTAGAGATACACTATCGGCAGGTGGTTCCATACCTTGTCATGTTGGAAATCCAATCTCCAATAAGCTCCCTGCGGTTTTTGGTTTTATATTATATATGGAGCGTGAGATGCAAGCGTTCCGCTAGATTCTATTTATTTGATGTAGACATTATTATAATATCACTGGATTTGATATCAAAAATATTTAGGGTTATCGTAACGTAAAAACCATCTGTGTTTATGTGTGGATCGGTCTTACAATTATCATTTCTTTCGAAAGGATTTTTAAAGTTAAACAAATGATTGGAGTTTACTTACACTAGTCCCATGACTGACCCAGAGTTTATTTTGTTTTTGTTTTCCCTAAACTCTTGGGTGCCCAAATTTGTACGGGCAGTCAAGTATTCGGGATTTTTCAGATTCACTTAGAAGAGCTGGAAGCAGGAGGCTTCACCAGTTAGCTATAGACTATCATATATTCCACTCTGTACCATGTTTGTATCTGGAAACAAGTGTTTATAACTGTTCCAGAAATAGCTGTTGTGCTCTGATGATGGTATGTATACAAAGTCATCTAATTGTATTTCAAAGTTTATGTTACCTGATATATTTTATTCATTCTGTTGTGAGTTTGTGATCTTCGTTTTCTTCTATTCTAATATTTCTTTCTTTCTATTTCTCATCCTCTAACTTCTTTCTAATAATGATTCGTATTTTTGTGCAATTTGGGTTGGACGTGTGATGTATGTAATCAACTCAGATAGTACGGATATGGGGCCGTTACAGTTGGTATCAGAGCTTAGGTTGAGCGAACACCTAGGCTTTGGTGGGATTGTGCTCATTGGAGATAGGGTCAGTCGTACCCTAGAATGAGTTGAGTGTATATATATGAGAGTGCGTATTTGTAAATTGATATAAAAAATTGTTTTACATTGTGTTGGCTAGTCTGTTTAGTGGCTTATGAATCCTGGTCGAATCGTGGGACGCCACGACGTCGATAAGATTTTGTAATTACTTGAACAGAAGATTGAACATGATATTGTTTTCAAGTGGGTAAGTAAAATAATGTTAGACCAAAAAATGGCACTAACACCCAATTATCCAGGATTTGCGAGGAATAATAATCTAAAACGTAAAAAATCAAGTAGAGACACGAGATTTATAGTGGTTCGGCGTTAACAAGCCTACATCCACTTCATAGTTTCTCATTTCATTCATGGATTACAATTACAAGGAATTTAATCACTCAATCACTCAAATACAATGAATATTTCTCTCCGAATTCATTGATTTTCATTGGAGAAGAAGGTGGTTAATGGTGGGGGAATTCGGCCAAGGCTACCATGAATGAATGAAATGCCAAAAGTCCCTTCAAATGGCCATGCTGTGGTGTATTTATAGCTGTAGAGAAGCTCTGGGCGCTTCCGGTTCGGATGGGCCACGTGGCGTGACCGGAGGAGATCTCAGAAGTAGTGGAGAACATGGAAAAGTGGTTACCAGGTCGTGCTTTGCCAAGTGGAGTCCGATCCGCAATTGTAGGAGTCGGTTATGCCAAGAGAAGAGGTCAAACTCCGTGTGCAGAAGCAGGTCCAGTCGGTTCGGATCGGATCCGAACCGAACCAGTTGTTCGAGCAGAATGCCTGCACGCACTTGTGTGCAGAATACTTCAGGCGGTTCGGGTAGAGGGTACTCCGATCTGATCCGGGGAGGGGATCCGATCCGATCCGAAAGGAGGGATCCGATCCGATCCGAATGGGGGATCTGATCCGGTGACATTTGCATTAATAATTCAAATTTTCCATCTTTCTATCACTCCATCCAAGCGATCGCCAATCAATGTAAGTTCATACTCAAGTCCCTGGCTTTGGGTAGCCTGGTCACAAAGCAGGCTAACATTTTGCCCCCCAAAGTACATCTTGTTGCAAATAAGATGTGCTTTGAATAAGTCGAGATGAATCTTTTTGGATCTTTTTCTGTATAAATGGCTTGTCATATGCCGCATTGCTTCCGTTGATGCTTATCGGGCCAAATTTCATGGCTAGAGTGGTCAAGATGATCAAGTAATCGTTTAGACTTCGTCGAATCAAGAGGTAGAATTCCTTCATCATAGGTCATGCGGTATGTTTGGCTCCCGTGTGAGATCGTACATGTAAAAGTTGATGCCAAACGACGCCATCTTCCTAAACAAGTCAAGTGCATTACTAAGCTAAGATTTCTTTAATGTATAAGTCAATGTATACAATAGCCGTCTAAGTCATAGTATGGTGTCAGAATCTTCGTATCTTGAGCTAGCATCTGGACCGTTCGGATAGAGCGCATCAGAGTCGGCATATGAATTTGTCATTTTTGCTTGGATTTGGACTATCTCGATATCAGGATATTAATCTAGGACTCCATGATTGCATCTAATCGTAATAATAGTGCATCCGAAAGCCATGATCACTTCAGATTGTTTTATAGTCCCATGATCGCATACGAGTCAGTATGAGATGTTGTTGAAAACATGCAAGCCAATAGCTGGTAGGATTATCACAATTGTAAGGCAGCAAAGGAGTTCATCATACTCTCCATTTGATGCAGTTGCAGATCAAGTCTTTGAATTCTTGCTTGATCCGTAATTTCGCTCACTTGGATGGTCGGGATGAATCACGTCATATTTTAAAGATATAATGTATATGTTCTGAATCATGCATTGAGTCAGGGTCATGTTGAAAGTCAATCTGTCGGTTGAAGTTGATGTTCCTAGCATTAGTGGAGGACGAGCGAAGTCAGTGCTTATGCCCCCAGCATTGTTGGGGGTTATGATAGGTCAATCGGACATCCAATCTTTTAGCCTTTATACTTTTTTCTGCCGCATCGGGTTAGATTTGTATGTTCAACAATCTTAGTCACCCTGTGTCGTTATGTGCACATTCCCAAGTCATCAAGGGTTGGAGTCGTATATGCGAATGGTCGAATCACATTCGCGTTGGGGTCAACCCATCTGTTTAGCCAGAAAGCAGTGATCGCCTTATTGAGTATATCAGCAAACTTAGATACTCACCTCGCATCAGCTGCAGAGTTGAGTAAGCTCGTCAATCTTGCAAGCGAGCGAACGTCGTTAGTGAGTTATTCGAGCTCCTTCGTTCACGCTTTGGCATAATCCGAAATAGCCATCATAGTCTTGTTGAGTCTATCTCCCATGCTTGGTTCCATTAAGCTTGACAATCAAGACCGCGGGCCCGATTAATGACATTGATCATTTCCAGAATTGTAACTTCCTGTTAGTCTTTCCTGGGGCTTTTCTTTTTCCTTTATTATTTGAAGAGTCAGATGGTGCTCCATTCTATCGTGAAGACATTGAGATCATCCATTTCAACATTAGCACACTCTTATTGCACGAATCTGTCTGTCTTAGGATAGGATTTTCCAACGTTTCTAGGAGAATCTCATGGTAGAGAGATACCGAGGTTTGTTTCAGAGGTGAATCCGCCAAGTCCTCTTGGTGGGTCTCGATGCAAAGAGATTTTGAAGTTTGAGATATCCAGAATACCGGATACTACAGCAATCAACGCTATATATGGTCCAGGTCGATTTACCGATGCCACTGCGGCGTTGAATCTTTCAAGGAATGCATGCAGGGTCTCGCCTGATCTCTGTTGAAGCATCAATTAATGTTGTCAATTTGGCCCTCATCTTTGAGAAGTTGTCGCTAATTACCTAATTTAGCACTAGTGCCCCCGGTATGAAGTCTTAAATTGGGTGGAAGCCGGTTTCTGGCTTCTTGGTTGCGCATATGTAATAGCAGTCTATCAGGCTTCTGGTTTTTTTTAATTCTGGATGGTGATCCGCTACTTGGATGTATGAAGGTTGTTCTTGAGGAGCCATTCTTCTGCTTATAGTCTAGGTTATTATGAAGCTCAAATAATCGTAAATGTGCCTAAAGCTGGCGGATAGTCAGATGATGATGTTCGAAGCTCTTATCCCGTACTCCCCATCCATGGGGATTTTACTAAATGGTGGTCATCAAATCCACGTATTCTCTGAATTCATACTCCCTCATCGAGCTGTGAGTTAGAGTTTGATAGAAAATGATTTATTCGTGTCCAGCTCATGTTAATCCTTGGTCTCCCATCCAAGCTTTGAGGTTCGGAGTCGGATGGCAATGAAGTTAGACTATAGCTTTCTCGAATGCTCTCGTCTTCCCCTTACATGGGGAGCCTCATGTTGAGGTTGAGCTGGATTTTAAACATTCCTCCGAATTGGAGCAAAGGTTGGTCGGGCTTCGTTTAATTTTTCGGTGGCTCTTGCATATCCATCGTTTTCATCCAAAATGTTACAGTCGGAAGTTGCATGCTACAAATGCCTGGAAGGAGGTTGGTTGCATCTTGTTTCATTAAAGACGACTATGCCAACTTGTCCTAGGGTCCCATATGATCTGGACCATGGAGCAAGGAGTGTTTGAGCCAAGTTCGTTGTCGCTTGAATTTCCATGGTGCTCGCTCCAGCGAGTTAGCCATAGTTACTCGGCCTTCCATCTATCCAAGTAAAAAAGTTATCCATCATTTTCTGTCGTTTCTAGAGAAGTTTGTCTCACTGAGCCATCTGAGTTCTCAAATCAGCGAGGGTACCATCCATTTCATATCTAGCTTGACATGCTGAGGGATCATCACAAGAAGAAATCTGCTACCTTCCTTCGATCCTAGCGCCTTCTGCGCCAATATCCTCAACACGGAAGAAATTTCTATCTTCCTTCTTCTTAGCTTTTGAGTCTGAGTGTCAGGAAATTCGCCTCCTCACAAGTAAAGAGTCAAAGCAATGGCATCTCCCTTTACATGGGTTCTTTCAACCGGGAAGTCGGTCCGGATTAGCAAATGGACGTTCACTCTGCATCCATTTCGTGGTCCTCAAGCAGCCTGTCAAGATCGAGGTATAAGTTAGACACAGACATATAACATTTATGAATATCTTCAGCAGTGCGGCCCCAGTCCGGGGGTAATAGAGAAAGGTCGGCAGTTGTATCACATCCCTTTTAAATTTAGACATGGATGCACGAAAGGGAGACATTGTTTTCAAAGCTTATGTGATTGAGTTATCCAAGTGCCCGAGTTATCGCGTTTTCTATTCAACGTATTTGCGAGGTAGCACACGTCGTTGCACTTGGGCTATGGCCAGTCACACATGGGCGTGTATGTTGATTTGATATATCACTCTTAGGACCTCCTTTCGGTGATTGCATTGGGTCGTGTGGGAAGCTTAGCATTAGAAGTCGACGTCATTCCTTCAAACACGACCTCTTTGTTGTTGTACGCGAGTATCCCTTGTGTCTTTGCTTTGTATCTGTACATAATCTTGCAATTCGAAAAAGAATATTTAGCTTAGTCTTGCAAGCTACTAAGTCAATCTTTAAGTCACAAGCAATTATAGCTCGAAATGAATACATGTTGAGTGCTAATCTATCTAGCATAGAATTATTAAATGTCAAAGTGTCAGGTGTCGTAGTTTGGAGTTATAGTGTCTGTAGCCTCCATTTAACTTTGAAACACGAGTCGCGTCCGAAGCGTGTTTGAAGTTAATTCAGAAATCTATGTCCGTGCCCCCAGCGTTGATGGGAACCGGATTAAGTCATTCGGATGTCTGATCCATAAGTCCTTTATAATCCTGTCCTCAGTCGGAGGGCAATGAAGATTGCATGCACGTCGCAGCATTGTCCTTTATACTCTCTCCCAAGTCGTGAGAGTTAGAGTCATGGGTTTAGTGGTCTTAAGTCATGGTGCACCATTCACACTAACCCAACAGATTTATACTCTCTCTCAAGTCGTGAGAGTTAGCGTTATGGACGTCGCGGTTCGTCCTTTATACTCTCCCAAAGTCAGTTTGGGTTAGAGTTGTGGATCGAGTGGTCTTAAATCTTGGCGCGCCTGTCACACTCGTCCTAAGTTTATACTCATATCCAAGCTCTAAGGATTAGAGTTAGTCGGGCAAACAGTCGGGTCACATTTGCCTTGGCATCGTCCCTTTGCTCCCATGTCAAGGGCAAAGGTCGCCATCGGGGATGATCGGTTCTCACCCCTATTGAGTTTATACTCCTCCCTTCCGAAGCATGGGAAAGAGTTAGATACGTCGTTAGAGAGCGGTCGAGTCATACTCATCCTCGTCTTAACATATCTCTTTTGCCCCCACTTCGAAGGTAAAAGTTATCTCGTTCATGGTATTGTACCCGTACTGTTGCATTCTTCCCATCAGATCAAGGGATAGAGTCGTCGATCTACCGAGTAATTATGTCACACTCGAATACATTTCTATGTCTTGCGTGGCGAATCAATGGATAGATGATGAGGAGGCCTCATTAGTATGTCCATATATGGATAACACAGGTCGAACTCGTGTGCATTTACTCTCTTGCCCCCACGTCAAGGGCAAAAAGTCGGTGAATGAATGGTCGAACTTCTTTTGCTTTAGAATGTTGTCGGTAGGCCAATAGTAAGCAGGTGAAGGGTTGAATCACGTTCGCCAAAGCTTTACATTCCTCCGATCAAACTATGGCAGGAGTTGTCGGTACCAAACCTCGGGTACCTGCAACATTCATATACAAATTTGCATGAGTTAATCATGTCAATAACTCAAGAAGTATGTAAAGGAAAAATGCATGATTGGAAAATAAGTATGTTGATAGGCGGTGCTGCCTCCTTTATTTGGATTTATGTAATTCGTGGCATCAACTGCAGGATCTGATTGTATGGACGGTCGAACCGCGTCCATCTAGAGTCGGATCTCAACTCTGAAATGCAATGATCGATGCACAATTATCTTGAAATCTGTCACGTGTGAGCCAAGGAGTGGATGGTCACCTCGGATCCATCTTAAGGTATACAACTTCTCTCAGGCGAAGGACGTGGCTCTGTAAACGAGCAGTTCAATCGGGCTCGTTACGGCAATGCTCCATAATTCTTCCTGTAGGTGCTCAAAGTTTGATCGGTACCAGATTCGGGGTACCTACATCATCCACATATAAATTCATCTGAGTTAGTTACATCAATAACTCATAAAGCATGGAAATATAAGAGTCATGGTTAAAAAGTAATCCTGTTAAAGGAATGAATATCATTCTGTGCGAAGATGGCATTGCACTCTCTTTGCAGGTCCATTTTTCCTCACTACATCTCTGTCAGGGGATGGCTGTCAAAATCTTTAGCTGGCGATGAACGTCTTTTCAAACCGTTGTGGGGTGGCGGTCCCAAGAATGAACAGACCTTGAAAGAGGACTTGGAGTGACAAAGGCAATTAGGTAAATACTATAAGCGAATGACGAGGTCGCATCTTATTTGAATCGCCTTCTTGCCCCCATGCTAAGGGCAAGGATTGAGTATAAGGGAGTCATGGCTGCTAGGGGGATAATCATATCTCATCCATCCGCAGATATGCCTTTAGTCCCACGTTGGGAATAAGATCTAATGCACAGATAATCAATCAGCATCCAGGCTTAAGTGCTCTAAATCTTTAACTTGCCACCTCCATCGAGTAGCATCTCCTAATTAGCTAAATAGCAGGCTCTTCCAGTAACATGGTCGCCATGGACCATTCCCATTCCATCTTTCATTAGGAATTTTAGCAATAGATACCAGGGTGCAATGTAAGCTCTAATCGCCGCTAGAGCTGGTCAGTTTAGACCTTAGTCAGATAAACTTGACTACAATAGCCTGGCTTCCAAGGCTTGAAGTAATGTTCACGTTTTCTATCACAATTTATGTATGAAGTCGAGAGCTAACGGTCGATTCATATTTGTTTTGATCTCGAGCTCTCATCATTTGACCAAGGTCGTATGGTGGCTGGTGAGCAGTCAAGTTGCCATAATTCAGGAAAGGATTCATAGGTCCAATCGTGGTGTGTGGTGGTTCAACTAGTACCTAACTATGGGTTCCAAAGTATGCTGACTTAACCCTTATTCGATGGAAATCAGTCTTCCTCAATGCGATTGACAGCAAATAGTCATTGCAAAGGTTAGCTAAGTTCTTCGGGAGGTGAGACGCAGGACATTTTATTCATCACATCATACAATTGAAGTGTAGCTTTGGGATGTTGGGATCCTTAGCTGCTTTCTGGTATCCCACTATTGACAATCATGGTCACTAAGATCATATGAATCATCTTTGAAGTAGTGTTCGAACTGTTCTATATAACTGTCATTCAATGCTCCACCGATTGGAAAGGTTTAAGTCATATAAATGGGATGGTCACTACTCATTAGGGGACAACATCAATTGCATTGCTGAAATGTACACTATCGGAGTTCCAGAAGATGAGGCTACTATTAGACAATCATTATTTCGTATACTGTCGTTGATAGCAAGCTGAATCTGACTGACAGCTCCTCCCATTGAATGGCATCGGCAAATAGAGGCTATGGCTTCTGGAGGAATCCTAGTCGTTGCCATTTGGTTGTCATATTCTTTGACTATCCACCTTATCTTCATTAACAAACTTTGATGACTACTGTTGGTCAAAATATACGTCGAGCCGAAGGCGAGCCGTGCTCCGAGCCGAAGGCGAGGCCGTCAGCAAGTCCGGGCGCAGCGCCGGCGGGGGTCCGGGGCCCCGCAGTCCCGGCGGCGATCGACCTGATATATTTTATTCATTCTGCTGGAAGAGCTGGAAGCAGGAGGCTTCACCAGTTAGCTATAGACTATCATATATTCCACTATGTACCATGTTTGTATCTGGAAACAAGTGTTTATAACTGTTCCAGAAATAGCTGTTGTGCTCTGATGATGGTATGTATACAAAGTCATCTAATTGTATTTCAAAATTTATGTTACCTGATATATTTTATTCATTCTGCTGTGAGTTTGTGATCTTCGTTTTCTTCTATTCTAATATTTCTTTCTTTCTATTTCTCATCCTCTAACTTCTTTCTAATAATGATTCGTATTTTTGTGCAATTTGGGTTGGACGTGTGATGTATGTAATCAACTCAGATAGTACGGATATGAGGCCGTTACAGTTGGTATCAGAGCTTAGGTTGAGCGAACACCTAGGCTTTGGTGGGATTGTGCTCATTGGAGATAGGGTCAGTCGTACCCTAGAATGAGTTGAGTGTATATATATGAGAGTGCGTATTTGTAAATTGATATAAAAAATTGTTTTACATTGTGTTGGCTAGTCTGTTTAGTGGCTTATGAATCCTGGTCGAATCGTGGGACGCCACGACGTCGATAAGATTTTGTAAATACTTGAACAGAAGATTGAACATGATATTGTTTTCAAGTGGGTAAGTAAAATAATGTTAGACCAAAAAATGGCACTAACACCCAATTATCCAGGATTTGCGAGGAATAATAATCTAAAACGTAAAAAATCAAGTAGAGACACGAGATTTATAGTGGTTCGGCGTTAACAAGCCTACATCCACTTCATAGTTTCTCATTTCATTCATGGATTACAATTACAAGGAATTTAATCACTCAATCACTCAAATACAATGAATATTTCTCTCCGAATTCATTGATTTTCATTGGAGAAGAAGGTGGTTAATGGTGGGGGAATTCGGCCAAGGCTACCATGAATGAATGAAATGCCAAAAGTCCCTTCAAATGGCCATGCTGTGGTGTATTTATAGCTGTAGAGAAGCTCTGGGCGCTTCCGGTTCGGATGGGCCACGTGGCGTGACCGGAGGAGATCTCAGAAGTAGTGGAGAACATGGAAAAGTGGTTACCAGGTCGTGCTTTGCCAAGTGGAGTCCGATCCGCAATTGTAGGAGTCGGTTATGCCAAGAGAAGAGGTCAAACTCCGTGTGCAGAAGCAGGTCCAGTCGGTTCGGATCGGATCCGAACCGAACCAGTTGTTCGAGCAAAATGCCTGCACGCACTTGTGTGCAGAATACTTCAGGCGGTTCGGGTAGAGGGTACTCCGATCCGATCCGGGGAGGGGATCCGATCCGATCCGAAAGGAGGGATCCGATCCGATCCGAATGGGGGATCCGATCCGGTGACATTTGCATGAATAATTCAAATTTTCCATCTTTCTATCACTCCATCCAAGCGATCGCCAATCAATGTAAGTTCATACTCAAGTCCCTGGCTTTGGGTAGCCTGGTCACAAAGCAGGCTAACAAATAATTTTACCCAAAATTCTACTTTTAACAGAAAAGGAATAATTTTCTTATTTTTTTATATTATATGGATGTGCTGGTTGTTATAATTATAATCAGACGAGATTATAAGAATTGGAATGGTTATTTATAACCAAAATTATTTATATATGAATGAAATATACAAATAAGATGAATTAAAATTAAATTCAAACTAGAATTAAGAAATTAAATCTTGGGAAGTTGGAAAATATTTTCTAAAGTATATTAAAATAATAAAGCTTTGCTTTAGAAGGATTTTGGAATAAAAATTATTTTGAATGGATTTTGAAATTGTTAAAGCACTGAATTGACTTCAGTGGCTGGAAGATAATTCTGATGATGACTGCAGCATCATTAGTGTTCATTTTCGAGTTTCTAAGTAATGGATTGCAACCTTAGACAAGTTTTTAATGGAAATTGTTTGAAAGAAAACAAATTGATTTGAAAGTTCAAATGTTTTGAATTTAAGATGGAAATAAATATATGTATATATATGAGATTTCTAAAGAATTTAAAATGAAAACCCGGAATTTGAATTCTAAAATTTAAAATTTAACTTATGCAAGTTAAATGGATCAAAGTGAATGAATTTATTAAAATCAATTTGAATTAATTTGAGTGCACATAAACAAATGTGAATATATGTGTTGTAAATCATTTAGATTTAATTAAGGTAAGCATATGGTGTGCAAAATAAATGAAAAGCAAAAGTTTTGTAGAATTAAATTTGTTGAAAGGTGAAATGTTAAGTTTCAAATATAGTGGGTTTTTGAAAAGTTAATGGGTCTGAAGCATTTTTACTACCTTAGTAATTTCGGGGACGAAATTCTTTTAAGGGGAGAAGAATGTAACAACCCGGATTTTTGATCCATTTATTTTTGAATATTTAATATTTATTTTGAATATTTAGTTGATAATATAAATGAATTTTTATATTAAGTTATCGATTTAAAAATCGATTTTGATTTAATATTGAATATATTAAATTATCGAAATATGAAATATAATTGAAATCGGTGTTAAGAACTGAATCAAAACAATCCAGATGACCGGTATGAATCCTATTTGAATATATTTGATAATAATAATTTATTATTAAGAAATAATTGTTTAAAATTTAAATTATATTATATAAATTTATTATGGTTACTTTATATATATATATACATATATATACACGTTCAAATTTAATTTCAGAATGTATTCTGTTAAGCTCAGAACACCGTTATTACATTGGAATGACGCGGTACGCTAAAATAGTGGTTCACGATTTTTAATTGTGAACCCCGAGATATTTGATTGTAGATAGGATCGAAATCAAATCAGTATCTATTTAAAAAGAAAGAAAATCTCTTTAAATCAAACCGCGGTTAAATCAAAATCAAATCGTATTAATGTATAATTAAATCGTATTTAATATTTTGTACCTCAACCTACTCTATCCCTAAACTATCTGTACCTTGTGCGCAGACCCTATTTCCTTAATGCTGAAGCATTTGTCCATTATAAAGCGCAAACCTCTCCTTTATGTTTTCCAGTTCGTTCTTCAGAAGGGAAACCCGTTCCTTTTTAAATAAAAAAAAGAGGATGATTCCTTTACTTTAAAAGTCCAAGATTCAAAATAAAATAATGGCCACTACTCAAATTCCTTAAGTGGTTTTGTACTCGTTAAATTCGAAAGCATCTCACAGGAATGCAAATTGGGAGTGTCGCATAGGTGCTGGGTGTTCGACAGGAGGGAGTGTGGGTCAGGGTATTGGTTTTGGGGATTTCGATTTGTCTTTTGGGGAAGTCGACATCAACAGTTGTCGATCGAGAGTAGTTTTTGGGTGCTTTAGGGGACCGCGATGTAGAAGATGACCAAAGCAGGGTTCTGGGAGCGACATCAAGGTGAGGAACAAGATCTGGAGTGAGTTCGATCGAAGCTATCAGGTTAAAATAGGCGTTGCGATTTGCTCTTGTGGTTCGGTACTTGGGTATGACATTTGGAGCAGTTGAGTTGAGGTGTTACACAGTGTCGTTGAGGGATGGCCGTGAAGAATGAGAGAGCTGAAATGTGGTGATGATGAAGGCACAAACAGTGCATACTGGAGTTGAAATTGGGGATGTTCGACGTTTGATAGGAGTTACGGCTTCAGTAATTGGATGATGGAGTCTGTAGCAAGGATGCCAGGTTGATATCAACGAGGGGGTTTCAGTGGTTAGGGAAAATCAATATGTTTATTTTACTGTAACCAGAAGTCGAAAGTGGTAGAAATCCGGTCATGGGGTTCCCATGTTTTCTGGGCAGTATGGTAAACATTTGGAGAAGGGAGGACTAGTGGGTTATTAAGGTAATTCTCTTAATTTTAAAATTGAATTTTTATTTGGATTTGTTCGAGGGCTTATAAAATATATTTTTAATTCAGACAAAATTAGATTCTAATGTCGTCGAGCTCGAAAGGACATAAGCTATCACCAGAGTTGGTTTTGGATTTTTCCGGATGAACTGGTGAATTTTAAATTAAATCGAACATCGTTCAGTTTAATTTAAAATTAGAGCAAGCTGCAATTAAAATCCCGATGAGTAAATCTCACTCATATTTACTATTTAGAATTATTATTTTACCGTTAAAAATAATTGTTGGTTGCTTGGATGCATTTAAATATTTTTGTGGTTATTATATTAGTTATTTAGGCTTGGTTGTGGCTATTATATATATATTGGTGATTGGATAGTTCACACAGTACCATTAGCGGATGCCCGCAGTATCATTAGCGGATGACCCTATACGCCCCGTGCTATGATAGTGGATGACCTTCTATACCACGGTATCTTGCCACGAAGCATGATGGGTATTATTTCTGTTGGCTAACATCTGTGGACGCAGGAAAACAGGTTGGGGGGATCCAACTGAATTCCTCAAAAATATTATTATTTGTTTGTTCCACATATATTATCGTATATGATGTGTTGATTGATAATTGAGTGGTTTGACTGTTTAAATATCACTGGGGACAAAATATTGATATATAAAAATATCGTGAAAAGGATATTCGAGATTTTAAAAGGGGAAATATATTTTTCAAAAATAGAATTTGAATTTCGAGTGGACTATAAAGATATTAACCTGTTTTAAAAAAATAAACAATTATTTAATTTATCAATGATATTTATAAATTGAATAACGTAGGAAATTTAAGTAAAATTATAAACGGTGTTTATAAATGAAATGGAATGATTTTCAATGGATAATCAGGGAATTGAATTGAGCTGAATTTATAAACGGGGTTTATAAATGTAGTGGGAAAAATTATCATTTGATAATTTGAATATTTAAATTCAAATGTGAATATAAAAATAGAAATGGGAAAATCGTTTTAAAGAAATAAACGATGGACTTTATTCTAATGTTCAGAATATAAATTGAACTAAAATAAATCCATGAGGATTTATGATTTGAATTCGATCAATTCGAATTTATTTAAATAGAAGTTAAATTGAATATGAAAATAAATTGGGTGTTATATATATAAGTTACTATAAATAGAAATTTCCAAATTAAGATTTTAGTTTTAAATAGACTTCGAAATAGACTTGTTTAAATATAAAACAAGGAAATTTATAAAATGGTGTTTATAAATATAATAAATTAATTATCAAGAGATAATTTGAATATTTAAATTCAAATATGAATTTAAAAATAAAATTTGAAATCATTCGAAAGGGAACAAAGGTTTTTATTCCGCAATTTGGAGTATCAACTGGATGGAGTTTCAAATAGAAATTTGAAAAGGGAACTTGTTTAAATATATGTAACAAGAAAGTTGAATTTATAAATAGTGTTATAAATTTGGTGAAATAAACTATCATTTGGATAATCTAAACCATTTAAATTCAAATAGGAATTTAAAAGTAAATTGGGAAATGTTTTGAAACAAAACGATCGATTATATTTCGGAATTCGGAGTATAAGTTGAATTGAGAAGAATTCAACGGGTTTATAATTGAAATTCGATTATATCGAATTTTATAAATAATTTATTTATAAAAGGAATTGGAATTAAATATAGAAGATCGAAGTATAAATTTATATATTACCGAGTAAGGAAAAATCGACAATTATAGATAATCGAAAATATTATGTTGAATTGGGAAACTGATTTGATATATATTAAAAGTATATCAGAATGGAGTTGAATTTATTATAAACGAAGTTTAAACGTTTATATATATATATATATATATATATATGTAATTAAAACGAACTCGCCCTAGCGCGGCAGTTCGTAAATTGGCATTTCGAACTTCAATTGAGTGTATAGAACTCAACCTATGTCGGAATTCTTTGAAACAAGAATCATCAGGACCGATTTGATAATGGTTTTCTAATGGAAGAGAAAAAACTGGATTTCGTCTGATAGATTTTGAGTTATGTCAAAGTCAAATTTTCTAAAAAGCAGCGTCAAAATCGTTTAAAACCCATAATGGTTTATACAAATAAATATAAGTATTTTAAGTAAATAAAATCCGAATTTCCATTAAAAAAATCCGGATTTGAGTTGTAAAATAAATACGAACTCAAGTTGTGTAAATGAAATGATTTTTGAAACAAAAAATCAGATTTTTAATTTATTTTATAAAATTAACTAATTTGAAGAAAAATTAGTTAATGAACCTTTTGGTTGAATTGGACAATGGATAAGTGAATGGGGTATGTAATTCATATTCGAAATCGAATATGGAAATTGAATTGAAAATGGAATTCAAATGGGTTTATAAGCAAGTAAATATTTGTATTTGAACTATTATGCTCAAACAGAAAGAAGAATAGGCAAAACAGCTAATTAGAGAATTAATTAGCGAATTGAATTAAAATGGTCAGATTGAGTTGGAATAAAATGTAAATGGACGTATATGGGTTAGACATGTATGGGATGAAGTGTATGAAGGTTATAATTCGTGTGCCCGACAATAAGGTACATGTTTAATTCCATATGAGTTTTTATGTGCCGAATCGGCAAGCCACTTGGCTTTTTGATATTCTTTTTGAATGGAAAGGGCCTAGAGAGGCGAGTTGAGGTTTGAAATATCGACCGGTACAAAGGAGGTTATGGCAAAATTTTCCGAAAATTTAAGGAGTTAGAATATTTTTAAGATAATTTTATAATTAAAAATCTATATATATATATATCAATATATATAGAATCTGGTAAGGAAACGAACTTAAAAATAGAATATTATAAACAAAAAGGAAGTCGAAAATCTGGTAATAGGAAGAGAAATATATATATACGTTTTAAAAATGAATAAGTGGTTTTTATGGTGTTGATGATTTGAGATAAGTGGTCTTGTCTGTTTTGAAGTTAAAGATGTTATTCAGTCAAGGTCTGAGAGGTAATTATACCCCAACTTGATTGATTTCATTACTAACCGATAAACATCAAGGTTCAGCCTCAAAGAGAGATGTTTAAAGAGTTTAGTTGAATGCAGTATTTTGGGTTGTTGTAATGATGTTTTGTATAACATTCATTTTAACCCAAGTAAGTGGAAATTTGGAAATATAATAATAAATATTTCCTGAGTATACAAATAAATGAATGGTCGTGGAAGAGATAAGTAATTGGAGTGTTTTTCCAATTATAAATAGAATATAGTTTCTAAGCATAGAAAATAAAATAAGGCGACATATGGAAACGTTTTCCATATAGCGTAAGAGGCCAAGATGATTATCGAAAATATTGTGTTAACGAGTATGGATAAGGAAATGGAGAAGTGTTTTAATTAATGAAATATTAATTAAAAGGCCCAATGATTTGTTTGATGCTATGAATGGATGTTTGTTTTCCTTCGATAGTTAAATAACTGACTATCGAAGTGTTTGCCATTATCGTTGTCAATATGGAGAGACCATTTGGATTATTATCCGAGAACCACTCTGTATTGGCAGTAGCGCTGCGAATCAGATTATACGAAGATAATCGGAGACGGAGTAGAGTGCAAGGGCTTTTTCTATTAATAGAAATGGTGCCTTTGGTTTTGTTCAGTCCCAGAACGAAGTGAACGGACGAACGTCTGACAGAGTATTTCCAATGATCGCATATGTTGGTTTGCATAAATATATATGGTGGCGGAGAATTTATTCTCTTAGCATAATATCCAAAATATATTTGTGCAATTAATTAGTGATTAACGGATTGACAATGTGGCATTCAAAGTGATTGTGTTATAAATGAATGGAAAGTAATCTTAGTCTCAGGCCTCAACAACTGGGAAATGACAAAAATCGGGCAGGCAACATGGCTATATGGGTAGCTTCCATTAGGTTGTATTATCACCTATCTGGAGAAATTCATTTAATTCCTTAATCTATTCGATGTTGTCCTATTCAGGAAAATGGTTGTTGATCCCAACAGTTGGTGATATACATTCGATACACTCAAGCGAAATGAGTGGACAGTCATGTGTGGGCCGGGTTGCAAGATGTTCTTGTTGAACCCAGTGTATTCCCCTCTAGAGATACACTATCGGCAGGTGGTTCCATACCTTGTCATGTTGGAAATCCAATCTCCAATAAGTGCCCTGCGGTTTTTGGTTTTATATTATATATGGAGCGTGAAATGCCAGCGTTCCGCTAGATTCTATTTATTTGGTGTGGACATTATTATAATATCACTGGATTTGATATCAAAAATATTTTGGGTTATCGTAAGGTAAAAACCATCCGTGTTTATGTGTGGATCGGTCTTACGATTATCATTTCTTTCGAAAGGATTTTTAAAGTTAAACAAATGATTGGAGTTTACTCACACCAGTCCCATGACTGACCCAGAGTTTATTTTCTTTTTGTTTTCCCTAAACTCTTAGGTGCCTAAATTTGTACGGGCAGTCAAGTAGTTGGGATTTTTCAGATTCACTTGTGTAACATCCCATAATTTTCAGTATATTTAAATTTCAATTTAAAATAAGTAAATTGGGATGTATTAAGATAAAAATCAAATCCTGTTGATTTATGATGGTGATTATTTGAATTGAATATAAATAGATTTTTCAATTCTAGTCTTATTTAGAAAGGTTGTGAATTTGGGATCTTTATTTAAATGATTTAATAAAATTAAGTTGTTTAAGTTAAAATTTGGAATTCAAGTCTAAATTCAAATATCAACTTTGGAATCTAAATACTTGAAATATATTTACAAGGTTGTTAAAAATAAATTTTTATGGTAATAGTAATAAAGTAAATTTGCATTGAGTATAAATGGGAATTCAAATTTAATTGGTAGATGAAGAATTCTAAGTTGAGATATAATAACTGAAATTCAAATCAAAGAAAAAAAATCAAATTTAGATTTAGGAATGTGTGAAATTTATTTATAAAAATTTATTTAAGTCTTAATTGGATAAAAATGGAATTTTATTAGTATTTAATTTGGATTAAAAATAGTTAACTGAAATTCTAATATTTTATTAATTAATTAACAGTGAAATTTAACTGTTTTGGCGACGGTCTCAGAATTCGACGAAACTGGCGCCATCAGAACCGGAATGGTGAATTATGATAAGATTTCAATTTGCGTTACAATCCGACTTACCGTTTGATCGTGCGAGAGAAAATGTGAACGAGATCAATGTAAAGAAATAATTGGGTATTTCTCATATTTGGGCCTTATAATTATATATAAATAAAATCCACCTTTACCCTATCAGGCCATTTTAACATTGTACGTTCATTTCCACCTTCATAGCTTTCTCTGATGGCAGAAATAAATTCTAAACCCTAGTTTTAAAACAAATTTCACCTCAAAATAAAATCTCTCAAAACCCTATCGAATTATATGTCAAATCGAAGCTCTCGACGATACGAAGCTGCTGGTACCATTTGTTTTGACATGCAGTGCACCGTCTAGCCGGAAATTGCAGTCAAAGGTTCGGATTTTCGAATTAGGGTTTCAAAATTGGGATTTTTCGATTTTGATCCAAATCGCAGAAATTGGGATATGGGTATTGTAGAGATTTTCGCGGGGAATACGATGGTGGTTTTTGTTCGATTTATTGATGAGTAGATTAGCTGAAATCGATCGAAGAAGGGGAAAACCCATTTCGGGTTTGGAGTCGCCGGAGGCGCCTCAGGCCGCCGGAGGGCCCATCAGTGTCGGTGAAGGAGCGCCGGAGGACCACCTGTCGATTGGAGGTGGTTTCGACCCTTCCGGTGGTCGGATGGAGGGGTACGGCACGGTCAAAGTTGCGGCCTATGTGGGTTTCCGTGTTCGAAGTATGGACGGGAGAGATGAGCGGGAATCGGTCAAAGGAGTTGCTGAGGTGTCAAAATTTTATCGGTGAGGAGTTATTATTTTATTATTTATATATTTCAAATTCCAAAGAGTAAAACGCTGATAACTCTTTCGTTTTGACTCGGATTTGGACGCGGTTTGTTGCGTTGGGATCGTGGCGGAATGGCGGACGTTTTGGCACTAACCTGGCTGCGTTTAGAGACTGTGAAATTTTGGGCTATGGGTAGACGTCCGATCCACTAAGGACCCAAAGGTGAGTGATTTTTCCACTCACGAAATACTAAATTATTTCCATATCTATTAAATTAAATTATGAAGTAAATTTGGTTGCATGTTTGTGTTGTTGATGAACGATTGTTTAAGTTTGACATGCAAGTGTTAATATGCAAATAAAATCGATAATTAGTTATTTTAATTTAATTTAAATTTCTAATTAGAAATCCCGACACTTGTTGACCAGTAAAATGATTTCATTTACTGTTTGAATGAAATGATGTGATGGATGCCTTGATTTAATTGGATTGATGAATGAATGCTGCATGAACTGGCTGTTTATTCAGTACATGATATTCCATGCATTTTTGATAAATCCCAATTTCTCACCTTTGATGTTACGGGCATCTGATAAATCCGGGATTTATCAAATTGAATGAATTAAGAACACAGGTTGAAATGATACATACCTGTGACCCTGAATTGGATCAAAATGATAGATCCACCCCGAAATATCGAGAAATTAAATTTAAGACTCACTTGGCCATAGGATAGCAAACTATATATGGACATCGGTTGGTAAAATGATTTTAATATTCGAAATTTTATTTTTTGGAAATTTCATTCAAGGGAAAGTATTGATTTCGATAAGTTTTATTTTCCTTGAAATCTGAATATTAAATATGACCTGAAATGATTTAGGAAATTTTTCCCAAGCGAATTTGAAGTGTTAAAGATTAAAATTTTAGATTTTGGGTTTTGTAAGAATTGGGTAGATTCAGATTTAAATAAATTCTTATGGGATTTAAATTTTTGAATCAAGATAATGGAGAATACTCGGAAATTGTTTTTTTAAACCTAATTCGAGTATGGTCTTGAATCCTTGCATTGAAATGGGTTGAAATGGGATTTGAAATAAGTCCTTTGAGCTAAGCAACCCCATGGAAACTGGAGTTTAGATTCAAGTATCAACGTTCGGAAGGAAGAATCGATTTTCAGTAAAGAATTTATAGATGTATTTAAAATTTTTGATTTTATAGCTATTCTTTCTTGAAATTTATTTTATTAAATTCTTATCCATAACTATTTTATATAACCAAAATTTTCTTATATTCTTTTATTTAAAACTATTTAGTAAATTTTTAAAATTTATATATATACGTAGTGTTTTAAACTTATTTATCCAAATTTTTTTTTACTATTATATTCTATACATATATTATTTATATAAAGGTCTTTATAAACATCTATCTTTTAAATTTATATCTTATAAGTGAAATTTTTCCTCCGAATGGAAAGGCTGGATCCAAGATCGTTGTTGAAATGGAGTTGAGATAAAAGTATTTCTTTATGAATCGATTTCAAACCGTTTCAAATATGGAAGATGGTTTATATTTCACTAAATATAAACTTATCTCCTAAGGGGATTGAAAGTAAGTTATAAAAGTATATATATTCTATTTGAATATAAATGAATTTCGAATATGAATCGATTTGGAATAATTTGAAATCCTTTGAGATTGAATATATTCTATTTGAATATAAGTCGATTTTCGAAATACTATATGATTATGATATAAGATATGGAAATATATTCTAATTTTAGAATATAATCGGGTTGGTATGATTTATGATATTTCGATATGAAACTATATTCTATTTTTGAACATAAATTTGGTTTGAGACAAAATACGATATTTTGATATGAAAACGAACCTTGAAATGTAAAAGAACCAACCGATGTGAAAGATGTAAGCGTTGGTTGTCAAAGAGACCGGAGTCGGCATAAGGCATACTCTCTGTCTGTGTCGATACCACTTTGACAACTATAAACGTTTTGACGTATCTGTGAACGTTCCGACGTATCCAGAATGAGATATGATGACTTGAAGGCGATTATTTAATCGAAGGAAGTTGAATGATTGCGAAATAGCCCTGACCTTCGGGTCAGAATTAAAATGACTAAAACAGGAGCTATACCGTGACTAATTGAGGTAGCACCTTTGATCGGACTCACTCCCTCGATACTATTTCTATGACTATGATGATAATGATGATTTGGGCCCATTTTGACTTTGGGAGTGTGTTCCGAGGTGGGCGGTAGTGGCTGCTATGCGTTACCACCGGTCCGGGAGTGCAATTGGTAGAATCCTACCCTGGGCATCTCCTCGAGTGCCTTGTCATATATATCCATATCGAGCCCCATACGATTTTGATTTAGCATTTGCCTTCTATGGAGTGCCCTCTGATAACACCAGTACGGTGAATTTACGGTACTGTATAGACTGTTGATGCCTATAAACGGCGTAAGGGTAATATGGTAATCCCGCTTACGCTATTTTCAGTATTTATATTTTACTGGATAGACACTATCATAATAGCGTACTATATTATGTATGCATTAGTTTAACGGATCCTTGAGAGATGGAAAATCCCGTAACATCTCTTGAGTTACTGTACCCATGACACTGATGTTATTTCATTATTTAATTTAACTTATATGAGATGATTTAGTGCTGATCCGAGTGTTTGTTGTGTTTTCTTTTTATGCAATACGCTCGGGTCAGCAGATGTTGCAGTTATCGAAGATTTCCTTGCCTTGGAGAACGAAGACGAAGTTTGGCGTGTATATCTATTATGAGTATGGTTTAACCACTGCATTTATTTCCGCTGCTTATTATGTACATTCGTATGTATATGTAACTCTGATAATCATTGAATGTTATAATCACAGTATACGTTTCAACTGCTTTTAACTGTTATTTGTTTATTATATGTTTTTCTTCCGCTGTGAGATTCTGTTATTGTCTTTCTCTTCTTTCTTTCTTTTCTTCTTTTCCAAATAACTACCTGCATTTGCGATTTGTTTGGGTCGACATGTGTGGCTTATTGTCGATTTTAAACGGTCAAAAATATGGGTCGTTACAGTTGGTATCAGAGCAATGATTAGCGATATCCTTGGCTCTATTGGGAATAAACTCATTAGAGATGGGTTAGAAACGCCCTAGAATGAGTTCGAGAGATATATGAGAGAGCGTACTTATATTTTGATATAAAATGGTTTTATATTGTGTTGTCTTGTTCTGTTGATTATTTATGGATTCTGGTCGATATATGGGACGCCATACAATCGATAGGAGTTCCTAAATAATCGAATAGAATGAATCGACATAATATGGTTTTCGATTATATTATATATATATGTATATTATATGTATATTGGTTGTTTTAAGTGTATATGTATTGGTCGTGGGAAGGTAATAAAATTAAGTTATTACCTATTATGGTTGATTCGATAATAAATTTAATAAGGAAAATTGTTAAGGGATTTAGAAAATATTTGAAATGATATGATATCTTTAAATCTAAGCGGTTGCAAATGGTTTGCGATAAAATAGAATGGAACTTAAAAACTTGATCCTGGGGTACTTATGAAATAGTTTTGTCGAATCTTGAAAATAATATCGTATTATAAGTATTATCAAAAAGAATGGGGCTTTCAAAAGTCTTTATAAACGAGTGTATAATCCCTTGCTCAAGATCTTTGAAATAGCCTTGGTAATGAGTGCACGCATTATCGATGGTTATTCTGAAGAGTCTAAGTGGGGGAGAGACCACTCAATGATGATTATAATTGGGTTTGCCGCAGAATTTTTGGATTTAACTCTATATCGTATAAATTTTCTAAAGGTATTAGTTTACTATATTCAAAGTTTAATTTAAATTTAAACCCAGAATTTAAATTTCTTGCTTAACTAAAAGTTCGGGTTTGAAATTTCATATAGTATGGTTTATAAAATAATATAAGTATATATGTATGTTATTTTGAACTTGTTTTGCAAAACCGGGATCAAGCGTTTAGTTTACTTTAACTAATGATAACTATAAATTTATTAAAACGAAACTTGAATTCGGAATGTATGAATTTATATAATATGAGCCTGAAGTGGCGCGGTAGTTTGGAAATTCGATCTTTGATTTTGGAAAAATATATAAAAATTCAATATAAGTCAGAATTGGATAAAACAAGAAACATTAAGATCGGATTGATCATATCTCACCAATGAATGTAAGAAATTTAATTTTCACTTTGTAAATGGTAAGTTATGGTTAAATTAAAATTTAGAAATAGCGCTATGGAATTTATATATATTTAAATATAGTTTATTAATATATAAGTTTAAATAGAAATCTTTCAAACGGCTTCCGAAGCCGATAAAACTACTTTCTGTGGATCAATGTAACGATTATAAATCTAAGTGTAAATGATGAAAGGAAATGGAATGTACTATTGATGTGCAAGGCAATCGAGTTAAATTAGTAACTTAGGAATCGAATGATAATAATGTTTGAGAACTAAGTATAAGATTTGTTCATGAATAGCTCTTAACCCAATCGATGATTGGTGAGTAAATTAAATGGATTGAGTTAAGAAAATAAAACCTTTTGAACCACATGAATAAAATATAAAATATATAACCTGAGTTGAGACGATGGATTCAATTAAAGAGATCAATTTAGAGAACTTATAAGTTAATCTAGAATTCATGCCGATGGTTAGATGGAGTAAGTAAAATTGGATTTGTACTAACGATTAATATTAAGTAAGTAAATGGAAGTTTAATAAACTTGAAAATTGGAATAAGAACAAAGGTATAAGAAATTTAAAACCAAAGTTTAGATCATTAGGTAGAGTGTCGAAAGAATTTAGAACCAAACCAATGCAAATAAGTCAAGTAAATTAAACAAATGAAGGTAAACTTGGAAAAAGGTAATTTAGTCAATTTAGAACTAAATATAAGTGGATTCAATTTAATTGAAGGAATAACGATTTAACACTTATAAAAGATAAATAAGAAATGGAATACGAACCATTGCTCGGATAATGAAGTAAATGCAAATACTATAATGGACTTAGATAAATAAATAAATGTGTTGAAAAAAAAATGAGTATACTTGAGCGATAAAGGCTAAACCACACTCAAGCATAATGGAATGATTCATTTAGATGGTTTAAGTTTGGCTTAAATTTTTTGAATTGGAAAGTTTGAACTTGAAATAAAATCGATCAATGTTTATGCCAAAAAAAATCTGAAATAGTCAATAGGCTGTAGTAATATGGACATAACTTTTGAATGGATGATCGGAATCGGACGATTTTGGACTTTCCGGAAACCTTAGAACCGAACTAAAACTTTCGTCTATAGAGTCATGTTGAAATTCTCATGTTTGCTAAGTCGAAATTCAAGTTTAACCATAATAACATGTGCAGGAAATTTTAAAGCTGAGATGTATATCAATATTGTTTTGACCATAACTTCCTAACGGAGCGTCGGATTTTAATCCGCGAGTACAATTCGGAAAGATCAGAATGTAAACTAAATTTTCTCTTAATATGCTGAGTCAAATTTTGAGGTTTAGAGGGCTAAAAACTGGGTAAAACATTTCAGATCTGCATTTTCAGTGTGCGGGCTGAAGTGTTCGCTTTTATTAAAACAATTATAACTTTTGAACGAATTGTCGGAATTCGACGAATCCGGACAATTCGGAAAGCCTGAAACAAATACCATAACTTTTGCCTAGTATGTTTTAGTCAAATTACAACTTTTAAAGGGTGATAATCAATGATTTTTCGCTGGTCTGTTATGAAAATCCTGGTTTTGTGGTTGAATTGCTTTGTGTATGTTATGTAAGCTATATACATTTGCCATGGATTGTTATATATTTGATTCTTATGCATGATTGAGTATGCAGTAGGTGCAAGGATTGGTATTTTGCTGGAAGCTCGCTTGCACTAAGATTTGATGCAAAGGTAAATAAAAACCGCAAAAATAAACGCTTAAAGAGGTACGTGTTTGGGGACGTATAAGCTTGGTGGTTTTGTTTTTGTTTTCCCCTGGTTCAGGGATGCCTCATCGTTGATGAGATGTATATTTTGAATTGATATATATATCGGGATTTTCCCGAAGCTCTCCGTACAAAGGAGATGCTGCCGAAATTTTCCGTGATTTCGGGAGTTAGAAAATTTATGAGTTTTACAAATATAACTTACTTTATAAAGGCTATTTTTAAGTATGAATTTAAAATAGATATGTGCTTAATATCGGTTCGTTCTCTTTTCGAGGACGAAAAGATTTTAAGTGGGGGAGAATGTAACATCCCATAATTTTCAGTATATTTAAATTTCAATTTAAAATAAGTAAATTGGGATGTATTAAGATAAAAATCAAATCCTGTTGATTTATGATGGTGATTATTTGAATTGAATATAAATAGATTTTTCAATTCTAGTCTTATTTAGAAAGGTTGTGAATTTGGGATCTTTATTTAAATGATTTAATAAAATTAAGTTGTTTAAGTTAAAATTTGGAATTCAAGTCTAAATTCAAATATCAACTTTGGAATCTAAATACTTGAAATATATTTACAAGGTTGTTAAAAATAAATTTTTATGGTAATAGTAATAAAGTAAATTTGCATTGAGTATAAATGGGAATTCAAATTTAATTGGTAGATGAAGAATTCTAAGTTGAGATATAATAACTGAAACTCAAATCAAAGAAAAAAAATCAAATTTAGATTTAGGAATGTGTGAAATTTATTTATAAAAATTTATTTAAGTCTTAATTGGATTAAAATGGAATTTTATTAGTATTTAATTTGGATTAAAAATAGTTAATTGAAATTCTAATATTTTATTAATTAATTAACAGTGAAATTTAACTGTTTTGGCGACGGTCTCAGAATTCGACGAAACTGGCGCCATCAGAACCGGAACGGTGAATTATGATAAGATTTCAATTTGCGTTACAATCCGACTTACCGTTTGATCGTGCGAGAGAAAATGTGAACGAGATCAATGTAAAGAAATAATTGGGTATTTCTCATATTTGGGCCTTATAATTATATATAAATAAAATCCACCTTTACCCTATCAGGCCATTTTAACATTGTACGTTCATTTCCACCTTCATAGCTTTCTCTGATGGCAGAAATAAATTCTAAACCCTAGTTTTAAAACAAATTTCACCTCAAAATAAAATCTCTCAAAACCCTATCGAATTATATGTCCAATCGAAGCTCTCGACGATACGAAGCTGCTGGTACCATTTGTTTTGACATGCAGTGCACCATCTAGCCGGAAATTGCAGTCAAAGGTTCGGATTTTCGAATTAGGGTTTCAAAATTGGGATTTTTCGATTTTGATCCAAATCGCAGAAATTGGGATATGGGTATTGTAGAGATTTTCGCGGGGAATACGATGGTGGTTTTTGTTCGATTTATCGATGAGTAGATTAGCTGAAATCGATCGAAGAAGGGGAAAACCCATTTCGGGTTTGGAGTCGCCGGAGGCACCTCAGGCCGCCGAAGGGCCCATCAGTGTCGGTGAAGGAGCGCCGGAGGACCACCTGTCGATTGGAGGTGGTTTCGACCCTTCCGGTGGTCGGATGGAGGGGTACGGCACGGTCAAAGTTGCGGCCTATGTGGGTTTCCGTGTTCGAAGTATGGACGGGAGAGATGAGCGGGAACCGGTCAAAGGAGTTGCTGAGGTGTCAAAATTTTATCGGTGAGGAATTATTATTTTATTATTTATATATTTCAAATTCCAAAGAGTAAAACGCTGATAACTCTTTCGTTTTGACTCGGATTTGGACGCGGTTTGTTGCGTTGGGATCGTGGCGGAATGGCGGACGTTTTGGCACTAACCTGGCTGCGTTTAGAGACTGTGAAATTTTGGGCTATGGGTGAACGTCCGATCCACTAAGGACCCAAAGGTGAGTGATTTTTCCACTCACGAAATACTAAATTATTTCCATATCTATTAAATTAAATTATGAAGTAAATTTGGTTGCATGTTTGTGTTGTTGATGAACGATTATTTAAGTTTGACATGCAAGTGTTAATATGCAAATAAAATCGATAATTAGTTATTTAAATTTAATTTAAATTTCTAATTAGAAATCCCGACACTTATTGACCAGTAAAATGATTTCATTTACTGTTTGAATGAAATGATGTGATGGATGCCTTGATTTAATTGGATTGATAAATGAATGCTGCATGAACTGGCTGTTTATTCAGTACATGATATTCCATGCATTTTTGATAAATCCCAATTTCTCACCTTTGATGTTACGGGCATCTGATAAATCCGGGATTTATCAAATTGAATGAATTAAGAACACAGGTTGAAATGATACATACCTGTGACCCTGAATTGGATCAAAATGATAGATCCACCCCGAAATATCGAGAAATTAAATTTAAGACTCACTTGGCCATAGGATAGCAAACTATATATGGACATCGGTTGGTTAAATGATTTTAATATTCGAAATTCTATTTTTTGGAAATTTCATTCAAGGGAAAGTATTGATTTCGATAGGTTTTATTTTCCTTGAAATCTGAATATTATATATGACCTGAAATGATTTAGGAAATTTTTCCCAAGCGAATTTGAAGTGTTAAAGATTAAAATTTTAGATTTTGGGTTTTGTAAGAATTGGGTAGATTCAGATTTAAATAAATTCTTATGGGATTTAAATTTTTGAATCAAGATAATGGAGAATACTCGGAAATTGTTTTTTTAAACCTAATTCGAGTATGGTCTTGAATCCTTGCATTGAAATGGGTTGAAATGGGATTTGAAATAAGTCCTTTGAGCTAAGCAACCCCATGGAAACTGGAGTTTAGATTCAAGTATCAACGTTCGGAAGGAAGAATCGATTTTCAGTAAAGAATTTATAGATGTATTTAAAAATTTTGATTTTATAGCTATTCTTTCTTGAAATTTATTTTATTAAATTCTTATCCATAACTATTTTATATAACCAAAATTTTATTATATTCTTTTATTTAAAACTATTTAGTAAATTTTTAAAATTTATATATATACGTAGTGTTTTAAACTTATTTATCCAAATTTTTTTTTACTATTATATTCTATACATATATTATTTATATAAAGGTCTTTATAAACATCTATCTTTTAAATTTATATCTTATAAGTGAAATTTTTCCTCCGAATGGAAAGGCTGGATCCAAGATCGTTGTTGAAATGGAGTTGAGATAAAAGTATTTCTTTATGAATCGATTTCAAACCGTTTCAAATATGGAAGATGGTTTATATTTCACTAAATATAAACTTATCTCCTAAGGGGATTGAAAGTAAGTTATAAAAGTATATATATTCTATTTGAATATAAATGAATTTCGAATATGAATCGATTTGGAATAATTTGAAATCCTTTGAGATTGAATATATTCTATTTGAATATAAGTCGATTTTCGAAATACTATATGATTATGATATAAGATATGGAAATATATTCTAATTTTAGAATATAATCGGGTTGGTATGATTTATGGTATTTCGATATGAAACTATATTCTATTTTTGAACATAAATTTGGTTTGAGACAAAATACGATATTTTGATATGAAAACGAACCTTGAAATGTAAAAGAACCAACCGATGTGAACGATGTAAGCGTTGGTTGTCAAAGAGACCGGAGTCGGCATAAGGCATACTCTCTGTCAGTGTCGATGCCACTTTGACAACTATAAACGTTTTGACGTATCTGTGAACGTTCCGACGTATCCAGAATGAGATATGATGACTTGAAGGCGATTATTTAATCGAAGGAAGTTGAACGATTGCGAAATAGCCCTGACCTTCGGGTCAGAATTAAAATGACTAAAACAGGAGCTATACCGTGACTAATTGAGGTAGCACCTTTGATCGGACTCACTCCCTCGATACTATTTCTATGACTATGATGATAATGATGATTTGGGCCCATTTTGACTTTGGGAGTGTGTTCCGAGGTGGGCGGTAGTGGCTGCTATGCGTTACCACCGGTCCGGGAGTGCAATTGGTAGAATCCTACCCTGGGCATCTCCTCGAGTGCCTTGTCATATATATCCATGTCGAGCCCCATACGATTTTGATTTAGCATTTGCCTTCTATGGAGTGCCCTCTGATAACACCAGTACGGTGAATTTACGGTACTGTATAGACTGTTGATGCCTATAAACGGCGTAAGGGTAATATGGTAATCCCGCTTACGCTATTTTCAGTATTTATATTTTACTGGATAGACACTATCATAATAGCGTACTATATTATGTATGCATTAGTTTAACGGATCCTTGAGAGATGGAAAATCCCGTAACATCTCTTGAGTTACTGTACCTATGACACTGATGTTATTTCATTATTTAATTTAATTTATATGAGATGATTTAGTGTTGATCCGAGTGTTTGTTGTGTTTTCTTTTTATGCAATACGCTCGGGTCAGCAGATGTTGCAGTTATCGAAGATTTCCTTGCCTTGGAGAACGAAGACGAAGTTTGGCGTGTATATCTATTATGAGTATGGTTTAACCACTGCATTTATTTCCGCTGCTTATTATGTACATTCGTATGTATATGTAACTCTGATAATCATTGAATGTTATAATCACAGTATACGTTTCAACTGCTTTTAACTGCTATTTGTTTATTATATGTTGTTCTTCCGCTGTGAGATTCTGTTATTGTCTTTCTCTTCTTTCTTTCTTTTCTTCTTTTCCCAATAACTACCTGCATTTGCGATTTGTTTGGGTCGACATGTGTGGCTTATTGTCGATTTTAAACGGTCAAAAATATGGGTCGTTACAACTTGGAAGAGCTGGAAGCAGGAGGCTTCACCAGTTAGCTATTGACTATCATATATTCCGCTGTGTACCATGTTTGTATCTGGAAACAGGTGTTTATAACTGTTCCAGAAATAGCTGTTGTGCTCTGATGATGGTATGCATACAAGGTTACCGAATTGTATTTCAAAGTTTATGTTACCAAATATATTTTATTCGTTCCGCTGTGAGTTTGTGATCTTCGTTTTCTTTTATTATAATATTACTTTCTTTCTATTTATCATCCTCTAACTTCTTTCTAATAATGATTCGTATTTCTGCGCAATTTGGATTGGACGTGTGATGCATGTAGTCAACTCAGATAGTATGGATTTGCGGGCCATTACACAGAAGCTACACCGAGGCCAATTGGGCTAGTTGTAACGACCCAGATTTTTAACCGTTGAGATTGAATATTTAAATTGGTTTTAAATATCGATTTGTAGAAATAAATGGATCTAATTTATTTATTTTATTATGTTTTGAAAATCAACTGAATATACAGGATCCATTATAAGTCGGAATTTTTTGAAACAAGATTCGTCTGAATCTATTGATTTATAATTTTCTAAAGAATAGATAAATCAGGATTTCCTCTTGTATATTTTGAGTTATGTCCAAATCAAATTTTCAAATAGTCGCTATGGAATCGTTTATAAATTATAACGATTTATTTAATAAAATGAATAGATTTTTAATAAATTGAATACCGTTTTAATCTGGAATTTAATCAAAAATGATTTATAGATAGTTATGTATGCTGGTGAAATATAACGTAAGTTAATTAAGTTTTAAAAATATTAGTTTAATGTTGATTTGGCAAGAATGTGAATTTTATATTAATTTTATCCAGTTAAAAATAGCCAATTCTGAAACAGTCCGGATTTCAACGAAATCAGTTTCATTAGATCCGTAATATTAAATTATTATACGAAATTAAATTTAGTGGCGATCAGATGTTGTATGTGACTTCGGTATGCCTAACTAGTTTGAA
Organism: Allium sativum; assembly: GCA_030737875.1. NCBI lineage: Eukaryota > Viridiplantae > Streptophyta > Magnoliopsida > Asparagales > Amaryllidaceae > Allium > Allium sativum. The sequence continues at coordinate 2,077,195 of JASFAX010000061.1, read as the reverse complement.
TAGCATTTAATTAAATGAATTTAATTAAAAGGTATTTGTGTACAACTTGAGCTAACGATCAAATTAAGACGTGAGACTTGTTCCGTTGAATTCGTATTGATGTTTGGACTAAGGATATGTATGTTTCGATATTTTTGGAGACAAGTCAAATTTATGTCCAATTATAGCGTCGTTATACGTGTAAAATATCGTTTCGGGAGAACAGTCTCGGAATGCGACGAAACTTGTGCCGTTGGATCCGTATTAATAAGTCATTATAGGATTTCAATTTTCGTATCAATCGGACTTACCGTTTGATCATGAAAATGATAAACGCTTAGAATTTTATTTAATAGTTTTATCGATTTAATATGAAACTTAAGAACAACCAATTTTCAAATGATCTCAGAATCCAACGAAACAAATTTTATTGAATCCGTAATGATTAATTTTTGTGAGATTTCAAGTTTCAATATTTTTGGAGTTAATATGTGATCGTACGCAATTTAAATGCGTATCGATTCACGTTGTGCAATTATAAAGAAACTTTTACAAATGACCTCAAAGTTTGACAAAACCTGTTCCATCATGTCCGAAATATTTAAGTATGGTAGAATTTCAATTTTCGTTTCAATTGGAGGTCATATGGGCTAGTTTTTGCGCGAAACTTATGGCATAAGTTTCGTAAATATTAAAAATATCAATATTTCTCACATATAATTATAACCCTACAAACCCTGTACGCATCAACCTATATAGTGGTCAACGCTGTTAGACCGCCTTCACAAATAAATACATGGCCAGAAATTCGCGATGAATCTTCCCCTCAATCACGAAATCCATGAATCAAATCTAAGTTCTTCCTTCTGTAAAAATAAAGAGCTCAATGAATTTTGTAAATCCAATGGTCATGATCAGATTTGCAAGTCCCTGCTGATCGGAATCAAAACCATAAGTCATGTCAATTGTAGAGCTTTCAATGGCGCTAGGGGAAAGCGGGGGTATTGAAACTTAGACCGATGAAGGGCATGGTGCGGCGTAGGTCTAAGTCGCTGCCGATGACCTTTCAATGGCCTGTCAGCGTTTTGATGTAGGATTCATGCGCGATGAAGATGGAACGAAAAGCAGACAGAAGGGAACGAAGGAATCGGTAAAGTAATCGGCTCAGATTTAAAAGTAATTAAGGAAATTGTTTTTAATTAAGGAATTTAATAAAAATTCTATACTAAAACATGTATTACTTTTATGTCGTGAGCAGAAGCAGGTGTATTCGGGCGTTTCAAACGAGAGGTCGGCCTGTTGTGGTAAAACAAAGTAATTAAAATATTAATAATATAGGATTAAAGGAGGTTAATTTATTTTAATTAAATCGTGAACTAATAATAATAATTATAATTGGTGCATATCTTATTAGAATTGAACAAACCATGGAGCGCTGTAATCGTGGTTACAAACGCTACATTCTGGAAACAGTTTGGATGGTGTTGGAAGCAGTTGGAATTTCTAGTTAAAGTAAACGTCGGTTTAATTTAACTAGAACTGAACCGCTTAAGTGACAAACGGAATCAATATGAGTTTAATCACTTAGTTTGTCCCACTGATATTTTATGTAAGCCAGGTTTAATATTTGTGTGCTATGTATGTTTATTATTGGATGATTATTGAATATATACTTATATATTGACTAAACTGATTAAAATAAACATGTTTATTCGTTTAATTTAATTGAAATTAATCGTTATTTTAACAATTGTAACCAATTGAGGTAACTTATCTTGTTGGTCACGTTTATAATAATATAAACGAATAAAATTGATAGTTGAATGTTTGGATTTTTGTTATTGGTTGATTGTTGAAATTATTAGTTGAACTTTTTTTCTATCGAGTTAGGCAATGATAAATATGTTATCATATTGAATTTGAATAATTATTTGAGGCAACCTGTTTGGATGAAGGAAAAGACAGGTTGAAGGGATCCAACAGGATTGCGTACTAATATTGATATTAATTATCATATATGTGGAATATATTGGTTGAATGTGCAACTGGATGAAATAACCCTTATTTCACAGTTGAGTGTTTAGCAGCAATGTGGCCCTTTAATACCGATGATGAAATAAGGAATTTTTGAATTGATTTTAAATTGAGTCTGAAATATTTCAGACGTATAACTTTTTGAACGTTGATTGACGTCAGGCAAATCGACGTAGTTTAAGTTATAAATTTTATTTTTATAACTGAAGTAAGATTTTGAATTTTTTTAAAGCTATATAAAACTTGAAGTTTTATAAATGATTATAATTAGTTTTATAAAGTATTGTCAAATGATTACTCTAGCAATTTCATATGTTTTATCAGCAAGAAAGTTGGAAATTAACCTAAAGGGTTAATTATTTGAAATAGTTGTTTTTCAGAAAACAATTAAGCGAGATCGTATTAAATTAATTATATTATTAATTAAACGGGAAGCAAGTGATTAGTTGAAATCAGTTAACAAGTTAACCGATGGTTTTGAGTTGACTAAGTCAACTATTAATTAGATTAACGCGATTTTTAATTAATTTAATAAAAATAGTTTTAGTAAATGATTATTTTAAAATAATAAGATTTCATTAAAATTTATTAATGTTCTAATTAACTGTACTTAAGGGAAATCGTCATGTCGTTTATTATAAAGTTAATTATTATTGTAATATTCTTTTAAAGAAATTAATTATTTTCCAGTTAATAATGTAGTTAACTACTTTTATTGTAGTTAATGATGAAGCAGATTATTATTTAAGTAATAATTGAAGTGATAACCCTTTTAAATAAATTAAATTAAATTAAGAAAGCGATCACGGTTGTAAATAAGACTTGAGTTGAATCTTGAAAAGGGTTTCTGTAAAAAGGACTATAATATCATCCTAGTTTTATAAACTAGGTTTATATAGGAAAATTTAAATCAAGTAAGACGGTCTCAAAATGAGTATTTACTTAGTTAAGTGAAATAATTGAAGAAAAAGGAAATTTGTAACACCTCACATTTTGTGCAATAAAATAAAATTCAAAATATATGGTCGTTATAAGATTTGTATACGTATAAGAAGATTACATGTGAATATAAAAGTTAAATAAATTCAAACATTCAAAAATCAAATTTTTACGCCAAAACAGCGTGCGGGACCCAATGCTGACTCAACACTGTGTGTACGATAAGATCTGGCTAGATTCATCTGCGAACCTGGACTATTTTCTTAACTGGGTTCAATGCTGACTCAGCGCTGCGTGTACGATAAGGTCTTGAGCAACTATAAGTAAGACCTTAGACCTAACCCTAAACCACATAATTTGATGGCTACGCAAGAGCTCTGCCATTACTCTCTCTCTCTATCTTCTCAAATCTATTCTAAAAATTAAAATAATAGCCTAAGAAAATTATGAATCAAGATCTGGAAGAGAGAATTGACAGTAATAAAAAGATTATCCAGAATCATGAAAGTAAGGTAAAATTCTAAGATCCAATCCATTCTGATTTTTCCTCTTCCTTTCCCTTCTCTCTTTTAATGAAAATAATAAATCCATGGTCGTTAGGTTGTGAATCCGACTAAAGGGGAAAAACCATGGATGTTAAAACTGGATCAGATCCAGGATTTGGAAAGCTTACGAGGTGAGTGGATTTAAGCCATATCATTTTAGATAATGGTATATTACCGTTAGCATTCCCCATTATGACAAATCGGAATATGACGTGTTAAGGTGCCTAAACACATGCTAATAATGATATATGACATGCGGGAATGATTAGCATGATATAACGTCAAATTGTTAATATGAATCAGTTGAAATGTTGGAATGTTTACATGTTATAATATTAATATGAACATGTTGGAAAAATTCATATATTGAATTAGTTGAAGTGCTAAAAAGTTTACATGTTATGAACTTGTTAGAATATGGGTATCAACTATGACTGTTCTTGTTACATGTTAATTTGTCCTAAATGTATACATGAAATAATTGGAGTAAGTATATGATTATATGGTTCCATGTTAATAGAGAATTGAATTGGGGCATCGACCAAATTATGTTTAAAGATCTTAAATTGGGCTAGTGAATATGACTTAGAAAAAGGGGCTTGAAAACCTATAATGAAATAGGAATAATTAATAAAGAATAAACATTCCTAGAATTACAGTAATTAGAAACTGTAACCGTGCTTCGACACGTGGTTAGATTACACTTGTGGTAGAAGTCTGCCCGGACCCACCTGACATATCTAGCAACCACAAGTGGCAAATCTAATGTGAGGGGTCTAAGTGCATAAACATGAAATGTGCCAAGACACGAGGTTAAGTCCGACTTGTGGAAGAAGTCTGCCCGGACCCTCCCGGCATATCCAGCATCCATAGGTTGTAGGCTTAATGTGAGAGGTTTGGTAAATTTGTATATATATATGTATATATATATATATATATATAGTCGGACTGATAAACAATATTAATTAAATTAATGGTAATAAATGGAATTGAATGAAAGAAAGATACGACAGTAAATGATTTGGTTTAAAAGGGGAATGATAATAACCTATTATAAATAAATAACATTAATGAAAAAGTTGTATAATAGGTAGACTTGTCCTAGGGACAAGTGAATATTATAACTTAGGTTATAATAAACTAGTAAGGGAATGGGATAACTGGTGAATTGAGTTAAGAGACACTTAATTGTAAATTAAGTAATCAATAAATGGGAGAACCTAAAACCAGTTAAGAAAGGGGGGAAAATATATTGTACTTAATTATAAATTAAGTAATACGTAAACTTAGACGTCTGAAACCCGCTGATAAGAATAACATGTTCAGACTTGTCCTAGGGACAAGGGAAATTATAAAATAGGTTATAGTAAATGGGTAGAGAAACTTATTAATGGGCCTTAGTTAATAGAACTAAGTTAATAAGTAAACATCGATAAGTTGTATTGACGATGTAAAGTGGAATTATGATTAAATGAGAAAGGATGAGGAAAACTTATGAAATGAAATAAGTTATATTTAATCATAAATGGTAAGTGACATGTTAGTTGGAAAACATGTGAATTGAGATATATTTAATTACATATCAAGTAAAACATGTTAGTGTAATGATGAAATCAAACAAGAATATAAAAGAGATTGTGGATTACAGACCTTGGGCCACAATCTGGAGAATAACATGTTGTGGGCTTATTAATAAACTTAAATGGGTTAAGTTATAACTAAAATTAATAAGCAAGAGGAACTTGGTAATTGATGAAGAATTCAATGTGAATGGGAATAACCAAGTTAAAAGGAAACCTGGTAAGGAAAAGCAAGCGCGTAAAAGAATGTTTAGACATAGGGTCTAATAACATATTAAAATGAGGCGCTTGGACCAGTTCTTGTTTGTCCAAGACAACGTGATAGAGGGTTCTTGCTCTTGGCTTAGTAGCGAGCGGGAAACTCTTACCTCTACATGTCCTAAGGGGGTTGGTTAGGCAAGGGGGCCTGGACAGTCGAGAGGCTGGCCGTAAAACAAGGTGCTTGGGTACCAGTGTAATGCCACGGCGGAAGGTAGCCGTCTCCATTAGGGTTGTCACATCTGGTATCAGAGCTTAGGTTTAGGACTCCTATATAAATAGTGAGTTAATGTATTTGTATTTTTTTTAAATATAAATATTATATATATATACCTGGATCCATAGAGAAACCCATTAAACAGAAAGAGTATAATATGGTAAGAAATGGGATCTTTATTTTGTACACTAAGGGAATGAATATAGAAATCTGAAACCCTTAGGTAATTTGGGTGGAGAGTGTACAATGTACTTTGTATGGAAGGAAAGTGAATCCCATATGATTAGTATCTTGGGTTAGTGGGGTTGAAAACCTTATAAATTGGAAAAAGTTGAAAAGCGAAAAATGGATTAGGAATATATATAGTTGACAGAATTGACCCTGGGGAGTGTCTAGGAAAACCAAAAAGAATTGGAAAACCACTTTGAGTCTAACCCCATTGTTAACTTTTTAGAACTTGATATTATAACAGTTTTGGGAAAATGGTTTATGGTATTTTAAAGTTTTAATCCTAAAAGTTATAGTTTTAAAATATGTAAAGAAGTACACATTGAGTTTTAAAGTAAAATTCTCTTAGTAAAAAGGTGCACGTTATAGAGCATGTATAACTTGCTAGTTTTCTTGTTATATTTCATACAAAAGTTTTTAATCAAGAAAGTTTTGAAGTCTCTACTCTTTTGACAATTATTTTTGATAAATTGTTTAAAAGAGAATTTCGTTGGGTGGACAAAATAAGTTGTAGAAAATAAGAATAGAGTGGATGTTGGCACCTTGTAGTAGGAGACTGAATTGACCTTATAGGTAAGAACAAGTCATAAACCCGATTGAGAAAATAGTTGTCCGTATCTACTCCAGTTTTATGATTTGAAAAAATAAATGATGATTTACATTTTTTTATAAAAAGATGACATGTTTTTATGGTTTGGCAAAAGAAAGTTTTCACAAGGAAAATTAAGTTTTGACATTTTTAATTTTTGGAAAGAAATTTAACTGAAAAAGGGCCAAACCATGTTTAAAAAAAAGTATGGAGTAGATACGGATTAGAGCCTAAGGAAGACGAAAGAATTTTTGAGGCTATGAAGTAAATAGAAAGAATTATCTTGGAAAAGAAAATCTAAGATAAGACGAAAAAGAAAAGCTACAACAAAGAAAATTTTCTTATGTGGGTTGTGCTTGGATAAGAAAATATGAAATCTTTATAAATAGTTTCATAAAATCCAAGTACGGCTGGAAAAATGTATATAAAAGAAAAATGGAAGGTGTGAAATTTTCCGTTTTCCACCTTTTTCTAACATAAGAATCAAATTTAGGAAACTAGATTTTTCTGAAATTCGAAAAATAAAGTTGGTTGATAGGATTATGGATGCAACAATTGGATGAACTATGCTCTTACTCAGTAAGAGTGTGGAAAAAATTTGGATGAAAATATCTTTTGATTTTCAAAATATTGCATTCATATCGAACTGCCAGTATATTTAGGATGTGAGCATCATATTTTAAAAGGATTTTTGAAAATTTGCATACACATAGAGGTACCGCTTAGGCATACATATGTTATTATGTTGTATTTCATTTTTCATAAGTGCATAATGTTTGCAAAAATTGGATGCACACATGATAGATGTATATTATGTAAGGGGTTAATTGATTTTTCCCTTATCAAATTTCGGGGACGAAATTTCCTAAGGGTGGGAGAATGTATCACCAAGCATTTTATGTCAATGAAATAAAATATGAAAATATAATTGCATGTAATAAGTTCATACATTGAAATTAAGAAAAGATTAATAAATTACATGCAATAAGAAGAAATGCAATGCGATTAAAATGCATATTTAAAAAAAAATTGAAGAGCTTCAAGAATTTGGCCACAGGATTAGCGTCATTGTGTTCGTAGCGATTTTCTGGTCAATTTAGACCTATGGATTGCAGAAAACTGAGTTAAGGTGAAAGAGATACATTAAAACGAAGTATTGTAGCAAAACATGAGAATAAGGTAAAAGAAGGAGAACAATGACTACCATTGTTTCTAAACTTATTAACAAAATGCATCATAGCTTAGTTGGTTAAGGCATAGGATTTGCAACATAGAGGTCGGGGGTTTGAACCCCGACGACGACATAATTTCTATCTTTGTTTTTGAGAGGGCCAACTGAGCATACAAATATATGTATGTATACAAATTCAAAATTTGAAAGGATAAGAATGTAAATATAAGGAAATAAAGAAAATATATGTATATATAGAAATATATGTATACTAGAGATAAATTCAAGATAAGGTTGCAGTCAATGAAATATAGCAAGAATCAAATAACGGTGCAACATCGTTTGAATTTTGAAAAACAAAACAAAAATTGTGCATATATATATACATATATACATACATACACACACGCACGTAAAATGGTCGTTATAAGAATTGTATGCGCATAAGAAGATTACATGTGAATATAAAAGTTAAATAAATTCAAACATTCAAAAATCAAATTTCTGCGCTAAATCAGCTTGTGGGACGCAATGTTGACTCAGCACTGCGTGCACGATAAGATCCGGCTAGATCATGTGTGAACCTGAACTATTTTCTTAACTGGGTTCAATGCTGACTCAGTGTTGCGTGTACGATAAAGGTCTTGAGCACTTATAAACAAGACCTTAGACCTAACCCTAAACGTCATAATTTGGCGGCTATGCTGGAGCTCTGCCATTACTCTCTCTTTTCTCAAATCTATTCTGAAAATTAAAATATTAGCCTAGGAAAATTATGAATTCAGATTTGAAAGGGAGAATTGACAGTAATAAAAAGATTATCCAGAATCATGAAAGCAAGGTAAAATTCTAAGATCCAATCCAATCTAATTATTACTCTTCCTTTCCCTTCTCTCTTTTAATGAAAATAATAAATCCAAGTTCGTTAGGTTGTGAATTTGATTAAAGGGGAAAAACCATGGATGTTAAAAATAGATCAGATCCAGGATTTGGAAAGCTTACGAGGTGAGTGGATTTAAGCCATATTATTTTAGATAATGGTATATTACCGTTTAGCATTCCCCATTATGACAAATTGGAATATGACATGTTAAGATGCCTAAACATATGCTAATAATGATATATGACATGCGGGAATGATTAGCATGATATAATGTCAAATTGTTAATATGAATCAGTTGAAATGTTGGAATGTTTACATGTTATAATATTAATATGAACATGTTGGAAAAATTCATATATTGAATTAGTTGAAGTGCTAAAAAGTTCACATGTTATGAACTTGTTAGAATATGGGTATCAACTGTGACTGTTCCTGTTACATGTTAATTTGTCCCAAATGTATACATGAAATAATTGGAGTAAATATATGATTATATGGTTTCATGTTAACATAGAATTGAATTGAGGCATCGACCAAATTATGTATAAAGATCTTAAATTGGGCTAGTAAATATGACTTGGAAAAAGGGGCATGAAAACCTATAATGAAATAGGAATAATTAATAAAGAATAAACATGCCTAGAATTACAGTAATTAGAAAATGTAACCGTGCTTAGACACGAGGTTAGATTACACTTGTGGTAGAAGTCTGTCCGAACCCCCCGACATATCTAGCAACCACAAGTGGCGAATCTAATGTGAGGAGTCTAAGTGCATAAACATGAAATGTGCCAAGACACGAGCTTAAGTCCGACTTGTGGAAGAAGTCTGCCCGGACCCGCCCGGCATATCCAGCATCCACAGGTTGTAGGCTTAATGTGAGAGGTCTGGTACATGTGTGTGTGTATATATAGCCGGATTGATAAACAGTATTAATTGAAATTAATAGTAATAAATGGAATTGAATGAAAGAAAGATACGACAGTAAATGATTTGGTTCAAAAGGGGAATGATAATAACCTATTATAAATAAATAACATTAATGAAAATGTTGTATAATAGGTAGACTTGTCCTAGGGACAAGTGACTATTATAACTTAGGTTATAATAAACTAGTAAGGGAATGGGATAACTGGTGAATTGAGTTAAGGGACAATTATAAATTAAGTAATCAGTAAAGGGGAAAACCTGAAACCAGTTAATAAAGGGGGGGGGGAATATATTGTACTTAATTATAAATTAAGTAATTCGTAAACTTTGAGGTCTGAAACCCACTAATAAGAATAACATGTTCAGACTCGTCCCAGGGACAAGGGGAATTATAACATAGGTTATAATAAATGGGTACAGAAACTTATTAATGGGTTTTAGTTAATAGAACGAAGTTAATAAGTAAACAACATAAGTTGTATTGGCGATGTAAAGTGGAATAATGATTAAATGAGAAAGGATGAGGAAAACTTATGAAATGAAATAAGTTATATTTAATCATAAATGGTAAGTGACATGTTAATTGGAAAACATGTGAATTGAGATATACTTAATTACATATCAAGTAAAACATGTTAGTGTAATGATGAAATCAAACAAGAATATAAAAGAGATTGTGGATTATAGACCTTGGGCCACAATCTGCAGAATAACATGTTGTGGGCTTGGTAATAAACTTAAATGGGTTAAGTTATAACTAAAATTAATAAGCAAGAGGAACTTGGTAACTGATGATGAATTCAATGTGAATGGGAATAACCAAGTTAAAAGGAAACCTGGTAAGGAAAAGCAAGCGCGTAAAATAATGTTTAGACATAGGGACTAACAACATATTAAAGTGAGGCGCTTGGACCAGTCCGTACGTTTGAGGGTGAATAACCCAACGGGTTAAATCATCGAGGTGTTATAAGGCATGAGGGGAGCACACATTCATCTGATTGTTCTGACGACTCCAAAGGACTAGAAGGGGAAGCACACGACTTCCTAAGGTACGTAAGGTGCTCCTAGTAGTCCTCTGTGCGGTGACAGATGTCTTAGGCTGTGCTCGCAGAGGTTGGGTCTTCGCATAACTACTAGGTGGGTGGGCCTTGAGTGCGGAAGTAGCTATGCAGTCAGAATGTTGTGACGCGGTGACACCAGGGTGATTCGGTGGTTGCCTCAACGGGGAGGCGGAGGGTCACGACCAACAAGGATAGTGGATCGTAGGATACCCGTCATCGACAACCAGTGGGATGAGAAAAGACTAGAGTTATACCCAAGATACCATTCAACCTTCACTATTAGGGTGAGGGGTTGAGGGGAGACGCCGAATGGATGTTTAGATTGTTTATTATTAGGGGCATGTCGCTTAGCTCTTGTAGTCATTACCAGTTGAAGGAGGCGCCTATATGGGGTCATAGCCACCGTGAAAACAGATCCTAGGAATATCTGTAGAGGCTCTTAAGACGGACCTGTACAGGTATGGAAAAGCTCCCGACCAAGTTCTGTGTTCCTTGCATTGCCCTACCATGGAACTCAGTGCACATTAGAGGACGTGCGATTGAGGCATCGAGCTACAATTGAATATACGTATGGTGGACAGTCTAGATACATACATGTCGGCTCTGGGTGGTGTATCGTAGACTTGAGGGCATTACTCCGACATGAATTCTGATTCGAACAAGGTGGAAGTCCGTACGTTTGCGTAGCTAGTAATGACGGGTATATGCGGAACGTAACATTGTTATATAGAGATCTGTACGTCACTACGACGTAGGATGAGGGATTGCGTATATTTCGATAGTGTTACGGTGGAGACCCTGCGAGTGGGGTACAATGGGGTGTACCTTAATATTGGGGGTAGCTACATATATACTATATTAGGTTAATCCACTGGGAAGTAAATGGGTACGACGTGTATGTAAGCCTTGAGTGCTAATAACCCAAGTAACCTAGCAAATAAGAAAATATGATTGAACGGTATATGTAGGATTATCCAAAGTGTATAGTTTAAATCCAGTCAGCAGAACTTGTGTTCTGAACCCTTCCTCGTAACATACTCGCAGGTTAGATTTGTGGCAGAGACATGATAGCTTTGGATACTGGTTAGACAGTATTAATAATACGGTAAGGCTATGTTTTGCTTATACTATATTTTATCTATTCCGCTGTGAGATATTTTTTAAGCTCTGACATATTTTATGTCTCTGTCTTTTCTGCAGGATACCAGAGCAAACCAATCCGAGTTTCGATGGATTGGAATTTTGAAAAAAAAATCGGTCTATCACAAAATTTCCAAAAGTAAAGAAAGGTTATAAAACCATATTTTAAAATGAAATGGTTTAATGGGAGTTGTTTTAATATTAGAATTAATATCAATTTTAGAGTTACAAACTTGTATCTATCTCAAGATAAGAACGTTGTCGATCAAGGTTTGAGAGGTAAATAGAATAACCCAACTTGAACGATTTCACTATTATTAAGAGATGGTATTAGTTTCTAATGAAAGAAGATGTTGGAAATAGTTGGGTTTCCTTTTCTAAAAACACAATGCCATAGAATGCATACGACAACCCTAGAGAAGTGATGCAGGAAGTGCAAAAAAAATGTTGCTATTGGTCAAAAATGATATATGGCAACACTTTTTTGGGGTTGCCTTTTGTCGCGTTGCCTTAGAGTCAAAGGCAACATCTTTACTATCCAAAGGTAACATCGCTACAGGTGCTGCTACATGTACTAAATTTACAAAAATGTGGGGCCTAATAGAATCTGAATCCCGGTTTCACGGAATCTTGTTGTGCCACTAAAACCTGTAGCCGGATTCACAGAATCCTGTTGTGGGACCCACATGCATTAATTTATAGCAATATTATATCATAGCTACGGCAACATTTACCATTACATACTGCAATATTATATCATAGCTATTGCAACATTATATAACATACTACAACATAACAGCAATTAGCATCACACACTGAAATTAATAAAGAACTTTTCATTTAGAATTAACCAGTAACACAAGTACTACTTAGTCAACTGCAGAATAACAAAACATAGTCAATAAATTCAGTTTTACATAGTACTTACAAACACAGCCAGTGCTAAATTCATGTTTACATCAAACTGAAATAGTTTCAAATTAATATAGCGCGAGCCTCTAGCGCATTCAGTACCTCCGGTATCTATATGCCTTCAGTAACAAGTTCTTGAACAACTTCATCACTGCCTCCTTCACCTGCAAAATAAATCAGTTTCAAAAGTCATGCATTTCAGCAAAAGCCTTTAGTACAACTAAAGCATTTCTGCACAACCAAAGTCATGCATGCCTCGGTTACAAACTGATGCAATGCCTCGTTTATATTGCAACACAAAACGAAAGACATGCATGCCTCAGTTGCATTTCAGCACAAACTGTGGCCATAGTATAACTGACTTTCATTTCGGCACAAAGGCCTTTCAGCACAATCTATAGCCTGCATACCGCAGTTGCATTTCAGTTGCATAACCCAGTTGCATTTCAGCACAGATTTGCTTTTCAGCACAGAGTTGCATTTCAGCATAATCTATGGCTGAGTTGCAAACTGATGCAATGACTCAGTTAGTTTAAAGCATGAACAATATCAAGGAATGAAATAGTATGCTTGAGGCACTGCTTTAGTGTGATACAATTTGAAGAAATGCCTCTTTTTGCTTTAGTAAAAATTTAGACATGCCACGACTCGTTCAAGTACAAACTCAACCATTGCATCAATTACAAACCGACAAGATCATTACTGATTGAAGAGAAAATAAAATTCTTAAAATTATGTAGTTCATTACTGAAGCATCAGTCTTGTACATGATCAGCTACATACCAGCATTAAACTACTGAATTGTAAGAATTAGATTGATGCTTCAGCAAGCGGAAATTGTAAGCATTAGATTGATGCTTCAGCAAGCGGAAATTGTAAGAATTCTGTAGTTCATTACTATAGCTCATTATAGAAGCATACCTTCAGCCAACCATAAAAATAAGCAAAAATACATACCAGCAGTGTGTGTCTGTATATGATCTCTGATTTGCACAATTTGTAAGGGCTTTGGACTACAAAAACATGAAATTAAGAAGCCTTGTTTTTCACTTTGCTAGGTGGAAGGTGCGTTCGTCTTATTGGGACATCATCTCTACACCAACGAACATCAAAATCTTGATTTCCCATTCCATAAGATGGCTAGATATCATTCAAATCTTCATTTTCATATTCTCTTTCGAGTTCGCATCGGTCTTTCAGCAATTTCTTGATAACATTGTGGCAAATCTTATCAATTGGATCTTCTATATAAAACACTTGTTTTACTTGTGAAGCCATAACATAAGGATCAGATTTCTGGCATAATTGATTAAAATTGATACGAGTCAGCCCATATAAATCTTTCTCTTCTTGGTACCAACAACACTTAAATAAAACCACACTAAATTCTCCCTAATAATCTAGTTCTAATATTTCTTCAATTAATCCATAGTAATTAACTTCACCAACCAATAGATTTTGATCTTTCGAACTTGCAAAGCTAATACTTAAGGCTGTCAAAAATACACCACTGTTTTGTGTTGTACATTTGGCATCTATGAACCTTGTATAAAATCTGTATCCATTGATAACATATCCAGTAAACCGCTTAGCTGTTGGAAGAGGCCCCATTGCAAGTAGTTGTACTTCTTTTGAAATGTCCTCCTTTTTCCCAACCTTTTCCTTTAACCACTTCCAAAATTCTTCACTGTGTTCTCACTCTCTCTCTCTTTTATATTTTTTTGATGATGCATGACCATCAATTAAAGCTCGATGTTCCCTAAAATAAAGGCTTGGTGAATAAAAGATAGATACAACTTTGGTTGGATTTATTAGTACCCCGATATTTTTTTCCACCCTCCCCTCCCCCCTGCTGCTTAAACCATTAAAAGTATAATCCCTACTCTACCCTTAGTAAAGTTGAAACTGATCATACCAAAAACAATTCTGTATGAACGAGAACATAGCTTAAGTACAAATCATGCCTGAAATTCCTGAAAGTGCTGAAACTTGGAATTCACAACTATCACTACGTGAGGCCAGAATCAATAACATGTTTGTAGATTGTTTAAAAGAAACGATTTTGCTGGCAAAAGGATGACATCAAAAGTAGATTTTTTTTAATCTAGTTGACATCATATCACAAGCTATGCGAAGAATATTATTACTAATGTTAACCGAACTTGTCCACTTTTCTAACTAAATAAACCATTGTAAACTTTAATTGCATAAAATTCCATCTGCCAGGTTCAAAAAGGAAAACATTATTTATTACGAAAAAGGTGAAGCAAAGAAAAAACTGCAAGGAACAAAATAACTAATAAAGGATTCATAAAGATAGGGATAACACTGGTACAAAAAGGGGTGGAAAAAGAAATTCATGGGGTGTATATTTTTTTCCAAAAATACCGGGGTGAGGAAAGAAATTCGTGGGGTGGTAATAGACCTAGACAACAAATTTTCTAATTCTTCAATACTTACTAAAGTAAAAATAAAACTTGAAAACTTAACCAAGTAAACTCTCTATTTCCTTGTTATCACAATTTAATAGAATGTAACAGCGATATTCCTTCCATTGAGAATTTTTAAGATGAATAGCTTTTCCATCTTTGTTTCTTCTTGTGCCAATAGGATATTCCATATTCTGTGGACATGTTTCAAATTGCATTTTTCCTGCTCCATCGCTACCTAAGAACCTTGAACAGAATATCAAACATTCTTCTGTAAGATAACCTTCAGCAATGGACGCCTTGGGTTTACTTTTGTTGCGATCGTATGATTTCAGTTTACATAGATAACGCTAAATAGGAAACATACAACGAACATGTGCAGGCCCACCATATTCAAGTTCCTTGCATAAATGAACTAGCAAGTGCACCATTATATCGAAGAAAGCATTTGGGAATATCATCTCAAATTGACAAAGAATTTCCACACTTTCCTTCTGTAGCCTCTTGAGATCAGCCAAATCGATACTTTTACTCCAAAGACTTCTTAGAAATGCACCTAATCTTATCATAGGTATTGCAACTTTAGCTTTTACAGATTTCTTCACGGCAAACTACAGCAAGCAGTGGAGAAGAAAATGAGCATCGTGGCTCTTATACCTTGCAATTTTCCTCTCTTTCTTGTTTATAGCTGCACAACCATAAGGCAGTTTAGTATTCTCCAACACCGAGCAAAATATTTCTTTCTCCTTATTCGTCATTTCAGATATGGCAGCCCTCATCTCAAGGTATTTCCCATCAGTTGATAGAACAGGATGAAGGACCTCCCTGATGCCTATCTCTTGTAGATCATACCGAGCATTTAAATAGTCTTTCGACTTCCCATCAATATTTAGTAAAGTACCAAGTATGTTATCACAAATGTTTTTCTCTATGTGCATAACATCAAGGTTATGTCGACGTACATTTTGACTCAAATATGGTAAACTAAAAAATATTGACTTTTTCTTTTAAAGGAGATTCATTTTTATGCTTCTTGGCCTCTTTCTTCCCAAAAATATTTTCATAACCAACCAACAATTCTTCAATGTCAGTCCCGGATAAAATATCGGGAGGTGCTCCCATTTCAATTTCACCATTGAACCTTTTCTTATCAAACCTCCACTTATGTCTTGGGTCTAAAAATATCCTATGATTCATGTACCACATTTTTTTTATATATTTCAAGTAAGTTGAAGAAGTCTCGAAATGGGATACGGGACAAGCTAAATAACCATTCGTGCTCCAGCCGGATAGCGTTGCATAGTCCGGAAAGTCGCTGATCGTCCATAACACGCTTGCACGTAATGTGAAATTATCACCAGTGAAGGCATCATGAGTTTGTATGCCAAGATCCAATAATTCTTTCAATTCTGCGATAAGAGGCTGCATGTAGACATTAATGTAATTGTTAGGACTCTGGACAAGGGATAAGGGTTGAAAGTATCAAATTTTTTGTTTTCATGCATAACCAAGGTGGAAGGTTATAATTTACCAATACGATCAGCCATGTGTTGTGCTGTGTAGTCATTGTACGAAAAGGACTGAATCCATCAGATGCTACTTCTAACCTGATATTTCTGTTTTCTGATAAAAAAATGAGGATAATTGGCATCCATCGTCTTCCATACCTCGCCATCAGCTAGATGTCGAAGTCTGTCATCATTTTTTCGTCCCACTGCATGCCATAACATAAGTTCTGCGTACTCCTTGGACATGAACATCCTTTGCAACCTTGGTTTTAGTGGAAAATAACGCATCACTTTTGCTAGAACTTTGTGAATCCGCTTCTCCGAAGCTTTGTCAATAGCCACTTTCTCTTTCGGTATAACCCACCTTGAAAAACCATAACTTTTGCAGTTATTTTCCTTTTCATTTTCTGCCCAATATAGCATGCAATCATTTGGACATGCATGTACTCTTTGGTCATCGAGACCTAAATCTTTAATGATATTTTTGGTAGCATTGAAAGATAAAGGGATGTGGGCTTGTGGAAAAGCTTCTTTCATCAACTCTAATAAATCGCTAATGCAAACTCAGTGATTCTATGCAGGCACTTTAAAGAATAAAGCCTGATAATGAAACTTAATCGCGAAAATTTAGTACAACCGGGATATAATGGCTATTTTCCCTCTTCAACGCATTGATGAAAATTTCTAGTATCGACATATATTCCATTTGATCCATCAGAAGATCCATCTTCATTGTTCTGCATATTTCCACAAGTACATTGCAACATCTCATCGAGATTATCTCCAAAATTTATTCCTGCTTCACAATCCATATCGTTATCGCTTCTTTCAGGATCTAAACATGAAACCTCACAAATCCGTTTCATGTACAATTCAGATGGTCCATTCCAAATCAGATGGTTGTAGACTACTTCTTACAATGCCACTTACGATTATGACACTTTTTGCAAGGGCATATAATTTCATCACCTACCACAAATCTAGAAAAATTATTTCGAATAAAAAGTTTCACTCCATTTATGTACCCTTCACTGAACTTAGGAAGTTCTGCCCACGGTTTTTCCTCGTCGTTCATTGAGTGATACCTTAAAGCAGTAAATTAGGCAACACAACAATCAAATTAGAAAAATTGAAATATACATTGAGTGATACCTTAAGCAGTTAAATTGATGCCCTAACTGAAATCTGAAACCCAAACGAACACCAATTGAAGACCTAATTGAAACACCGAAGCCCTAATTGAACTTGAACTTGCCCTAATTGAACCCCAATTAAGCTTGTAAAGTTGAACTTTTAGCCCTAATCGAACCTGAGATAAGTGTTTGAGAGGTTGAGCGACGGAGTATTCTATTAAATTTTGATTGAAACTTTCAATATTTTGTTAGTTTTGCTCCTTTGTTTTTGCTTCCCGCCGTAAACATTATTTCACGCGGATTGCTATTCTGGCTAAACAATATTTCACGCGGATCGCTAATCTGGACCATTGGATCGTGTTGATACTGATTGATAATTTTATTCACCCGTCTATTGCAACACATGTTGATATCTATGCTAACACATTGTAGCGTGCGTAACAATAGACTTCTCGCCGTTGATCCTTGGGGTGATTCCTATATAGGATGCGGTAGGAGGGCGACTTCGGTTCATCATGTTCCTAGATGACTTGCATGGACAAATGTCTAACAAAGCATTTCCTTAAAAGCCATGCACGTTGATTTCTACAAATATACCAAGTTTGGTGGCGGAGATGAAACCTTCTCTTAGCTTAACACCAGAGCGTATTTGTAGACGTCAATTAGTGATTTAACGGATCTGACGATGTGGCATTCAAAGTTTAGATGTTCTCTAAAAAGGTAAATCGTGACCTCAAGCCTCATCAACCGGGAAGATGACAGAAAGCATGACTATATAGGTCATTCCCATTAGGGTATATTTGTCACCATCTAGAGAAATTTCATTATTCTTCTTTTTTCGCTTCTGTATCTCGCGGGAAACAGTCATGTCGGTGCCGACCATGGATGACAATATATTCGATACACTCAAGTTGAATGAGTGGTCGATCATGTGTGGTCGGGTTGCAAGATGTCTTGTTAAACCCTAGTGTATTTTCTCTAGAGTACACTTTCGGAAGGTGGTCTCATACCTTTTCATAGTTGGAAATCTATTCTCCAATAGGCGTCATGCGGTTTTTGATTATATACCAAGCATGTAGAGCGTGAGATGCAAGCGTTCTGCTAGATGGTTATTTAATTGTGTTTTGATAGGCACTACTATAATATCATTGGATTTAATATATCAAAAAAAATGTTTTGGGTTATCATAAGTTAAAAACCATCTGTGTTTATGTGTGGACTGGTCTTATGATTATCCTTTTTTTTCAAAAGGATTTTCTAAAGTTAAGCAACTTGGATGTTATATGTAAACCTAGTGAGTTTTCTCATGCTGGTTCTCTAGACTGATCCCTGGTGTTTGCAATGCTCGGGTCAGACCGAGTTTTACACGTTCAGGTTAGGATGTGATGAATCTCAGAAGACATGCTGGAAGATCCAAGACGTATTAGTATTTATTCAGTTGTATGTTGTATATGAGTACATGTTGTTATAATTGTCAAGTTGTATTGATTAACTGTTGTACTCTGATAAATGCAAGTATTTATACACGTTCTTTATAAGATTTATTTCCATATTATATTTGTTCTGATGCGATGTGAGACTCTGTGTTGTTGATCTTCTACTTCTTCTATTATAATATTTCTTTGTTTTCTCACCCACTAATTTCTTTCTACTAAGTATCTATTTTTCCGTGCAATTTGAATTGGACGTGAGTTGTAATTGTCAACTCGAAGGGTATGGAAAAGTCGGTATGTTACATTAGCAATCCTGATCGGACACACTTATTCATTTATTATCGCGGTCTCTCGGTTTGATTTGATTTGATTTGATGCTCATCCGTAATTTTGGAAGTGTTATTCTTGGTGGGCGGTAGTTACAGCTATACGTTACCACCAGTTTGGCTCTGCAAAACTGTAGAATCATACCCTGGATATTACCTCATGTGCCTTGTCATATTATCATGATCGAGCCCGCTACGATTTTGATTTGATGTTGTTGTGTCACGACGTATTCCTATCCATTGACTGTTTAATTGGTGTTTTGTATGAAAGCCTATGACAATGTTTATAAACGGTGTAATGACAAAAATATAATCTCGCTTACGCTATTTTTAATAGTATATTTATTGTAGACACTATTATAATAGCATATTGTATTATATAATATATAATTTAACGGATACCCAGAGGATGAGATTCTCAAACATTCTTTAAGTTACTTGTGCATTTCATTTGAATAATTCGCTTGAGTTGATTTAATTTAATAAGAATATTACTCTTGACTCGAGTGTTTGATTACTTTACGCTAAGGTCAGATTAAGTATTACGGTATTGAGATTTCACTTTTCAAAGATGGAGACTTGTTGGAGACCTCATTTTCATCTACTTGTTTCAGTTGTTTTCATTCCAGTCAGTTGTATTAGAAATTTATTGTATGTAGACTTACGGTGTATTTGATCATGTAACTCTTATATTATGTATATATTTTGAGATTTTATGTTTAGTTGCTTCTTGAACTACTATTGTATTTTATCTATTCCACTGCGATATATTCTACTTTTCTGTGTCTGTGATCGATCTGTGATTCTATGATGAATTTATATTTAAAATTAAGGAGACATCCTTAAAATGAAACATAATCAGAAGCGCATCCCTCTCCAAATTTACATGCAAAGCAGGTCCCTAATTTCTTGTAGCAATTTATGTTTGTGTTTTTTTTTTCCGTGCTACTACGTAGAAAAATTCAAAAAATTATAAACAAAAATGGAATATCATCGGCACAAAAAAACGTTGCAAAAATGTTTGTGCTTATTATGAGTAAGTACAGGCATATCATCAATTATTCACATAGTGTATTACAAATAATAAAATGGAATAAAACAAATGTAGAAATATCTGCACTTATTGTGAATAAGTGCAGACATGTCTGTAACTATTTTACAATATATTGCAAACATGGCTCGGTGTATGGAAAAATTCTGTTTTATTGCTTACTTTTCTGCAATTTTGCTTAAAGTGATATATTTTTCATTTGTATGCAATGTTCTTCAATTTTTTTTTTATGATCTTTCTACAATAATATGATATTTGTATAATTGTAGACATTGAATTGAAAGGTTTGAAACAATCAGCAAAATTTGCATAAAATCATGCAACATTTTTGATATAATTGTTATGTTTGCAATTTTACAAAAAATTGCAAATCCTGTGTTTTGGCTGAAACGTGAAATTTTCTTGTTTTTGAAGCCTTTTTTGTACTTTTTTTCATGAATATAAGGATTGATTGTATGTTGTATTAAGTTTTGAAGTTGGGTAGTTTTTACGTTGATTGTTCATGATTTTTTGATAGTTTTTGAAAAACAATGATCTAATTTATAAAGTTTTAAGATAGTAAGTTTGTGTGTATTTTAAAACTTAACATGAACCTTAACCAAACCATCCTTTATATTTGAACCCATAGCAGTAAAAATCTGTTATTTCGAACTATTTGAGTTGACTTTATTACCGATTTAAATAGGCATTTTTATGATTCTATTTTAGTATACCAAGAATAATGAATAAAGATGTCAGAAATGAAGCAAACTAAAACATTTAAAACATTTTAAATAAAATACATACATCATATTGAATTATAACTCCAAGAAAAAGCAGAACGCGATAACATATCCACCTAGGTAGTTGTTGTGGGTGATATCTCTAATTGTGTTGTCGTTATTGAATTGAAAGTAAGAAATTGAATTTTGGAATGTTTTTAAGCATTTATGAATCAGTTGACGATGATGAGTGAAATTAAGATTTTTGTTGACGATGATGAGTGAAATTAAGATTTTAGAGGAGTTTGGAGAGAAAGAACAACTATATTTTATTAATCAAAAAATGAGAATGAGAGAGATGCATATAGTTCTAGTGGAAACTGCAAGAGTATTTCATGAATTTTTAAAAGTATGTGAAAGTCAATGCATTGAATTTACTTTATTAGTACAGTAAGCAACAATATATCAATATCATTAGACGTTAATTATATCAGTGATAACCGTTGCATGTAGTATGTTATGTGCTATAAAAAGCAACCATGTACCTATGGATTGTAGTTGGCACAAACGCATAGGAGACTATTTTACCACACTACTTGATGCCAATAGGATTAGATCATTTCTTCCATAATTTGATGGATTTCTTTAGATTACATATCGTTTATGCGTTAACCTTTTATCTAATATATATAAACTCCTGTAAAGAGAGGACAGCCGGACTGCACACATATACCCTTCTTAAAATAAGAAACAAACAAATAAATAAATAACAGTTCAGTGCCATTTAATAACATTATTTATCATTTCATCTGAAGTTGGTTCATTTATCGTGTTTGATTCATCTATTCTATACCAGATTGTTAACTTAGGAAATGACCATGGATAATAGCATTTGCTGTGTTCATTTAATACGATCGTGTTCGCATTGTACATACAATATGTTTACCATGCATGATTTTCGTATCATTTTATTCAAGCATCTTTTGATCATTTAGCTTCCACAAGTCGCATCGCTAAATCAAGAACAAACTGGCATACATAATATAAAACGGATGATAGAGTGATCAAACAATACTCGACCGCTTGACTAGGCTGAGGTTTAAGATCTACATGGCAAATAAGCACCCCATCATTTCAATTTAACATGTTAAAACTCACAAGGACAACAAAATAGAGAAAAACTTGAACGTCCAAATACACGATTTGCAGTGGGAAATTATCAAAAGCAATGGCGATATGAAACACGTATGCAATCAGAATTCTCGAGCTAGAAGAAAGTGCCTTCAGGGGGCTGAACTAGTTTACGGTTGTGAGATGCAGACATCTCCTTCTTCAACTGCGTCAATATCGTCTCCATCGTGTACTCCCTCTGCCAATTTGCTAGCATGCTAAATTTCTTTGGCTCTACCTACGATGTTGACATCCAGTTAATTGTACATGATTACAATGAATTTATAGCAATGATTGATTTGTATGAACTATAGCCTTGTAAAATGATTAGACAACCAATCATGGTGTACATGCATGGAAAGGAAGATGTATTGTATGTTTTTGTGCACCTATATATGGTTCAAGCATATGTTTGTTTGTTGTACATTTGCACTAAATAGGTTTGCAGCGTTTTATTGCTGCCAGTAATTAAAGCTTATTTTAACAGCAAGTATAGAGATGATTACCACTCCAGTCTCATGGTTAACGCAGGTCATATTTACTCGAGAGTGGAATCGGACAGTGGGTGGTTTTTCAGGATAATCCTTGTCACAAAACAACTTCAACTGGTAGATGCGTCCTTCGTGTACTGTCTGAAAACCAAATCAAATGGAAATCACAAGACAATCATCGCATAATTCGTGAGTTTTAGAAAATATAGATGTAGGGGGAAAGAGAAAATAAGTACATTGTGTGGGCCAATTATTGTGCCTGTCCATGATCGCATGTAGATGTCATCTCCATCATCCATTCCATAGCTGACAGTCCCATCACCGATGCCTTTTTCACCTCTTTCCAGTTCTTCAAGCAAACGGAAATTCCGAGGAACTACAACATATTAAACATATAATGCTCTGCTTACATGAACCAATGTCGGCTAAATATTGTTATTATTATATGGCTGAAACCAAA
Organism: Allium sativum; assembly: GCA_030737875.1. Taxonomy (NCBI): domain Eukaryota; kingdom Viridiplantae; phylum Streptophyta; class Magnoliopsida; order Asparagales; family Amaryllidaceae; genus Allium; species Allium sativum. Next base: position 2,054,027 of record JASFAX010000061.1, on the reverse strand, counting down.
AGGCAATGCTAGAAAACAGTTTATAGTGAAATAAATATTGCAGTCATTCATTACACACAAGTTGTCAAAATGACATTTCATTAAATTGGTCAATTCAAAATGTCAGCAATAAAACCTATTTAAGTGCATGCTGAGTCAGAGAGCAAGACCAAATACACCAGTTCCTACACTTCTTTTCAACCATTCAGGTAAAATAAAACATAAAGAATGGAGAATTTATTCTAATCCGAAACTGATGAGACTAACCTAACAGAATGTGTTATGTGGTACATTTCCAAACTGCCTTGGTGATAACAAATTCATTTTCCAAACTGCTATGGTGATAACAAATTCCGACTATTTGGCCTCAGTAAGCGGTGTGAACTCTTCAATTGACTAAATATCTACTTCTTTGATCTTTCACTAAAATTAAATTGAAAAAAGCCTACCCTGTTCAATCATTTCAGAGTGTTGATCACATACATGGAACTGCACAACTCCCAAACTAGAGAGGCATGCAGCAAAATAAATCAAAATAAACATTCAGAATCTGAAATCTTTCCACATTCATATCCGAAATCTGTTGATATGCATAAGTTAGTATTTGCATCCGAAAATTATTCATTCAACTTTTCACGATGTAGTAGTTGAGATTACGGGTACTTCACTACATAAAATATCATTATATGATGTTTTATCGTAATAATTCGTGTTTTTCATGTATGAATGAACATTTACCAACAAAAATTATTGATTATTATTGTTGTTGCTGTTGTTGTTGCAGTATTTTTATTTTTTTCGTATTCATGTTAGCATTATTTTCTTATGTATTGTTGGATCAAAAGATTTCATTTATCCTTTTGACTTTATTAATTATGAGCAGAACAAATAAACATACAACATTCCACCGTATCCATGGATACAGATATCCGATATACAATTTTTTTTGATTTCGAATAGGACGCAGATATGCATCCGCACGCGCGCGCGCGCATGTCTTGACATCTACATGGCTATCACTGGTATTCAGGGGTGAATATAGAATTCTTCAGAATGGGCATAGTATAAATATGAAGGGACAATTTCCTTGTTAAAAATATTTGCAGTCTAAATATTAAGGTTTGAGAAATCGGCCGGTACCCCGAAATTTCTCGGGTACCGTACTGGTGCCGGTCAACAGTGAGTCAAAATTAGGGTTAAAATTCGGTTTCACCAATCAAGTAAAAAAGAAGCGAAGTGTGAAATCGACGTAAGAGAAAGAAGAAAAAAGTAAATCAGCAGTACATTGATTAACGACAGCGAAGCTGAGGACGTACTGAAGAATCGAAGCGAAGTCGACTTAAGAGGCCTTCAGGCGGATCGAAATAGAGCGAGCGGTGCCCTAGTTTACTTTTGGTTTCCATCATTGACTTTGGGTTTCTGGATTGCCAATTAGGGCAGAGAAATAACAGAGTATATTGAATTGGGCTGGCTTTATTTTGGGCTGTTAAACATTTTTAGTTTGTAGCATTTTATCATTGGCTTTTTATGCTCAGTAGGGAAATAAATAAGCATGCAAGTTTATTTAGGAACAAAAGTTAATTTTATATGGCATTTTATTTTGGGTATTAGCTTTGATTTGACGAAAAAGCGAATGAGTTTTGACTTTTGTTTTACGAGTTTTGTAAGAAAGCACTGAAAGTCAAAATCTAAACCGAAACCGAAACAAAACCGAAACTTTCGAAATTTATGAAATCATCCGAAACTAATAAAATTTCAAATGACTGAAATCGAGACCAAAACCGAATTCTCGAACCTTGCTAAATATAGACAATGCTACCAATTCAAAATTTGACATCACTGACCAGTGACCATCATGAATAAAATATAGAATGGTCTATACACGTACAGCGGTACACTTTAGTTTGCTGAGGACAAGAACGGTATAATGATAAGACGTGGTATGAGTTGCCACAGCTTTTAGGTTCGATTCCTAAGCATACATATTAATCAAAATTCAAAATGAGCAAATACACAAAAACATTCCAAAATATATACTAAAAAAACAAATAATACTGTTGTTACTAAATACGTTTTATCGTCATTTGCCATAAAATATATTACGGGTAAAAGGAAAGTTAAGTATTTCATTATGGCGCATAGTCTCTTTTAGCAACATAAACACAAAATTGCTTGGTTAATAAAATGGCTAGCATTATAGACTGTTCAGCTTTGATTTCGGGAGCCACAAAAAAGTTAATGGATAATAAAGTAATTCACAAGTCCTTTCTTACAAACAATATTTCCTCCACTTCGATGTCCATGATTGTTATTCTTCCTTCTATTGTAACCCCAGTTTTCAAATCAACGGATTGCCCCTGAAATCTAAATTTTGATTATAAAACAAAAAGCAATAAGCGGTCCTTGCCTCCCCATGAATCCACTAATGCAAGTGATGCATTATCACTAGCCAAGTATGAAACTTTCCTATTCTTCCATTCTTTAGTATGTTGTGCCTGACGTACAGGATAAACATTTGATGTTTGAGCTAAACAAGGGTATCAAATGAGGCGACAGGTCAATATGGACTAAACTTAATGTACCCAGATGTATGACTAAGCAATATGCTCTACTAAAAAAAAGTCGAATTATAATGAGTATCACAATCAACTTTAACTAACAGGGACCTTTTCCAATTTATTGAAGTTGCTACTATATAGAGCAAGCCATTACTAGCTGCTTTCAGTGAATAGAAATCATACACAGTTTTACATATGGGGGCATAATTTTGGCACATGAAAGGGGCACAGGAAGAGAAATTTTAAAGGGGCACGAAAAAAAGAATAATGAAAGAATACATTATTGTGTTACGAAAAAGATACATTATTGCGTTGCGAAAAGACTATTAAAAGGAGCATTCAAAAGGGGAAATTAATTATTTTATTATTAATTATGTCCGAGAGTACAAACTATTTGTGTTAGAAAGGGGGAATGATGATTAATAAGCATGGTTTTGAAGAACGAACCGTAGAGACAACATTAATGTTCCATGGTCGGAGACCTTAAATGTTGATCCTATTGCACCGTTAAAATCATGACAGTTCTTTTTTCATCAATATATCTGTGATTAAAAGTTAATGCAACAACTATGAATCGTTTATCGAAATATGAACAATTTTTTTATATAACAGAGTTTTAGTTTGTATACTTCTATACAAAAAATTTATAGTTTGAAAACTCTAATCGTTAATCAAAATTAATAAGCAAAGTTTGTATGCTTCAATACAATATATCTGAGCATTGAGACCAAGGCATACGAGATAGAATTGATATGCCTTAAAAACTACAGGCTTTTGGAACATTTCTCATAAAATTATATAAATTGATTGCAGAGGATCGAGGGGGATGGCAACTGGCAGCACCACCCGTCAACAACGGTCAACCTGACTGGTCTCGTCGTGGGAGGGGACAGCACATCTTTCGAAAAGTCGTATATCTCATTTGTGTTTGTATTTGAATTCAAACAACAAACAGTTATGACATTTGTGACCAATGGGCTGTAGTGCATGCATGACGTTAAATTTTAAGATAAATTGAAATATCCAATATACATTATTAAACCAAATGTTAATTGTCATTATTATTGCTGAAATTTGAGGCATCGGACGCCAGGTCGCCAGCATTTCAATTTGTTTAGTTTTTCTCAATGGAACAAAATGGTGGGTCTTACTGAAAGCATTGGAAGTGTTGCTGACATTTAAGATATAATTTAAGGTTAGATATAATATCAGATTATTTTTGGCATGTGTGCCAACAAATTATAAAAAATATAATCACAAAAGATGTATATTCTCCTTTTAGCAATTCAAACAATTGTTCCATTGGTTGATGATAATATGATGCATATTTAGAGTTGTCTAAGTATGCAATATTTTTTTACACTTTCACAAGAATAATTTCATTTTTGCGTCGAATATCAATCAGTTCTATCACCTATGTATCGTAGATTTATCACTGACATTTCAAGAAAATCCACCTGAAAATTTGATATACAATTAATTATCAATGATATATCACCAATGTTATCCGATTTTAACTACACAAGTTAAAAACTTAGAACAACTCTACATGAATGATAATCGTCAGACAAAGAAAACAGAACAAAATGGATGGAGAGTGGCAATTTCATCATATTTGTCTCTTATGCCATCCATCGATATGAAAAATAAGTTTCGAGTAAGAATTTTGTTCACTGCACACATAAAACCTACTAAAAAATAAAAAACCTCGCTATAATTAAACAGCACTACTTGTGGGAACAAGTATTATGATATGCACGTACATTCTTATTTTCTTTGTAAACTGGATATACTTAGAAAAAAATGTCATTTTATACCAACATTCTTTTTTAGCAATTTTAGAAGTTATCATTTCCATCAACGGGAATTGGACGGGCATGTGATACCAAAAGAGTGGGTTTTTTTTTCCGGATGGGGCTTTATCTGCAACAAAGACAGGGTACATCTAAAAATAAATAGTAAAATGGCATAATTTTTTTTATTTTTTTTTTCGTTGAAAATTGAAATTCCCCGCTATTTATGTCATAAAGCATAACGCTGAGAAATTTTAGCAAAAACACTTTAAATATTTTACCCTTCCAGTTGCATTATTCCTAGAGCTAGCTAGAGTAAACTTATCTTGTAATATGTGTCAATTCAACAATGACTAATTATAAAAGTCGTCTCACATTTTAATATGACTATTTAATTTCATCTAGTTTCTGACATGCAACCTGAGCTCCTAGGTGCTAAAGGGCGCTAATAAATGCACTTGAGCATTTTTGACCTTTTATTTATCAGTATTTTTTGTTATACATGTATAACTTTTATATCTTTATATTTCATTTCAATTTTGTTGGACATGTACGTGTTCATACTATGTTGGATATACTAACCATCTAAATAATGTTGAATATATTGCAAGAAGCTTCAATATCCAATTATAAAAGGACACGCAGACGAGAAAGAAATTTATCTAATATGAAACATGTAATGTGGATGATAAATAGAACATGGCAATTCCCATTTCACACCATCCACGCAAAGTCTATTATTTGTGAGCTACACATTGGAATACAATGCAAATATTATTGGGTTTTATTAGCCACTTTGCCTACAACAAAATAATGGTATATTCTCAGTCTTGTAAAGTCAATGGATCATGACTTCAAACATAAATGGAACTTTTTTCTGAATTTCAATGGATGTGTACATATCAATAATATTTGCATACATGCAAGATGCATTTGACCACGTTATATAAGTTAACTGTGGAAATATGCAAAACCATAGTGTCTAGGACTAACCATCTTTTTGTGTGCTTGTATATGTCGTTATAATCGACCAACATCTAACTCACTCAAGTATTCCAACATTGATTCAACTGTCTATACTAGTTTTAGCTGCAATCTCGCAAATGTTCTAAATGCACATTAAGGGACAAACTTATGTTTGACATGTATGCCTCGGTCGGATTCGGAAGTAGACTATCTAACATACCGTTTGAGGTTATGAAAAACCAGGTTTGGTAAGACGGGCGATAGAGGAATTGGACAGGAATATCCTGGTTTCAACTGCAATAGAACAGCTGCATTACCTCCCGCTCACTTCGCTTGCCTTTTTTTTTTCCACAACAGAAGGAAATAACCTCCATCCAGAGAAGCTGCATCTTAAATGGACAGATCCGATCCACCTTATTCCTCCAAGCTTTCCTCCGAGGAAGGCCCAAGCAATGACCAGCTCATTCACCATAATTTGGTTGGGGCACGGCAGGTATTAAACATCTAAGTGTGAGCCAACCTCAGCGGCTTCCAGTTATATTTGGCCTAGGAGTTGAAGGGAAAGCTTAGCTGATCAAATACCAAGATCACGGAGAACTTGGACTGTCAATCCGAGGAGAGTGAAGATGACGAAGATGTGGCACCAGAAAAGGCATTTTGTAATCCTCGCCTTTTCACTGAGATTTTCCTACCCGCTAACTGGAGATGAGCGTACGAACTGCCCAATGTAATCATGACATTGTAGGTGCTTGCAACCAGAACATTACAATGATTGATGTATTTGTTCGCATCTAACTTGAGACATGAATGTGTATCTGTTTATTTATTAATTAGTTAACCATCTGTTCATAAACATGGTCAAACAAAGGGTATTTACAACATCAAATTCATTCACTACATCAACTAAAAAAATATGTTCACTTTATTCATTAAAATTGCCTGCAACATATACTTGGATGTAACCGTTGGATTCATTCATTGTAGTACAAAATCAAGTAAGCTAACCGATCAGCTAACCTCAATTTTAAATACATTTTTTGATAGAGCCATTGTTGCCAAAAATCTTAAAATCTGGATTCTGTTTTATCTGTCCCATTACGATTAGATTCTTATATTCTAATCTAATAAAACTATTATTGAGAAAAATCATTCAATCCATGTTGACAAGAAATATCAAGATGTTTACATGTCATGAATAAACAATCCAAATTTTTTGTTTTTCACAGAATGAAACAAGTGAGAAAATTCAATTTTAGGTATAAATCAGAAACTCAAACATCAAAATTTATTTCATATATACTAATTACTACTATGGAAAGAAAAAACGATGTTTTAATGTACATAAATATCATTTAATAATATCTATAGAGCAAAAAAATTAGCATACAAGTATGTATACATAATGAAATATGAATAATTGAATCTACGGTTCACGAAGTAACTCCAATTTCAATTCAAAATTTGAACTTTACAATTTAGATTTTATTCTGAAAACATTGGCAATGCCAATGACCACTAGCACACGGGTAATACATTAGATTGTGAATATAGAGATTCTAATCTGCAAATCCCCATGGCATCAAAAACTATTAAAAAACAATTTTAATGTAATCATTCAGTGGAATTATGGTCGCAAATGTTATTTGTTAAAAATAATTATCTAAGACTATATTGGTCTAGTAAATTGTTCCATTACCTTTAAATTGACAGTTAATTTTGTACGATATGAAAGGATAGCACTTAGTTATATCATGATTGATATAGCTATCATGAGCTTTTGTGAACAGGTATTCATTACTTCATTATTTGTCATCGGAAACATATTACGGTGTGATGCGATGAGAGTAATACATTATTCTATGTTCAACAATAGTCACTGTGAGGTGGTGTCACTTTGTGCATAACATACGGATTATAAAAAATTGAATTGCATATGGGGAAATCCTTCTTTCATGACCTATAATAACATGAAAGATACTAAACCTTCATTTACTTTAAGTAAACTAAGTACAACCATGTCTGTGTGTGTATGTGGAAAATTATATTTAGATATAAATTTTGACACAACAAATCTTGGTTACTAAATCTCCGTTTAATATACATCTTCCAAGTAAAAATATATATATATATAAAAACAACAACAACAATCAAGATTGATTGGGTTAAATACTAAGTTTCGTTTGTTGTCCTCATAGTCACTCCATATGTGTGTGCGTGCGTAAAAGAGGGGGGAGGGGGGGGGGGGGGGAAGGAGAGGAGGGGGGAGAGTGTGTGTGTGAATAACATACTAAAACTTCATCTAGAATAATCCCATTTCTTATTTCAGATTGTTATATTCCAAAGGTCTTTCAAGACAAACTAAATAACCAAATTATCGGTATTTTTAGAAACAAAAAACATACTTTTCAAGGTAAACAATAAGGACGAAGTCAATATAGCATTGCATCTCTACAGTAACAAAAAGAAAATGAATGAATTTAGATAAGACAGATCTTGCTAATGTTGATTGCAAATAGGGCAAACGACGTGAGAAAAAGGTGAACTTGTAAATCTACTTTAACTTGAAGAAAATTAGGGATTAATGTTATTTCATATATAATTTGTTTTTAACTTTATCAACCTTTGAATTGTAAATTATATGCTCATATACTTTATGATTGATGGTACTTGTGATTGTGAAGCAGTTTAAAAAAGGTATTAGCAGACTTTTATTAGTCTGTTATGCAATGACAAAATCGATCATCAGTTCTTTTACTGAAGTATATAGAATAAGTCCTGACTTGAAAAGAATTGCACCATGCATCTAGGCTCTAAACAGCTTTTCGCTTTTGTGTGCCTATGTGCATCAATAACTATGCTCACTAGCATGTAACAACCAGTACATGCTACAATATCCAATCAAGCACATGGGATATAAAAGAAGCTATCCATTATTTATATTTTATAATCCTGTCCCTCTATATCCTTGCTACAGTGATTTTTATTCTATTTTCTAAAGAAATAAAAAACATCAACTCGATGACTTTGGATCTTTCTATGGTTTTTCATCTCCCTGTTAAGTAATATATACATGATAAATTTATGAGTTAGAACGTGAAGGTATATGTTCTTACAAATGAGATTAAAACATGGCGTTGCAAATTGAACCCTATAAAAGTTCTTAACATATAAATCATATACCATACTTGGTAAGGCAACTTATCAAACTGAAATATGCACGAGTGGTCAACAATTTTAACATGCTAATTAGGCAAGATTGTCCTCTTTAAAATCGTAACAACTGAAAATTAATATAAACAGCACTAACAGAGAAATAACACTACATTATAGGTAGATGAGAAGCAACAACTGGGCTGCCAAGAAAGTTGGGCTTTTCGCGTAAGTAAACAGGAGAAAAAACTACTGAAGAAGAATTCGCCTCCTACTTTGAAATCACCGTCTGTTCAATCCAATGGTCAATACAGATATGGTGCTTTAGCAGTATCATTGATTTATCCATTTAGAATGCACACAGCAAAATGCTGCATGTCAAAATAAACAACGAATTTTTTTATTTTTATTGTTTTGGGTAGAAAAAGTTCAGTGCATGAATGATGCCCTGTCACACCTTAGCCCTTAGGTAGAGTTTTTATAACATTTCCTCCATAAAATCAATGTTGTTGATAACTTGTATGAATTAATATAAAAAGTAGCCATGACATATCAAAAATTCAACTTAGAAAATTCTAAGCTTCCATAAATAGCATTTTCAAGTATATTATGTATGTAATACACTAGTACCGTATGTAATATACCCAACAGCTGCTATAAAACAAACACATATTCAATAAAATTGAAGTAACACCCTAAGATGTCAAATATTGTATGTTCAGAAGAAGAAGAAAAGTAAGCATAAAAAGGCTCAAAAGTGCTCGAATGATGGATCAATCAAAACTACACATATTGAACAATCACATTAAAGACTAGGTTCTCTCAAAAAGAACACGTCGATGGCATCCATTGGTGCTCAAACATTGTCTGTGGTAGCATAGGCTGATCCAGGTCATCCTATCTTATTATCTGATAACCCAATAAGCAGAAGAGTCCATCTTCTAATAAGACCCAAATCCAACTATCGTTGTACATAACAATTCAACTTCAACATATTCCATTCCCTATAAAAGGAACATTTAATGATATGCCTGAAAATTTTGAAAATCGGATCATTTGAGCAGAATTGGAAAAGGTGATGTAAACGAAAGTGGTGTGAGTGGAGCAAAATTTTTGCAGCATTTGAGCAGAGTAAAAAGGTTGATACAAGAGGAAGAAATTAATTTGTCATTAGTAGTTAATTGGTTATTGTGATATATTTTTTATGTAACAAATATATTTTTAACGATAACAAGATATCAATCTATTAATTAGTGCTCATATTTATTTATTTATTTCAAAAGACAACGCGAATACTGTAATACCATACACAGTAGTTCATTGAAACCTTCATGCAACTAGTTCATTTTATGTTATCTCATACATAGACATTTCATTTAACATACTTCGGTGTAATGGTTCATTTTCTCTTCCAACACGCGTTTTAAATTCATAATATTCTTGAATATACTCTTCCAGAACAAGTACGGGTTCATCACCACATAATACAGGATTTTGTTCGCACCGTTATTTTCATGTGAAATAAGAAACAGCGATCATAGCAATGATTATTGTTGCATTATCAAAACAGGTGCTACCAATCTATCTGTTAGACTAAATTAAAAAAAAAAAAAAAAAAAAAAAAATCTTATACCAAAGGTTCTTTTTAAGCATAAGTAAATTTAAATGATAAAAGCTACAATTTCTTTATCTGATTTTGGATTGCTTTTTGTATAAAAAATGAGGAAAATGATAACTTACAGATCAATAACTATGTAGGTATTCATTTTGAAAGGATGCCACGAATCAACTTTATTAAAAACTTTTGCAGAAAATGAAGATAATTTGGATTGTCATCATTTAGAAATAATACATAAGATATTTTGTATAGTAGACAATGTCGTTTTATGTTCGATGTATGGAAACAATACAATCAAAAAGCGAGTATGCAAGTATGTATGTTACGTGTAGCTTCATTGCAAGTATGGAATAAAAATAAATGATAATAGCAGTTTTCTTTTGTTATTTCTTCCGACACAATATTAAAAATGATTATTTTGGTATCTTTAACAAACAACAACTAAATATTTAAAACTGCATTAAAACAACCATAAAGTACAGCATCTGAACTTCCAAATCTTTTAGTCGCTGATCGTTTAAGACACTTTGTGCAACGGTATAAAGAATTCACACTGCTTATTCAACTAGAATTTCCTATGTTTTTTGCAACCTCTTTTTTTTTTGAAGATGCTAGGTATATGATAAAATGTTTTTATTTCATGATACCAAACAAGGTGATGCGAAAGTGTTTCGATCGATTGTAATTCAAATGTTTCAAACTAAAGAAATCAACTGTCTATCTAAAAAAATTCAAATCGACTTCACATTTATATCTTCATTTTTTGAATCATACTTAGTATCAGACGTCAAGGTTGTGGAAATCGCTAATCAATTGTTTAGGCAGGATTAATCAAAGCTAGATGAGTTTGATAGCTAAAGCATGTTGTATAAAAATTAGTGTTTATTTTAGTATCAAATGACCAAAATTGAAAAGGTATGGTTTTATATTGGTTTAGGAGCAGCCAAGAGGAAAAGCCGTCCAAACTAGCACATAAATACTTATATAGGAAATCGAACTTCTAAAAATGTGTAACCAATGTCTACAATTTTGGTTAGATTCTTATACAAGACAGTAAGCATTGCTTAAGCAGGCGTAGGCGGATAGATATGTGTAAGCCCCTCTAGCGTTTAGGTGGGTCTAGGCGAAGACTAGGAAGAATTTTCACAGTAGAGTTAAACAATTTATGAAAAAATGTGAACATAATAAGAGGAAATGAAGAAGATAAAAGTGGCATTGTGAAGAGAAGATGAGTAAAGGGTTTTTCAAGAAGATGCTAAATAATTTTCAAAATTGAATTAAAAAAAAACTAACCATTGACGTCTGATGTGAAGCTCCCGTTGGACACCAACGGGATTTGGTCAACTTCCACAAGTGGACCTTTATCCCATAGGGATTGGGCAAAAGCTCTAGACATGTTTGGTCGCTTGTATCAGATACAATGAAGTGGCACATTTTGACAGCAGCTGACCTTAAATCCTAGACCTAAGCACTTGTAAATCATGCACACATAAATTTAATCTCACTATTCTTGCTTTTTTGTCACCTATGATTCTTTAGCCCCCAATTAATTACAATACTATCCTTTTGCAAAAATAAAAAATAAAAAGAAGAAGAATAAGAAAATAATGTATTTTGGCCATTGTAAGTTGAACGCCTCTACCGAGTATGATTCTTTTACAACCATCACATAGACTGAGCTAGGATATTAAAGGAACCTTGACGCTGGCGAGCTTCCACGGGAAACCAGGCCTACTTCGAGTGATGTTCTATAAAAAAGCTCATCCAGCTGAGTTTCTTTACAATGCCCAATTTTTTAGAAAACCTCGCTCAGACCTAACTATGTTCTCTGAATAACATTGATCCACTCGAGTGAAATTTTCTTAAGAACTTCCATTCACCTGAGTGAGATTATTAAGCTTCTTAAAGGACCACACTCAGAGCGGAAGTGGTTATTTACATATCATCATTCAATCAACCCATACTAGAGGATGATATTTGTTTCTTCAAAGCAACACTGCATCCAGGTATAAAAAAGGATAAATTTATAAAGTTGGGTGGTAATATAACAAATCCAACAAATATTACCCTTTCATCTGGATAACTGATTTAATTGTATTACGTAGTATGTATTAAGTAACAAAATAGAAATGGGTAAATAAATAAGAAAGTTCGCTAGCAGTTAGCACCACTGGAATTAGAGTTATGCAAATAGCACCTACAACTTTCACCAAGTTCACAAAAGTATGGAAAACAAAAAAAGAAGAAGAATACACAATGGTTATAAATTATGCATAAACACATCAAAACTCTGATTGCGTAAATAAGCAGCGAAAAGAGTTTTTCAACAAATATAAATAAATTCATAAACATATAGACGCGAACACAAGAGCTAAATCAAATCAAACCCTTGTATTCGTCATACATACAGATCCAAAAAGCAAGAATATGAAGAAAGAGAATAGAACGATTCTGTATTTTAATCTTACCGATGACGCTAGATCCGCCGGAACTTCCCATAGAAATAGATGATTGAAAATTTTCAGAAGATTGATTCTCCTGGGAAATGAAAGTCCGGTTATTAAATCAGTTTCAGTCTCCAAGCGCAGCGTCGGTTGGCTGCTTCCGTTAACAAATTAGTGCGCTGCTAAACGCATTATTTTGTACTTACCACACAATGAGTGGTATTAAATGATATTAAAAGGTGTAAAACCAAGTACTTTTAGCTTCACATGCAAGTGTGACCTAAAAGCATTCATGACTATCATTTATAGTAGGATTTTCTTTCGATTCGGTCGCCTTTTAAAAACCAATCACTAAATTAACATTATTTTAAAACTTATTACGGTCGTAGCCTGGTTTTGGTCACGTAGGCAAAAACCGTTATTTAGTGTACATGACATATGAAATGACGCACGAATGTGTTATTCGAGATAGTGGATTGTTTGATTCTGAAACTAAATAAACATGTTTGTGTTATTTGAGAAGACGCATACGTGCGTTATTTTAAATAGCGCGAAGTGAAAAAACAAATTTAAAATGTAAACCATTGTGCGGCTTTTAGGATGTCGTAGTGTGCGTCTTTTCAAATGTCGTTTTTGCCTGTTTAACAGCACCTACCAAGCTCTTTATTCTTCACTTTCTAACTCTTAAAAAAAGGAAAAAAAAGAAACCCAAAATCTCCAACCAGATTCTGAAATTAAATCCTTCATTAATTGTAGCTTAAATCATCAGCAACTTTAGATTTACGTCAACGATATACTACTCTTCATCATTTGAATTATTTCAAGGTATGAATTTCAAAAGCCTAAGGATTTTTTAATCTTAACTTTGAGTAATATATTCACTTTTGTGGTTGTAAATCAGAATGACTCCTAATTTTATTACGATTATATGCTATTTCGATGGTGAGTTGGTCGTTGATGATCGAAAGTGTGGAAAATACGAAGACGGATCTTACAAACCGGTAAAAGTTGTCAAAGGTAGTAACTTGATGCAATTAAAAGCGTCGATTACAAGTCAACAATAATTCACATCAATTTGATATTGAGTTAGTTTGTAACTGGCCAACTGATTCTGGTTATAAGGCAATCAAAATTATAGACGATGATGATGTTGAGCTAATGTATTTTGCCGCTTGTAAATCTATAGAGTTATTCGTTGTGAAAACGATTAAGTTAGTGGTAGAACCACCTACTACTCCAACACAGGTGGAAGCAGTATCTTTGTGTCCATCTCAACCGATTCCATCCCCAAATACTATTCCTCCTTCGAACGTACCACAGTTTGGACAACTACAAATGTTCTATGCTTATCCCCCGTTTATGATTTATACACAAAATCCTCATTGCAACTTTCCATATCCCACGCAAGAAAGTATTGCTTGCATGAGTCAAAGGTAAGACCAACTCGGTATTTTATGTAAACAACTTATATTGTGTTTCTGCTAATGTATGATATCGACAGTTTTGTATTATATAGTTTTGTTTCGTACTATCATCCCACGCAAAATATTGTTGGACCGTCTACACAAGTACTGAAACCGTTGCAACCAACGTCTTCTGTGTTACATCATATGAGTCAGAAGTAAGTTTTTTTTTTAAATGAAATGTACGACGCAAAAAAAGTATGAAAATAAATTACCTGTATTAAAGAAGGGAAACCTCCAAGTAAAGCGTTCTCCATCAAAGCAACCCTGGTAAGTTCCGTGTACGTGTATGTTAATGTAGCACTGCCTAATAATATTGCCGACACTGATCAAAATCCTCCAGAAAATGCAACCATCTAAGCCACGTGAGTCTTCGAATGATCACAAATCAAACGGAGCACCGTCAATGGGCAAGCCAAGCAGGACCGCCACATCATCCAAAGTGATGGTCATCTCACCAACTCTAAGATGGAATTGTTAGTACTTTTGTAATTACACAATTATATTACGAACAGACAGCAACAACAATCAACGTTAATCAATTATGCCACAATTGTCACGTCAAACTGTGTGTACAATAATCACAGAAAGCGTAACCGATTTGTGCACAAGACTGAAGATAAACAGAAAATATTCTGTTTCAGTAATGTCCGAGTCCAAAAGTTTTCTGTTTCCTTGAAACAATATTGCCGTCGTATGCACCAATCGACGTTGTTACAATTTGTTTCCGAGGATAAAACGGACCAACTTCGTTGCGCAGTGCCAGCAAACGGAGCTCTGACGAACTGAAGTTGATTATAGAAACCAGATCAGAGGATTACTTTGAAGAAGAAGAAGTAATGCAAGCAGAAAAAAGGTGAATTCTGTCTTGTTTAGGGCAGTGTATATATAGGCAAGGAGGAGTGCATGTTCGCATGCATTAGTAACCATCAGAATAGGAAAGGTTGCGACCCTTTAACCGCCCGGTTATTAATATGCGTCTATTGAGAATTCAAATGTTGTCTTTATTCAGCTAACAGACATTCCTTTCGAATTCTGGACTGAACGGACACACCTTCAAAATTCTGAGAAAAAATATTCTCATGTCAGTGCACTAGCCCAATCAACAACCGTCGGCCATATCCAATCAAGAGACCCCAAGAGCCCCAAGGCCCTTATCTTTGACATTTTAATGTATTATTATGTCATGGCCAAGCCCACATCCTCATATCATCCCTCTCCTTTCTATTTTACATAAGCTTACTTGGCTTCTAATATATTAGGGGAGGTTGTGCTAATATTTCTATGATGTGGGACTTTGAATGTTGCTATCTCTTCTTCTTCCTTATCTCTTCTTCTTCCTACTTTCCCCTTTCTTTGCTCATTCATTTCCAACAATCCCCCACATGAATGAGCAGTTGATCTTAGTTTCACGAATCATTTATCTCATCGGTTAAAGTAGCACATGGGCCTTGAACTTTCCTAATGATTACCTATTTGAATCATAGGCGAATCAGTAGACATAGACTGTCCTTGAACTGTAAGCCTTTTGTGTAATTCCAAAGTAGATAACACGCGATAAATGTTTTTTATAACCCTTCGTTCTCTGTATGTGTTCGTTTTTGCCTTGAACACCTGCCTGGTCTCATAAGTGCTTAGAGAATTTGGCCTCATAATTCTCTTTGAAGCGACGCATTCGCACTTACGTAGGTGATTCTGTAAAGGGCATTCTCTAATTCCTCAAATACAGACATCATTAAAAGTACTCATACTTATCCTTATTCAACATATAATGCACTGATTTATCATAGGAATGGTTTGTGTGTAACAGTGTCATCAAGTTTCTCTTAAACTTCGTTGTCCCTTTGAACCTAGATCTTGGGATCTCCAGTCAACTAGGTGGGGTTTCCATTTTAGAAAAACCTTTAGTCTGTAGGCCTTAGCCCCATTCCCTTCGATAAGGTTTGAACTTTCACTCTTGGCAAGCCTTTTGTAAGTGGATCTGCTAAGTTATCTTTAGATCGAATGCAATCTATTGTGATAACACCATTACACAGAAGTTGTCTTATCGTTTTATGTCCACGACGAATATGCCTAGATTTACCATTGTATAGTGTACTATTAGCCCTTTCCAATAGCTGATTGACTATCACAATGTATACATATTGGAGGCATAGGTTTGCTCCAATTAGGAATGTCTTCCAAGAAGCTTCGAATCCATTCTGCTTCTTCTGCAGTCTTATCTAGTGCAATAAACTCTGATTCCATCGTAGATCTAGCGATACAAGTCTGTTTGGATGATTTCCATGAAATTGCTCCATTTCCTAATGTGAACACGTATCCACTTGTAGACTTTGTATCATTTGATCCAGTGATCCAATTTGCATCACTGTATCCTTCCACTATTGAATGATAGTTTGTATAGTATAGACCATAACTCTGTGTATACTTTAGATATCCTAGAACTCTGATTATCGCTTTCCAATGATGTTTACCAGGATTGCTAGTAAATCTACTTAGTTTGCTTACAGCATAAGTGATATCAGGTCTAGTACAGTTCATAACATACATGATACTTCCTAGTATACGAGAGTACTCCAATTGGTAAATATCATCACCAGTGTTCTTTACCCAATTTTGGTTCATATCTACTGGTGATTTTGCAATAGTTACATTACATTGCTTGAATTTCTCAAGTATTTTGGTGATGTAATGCGATTGGGATAATGCACATCCCTGTGGTGTTCTCAGAATTTTTGCACCCAATATTACATCAGCCAGTCCTAGGTCTTTCATATCAAATCTAGAGGATAACATATCCTTTGTAGATGTTATTATGGCCTTGTTATTGCCTAGGATCAATAGGTCATCAACATAAAGACAGACAATGACATATCCAATATGTGTGTGTTTTATGTACACACATTTATCTGATTTATTTATCGTGAATCCATTTGATAACATAGTATTATCAAACTTCTCATGCCACTGTTTTGGAGCTTGCTTAAGGCCATAAAGTGATTTTACCAGTTTGCAAACTTTATGCTCATTTTCTGAGCTTAGAAATCCTTTAGGTTGTTTCATATAGATTTCCTCCACTAGTTCACCATTCAAGAATGCAGTTTTAACATCCATTTGATGTATTTCCAAGTCATGTATGGATGCAATTGCAATGAGCATTCTAATTGATGTGATCCTCGTTACAGGTGAATATGTATCGAAATAGTCCAGGTCTTCTTTTTGTCTAAATCCTTGGACTACCAGACGAGCTTTATACTTGTCTATTGAACCATCAGATTTCAATTTCCTTTTAAATATCCATTTATTACTTAAGGCCTTACATCCTTGAGGTAAATAAACCAATTCCTATGTATGATTGGACATAATGGATTCAATCTCATTGTTAATTGCCTCCTTCTAATAAGGGGCATCGCTGGAAGACATAGCTTGTTTATATGTCAATGGATCATCTTCTAACATAAATGTATAGAAGTCCGGTCCAAAGGTTTTTAAAGTCCTTGACCTTTTACTTTTTCTTGGTTCCTCCATTTGCTGCTCAACACTACTTTGCTGAGTGTTATTTTGTTCAACATCCTCAATAGAATAAGGAACTTCATCTTCCCTTGGTCTCTTAGGTGCATGATTTTCAGTACCATGTTTCAAGGGAAATACATGTTCGAAAAATCTAGCATTTCTCGACTCAATGATGGTATTTTCATGAATATCATCAATTTCAGATTTGTGTACCAAAAATCGATATGCAGCACTGTTTTGTGCATATCCAATGAATACACAATTAATAGTTTTTGGTCCAATTTTGACCTTCTTTGGTTTTGGTACCTCTACTTTGGCAAGATACCCCCACACTTTTAGGTATTTATAGGATGGTGGTCTGTTTTTCCAAAGTTCATGAGGAGTTTTAGATGTTTTCTTTCGGGGTATTTTATTTAAAATATGATTTGCCGAAAGAATAGCTTCTCCCCAAAAATTATCTGGCAATCCAAAGCTAATCAGTAAGGCATTCATCATTTCTTTCAGAGTTCTACTTTTCCGTTCGGTTATACCGTTGGATTGAGGTGAATACGGAGTTGTAGTTTGATGTATAATTCCATGCTCAGCACAGAATTTCTCAAATGGAGACTCGTATTCTCTTCCTCTATCACTTCTTAAAAATTTGATTTTCTTGTTGAGTTGATTCTCAACTTCTGCCTTATACTGTTTAAACATTTCAAATGCTTCGTCCTTACTTCTGAGGAGATATATATGACAGTATCCGGTACAATCATCAATGAATGTAATAAAATACCTTTTTCCACCTCTAGTTTGACACATTTTCAAATCGCATACATCGGTATGTATTAATCTAGAGGTTCAGTATCTCGTTCAACATGATGAAACGAGATTCTTGTCAATTTTGCTTATGCACAAACTTGACATTTATAGTTTGAATCTATATTGCATTTTGGTATAAATTCTAGATTAATCAATTTTCGCTATTTATCAAAATTTACATGCCCTAATCTAGAATGCCATATGTTAGAAGATTCAACAATATAAGCAGAAGATTCACTTTCATTCATTTCAGTGCGTGGTACAATAGCGGTTACATTTGCTTTAAACAAACCATCACACACATATCCTCTTCCAACATACACTCCATTCTTGGAAAGCACAAATTTATCAGCTTCAAAAGTCAATTTGAAGTCATGCTTGCTCAGTAACGATCCTGAAATCAGGTTCTTGCGAATTTCTGGAACATGGAGAACATCATTTAAAGTTAGTTCCTTTCCGGAAGTCAGTTTCAACACAACTTTTCCTTTGCCTTCGACCTTTGAAGTGGAAGAATTGCCCATAAAAAGTTGTTCAGCATCAGTTGCAATTTTATAGGTTGTAAACATCCACTTATTAGCACATATGTGTCGAGTGACTCCAGTGTCTACAAACCATTCCTTTGAGTTACCAACATGGTTGCATTCTGATATTACTGCACATAAATCAAGATCAGAAATGCCTTTCGAAACATCAGCCGTATTTGCTTCTAACTTCTTCTTTTTATGTGCATGACATTCGGCTGCTTTGTGTCCCTTCTTTCCACAGTTGTGGCAAGAACCCAGAAATTTCTTTGACTTCTTAGGAGCATTCTCCCATGTTCTTTTGTTAGTCTTGTCTGACTCAACAACATTTGCTTTGGCAGCAATATTCTGAGAAATCTTTTTCTCAGAATTTCTGTTATCTTCCTCAATGCGTAGCCGAACTATGAGATCTTCCATTTTCATTTCCTTACGTTTATGCTTAAGGTAAATTTTGAAGTCCTTCCAAGAAGGAGACAATTTCTCAATAGTTGCAGCAACTTGAAAAGTCTCGCTAAGAGTCATCTTTTCATCTTCTAATTGACGGATGATAAGTTGCAGTTCTTGAACTTGACTTATCACCGTCTTTGAGTCAACCATTTTGAAGTCAAGAAATTTTCCAGCAATGAATTTCTTCACGCCTGCATATTCAGTTTTGTACTTTTTCTCCAGAGCCAACCAGAGTTGTTTGGACGTTGCAAAAGTACAGTAGACATTGTAGAGGCTATCATCCAGACCATTCAGAATATAATTTTTGCACATGAAATCTAAGTTTGTCCAGATATTGAGTGCTTCTACTTTAGTAGCGTCGGGTTCGAGTTCGTCTACCACAGGAGCCTCTTCAGTCAGAAACTTGGCAAGGCTTAATGTTGTTAAATAAAACAACATTTTCTGTTGCCAGCGCTTGAAATTAATTCCATTGAACTTCTTTGGCCTTTCGCCATGAGACAGAGCCATTGTTGGTAGCACAGGCGCTGGCTGAGCAGTTTTCACCGTTTGAATCGGTGCAGAATCAGTGCTACTATTTTTCGTCATCTGCAACAAAAATATTGTTTCAAGATTGTTAGTACTTTTGTAATTACACAATTGTATTACAAACAGACAGAACCAACAATCAACGTTAATCAATTATGCCACAATTGTCACGTCAAACTGTGTGTACAATAATCACAGAAAGCGTAACTGATTTGTGCACAAGACTGAAGATAAACAGAAAATATTATGTTTCAGTAATGTCCGAGTCCAGAAGTTTTCTGTTTCCTTGAAACAATATTGCCGTCGTATGCACCAATCGATGTTGTTGCAATTTGTTTCTCAGGATAAAATGGACCAACTCCGTTGCGTAGTGCCAGCAAACGGAGCTCTGACGAACTGAAGTTGATTATAAAAACCAGATCAGAGGATTACTTTGAAGAAGAAGAAGTAATGCAAGCAGAAAAAAGGTGAATTCTGTCTTGTTTTTGGCGGTGTATATATAGGCAAGGAGGAGTTCCTGTTCGCATGCATTAGTAACCGTCAGAATAGGAAAGGTTGCGACCCTTTAACCGCCCGGTTATTAATATGCGTCTATTGAGAATTCAAATGGTTTTCTTTATTCAGCTAACAGACATTCCTTTCGAATTCTGGACTGAACGGACACACCTTTAAAATTCTGAGAAAAAATATTCTCATGTCAGTGCACTAGCCCAATCAGCAACCGTCGGCCACATCCAATCAAGAGACCCCAAGAGGGCCAAGGCCAAGGCCCTTATCTTTGACATTTTAATGTATTATTATGTCATGGCCAAGCCCACATCCTCATATCATCCCTCTCATTTCTATTTTATATAAGCATATTTGGCTTCTAATATATTAGGGAGATTGTGCTAATATTTCTATGATGTGGGACTTTAAATGTTGCTATCTCTTCTTCTTCCTTATCTCTTCTTCTTCCTACTTTCCCCTTTCTTTGCTCATTCATTTCCAACATGAATGTGGATGTCTCCGGTCTTCATCTATCGACTAATGGAGTGATGAGGTAACTATCCAGTTGGACGTAACCCAACCTGCATACTAACAAGAATATTGCACGGTCAAGTAAAGCTAGTACTCCTGGATGAGTGAAGGTCACAAAGTCAACAGATGACGTGTGATTTATGATCTTAACTGGATTTTTACTCTATAAAAAAATTTAAGCACAGTGTAAGAAATACGTACAAAAATTTGAGAAATAAGATTACGTCAAAAAAAGAGTAATGCAAAAACATACCGACATTAAATCAAAATTGCTTGTTCTATGCCTTTCTTGTAAGTATAGAACACTACCATCAATAGGTCCCGGTTCCGTCTCAACGATCTCTGCACAAATCAAATTTTAAACTACATAAGTGCCACAAAAACGTTGCGAACAAAACCACATACATGCTGAAAACTATAAGATTTCAACTACATGATCACATGAAACCAATTACTAGCTTATTCACAAGTTTCATCAATCATAAAAAGACCCTAGATTTCTAAAAAATAATCAAAAAATTGTAAAAAAAAATAAACCTTCTGGAGCTTCTTGGGTTGACGAGCTTGCCATGGTATCGATTTTTAATCAAAAAAACTTAAATTTTGGTGTTATCGGGCCGAATTAGGATTAGGAGGATTTTGGGTTAGGTTTTGAAGGAGTTGAAGGAGTGAGGAAGTGAAGAGGAAGAGAGCTGGTGCTCTCTGTATATTACGTCAGAGCGTCATTCGAGACGATGCAAACTTGCGTCATCTCGAATGCCGCACATTTAGTTTTAAAAATAAAATAAAAACAATGCGTTATCTCGAATAATGCACTCATGCATCGTTTCATATGTCGCGTACACTAAATAACGGTTTTTGCCTACGTGGCCAAAATCAGGCTACGACCGTAATAAGTTTTAAAACAAGTCTAATTCAGTGATTAGTTTTTAAAAGGTGGTCAAATTAAAAAAAATCATTTATAATATGGTACTTTTGACACAAATCCTTATTAAGGTTTAAAACACACGAAAAGACCTACATTAAAATTCATTGTAAATTAGGTCCCCTTTTTTATCGTTGATTGTTACAGACATATCAGCAATATTTCATAAAAGTTGCTAACATATCAGCAACTTTTCTGTATATGGTATAAAAGTTACTGATATATTAGCAATTATTTACAAAGTTGCTGACATTTCAGCAATAAATTTTCACTTTTTTTTTACATTGTATAAAAGTTGCTGACATATCAGCAATCATTTATAAACGTTGCTGACATTTCATCAATAATTTTTCCTTTGCTTCTGGAAAACATGGGGCGGATTTACAATGAAACTTTACCAGTGAAAGTTGCTGACATATCAGCAATTATTTATTAAAGTTGCTGACATATCAACAATAATTTTCTTTGTTTCTAGAAAATAAAGACCGGATTTACAATGAAACTTTGGCAGGGTTTACAATATGAAAGTATAATAGGGATGCCTCCCTAATTTTCACTTTATAATATTAAAGTAAAAAACTGGTTGATTTCAACAATACGCAGATTAAATCGATACAATAATTCAGACTGCGGAATAGATTTAATCAGCTTACTCATTTAGTCGAATTAGCCAAAATATTATTATATCATATCATTTAAAATTGTGGTATAACCATTTTATTATCGGTTTGGTAACTTTACCCTTACAAAACAGGTCAAATTTCCATATAAACATTAAAGAAAATACTATTCACGATTCTCACAACATATATGTGTGTTTACTATAAAAAAATCAATTATTTGAATGATTGCTGGATAACCTCCTCTTCTTAGCTCTTTAATTTAGTTAAACCGGTTACACACAAAAAAGAAAAGAAAAAAAAACGAATTAATTAGGTCGAATTTGGACTTTAGCCTTGATCCAAATTTACCGTTTTATTTCAAAACCGACTAAGGCTTATATCTGACAATAGATTTGATTACCCCTTATTTGTTATTATGAAGCCAATTATAATATGTTTGCCCATCTTCTTTTTTAATTTTCGTTTTGGAAAGAAAAGAAAAAAAATGTTTCCTTTTCAAAAATTATTATTAGATATGTCCATTTCAAACTAAGTACAAATATACATCACTTTTGGTTGGTTCAGTGCAATGTTGACCAAAACAATAGTGTTGCATGTTGTTGTTTTTTAATAAGATTATACTGACACAATTTGAAATTGAGCATTGTAATATAGAATACAAAATTGCACTAGTATTTTGGAATTATTTATAGTACCACAATTTGAAAATGTGCATCCATTCTATCTCTAAAATAGCGCAACCTCGCTTTTCTTATTTTTAATCTATCAAACACTAAAAAAAGCGTAATTCTCCCTTTGTTCACTTTCACGTGCATCATTACACTTGCATACAAATCGTATAATTTCGGTAGATCCGCTTTGAATACCTAAGCTAATTCACAACAATTACATTTCTTCATCGTATTTGTAAATTTAATGTGAAATGTTGTTTTTTGACTCGTTATAGATAATTGGGAAATTGGCAATGCGATGTTTGTTGAATTTTGGGGCGACATGCAGTGCGATTGTAGTACCGGCAAATTAATATTGTACCCAACATCATTTTTCAAAAATAATCACATAATTATAATGTTGTACCCTAAACTCAATTCAACATGGTGGTAGTTAAGTGGAGGGCCATAAAAGAATTTTGTGATGATTAGGAATTAGTTGTTTGTTGACCCGACAAAGAATGTTATAGTGATATAGATTATATTATCAAGAAGGGCATTGCACTAATAAGTCTACAAAACGGAATGAGAATTAGCTATAGGAGAGTGTCCCCCATTGAAATTTTGTAGTTGTAGAATTTCTGCTGAAGTGGTTTTGTGCAAAAAAAAAATGCAAGTTTTCAATTTTACGAATATCAACGATATGTGTCACATAGGGCAATGCATAAAACTTATTCTTATTGTAAATTCCTATAGTGGATATGTCCCTCAGTGTGCCATTAGAAGCTTGGATATACCCTTCAGAAGCGTATTGTAATGTTATGGTTAGAGAGATATAATCATATTATTATTATTAAATATCGATTCTTACTTGTAATTGAAAATTGCTAGTGAAACACTTTGGATCATGTTGGTAGATATCCAAATGAGTAGTGATGTTATTTATGCTATTGAAATTTATTATTTATTTAGTGACATCGTAAGTTGGTATTTATTTTATTGTGTACCAGCTACGACTGTATCTGAATGAGGCTGACTTTATTTATTTTAATGATGTTTATCCTGTATCTTAACTTATTATATATTACATCAAGTACAAGTTGTTAAATTTGTATGTTAGTTCATCTTAAATAAATCATTTAACTGAAATATGGTACACCGTATTTTTAATACAATCGTTTGTATAAAATGCCATGTGATGTATTCGCAAAGTCACTTACTGTTCACAAGAATTTCCAATTGACACATTTTAAAATACCATTATGTTATCTTTATTAAAGTATAACGTAGCAATTGTCCTTTTTTCATTTCTCACTTTACCAAACTGAACCTAAAGGGAAAATAAGCCTATTTTCACCAAAATCTCATTCATACCAAAAAAAAAGGTTGATTTCATTGTCATTTGGACGAATGTCTTGCACTTAATCTTTGATTTTCACTGTAACAACCCAAATTTCGACATACCCAATTTTTTTTTTCAATAATCCAAATCTATCGAAGCTCGAGTTGGTTTGTCTAGTATCTTGCAGAAAGTCAAAGATAAATATACCAGATCTCATAACAGAAATCTCACAGGGGAAGGGAATAAAATATAATAATAGGTAAATACTTATTAATGTAATGACACTATCTAACAAGTGACTCTAAGCTGCAGAATCTCAATCTCCTATCTAACCTGCGGATTTATTATGAGGAAGGGGTTAGAACAAAAGTTCTGATGAATGAACAAATTATACTTTCTATAAATAACACTACATATACTTTACTATTAGTGGTTCATATTTATTAGGTTATTTGGGTTTATTTCACCATATACTTTCGATTTTTCCACATAAATCGTACTCATCTACTCCCCATTAGATTTACCTAAAAAATCATATATATATATATATAGCTAAATGCCCGACATATCGAGATACTCTCATAGTATCCTCCTCGAGTGGTCCCCATCGTCTTACTACGAAAACATACCAGACCTTCATCTCCATGCTACGAAAGCATACTAGACTATGCTACGAAGGCATACTAAGTCGCCACAAAAGCGTACAAGGCTACGCTGCGAAAGCAAATAAACCTCTGACACTTCACCGCAAGGGCACCCTAATATCTGAGTTCCCCCATGGAACTCAGTCGGGAGCTTTCTACATATTTGTAAATGACAGTTTCATTAGGCCTACATTACAGATATCCAAAGATTGGTCTTTCTCTTTCAATGGCTCTCCATGACCCCACCCAGCCTACCCCCCACAAATGAAAGACTATTCAAAGAGCTAAATGACCATCCTAACATCCAATATAAACAAACATGCGGTCTCTCGTCCAATGACCCAATAGTAAATTATCATTGGCCTCCTTGCTTAGCTTCAGTCTTTACCGCACACGCTCCGCCTGCCAATGACAGGTATCCGACGACCTACTATCCTTTGTTGATTCTTGACCACTAAACCCTCCCTCGAGGCAGCCACCAAATCATTATAAGGTCATTCATCCAGCCTTCTAATTGCACTTCATAATTGCAGTCAAGGTATATTCTTAGATGAAACTATAGACTAGCCTCTAAAGGTAAATTCTTAACCAGAAAGTTAAACTTCAGCTTGGTGAATGGATTAGTTGCCGATCGAAGTGGTCGATCGTCGAAGTTGAAAAGCGAAGAGCGGTCGCCGAAGTTGCTAAAATTCCGAGTTTACCTTCTTTATTGTAATGTAATTATGAAACAGTATGTATCTTATTTTGTAATGTAATGAAATAGTGTGTATCTTCTTTATTGTAATGTAATGAAACAACATGTATATTCTTTATTGTAATGTAATGAAACAACATATATCATTATATATTGTAATGTAATGAAATATTTCATACAATTGGTTCG
The DNA here is from genome assembly GCA_030737875.1 of Allium sativum. Taxonomy (NCBI): domain Eukaryota; kingdom Viridiplantae; phylum Streptophyta; class Magnoliopsida; order Asparagales; family Amaryllidaceae; genus Allium; species Allium sativum. The sequence goes on along the minus strand of JASFAX010000061.1, from coordinate 2,028,165 downwards.
TTTACTGTTATAATTTGTCAAATAGAGTTTGTATGATATTTACTAGCCTTTTGTATATATTCATATCTATAGATAATGTAGATACGGTTTATATTCATATCTAGTAATAATTTAAATACATCTTAAAGTCGTTGCATTGAGATACGGTTTGCAGCCGTATCTATTTAAACTTTAGATGCGGCTTATAGTCGTATCTAATTCTAATTTTGATACGGTCTATGGACGTATCTAATATTTAAACACGCTATTTTTTGATACGGCTTGTAGTCGTGCCTATGTGCATTAGATACGGCCCAAAACACAGCCTAATTTGCATATATGGTGTAGTGTGCCTTAGAAACTCGTCGGCTTCAAAGTAGAATTCGCCGATATCCCTTGAGGGATATCTTTCTAAAGGTATCTTAAACTCAGAGTTGTCGTGTAACACCCCCACCTCCGCTAGGGTCACTCACAAAGGGAATGCACTAGGTTTGGTGAAGCATTATCGAGGTAAACATGCACAGAAATATTACAAGACAGAACATATACAAAACAGCGGAAGTAAAACAAATTTCATTACCTTATAAAATAAGGTCTAAAGCCTTTTACATCAGAATACATCAAAACCTATCTTACAATAGTAAAGACGCATAAAACCTTTTCATAAATTATTCCCCAAAATAAAGCGGTGAAGCAGCCATAGCCAAGAGAAGACCAAGCTATACATGATGACCTTCAAGCATAAGAGGTCCGAACTAAACAACATCATTTCCTCCCTGAAAACCTGGGGGGGGGGGGAAACGGAAGACAAAGAGGCGAAACAAAACAGGGTCAGTCATAAAGACTGGTAAGTCCTATCTACTTCCAGTATAAAAACAGGTAAAGGTAACATGACATGCATAAACTGAAAGTAAACATAAGAATGACGACAAGATAGATAAGCTAAACCAAGATAACTGGATGAACTACTGTAGCAAGATAAACTAAGGTATCATGATAAACTACGGTGTCAAGATAAATCAAGGTATCACATCGTCAGGTTTCTATCAAGTATACAATCCCAAGGTATCTATCATGTATAACATCCCACGGTATTTATCATGTATATTTGCTCTGCACCTCTCGTACTAGTATCCCAACCCACGTCATGTGTTAACTATGAATGTCCCTTGCCCAATGTCATGTAATGGTCCATGTCAACCTAATATATAGCATATGTAGGTTTTTCCCAACTCGTATGTTCCTTTCCATGTATAAGTTCAGTCCTTTGCCGTAGGCCGTACGGGCTTTCCCATGTAAACCTATACCACCTCAACGTAGTACCATTTTATCCTTAAAGTTGTTTTGGACTGCTACCCTTGATCTGGTTATGTTTTCTTACCATGAACTATCGCGTGTTCACTTAGGATTTATGCCACCTAGGACCACTAGGGATTATGCTACCTAATGAATGTTTCCGTGTCTCGGTTTGGGTTCAAGCCACCTAGGGCCACTAGGGATTATGCCACCCATCAACCACGCCCTTTTATCCCACGTATGTATCGGGAATCGTTTTCCATGTCTAGACGCACAAGTATCTCAATGTGCCATCCGAGTTCCGTGCCAGGGCAAATCAAGAAATACGGAACTCGGTCGGGAGCTTTAAGTCATCTGCCGATGCAAATATCAAGGTCTGTTTTTGTATCCGTGGCTATGGTCCCACGTGACCCCTCCCTCAACTACTGAAAGGCAATCCAAGAAAAATCATGTATGAGAACTACATCCCGGGCTCACTATGCCCCACTTACCTATTGGCCAACCTCACCCATAACTCGATAGCAAGTATATGGTCTGTTGGGAGTTCTCTGCCTTTCCGTACGTACACGATTAACTAAAGATGGTAGGTAGTCGACGACGCGCTATCCAGGGCAAAAACAAGAATCGTCGACTCCACGCTAATCCATCCCAGTCTTTAGGTCGCTCGCATAGCAACCAAGGCATACTCTTGGTTCTTCTACCGCAGACCTTAACCTCTTGTGAGCCCAGGCGGATCATCTGCAACCTCACAGAGGGATACCAAGAGTATCCTCGCGTCCCCCGAAGCTGCCGCTTCGTCGCCCAGTTCGTTGGAGCCTTTATCTAAGTCGGATAATTCGCTCCTCCACGTGTGTCCAAGCGATGACCTACCGTATCGGGTTACTCATCTATCTGTGAACTGGTCCAATTTCCTTGACTAAGAATTATTACTTAGTTATCCTTAACTAAGGTTTACCACTTAGCTTCTCTTCCTGCTACTCTTGTTAACTACGATTTTCAACCTAGTCCCCTGATCTAGGGTTTTGTCTAATGGGTTAAGCGTTGTCAATCAAGTTCATGACTTAACCCGCCTACGAATCATGTCAAGCTTTGGCTAAGTATTCAAGTCCAAGACCTAGCCCTACAAGTTGGTTAAGTATAACAAGAAGCTCATGACTTAACCCTATTCAATCATCAAGTCAAATTGGTTAAGTATTTGTTTATCTTAACCCTATCAGATTATCGTGTTAGGTTGGTTAAGCATAGATTATCTTAACCTCATCAAATTATCGAGTCGGATTGGTTAAGTATAGGTTAACTTAACCCCATCCACTAATCGTATTAGAATGGTTAAGTATAGTTAAACGGTCTTGTGACTTAACCCTACCAAGTTCTCATATTAGATTGGTTAAGTATGGTTGCTTAACCTCATCAAATCATCATGTATAATTGATTAAGTATAAGTTACTTAACCCCATTAAATTATCATGTTAAGTTGGTTAAGTATTGGTTACTTAACCTCATTGAATTACCAAGTTTAGATTGGTTAAGTGTTAACTTAACCCCATCGAATTACCGTGTTTAGATTAGTTAAGTGTAGGTTACTTAACCCCATCTAATTACCGTGTTTAGATTAGTTAAGTCTAAGTTACTTACCCCCGTCTAATTACCAAGTCGGATTAGTTAAGTGTAAATTACTTAACCCCATCTAATTACCAAGTCGGATTAGTTAAGTGTAAATTACTTAACCCTATCTAATTACCAGGTCGGATTAGTTAAGTGTAAATTACTTAACCCCATCCCCTAATTGTCTTATATGGTTAAGTGTCATTAAGAAATCAAGTCCGGTTCCACTTAACCTACCCATTCGTGTCCTATCGGTTAAGTGTCATTAGTCAAAATTACTTAACCTTTTCATGTGGAATTAATTAGATTAATGCACCCCAACCTCTCACATTAGACTTTGTTGTGGTTACTAGTTAAGCCGGGAGGGTCCGGGTAGATTTATACCACAACCTAGTCTAACCTCGGGTTTTAAGTGCTATATGACCAACTACTCACATTGGGTCCTATTGTTTGTAGCCACTAGTTAAGCCGGGCGGGTCCGGGTAGATTTATGCTACAAACTCAACCCAACCTTGAGTTGGCCACTTTCATGTTTGGTCTAGTGTTATATTACACTTACAACCCATACGTGTCTAGTTTCAAGTCCCATGTTTACCCCATATGTCATGTCCACATTTAGGTGTATCATGAGTGTCATATTTTCATGAAATCCCATGTCAAATTATCATGTCATAATCACGCTCGTCCAACCTACCCCAAATCGTGTTTCCAACCCAAGTAAAAGCGAGTCAACATAGTAAGGATACTATGCTACATATTGGCCTTAAAACATGCACGATGTCAAAAAAAAAAGGATTGGCCATAAACATGCATGATATCATAAGGGGGTTTGTCCTCAAAATATGCATAGCATCATAAGGGGTTTTTGGCCTCAAACATGCATAATGTCACAACGGGATTAGCCACAAACATGCATGATATCATAAGGGGGTTTGGGTTCATTTACATGCATAAGCCCCAAGTCATATTCATGTATATTTCACAAGTCAAAGTGGTTTCAAGTATTCATGCCAACATTCCGCAAGTAAAGGTTCAATCTTTCATGATGAACTAAGTTAAACATAACATAAGTGGCATGATTTAGTCACTAAGCATAGCCAAAAGTCATAGGTTCAAGCAAAAGAGGCATGACAAGGTTCATATAGACTATCATACTTAGTTTAATCTCGTTTTATTCCATGCCATCATTACAACTACCGTTTAGATCTAGAAGTAGCTAGATCTTACATAGCGAGGCTTAGGGAAAGATTATGAATCGTCTTGACCAAGAAAGGTAGCTCCTTTGTTGAAGAATCGTCATGAAATTTGCGTAGCAACGTTGATCTCTCCTCGATTTGGTGTAGAAAGCTTGCACCTTTTGATTTGAATCCGATTTGAATGCATAGTCTCTAGGAATTGGAGATGGAGGCCATGATCACTTGGCATTTGGGCAGCACTTCGTGGCATGAGTGATTTGTGAGGGTTTAGGGTAGGCTTAGGGGTCTTTTTATAGAGATTAGGAGTAGTTTAGGCCCTTAGATTAACCCTAGGATAGATCTGAGCCCTCAAAATCCGTCATAGGCCCATAAAACCGAGCCAAGACAGCAGCAGGTGCACCCAGGCCCAAGTGGTCGGACCACCCAGGTCGACACCCGTGTCGACTGGGCAGTCGACCTGCCCCCTGGGCGTGTCGACTCCCCAGTCGACACCCCAGTCGACCTGGGGCTTGGGCGGGAATTTTCCCGCCCAATCTGTTTGGCTCCAGATTTGAATTTTCGAGCTGTTTTTGAACTTGAATTTTTCTGAAAACTTTGACGGGCCATAACTGGGTCATACGAACTCCGATTCTCTTAAACTCGGACTCTATTTCGCGTATTTTTCCGAGACGAACGCAATGGCACAGCCCGTTTCCCCTGATTCAGATTTTATAATTAAATTCTGCCTTGATTCTTGTCCTAGCACGTTGTAAAAATCCGGGTTGTTACATTCTCCCCAACTTAAAGGATTTCGTCCCCGAAATCTCCAAGTTAGGAAGAACGTATCCTACCATCCATCATCCATCTACTCAAAACATCATTCACAGGCAACCATTGTCCTTAGACGATTTCTAATGCCATATGAACATATGCAAAACGTGTGTGTATATGCTCCTTAGCTAATGCTAATGATCAGGCCTGACTAATCTTTCTAATGCAAAATATGTTTAGTGCCATGAGTCCAACATGTATGCAAATAGTCCTAGTCATATAAGTACTATATGCGTGCACAAACATTCATTCATATGCAACATCTGCATGATAACACATTCAATTTCATCCATAAACAAGTATAAATACTCGTGCATATGCAATGTGAAATGTGACCGCATCAATCTAGTATCTAATGTGTATTCGCGCATCCACGAGCAACCACTTGCAACCATTTGCAACCATATCAATCATAACATGTTTCAAATACATGTTTACATCCATAGAGTTCTACCTAAGGTTCCCAATATAGGATCGAGAAGATAAACAAGACAAACTCCTTACGGGGTTTGCAACAGAAACAGGACCGAGAGGATATCCACCAAGCGATAGCATGCAAGCAAGCTCTACAGGAGAACCAGGGATCAATGATATACTCTTAAAAGGAGACATGATGCGCGCGTCTAAGCCGCATTTCCATGAGCTTAATTCCATTGTGCCTTGACCGCCTTTGACTTCATGATTTCGTAGCTCCTTGTTTCCTATTTCCAAGGTATGAGTCGGAACTCATTTCACTGTCGCCTCTCGTTCCTTTTTCACTTATTCTTTTCTAAAATACTTGGCTCAACCATAACTGCGTACTCATGATTTCATGCAAGCTTTCCAAAAATCCACTAGCGGATCTTGGATCTCGTTTACCTACTAAGAGGTATTCCACGCAGAAGAGTTTTTCCTTGAAAACAACCGATGCCAGCCATGTTGCCCAGTGTACTTACTAGGGTGATTCCTACAGCCCATGCTTAAGCAGAATGAACCATTCGCCTTATTAGCGAACATTACTCGATTGGATCAGAGATTTCCGATAAATGCATCAAGAGATTCTAGGTAACTAACCATGACAGAACTCATAAGATTACACGAGACTTCGAGGGTATTACCAAGGCAAGTTACGAGTTTAACTACCCTTCTTTCAAAACCGAGAATGGCATCCCTTACTGGATAACCACTTCATCCCTAGAATCCATCCATAGCTCAACAATAGAAGCATTGCTTCTAATCTCAACACTTGGCATTTACACTCTCAATTCCAAACAAGTCATGAATAAATGGACCGACTCTCCAACCAGATTTTGGGACAAAAGTGGGATCTTCTACCATGCTAGTACTAAGGTACAAGACTTAACTATCAAAGCAGACTTAAATGATGCGATGATCAAAACAAAGTCTGGACGGGATGATAGAAAAGAAAGGCTAAACCTTTAACAGAAACGATACCATCCCTCTTAGGTACGCTAGGAGTGAGAGCATACAATTGCCCTCTCGCTGATCTTGTCCTTGCCTTCCTTCGTGGACTAATCCATACCAACAAGTTGTTTATCCTTACGTCCGTGTCCTTTATCCTTGCTCTTATTACCCTTCCTTGTAACATGGTAACAGGCCTCTCGAGAACCACCTCCATCTCACGGAAAACACTTCGTAGCTAGACAAGGATTAGTCGCACTTAAAACTACTGTGACTACAGATGGAGGAAAGAAAGGAAAAGAGATTCAATCAAGGAAACAAAGGATAGTGCTAATGGCTTTTGGGGAATAGCCTTTAAAAACTTTTCTTAAAAAATGCTTCTTTGTAAACGGTTTTTCAAATAGTTTTCAGAAGGTTTTAAAAACTTGTGCCCAGTCTGGTAACCTTCTGCTCTGATACCAAATGTAACACCCCCACCTCCGCTAGGGTCAATCACAAAGGGAATGCACTAGGTTTGGTGAAGCATTATCGAGGTAAACATGCACAGAAATATTACAAGACAGAACATATACAAAACAGCGGAAGTAAAACAAATTTCATTACCTTATAAAATAAGGTCTAAAGCCTTTTACATCAGAATACATCAAAACCTGTCTTGCAATAGTAAAGAAGCATAAAACCTTTTCATAAATTATTCCCCAAAATAAAGCGGTGAAGCAGCCATAGCCAAGAGAAGACCAAGCTATACATGATGACCTTCAAGCATAAGAGGTCTGAACTAAACAACATCATTTCCTCCCTGAAAACCTGGGGGGGAGGACGGAAGACAAAGAGGCGAAACAAAACAGGGTCAGTCATAAAGACTGGTAAGTCCTATCTACTTCCAGTATAAAAACAGGTAAAGGTAACATGACATGCATAAACTGAAAGTAAACATAAGAATGACGACAAGATAGATAAGCTAAATCAAGATAACTGGATGAACTACTGTAGCAAGATAAACTAAGGTATCATGATAAACTACGGTGTTAAGATAAATCAAAGTATCACATCGTCAGGTTTCTATCAAGTATACAATCCCAAGGTATCTATCATGTATAACATCCCACAGTATTTATCATGTATATTTGCTCTGCACCTCTCGTACTAGTATCCCAACCCACATCATGTGTTAACTATGAATGTCCCTTGCCCAATGTCATGTAATGGTCCATGTCAACCTAATATATAGCATATGTAGGTTTTTCCCAACTCGTATGTTCCTTTCCATGTATAAGTTCAGTCCTTTGCCGTAGGCCGTACGGGCTTTTCCATGTAAATCTATACCACCTCAACGTAGTACCATTTTATCCTTGAAGTTGTTTTGGACTGCTACCCTTGATCTGGTTATGTTTTCTTACCATGAACTATCGTGTGTTCACTTAGGATTTATGCCACCTAGGACCACTAGGGATTATGCTACCTAATGAATGTTTCCGTGTCTCGGTTTGGGTTCAAGCCACCTAGGGCCACTAGGGATTATGCCACCCATCAACCACGCCCTTTTATCCCACGTATGTATCGTGCATCGTTTTCCATGTCTAGACGCACAAGTATCTCAATGTGCCATCCGAGTTCCGTGCCAGGGCAAATCAAGAAATACGGAACTCGGTCGGGAGCTTTAAGTCATCTGCCGATGCAGATATCAAGGTCTGTTTTTGTATCCGTGGCTATGGTCCCACGTGACCCCTCCCTCAACTACTGAAAGGCAATCCAAGAAAAATCATTTATGAGAACTACATCCCGGCCTCACTATGCCCCACTTACCTATTGGCCAACCTCACCCATAACTCGATAGCAAGTATATGGTCTGTTGGGAGTTCTCTGCCTTTCCGTACGTACACGATTGACTAAAGATGGTAGGTAGTCGACGACGCGCTATCCAGGGCAAAAACAAGAATCGTCGACTCCACGCTAATCCATCCCAGTCTTTAGGTCGCTCGCATAGCAACCAAGGCATACTCTTGGTTCTTCTACCGCAGACCTTAACCTCTTGTGAGCCCAGGCGGATCATCTGCAACCTCACAGAGGGATACCAAGAGTATCCTCGCGTCCCCCGAAGCTGCCGCTTCGTCACCCAGTTCGTTGGAGCCTTTATCTAAGTCGGATAATTCGCTCCTCCACGTGTGTCCAAGCGATGACCTACCGTATCGGGTTACTCATCTATCTGTGAACTGGTCCAATTTCCTTGACTAAGAATTATTACTTAGTTATCCTTAACTAAGGTTTACCACTTAGCTTCTCTTCCCGCTACTCTTGTTAACTACGATTTTCAACCTAGTCCCCTGATCTAGGGTTTTGTCTAATGGGTTAAGCGTTGTCAATCAAGTTCATGACTTAACCCGCCTACGAATCATGTCAAGCTTTGGCTAAGTATTCAAGTCCAAGACCTAGCCCTACAAGTTGGTTAAGTATAACAAGAAGCTCATGACTTAACCCTATTCAATCATCAAGTCAAATTGGTTAAGTATTTGTTTATCTTAACCCTATCAGATTATCGTGTTAGGTTGGTTAAGCATAGATTATCTTAACCTCATCAGATTATCGAGTCGGATTGGTTAAGTATAGGTTAACTTAACCCCATCCACTAATCGTATTAGAATGGTTAAGTATAGTTAAACGGTCTTGTGACTTAACCCTACCAAGTTCTCATATTAGATTGGTTAAGTATGGTTGCTTAACCTCATCAAATCATCATGTATAATTGATTAAGTATAAGTTACTTAACCCCATTAAATTATCATGTTAAGTTGGTTAAGTATTGGTTACTTTACCTCATTGAATTACCAAGTTTAGATTGGTTAAGTGTTAACTTAACCCCATCGAATTACCGTGTTTAGATTAGTTAAGTGTAGGTTACTTAACCCCATCTAATTACCGTGTTTAGATTAGTTAAGTCTAAGTTACTTAACCCCATCTAATTACCAAGTCGGATTAGTTAAGTGTAAATTACTTAACCCCATCTAATTATGTAACAACCCGAAAATCTGGGCCAGTTTAAAAATTTTATTTTGGCGATTTTAGCGAATTTTGAATATTTAAAATAGATTATTTTAAATAATATCGACGAGAAAATTTATTTTGAATATAATTCGAACGTTTATATTATATACGTCGTCGTTAGAATATAAATATTTATATATAATTATAAATAGAATTGAAAATGGCGCGGTAGTTCGATAATTCGATTTCAAACTTCAATTGAATGTACCGGGTGCAAAACAATCCGGATTTTAGTAAAACCAAAAACATTAGGATCTAATTGATAATATCTTTCCAACGAATCCGAAAAATCAAGATTTCATAGCGGGAATCAAAAGATAAGTCCAGCTGAAAATTCTGAATAGTCGCTATGGAATTCAGGCCCTTAAAAATGGAAATTTTGCAAATGACCTCGGATTTCGACGAAACCAGTTCTGTTGGGTCCGTGATGTCAAGTTATTGTTAGGTTTCAAATTTCATAATTTTTCGAATCAATATGTGAGCGTGGCAAAGGAAAACGCGTTTGACCAGTTTCAGTTGATTTTAATCGACTGGAAATTGGCCATTTTTCCAACGGTCTCAGAATTGGATGAAACTAGTTTTGTTAGGACCGTATCGTCAATACGAAACTAGAAATAATTTTTTTGGAATTTTTAGAGTTAGTATGTGGCCCCGGTAAATTGAAATGTGCTTTTAAATTGAATATATAAAGATTTATATTTTAAATTCAACGAAAACTAATCGTAATGATCGAATTGGCCTACGGGATATATCCCATTGTGCCCGGGATGGGGGTATTTAGCTAGGGGCGACATTCGTTGAGTTTGATTTGAAGTCCATAACGAGGTTGAATTTTAAAATGAATTAAAAGAATAAAATAATATATATATATATATATCTCCAATCAAACCTAGTCAACCCTAACACTTTCAAACCGCGGTCAAACCCGCCTCCTTCTCAGAACGAGGGCGGAAATCACCCCCAAATTCACGCGCCTCCACCCACGCTCGCCACCCACATCCAGGTCGGCGCCCCTCCAACCGACAGCCTTTCCTCCTCCTTCCCTCTCCTCTTCGATTCTCTCTCCTCGTGTGAGCCGCGTCGTGAAACCCGAGCCCCCTTCCTAACCCTAGAACCGATCGGAGAACGCACCGGAGGAGCTTCACCACCGCGAGCTTCTCCCTTCGCCAGCCTCGGCGTCGCCAACTCCAAACCCTCCTCCGAACGATCACCTGTAAGCTTTATTTCCTTTTCTTTTTTTTTTCTTTCCCTTTCTTTACGATTTTGATTTCGATTTTTTTTCCGAAGTTAAAAACTGAATTTTTAGTTAGTTAAAAACTGAATTTTTAGTTAGTTAAAAACTTAATTTTTATTTAGGGAAAAACTGAATTTTTAGATTTTTAATAAAAGAAAAATACGTTTTTTCATTAGAAGAAAAATTAGATTTTTCAATAGAAAAGATGAGATTTTTATGGTGCGAAGTTTATATTGTTAAATTAGTGAAATTTAGATTTTCTTTGAAAAAAATATATATATAACTTTGTTTTAAAATAGAATAAAATTAACTTTGTTTTGAGAATATAAATAGAGGTGTAAAAATACGATTTTCTTTTATTTATAACTTTGTTTTGAACTTGGTTTTTGAAAATAAATATACTTTGTTTTAAAAATATAAAATTGGCAATGTTTATGAAATAAAGTTAGCCTTGTTTTTAAAATAGAAAGAATAGAAAAAAAATATGATATGATTTTTGATATGAATAGCAAGATTTAAGATTGAATTTTTATATAGAATGAAAAGGAGATTTTTATATAAAGGACAGTATGGAAGAAGTGGTTTTAAAGAATAAATACACAGTATGGAAGAAGCGATTTTAAATAATATATACATCGTATAGGAAATGTGATTTTTATTTTCTAGAGAACAAAGAAAAAAAATGTGATTTTTATTTAGATATGAAGTTAAGGTATAAAAATAGAATTTTTATCTATATAGTAGCGATAGAAAAATGTGATCTTTGAATATGAAGTAGCGTTATAAAAATATAATCTTTATTAGAAGAAGAGCGTAATAAAAATATAATTTTTATAACGAAGTAGCGAATTAAAAGTATGATTTTTATATACTAGAGAATATAAAAATGTGATTTTTATATATGTAGTGAATACGAGCGACGAAAGTAGCAAAAGAAGGAACGGCGAAGATTTCCTACATATGAAGAGTCGTGAAGTTGGGATAGCTATCGGTGAGAATTTCTCACTCTTCAATTTTATTTCTAGTTATATATATATACTAGGATGCAGACGGTGCTTAGTAGCACCCGACACAATCGTCCACAGACCATGGACTTGTTTGTTTGGTTGCATAGATTAGTTAGATGATTTGATTTGAAATTGAATTGTTTGGTGAAATGAATGAATTGATTGATGTGTGAATGGCGTGGGCCTTCACTAGACCGGGGATAAGGCTAGGCCTCGTCCCGTTTCTAGTATCGTGCCGTTATGCCGCCGAAATTTTCTAAAATATGTTAGAAAATAAAAATATCATTTTATTGTGTAAATGAATAATAGAAATTCATGCGTTGGAATAAAATGTTTAATCGTTAAAAATATAATTTTAACGTGAATATGAATAAATGAATATTTATAAACAAATCGGCCGATTTGTTTATATACACTAATTTGAATGATTGATTGGGTCGATAATTTTACACATCGCCCAACTGCACAAATAAGATCTGTGTTTGATTGCTTGAAACCCCACACGGGTGTTGGGATGAAATTTGAAGTTCACTCATCCTGATTGATTAAATATGTCGATCGATTGATTGACAGGCTGTTATAAGCGTTGAATATCTATGTTTGATGCTTATACAGTGTAGTGCACTTTGGTTGATGGTTGATTATTTTTCAATGCTATGATATACATGTGTTGTATGAAAATCCATATAATTAACTTTATATGGTAATTGATTGGGCCTCATTCCAATTTAGAAAATAAAGAATATTATAAAATAAAAGTTCATGTGTTGACAGTACTCATCCATTGAGATTGGTCATGTGTTGAACGAAATATTTTAGTAATAAAATTTACATCTTTATCAATAAAATAAAGGTTCATGTGTTGACAGTACTCATCCATTGAGATTGGTCATGTGTTGAACGAAATATTTTGATAATAACAACTATTTTGAAAAAGAAATATTTGAAATAGAATATTTGAAAATAGAAATTTATGAAGCCGTGTTGATTAGATTGACGCCATTTTGACGAAAACGATTTCGAAATGAATTGAATTGAAAACGATTTCGAAATGAATTGAATTGAAAACGATTTCGAAATGAATTGAATCGAAATCGATTTCGAAATGAATTGAAAACGAATTCAAATTGAACTGAAAGCAAATTGAAATGAATTCAAATTGAATTGAAATTTGAATTGAATAGAAATGAATTTTAAAACGAATTTATAAAGAAGAATTCAATTTTGATTTGAATTGAAATGGAAGTTGAAATTGCTTTTGAAACGAATTTAAAACTATTTATATAATTCGTTTTAAATAGAAATCGACGAAATATATATTATATATATAATATAATGGCCTGAATAGAACGCGCCGCGCCGCGGCAGTTCGTGAATTTCGACCATTTATTTCAAACAGATATTGCGGGAGATCCGACCGTCGGATTCTCCTAAAACCGGAACCGTTGGGTTCGTATCGAAAAGAGCTTTCTAACGAATATTAGAAATGTGAAATCTAACGGTTGGATTTGGAATTATGTCCAAATCAAATTCGAAAAAGGTCGTTGTAAGTGCAGTTCGATGGCCATTGGTGGAAATCGACTGTACGGGCCTTGATAAAATTATTAAAAATAGTAATAATTTATGTAAAATCATACGAAATGATTTGTGAAGATTTAGGATGAAAAACTCCATATTTGAAAAGATAAAAATAGATTTTTATCGAAATGAACTAGTTTTGAACTAGAATTATAATTCTATTTATTTTTAATAAATAAATTGAATTTGAAAAGGGTTTTAAAAATAACCAAAATTTCCAATGATTGCATTGGAGTGGATTTGAATCGAAATTGTCTTCGGAATATTTCGATGTTGGAATTCGTGATTATACAGATGTTGTTATGGAAATATGAAAGATATATATTTATATCGTTATTTCCAATACGACATTTGTTAATCGTAGAATTTGATATTGAATATAAGCCGATATATTTTCTATTCAGAGCCTTATATTGAATATCAAATGTGATTTGGGTTTGTCGTGAATGGTGTCTTCACTAACACTGTTCTTGAACCCAGTTGAGAAAAGATTAAATCTTTTATTTAGATTTAATGAAGTGTACCAATTAAATGATATTTAATTGGAATTGAATTGGTATTGATTTTTGGGTTTATCGTGAACAGTGTTTTAAATAACACTTGTTCTTTAACCCGATAATTAATGGAATGTGATTTTGGGTTTATCGTGAACCGTGTTTTAAATGACACTGATTCTTTAACCCAGTCACAGATTAAAACTAAGTGGAGTTTTAATGGATCTTTAATTAGATTGAAAAGATCGAGAATGGAGTATCACCAGTTTTGCTCCAGGCGATAGTTAAATCTTTAATTAGATTTGAACGTGAAATGGTAATTGAATTTACCGATAACACCGTGGTGTTAGATATGAAGTATTACCAGTTTTACTTCATGGGATGAATAGGTTGGGATTGGGAAATTAAAACAAATGACTATTTCAGTAAGGTTCGCTAATCCCGACTAGTTTGAATTGATATTCAAAAATAGATTTAAGAATAAATTCAAGGAATTTATCTTGGATAAAATTAATGGGAATCTTTCCCTATGAATGTGAAATTTAGAAACTAACTGTCGGTTAGCCAAGCAGAAGGGTTTTTTGGATATCGATCTGATGTTGGTTTCGGCCTTCGGGGTTTATATTTGGGAAATTATTCTCTTGATTAATTTACGGTTAGTGACTGATGAATTGGAATGAGGCGTATGTTGTGTTTGTGTAACACTTATTTAAAATATACGCGAGTTATTCGGAAGGACCGGGTTTATCCCATTCTGGATAACTGATACGACGATAAGTCGAAGATGAAGACGATGGTCGAAGACCGGAGTTCTTCACGTCGTTTGGGTGATTTCTGACGATCTTGATTGGGTTGTACACCCAAGAAGATGGAAACAGTTGGTGATCGTCCAGACGTACTTGGAGATCGATGGATATGCGGGGTACTAGGTGCCTCCGGTTTCGTTCAGACCCAGAACGGACTTGTAAATGGACTGTGTGTCTGACATTGGATTTTAGTCCGTGTGATTGATCTCTATTAAATATATATTTGTTTGGCGGCGGAGAATTTATTCTCTTGCTTAACGCCCTTCTCTGAGACGTACAAGCTCAGGGGTTATATATTGATGGATATCAAACGCATGGAGTGAATTGCCTGTGTGGCATGCCTAAGTGGCAATTGATCGAGGCTTCTGTTGAAAAGCAAAGTCTTGTGGTGATGATCGAAGCACGGCCTTTGTGGCGTAGCTTTGTGTAACGTTTACTTCGCGAGTTTCACACCCAGTATGAACCAAAAACGGGAGAGGACCTCAGGGAGGACATGCGTTTCTTTCTAGCTAGAAGTGGCGTCAGTGGTTTTACACGCCCTGACGAGTTTGACTTATGTGGTTGTTGCTGTTGCGAGGCGCCTCGGATTGATCGGTCGTTCTCGAACCGATGGAGTCATTTAGTTGGCTCATTTACGCCCCATAGGGCGGAGAGACGTATTGTTCAGGCACTATAATCCACATCGGTGGACCGGCCCTGACGATCCAAGGGGCAGTTGCGGCTGTTCCGGAGACATGGGCTAGATTGTCTCGAAGACGGTGAGGACGATCCCTGGCCTCGGTTCATAGACGGAAATCCAATTTCCAAATACGCGACATTTGCGGTTTTATTTGTAGAGCCTAGTATGGTGACATAGTGGGATGGGGCGCTCATGCCACCTATGATTGATACTTATGATTTGAAGTTGTTTCATACACTATGCACTTATTATAGTATCAAATGATTTGTTTTAAACGTATCAAGCATTCTTTGGCTGTTATAAGGGAAAACCCTATCCCCCGGCTTGCGTTGCATTGTGTGATAGGACCTGGGTCTTATAACAGCTTCATCTTTCTTTATTTAGCATTGCGCTGTTTGTTTTATGCACTGGTATTCTTGGGAGGAAACCCGTTCCGTGTTATACGGCGTGGTCCCTTGATTTACCTAATGATTTAAAATAAAGATTAATAACTGTTTTAGTTCTCACACCAGTCACATGACTGACCTGGAGTTTATTGTTTTAACCTAAACTCTGGGTGCCCCTATTTTGACACGGGCAGCTAGTAGTTTGGTTTTGCAGATTTATATTCACAGGATCCTGGTTTACAGCTGGAACGATATCCGGAAAGCTTTGTATCCGTATATCTACTTCTAGTTGTGTATATTATTATTTTTCCGCTGATATGTATTTAAATGTAATTTAAATCTCTGATATTTCTGTGTAATATTCGTTTATACTCTGTATATTCTTGTAATCTGGTGCATTGTTGTAATATACAGTGCAATGTTCTTCTGTATGTGTTCTGTTGTGGTTTGTTCTCGAACTATCCAACACTTTCCTTTACGGGGAAGTTACGGGTTTTCACAGTTGGTATCAGAGCTTTGGTTTACAAAGCTCAGAGAACAAGACACATTAGAACCGTACGAAAGAATTCATCAGATATTGGATTAGTAATATCCAATTAGAATGACTCGTTAGAGATGGGATCAGTAGTATCCTAGGACGAGTGTAGAGAGTAAATTTTTAAAATGAAAACAATTTTTGTTTTGAAAATCTAAATCAATTATTCGTATCTGATTATCTATTTATATTGAGTTGGACAGTCCAGTATATAAAGATTTTGCGTATACGTCTGATCCGCGTGTATTCAAAGTTTTAATATATTGGATAGATATAGCATCACACTCTAGTCGCCCGAAGATGATATTGATAATAGCGATCGCATCATCAACATTTATGTTCGAGTTTCGAAGGTGTGATTTTCTATATATTTCCATTAGACTGGTGTGAGAACCAAAACTAATATAGCGAGAATTCATTGTTGTGATTTGGCACCAAAACATGATTTTCTTTATATGTAGTAAAATTTATGAATTTGAAACAATAATCCACTAATTGATTGATGTTTGTGTTGTTTGTTCATTTGTTTGATAATTTTGAACCATTTAGCCTAATTGTATCAAATATTGAACTGTATTGGAAATTGGTTGCGTTTTCTTGCATGTACATATACTTACATTGAACAGGTCATAGCAAGGAGGCTAGAGCAGAGATTAAAATTTGTTTGCCCGACAAATAGGTACATGTTTATTACATAATTTACTGTTTTGTTTGGGTGATGATGATTTTATGAGCCTATTGGCTAGCCGCTTGGCTTTTTCTTTTTCTTTTTGAGATCTGAAGGACCGGGGAAGCTATTTGAAATTCCCCGATGCACCCGGTGCAGGGGAGGTTATGGCGAAATTTTTCGAAAATTTAGGGAGTTAGCCAAATTTTTGAAATTTTGAAAATTCTCAGAAACTGAAAAGTTGGAGAAGGAAAGCCAGATCGAGCGTAGAGTTGATTGACCAAACCACTTTCAACTTTGTTCCTTTTCGGGGACGAAAAGTTTTAAGGGGGGGAGATTGTAACAACCCGAAAATCTGGGCCAGTTTAAAAATTTTATTTTGGCGATTTTAGCGAATTTTGAATATTTAAAATAGATTATTTTAAATAATATCGACGAGAAAATTTATTTTGAATATAATTCGAACGTTTATATTATATACGTCGTCGTTAGAATATAAATATTTATATATAATTATAAATAGAATTGAAAATGGCGCGGTAGTTCGATAATTCGATTTCAAACTTCAATTGAATGTACCGGGTGCAAAACAATCCGGATTTTAGTAAAACCAAAAACATTAGGATCTAATTGATAATATCTTTCCAACGAATCCGAAAAATCAAGATTTCATAGCGGGAATCAAAAGATAAGTCCAGCTGAAAATTCTGAATAGTCGCTATGGAATTCAGGCCCTTAAAAATGGAAATTTTGCAAATGACCTCGGATTTCGACGAAACCAGTTCTGTTGGGTCCGTGATGTCAAGTTATTGTTAGGTTTCAAATTTCATAATTTTTCGAATCAATATGTGAGCGTGGCAAAGGAAAACGCGTTTGACCAGTTTCAGTTGATTTTAATCGACTGGAAATTGGCCATTTTTCCAACGGTCTCAGAATTGGATGAAACTAGTTTTGTTAGGACCGTATCGTCAATACGAAACTAGAAATAATTTTTTTGGAATTTTTAGAGTTAGTATGTGGCCCCGGTAAATTGAAATGTGCTTTTAAATTGAATATATAAAGATTTATATTTTAAATTCAACGAAAACTAATCGTAATGATCGAATTGGCCTACGGGATATATCCCATTGTGCCCGGGATGGGGGTATTTAGCTAGGGGCGACATTCGTTGAGTTTGATTTGAAGTCCATAACGAGGTTGAATTTTAAAATGAATTAAAAGAATAAAATAATATATATATATATATATCTCCAATCAAACCTAGTCAACCCTAACACTTTCAAACCGCGGTCAAACCCGCCTCCTTCTCAGAACGAGGGCGGAAATCACCCCCAAATTCACGCGCCTCCACCCACGCTCGCCACCCACATCCAGGTCGGCGCCCCTCCAACCGACAGCCTTTCCTCCTCCTTCCCTCTCCTCTTCGATTCTCTCTCCTCGTGTGAGCCGCGTCGTGAAACCCGAGCCCCCTTCCTAACCCTAGAACCGATCGGAGAACGCACCGGAGGAGCTTCACCACCGCGAGCTTCTCCCTTCGCCAGCCTCGGCGTCGCCAACTCCAAACCCTCCTCCGAACGATCACCTGTAAGCTTTATTTCCTTTTCTTTTTTTTTCTTTCCCTTTCTTTACGATTTTGATTTCGATTTTTTTTCCGAAGTTAAAAACTGAATTTTTAGTTAGTTAAAAACTGAATTTTTAGTTAGTTAAAAACTTAATTTTTATTTAGGGAAAAACTGAATTTTTAGATTTTTAATAAAAGAAAAATACGTTTTTTCATTAGAAGAAAAATTAGATTTTTCAATAGAAAAGATGAGATTTTTATGGTGCGAAGTTTATATTGTTAAATTAGTGAAATTTAGATTTTCTTTGAAAAAAATATATATATAACTTTGTTTTAAAATAGAATAAAATTAACTTTGTTTTGAGAATATAAATAGAGGTGTAAAAATACGATTTTCTTTTATTTATAACTTTGTTTTGAACTTGGTTTTTGAAAATAAATATACTTTGTTTTAAAAATATAAAATTGGCAATGTTTATGAAATAAAGTTAGCCTTGTTTTTAAAATAGAAAGAATAGAAAAAAAATATGATATGATTTTTGATATGAATAGCAAGATTTAAGATTGAATTTTTATATAGAATGAAAAGGAGATTTTTATATAAAGGACAGTATGGAAGAAGTGGTTTTAAAGAATAAATACACAGTATGGAAGAAGCGATTTTAAATAATATATACATCGTATAGGAAATGTGATTTTTATTTTCTAGAGAACAAAGAAAAAAAATGTGATTTTTATTTAGATATGAAGTTAAGGTATAAAAATAGAATTTTTATCTATATAGTAGCGATAGAAAAATGTGATCTTTGAATATGAAGTAGCGTTATAAAAATATAATCTTTATTAGAAGAAGAGCGTAATAAAAATATAATTTTTATAACGAAGTAGCGAATTAAAAGTATGATTTTTATATACTAGAGAATATAAAAATGTGATTTTTATATATGTAGTGAATACGAGCGACGAAAGTAGCAAAAGAAGGAACGGCGAAGATTTCCTACATATGAAGAGTCGTGAAGTTGGGATAGCTATCGGTGAGAATTTCTCACTCTTCAATTTTATTTCTAGTTATATATATATACTAGGATGCAGACGGTGCTTAGTAGCACCCGACACAATCGTCCACAGACCATGGACTTGTTTGTTTGGTTGCATAGATTAGTTAGATGATTTGATTTGAAATTGAATTGTTTGGTGAAATGAATGAATTGATTGATGTGTGAATGGCGTGGGCCTTCACTAGACCGGGGATAAGGCTAGGCCTCGTCCCGTTTCTAGTATCGTGCCGTTATGCCGCCGAAATTTTCTAAAATATGTTAGAAAATAAAAATATCATTTTATTGTGTAAATGAATAATAGAAATTCATGCGTTGGAATAAAATGTTTAATCGTTAAAAATATAATTTTAACGTGAATATGAATAAATGAATATTTATAAACAAATCGGCCGATTTGTTTATATACACTAATTTGAATGATTGATTGGGTCGATAATTTTACACATCGCCCAACTGCACAAATAAGATCTGTGTTTGATTGCTTGAAACCCCACACGGGTGTTGGGATGAAATTTGAAGTTCACTCATCCTGATTGATTAAATATGTCGATCGATTGATTGACAGGCTGTTATAAGCGTTGAATATCTATGTTTGATGCTTATACAGTGTAGTGCACTTTGGTTGATGGTTGATTATTTTTCAATGCTATGATATACATGTGTTGTATGAAAATCCATATAATTAACTTCATATGGTAATTGATTGGGCCTCATTCCAATTTAGAAAATAAAGAATATTATAAAATAAAAGTTCATGTGTTGACAGTACTCATCCATTGAGATTGGTCATGTGTTGAACGAAATATTTTAGTAATAAAATTTACATCTTTATCAATAAAATAAAGGTTCATGTGTTGACAGTACTCATCCATTGAGATTGGTCATGTGTTGAACGAAATATTTTGATAATAACAACTATTTTGAAAAAGAAATATTTGAAATAGAATATTTGAAAATAGAAATTTATGAAGCCGTGTTGATTAGATTGACGCCATTTTGACGAAAACGATTTCGAAATGAATTGAATTGAATTGAAAACGATTTCGAAATGAATTGAATTGAAAACGATTTCGAAATGAATTGAATCGAAAACGATTTCGAAATGAATTGAAAACGAATTCAAATTGAACTGAAAGCAAATTGAAATGAATTCAAATTGAATTGAAATTTGAATTGAATAGAAATGAATTTTAAAACGAATTTATAAAGAAGAATTCAATTTTGATTTGAATTGAAATGGAAGTTGAAATTGCTTTTGAAACGAATTTAAAACTATTTATATAATTCGTTTTAAATAGAAATCGACGAAATATATATTATATATATTATATATATAATATAATGGCCTGAATAGAACGCGCCGCGCCGCGACAGTTCGTGAATTTCGACCATTTATTTCAAACAGATATTGCGGGAGATCCGACCGTCGGATTCTCCTAAAACCGGAACCGTTGGGTTCGTATCGAAAAGAGCTTTCTAACGAATATTAAAAATGTGAAATCTAACGGTTGGATTTGGAATTATGTCCAAATCAAATTCGAAAAAGGTCGCTGTAAGTGCAGTTCGATGGCCATTGGTGGAAATCGACTGTACGGGCCTTGATAAAATTATTAAAAATAGTAATAATTTATGTAAAATCATACGAAATGATTTGTGAAGATTTAGGATGAAAAACTCCATATTTGAAAAGATAAAAATAGATTTTTATCGAAATGAACTAGTTTTGAACTAGAATTATAATTCTATTTATTTTTAATAAATAAATTGAATTTGAAAAGGGTTTTAAAAATAACCAAAATTTCCAATGATTGCATTGGAGTGGATTTGAATCGAAATTGTCTTCGGAATATTTCGATGTTGGAATTCGTGATTATACAGATGTTGTTATGGAAATTTGAAAGATATATATTTATATCGTTATTTCCAATACGACATTTGTTAATCGTAGAATTTGATATTGAATATAAGCCGATATATTTTCTATTCAGAACCTTATATTGAATATCAAATGTGATTTGGGTTTGTCGTGAATGGTGTCTTCACTAACACTGTTCTTGAACCCAGTTGAGAAAAGATTAAATCTTTTATTTAGATTTAATGAAGTGTACCAATTAAATGATATTTAATTGGAATTGAATTGGTATTGATTTTTGGGTTTATCGTGAACAGTGTTTTAAATAACACTTGTTCTTTAACCCGATAATTAATGGAATGTGATTTTGGGTTTATCGTGAACCGTGTTTTAAATGACACTGATTCTTTAACCCAGTCACAGATTAAAACTAAGTGGAGTTTTAATGGATCTTTAATTAGATTGAAAAGATCGAGAATGGAGTATCACCAGTTTTGCTCCAGGCGATAGTTAAATCTTTAATTAGATTTGAACGTGAAATGGTAATTGAATTTACCGATAACACCGTGGTGTTAGATATGAAGTATTACCAGTTTTACTTCATGGGATGAATAGGTTGGGATTGGGAAATTAAAACAAATGACTATTTCAGTAAGGTTCGCTAATCCCGACTAGTTTGAATTGATATTCAAAAATAGATTTAAGAATAAATTCAAGGAATTTATCTTGGATAAAATTAATGGGAATCTTTCCCTATGAATGTGAAATTTAGAAACTAACTGTCGGTTAGCCAAGCAGAAGGGTTTTCTGGATATCGATCTGATGTTGGTTTCGGCCTTCGGGGTTTATATTTGGGAAATTATTCTCTTGATTAATTTACGGTTAGTGACTGATGAATTGGAATGAGGCGTATGTTGTGTTTGTGTAACACTTATTTAAAATATACGCGAGTTATTCGGAAGGACCGGGTTTATCCCATTCTGGATAACTGATACGACGATAAGTCGAAGATGAAGACGATGGTCGAAGACCGGAGTTCTTCACGTCGTTTGGGTGATTTCTGACGATCTTGATTGGGCTGTACACCCAAGAAGATGGAAACAGTTGGTGATCGTCCAGACGTACTTGGAGATCGATGGATATGCGGGGTACTAGGTGCCTCCGGTTTCGTTCAGACCCAGAACGGACTTGTAAATGGACTGTGTGTCTGACATTGGATTTTAGTCCGTGTGATTGATCTCTATTAAATATATATCTGTTTGGCGGCGGAGAATTTATTCTCTTGCTTAACGCCCTTCTCTGAGACGTACGAGCTCAGGGGTTATATATTGATGGATATCAAACGCATGGAGTGAATTGCCTGTGTGGCATGCCTAAGTGGCAATTGATCGAGGCTTCTGTTGAAAAGCAAAGTCTTGTGGTGATGATCGAAGCACGGCCTTTGTGGCGTAGCTTTGTGTAACGTTTACTTCGCGAGTTTCACACCCGGTATGAACCAAAAACGGGAGAGGACCTCAGGGAGGACATGCGTTTCTTTCTAGCTAGAAGTGGCGTCAGTGGTTTTACACGCCCTGACGAGTTTGACTTATGTGGTTGTTGCTGTTGCGAGGCGCCTCGGATTGATCGGTCGTTCTCGAACCGATGGAGTCATTTAGTTGGCTCATTTACGCCCCATAGGGCGGAGAGACGTATTGTTCAGGCACTATAATCCACATCGGTGGACCGGCCCTGACGATCCAAGGGGCAGTTGCGGCTGTTCCGGAGACATGGGCTAGATTGTCTCGAAGACGGTGAGGACGATCCCTGGCCTCGGTTCATAGACGGAAATCCAATTTCCAAATACGTGACATTTGCGGTTTTATTTGTAGAGCCTAGTATGGTGACATAGTGGGATGGGGCGCTCATGCCGCCTATGATTGATACTTATGATTTGAAGTTGTTTCATACACTATGCACTTATTATAGTATCAAATGATTTGTTTTAAACGTATCAAGCATTCTTTGGCTGTTATAAGGGAAAACCCTATCCCCCGGCTTGCGTTGCATTGTGTGATAGGACCTGGGTCTTATAACAGCTTCATCTTTCTTTATTTAGCATTGCGCTGTTTGTTTTATGCACTGGTATTCTTGGGAGGAAACCCGTTCTGTGTTATACGGCGTGGTCCCTTGATTTACCTAATGATTTAAAATAAAGATTAATAACTGTTTTAGTTCTCACACCAGTCACATGACTGACCTGGAGTTTATTGTTTTAACCTAAACTCTGGGTGCCCCTATATTGACACGGGCAGCTAGTAGTTTGGTTTTGCAGATTTATATTCACAGGATCCTGGTTTACAGCTGGAACGATATCCGGAAAGCTTTGTATCCGTATATCTACTTCTAATTGTGTATATTATTATTTTTCCGCTGCTATGTATTTAAATGTAATTTAAATCTCTGATATTTCTGTGTAATATTCGTTTATACTCTGTATATTCTTGTAATCTGGTGCATTGTTGTAATATACAGTGCAATGTTCTTCTGTATGTGTTCTGTTGTGGTTTGTTCTCGAACTATCCAACACTTTCCTTTACGGGGAAGTTACGGGTTTTCACAAATTACCAAGTCGGATTAGTTAAGTGTAAATTACTTAACCCCATCTAATTACCAAGTCGGATTAGTTAAGTGTAAATTACTTAACCCCATCCCCTAATTGTCTTATATGGTTAAGTGTCATTAAGAAATCAAGTTCGGTTCCACTTAACCTACCCATTCGTGTCATATCGGTTAAGTGTCATTAGTCAAAATTACTTAACCTTTTCATGTGGCATTAATTAGATTAATGCACCCCAACCTCTCACATTAGACTTTGTTGTGGTTACTAGTTAAGCCGGGCGGGTCCGGGTAGATTTATACCACAACCTAGTCTAACCTCAGGTTTTAAGTGCTATATGATCAACTACTCACATTGGGTCCTATTGTTTGTAGCCACTAGTTAAGCCGGGCGGGTCCGGGTAGATTTATGCTACAAACTCAACCCAACCTCGAGTTGGCCACTTTCATGTTTGGTCTAGTGTCATATTACACTTACAACCCATACGTGTCTAGTTTCAAGTCCCATGTTTACCCCACATGTCATGTCCACATTTAGGTGTATCATGAGTGTCATATTTTCATGAAATCCCATATCAAATTATCATGTCATAATCACGCTCGTCTAACCTACCCCAAATCGTGTTTCCAACCCAAGTAAAAGCGAGTCAACATAGTAAGGATACTATGCTACATATTGGCCTCAAAACATGCACGATGTCAAAAAAAAAGGATTGGCCACAAACATGCATGATATCGTAAGGGGGTTTGTCCTCAAAATATGCATAACATCATAAGGGGTTTTTGGCCTCAAACATGCATAATGTCACAACGGGATTAGCCACAAACATGCATGATATCATAAGGGGGTTTGGGTTCATTTACATGCATAAGCCCCAAGTCATATTCATGTACATATTTCACAAGTCAAAGTAGTTTCAAGTATTCATGCCAACATTCCGCAAGTAAAGGTTCAATCTGTCATGATGAGCTAAGTTAAACATAACATAAGTGGCATGATTTAGTCACTAAGCATAGCCAAAAGTCATAGGTTCAAGAAAAGGAGGCATGACAAGGTTCATATAGACTATCATACTTAGTTTAATCTCGTTTTATTCCATGCCATCATTACAACTACCGTTTAGATCTAGAAGTAGCTAGAACTTACATAGCGAGGCTTAAGGAAAGATCATGAATCGTCTTGACCAAGAAAGGTGGCTCCTTTGTTGAAGAATCGTCATGAAATTTGCGTAGCAACGTTGATCTCTCCTCGATTTGGTGTAGAAAGCTTGCACCTTTTGATTTGAATCCGATTTGAATGCATAGTCTCTAGGAATTGGAGATGGAGGCCATGATCACTTGGCATTTGGGCAGCACTTCGTGGCATGAGTGATTTGTGAGGGTTTAGGGTAGGCTTAGGGGTCTTTTTTATAGAGATTGGGAGTAGTTTAGGCCCTTAGATTAACCCTAGGATAGATCTGAGCCCTCAAAATCCGTCACAGGCCCATAAAACTGAGCCAAGACAGCAGCAGGTGCACCCAGGCCCAAGTGGTCGGACCACCCAGGTCGACACCCGTGTCGACCTTCCCCCTGGGCATGTCGACTCCCCAGTCGACACCCCAGTCGACCTGGGGCTTGGGCGGGAATTTTCCCGCCCAATCTGTTTGGCTCCAGATTTGAATTTTCGAGCTTTTTTTGAACTTGAATTTTTCTGAAAACTTTGACGGGCCATAACTGGGTCATACGGACTCCGATTCTCGAAAACTCGGACTCTATTTCGCGTATTTTTCCGAGACGAACGCAATGGAACAGCCCGTTTCCCCTGATTCAGATTTTATCATTAAATTCTGCCTTGATTCTTGTCCTAGCACGTTGTAAAAATCCAGGTTGTTATATGTCCAAGATGCCAACTACTATAGCCATCAAAACAATCGATTGATCAGACATATCCACTGAAGCCATTGTAGTGTTAAATCATTTTAGAAACCTTTGTAGAGGCTCTTTGGTTCTTTGCTTGATTATTTTATAGTCATCACATTCTTAGTCCTAGTGATGTAGATCCGAAATTGCTCAATGAACTTCTCCACCAGGTTTCTCCAGCTTCTAATAGAGTTCGATTCTAGCTGCATGAATCACATAGAATCTATCTAATAGAAAGAGAGGGAAACACTTTGTCATAGTATCGTTAAATGCCCCTAGTACCTCTATGTGATGATTGTACCGCATAAGATGGGTGGTTGGATCTTTCCTACCATCATAATCTTCCAACACTAGTAACTTAAAGTCTGATGGAATCGAGAGTTTCTGAAAGCTTGAAAGAATGGACTTCGATTTACGCAATCCAAGTCCAGTCAAGATAGTCCGCCTCTCAAGCCCTTTTTATTATATCCATGATTAGATTGTTGTGCTCAGCATGCAGCTCAGTGTTTTGGCGTCCAATCTGAAGTACAATCCTGAGTGTGCCTCATTTCCTAGTGCAATTGCTGAATTCGAGTTCATTGCAGGGTTAAACACGAAGTTAGCATCACCGGGGGGTTGCCCCTATTTCTATAGGATTGGTACGATCCCTCTGGCGGAGTCGGTACTGAATTCTAGGGGCACTTGCCCTCAGTTCCATGTTGAGATGTCATCTACTGATAGGTCCAGTTCCACCAGTCATATTCTCAATTCCTGGTTGTCCAACCTGATTGAAGAATTTAGTCATCGCTTCCTCTTGCCGTTTCAACAAGCTCTCTTAATGCTCGAGGCGGGTTTGCAAGTTCTTCGCTACCTCGTTCATATCCTCTCTTGTTAGATACAAGGTAGGGTTTCCTGCATAAGAAGCCTCCCGACTCCCTTCTTCCATCGTTGCGTCGTTAAGTTATTTGTCGGTGTCCTTCTTCCTTACCATTGTTTCGTAATCAAAGAGATTCCTTTTGGTTTAAGTAGTAGTCCCCTTCCCGGCATGCCAAAATGTTGAAACTGAATTTTGTTAATTGAACGCCAACACTCAATTCGTGTGTTAATCAGATAATAATCGTAAAGCAGCCATGGAATACAATCAGAAAATGTAGTAAAGAAATGGAGACACAAAATTTATAGTGGTTTGGCAAGTGTGCCTATGTACACTGAAGTGTAGTCGATTGTTTATACGGCTTGATTACAAATACAGTTCGATTTAATCTTAAGAATGTAGAAAAAAAGATTTTGTTAGGCTCTAGCAATGTCCTTTCATAGTAGTCCCCAAATGAGCCATTTGGTGTCCTATTTATGGCAGTAGAATAGCTCAAGTTGACCACAAATTAAGGAGAGAATTTTGGATCCGAAGTTGACTGAGTTGTGAAAATTTCGTATTTAATCCCTGATGTTTCACAGATCGGTATCGATCCTATGGAGGGATCGATGTCTGCTTTTCAGTTGGTTGATCAGGTGTTTGAGTCTTGCTCGATCATTTCGTTTTAGCCCAAAATCATGAATGGATCACCGATTTCTTGTTGACCTGTCTTGGTGCAATGAATCTGATCTACTCCTACCAATCTGGTTATTAGAAATAATACCGATTTGATCCATTTTTTACCAAATCCAGGTGTTAAGTGCGGATCTTTGCTTTTGATGTGGTCGGGTAGCGTTGATCCCTTGTTTTCATGATGATCTCCATTTGAAACTTATATCTATCCAATATGGATCATTTTTACCAATGCGACCCTTTCAAGGATTGGGCAAGTCCTGGCACTATTTTTGTGTGTCGATCCGCGTAATTTAGGTGATCCAGTCGAGTCAATCAAAGTTTTTGCTCATATCGATCCGACTTTTTCCAATTTATTCTCGATTTCCAAAGTGACTGGACTGTGCCGATCAAATTTTTCTAAGATGATCCATCCGATCCTTCGTGTGATCCAGTAAAAGTTATGTGATCCTATGAGCCAATCGGGTCTTTTATGAGTGATCGGACAAACCCCAGAGGCGATCAATTTGAGTTTGTGCAATTACAGCGCTCAACAGATCCAATGCGGCGGAGTTGCAAAAAGTTGTAGCGAAGATAAGACGAGAAAATAGCGGGATATAGCAGATTAGTCTAAAATAGCATATAAAACTCGTATTTAATGCTTTTACAAATATACAAATGATAAATAAATAAAAATTTATAATCAATTTAGGTATAACTAGTACATTCTTAATTTTAAATAAAAGCATGTACAAATATATGTAAATAAATTTAAAATCTTATTTAATTTGATTAAATTTAATAGAATATTATAGTATTTCTATTTTGAAAAATATTTGTTAAAAAATTCTATTAAAATACTGATTTTATACATTTTATATGTGAAAATGTTCGTTTTCAATTCATTTCTTTCATAGAAGATATAGCGGAATATAGCTGAAATAATGGGATATATCGGGACTATCAGAATATAGCAGGGATTAAAGCGGAAAGGCTATTTCAGACGTTATTTGAAAATAGCATAGCGATAGAAATCGGCTACACGATATAGCGGGGATATAGCGAGGTAATAGCGAGGCATAAACTGCATAGATCTGAGTTGAGTTAATTTTTGATTTCTAGCTAAGGTCGATCTTAACGTTTAGTTCGAGTTTGTATAAGTTCGTGCTCGAGTCGTAAGTGATCCAGATGCCCAGGTCTAAAGCGCAACGATCTTGCTAAAAGTCGGGTTAACAATATTCATAAGGAATTTGTGAACCTAGATTCTTACGTTCGACTTATCTCAAGTCGAGGCAGAAGAGTTACGCAGATAAAGGCCCAAGGATCTTGAGTTTTTGGTTGAAAAACATGTTTTCATTAAGGTAAAGATCATGTTTTCATAAAGGTACCACTAATGAAGGGTGCGGTAAGGATTGAGAAGTCAAGGAAACTACAGTTGGGTTTATTGGAAATTTTCCTATCGTAGAAAGGATCGGGAAGCTCGCTTACCAAGTAGAGTTATCAGATAGCTTAGCAGGTGTTCAAAATAACTTTCATATTTGAAAGTGTGTGAACGATCAAGATACTACTACAGTTCTGGAAGATTTAATGGTAGAATTGAACCTAATTTTTGTAAGACAACTAGTTCGAACTGTAACCAGAGATGAGAAGAGGCTAAAAGACAAGACAGTCAAATTGGTGCAAGTCTAATTGAGTAACAACGAGAAAGACTATACCTAAAAGACATGATTATGGATACTTATGTTGGTCTCCTTCATGGTATGTTCCATATTGTTTTATGTAAGTTTAGATAACTGGTGGAGTACACTAGAATTGTTTGTACTGTTGAAATGCTCGTTTGTACTTAACTGAATTTCGATAACACAATTCTTTTAAGGAGGGAAGAACGTAACAAACCATGATTTTAGCCAGATGGATCAAATAAAGTAATATAAAAGAATGTAAAGACTAGAAATGTAATTAAGTATGATTTGACTTTAGTAGCTAATAAAATAAAAATAACATAAATAAAAGCTTATAAAAGGAGCAAAGTGGAAAATACAAAGTCATTTATAAACATAACATTCCACCCTTTCAAACATGTCATTGTAAATATTACATTTGATTTCCTTTTCATCCAATTTCAAACGGTGAATGGCATAGATGAAATTTCTATCATAAAACTTGTGAATCACATAGAGAAAACGGAAATTTCTAACGTAGAAATTGTGAATCGCAACTATGAAATCTCTAATGTAAAACCTACGTTCCGACATTGAAAACAACTTCCGTTTTCTTTTATAACCGCACTATAAAATGCCTAACGAGACCTTAATTTTAGTGACATGCCTTACTTCAAATAACATGCAATGAAACAGCCTGAAAACCTAGATATGTAACTGGGTGTCGTAGAAATTGAACGCCATCCACACATGATCACTGGGAACTTATTTCTTTATCATTTGCCATAAACGTCGAAATAAACCAATAGATAAAAGCCAACATTTCAAAGGAATGACAGCTTTGGCAAATAGACACAAATCCCTGGTTCAGTTTCTGGAATAGCCCACAGAACAGATTGACTGCACACGCACAGGTAATGGTTGAGTACCAGAAAATAAGCCAATGTAAATCAAAGCTACAACAAGAAGTCAATGGTGCACGAACAAAACAAAGCAAGCATATAAAAGTAGAAATAAGAGTACATCTGAATTCTACAAATGAAGCAAAGCAAGAGCGTTTATGTGCCTCGCAATACAAAATCTCTCTAATTCGATAATTACTCGTCATCTTCAACCTTAGACTTCTTCTTCTTCTTCCTTTTCACTTCAGATGCCATTTCAACATCCGCATCATCCGAAAGCTCGCGGCTTTTCTTCTTCTTCTTCTTTTTGCTTTCCTCGCTCTCCTCGTCATTGACGATTTCTTCTTGCTTAGACTTGTCCTTCTTCTTCTTCTTTTTCGTTTCTGTTGTGGGTTCAGCGGTTTCTTCGCTCTTCTCGTCGTTGACGATTTCTTCTTGCTTAGACTTGTCCTTTTTCTTCTTCTTTTTCGTTTCTGTTGTGGGTTCAGCGGTTTCTTCAGCAGCTGTGACAGTCTCTGCATCTTGAGATTCCTCCTTTGATTTCTTTTTCTTCTTGCTCTTCTTTACAGAAGCATCATCGATGTCCATGTCTAAATGAAAATAAGCATTGGGTTATTCGAATAAAAGAGAACATCAAAGGATGATTGCATTAGATAACAGTGGCAAAAGGAGTAAATCTCAGTCTGTCATCTCAAATGAGGAATTCAGCTCTACATTCGGGATCATAATTTTAGTATTACCAAAAACTTCAGCTTCAACATAAACATTTGACATAAAACATTAGTTTATTAGAGTTTTCAAACATAAACATGGAGGAATTTGTCAGTTATGCATTGTAGTTATATAAACCAAGTTAAATTTACAAGCCTACGAGTTGTATTAAATGAAAGACACAAGTGAAATGTGGGGAATAAGGCAGAAGAAGCTATGTGGGGAAGAAGACTGCAAACGCCGTGGGAACAAGGACATCAATCAGCCATGCATTGGTAATATTTTTTTTAACCAAATCATTAAATCCGAATTTTTATGTAGTATGTTAAAAAATAAATAAAGAATATATATATAATAAAATAAAATAAAAAACAAGTCTAATAACAATAATTAGAAAGATAGTTCTACGTTTGTTCAATATTAATTCGGCAAACGCAACAATTTTAGATTACTTGTTCAGCCCAGGAGAAGTAACTAAACCCGTCGGGACGATTCTGGACCCGACTCGATGGGCCTTTCTTCCAGTCAGGTTGGATTTAGTTAAGTCTACCTTATATATTTCAAACTTTACCCAACCCAAGGCATGATTCGGATCAGGTTCGTTTGGAACCGATTGGAAAACGCTAAAAATGCATATATTTCTAGCTATTTTTTTGGATCTTCCGAGTCGGATTGGTTCTTCAATTTATTTTTCATTACCTAAATATGACCTAGGACTCATCGGGTTAAAAGTAAATTTCAGATCGATTTGATTCAGAATTGTAATTCTCGATTCTAATTGCCCATCGTATTTCAATGCAGCAATTATATGAATAAATAGTTCAAAGTCCGCTAAAAATTAGTTCGATAATCATATCATCATATATAAAAAAAAACATATAGTATGAGGTATAGTTTGTTTTAAATGTTATATGATCCAGCTATGAGATCTGTTCTCAAGCACATCATTGGGTTTGATTGAGGAATAGATTTTTTTAGACGTTATATGATCCAGCTATGAGATTTTATTTCTCAAACACGTCATTGGGTTTGATTTTTATGTGCACTTTGTTTACTGCTACATGATCGAGCGGCGAGATTTTTTTTCTCCTCAAACACATCGTTGGGTTCGATTTTTACATGCACTTAGTTTAACGACTAAGATCGGAAACAAGCCTCTCTAGTAATAAAATACCATGTACCTAAACTCTGTTCAAGCAAAGACCTAATGCACTAGGTTCGATATAAAATACATATAGTATGAGGTATAGTTTGTTTTAAATGTTATATGATCCAGCTATGAGATCTGTTCTCAAGCACATCATTGGGTTTGATTGAGGAATAGATTCTTTTAGACGTTATATGATCCAGCTATGAGATTTTATTTCTCAAACACGTCATTGGGTTTGATTTTTATGTGCACTTTGTTTAGTGCTACATGATCGAGCGGCGAGATTTTTTTTCTCCTCAAACACATCGTTGGGTTCGATTTTTACATGCACTTAGTTTAACGACTAAGATCGGAAACAAGCCTCTCTAGTAATAAAATACCATGTACGATTTACTCATTCTAAGCTCTGTTCAAGCAAAGACCTAATGCATCATTCGTTGCGTCTTTCTATATACACTGCACCATGCATCATGGCACGTGCAATAGCACGTCTTTCATAACTATGGAACTCGGCCAATGTTTTTAAAAGAGGATATTAATCATAACTCGGAAAGCTCAACCTTTCAATCAAACCAAGATTCAAATCGTAAATCATACATTAACAAGATCAGTATTTTAAGGTTTGCACACAATTTGAAATTAGTTTTGACGTTTGAACTTCCACAATTAAACATAAAACTCAATTTAATCTCTTATTCCTTTTTTTTTTTTTTTTGAAAACATTAGAATTGTGAATCTAAATGACATAAAATATCTTAGTATGAAAACGTTTATTTGTAGTTTTGACTAGGTTTGATTCGAAATGTACATCAAACCATTAGGAGAGAGATTTGATTCAAATTGAAATGTAAATGGTAAAAAAATCTGACAACAATGAACTCAGCTACAACGATATCTAACATACGCTAACTAGTTGGGTATTTTGCTTTAGGGTTCGATATAAAATACATATAGTATGAGGTATAGTTTGTTTTAAATGTTATATGATCCAGCTATGAGATCTGTTCTCAAGCACATCATTGGGTTTGATTGAGGAATAGATTCTTTTAGACGTTATATGATCCAGCTATGAGATTTTATTTCTCAAACACGTCATTGGGTTTGATTTTTATGTGCACTTTGTTTAGTGCTACATGATCGAGCGGCGAGATTTTTTTTCTCCTCAAACACATCGTTGGGTTCAATTTTTACATGCACTTAGTTTAACGACTAAGATCGGAAACAAGCCTCTCTAGTAATAAAATACCATGTACGATGTACTCATTCTAAGCTCTGTTCAAGCAAAGACCTAATGCACTAGGTAAGATTAAATACCAGCAACTTTGTAGCTGCATGATGACTGATGACGACCTCAGCTATACTTTGTAGCTGCATGCAATTAAATACCATTTATTTGAAATTCGAACTAAAAGACACCGGTTTCCTAAAAAGCTTTGACTTCTAAGCTTTAAGTTGGGTCGTGTATATTCCTGTTTACACATTGTCTTATTTGTGTTAATTCTAAAATTGATATGCTAGACTCATAGGACATGCTGAATTGAAAGTTGTTAATCTCCGAAATGTGGTGCAATCTAACCTAGAATTAAATCTCAAACATCTAGCTCTAACATGTAGAAAGAGGGCAAAAAGGGAAGAAAAAAAAACTAACCATCAGTTTTTTTGGTCTCGCTACTTAGCACCGTGTCAACGGCAGCCTTCATCACATCTATGTTCTTGCGTGGAGCAACTCCCTTGTCATAGAATTGCAATCTTTCCTCAACTTGTGAACGTAAGTTTTCCCCAAACACAGTAGTATTTGATTCTGAATCATACATACATTCGTAACTATAACGATTAGATTGGGTGAAATATTGCAAAACTCCATGTGCATTGGGAGAAAAAACCTACCAGAAAAACAATCAATTCGAGATGCTATTGAACACTTGTTTGCCAGATATCGTGCTAAACGACCCTTGTTTTTTGTAGCTGCCCGGCCAATGAACGAAGAGTGGAAAATAAGCCCATATTTTGGGGTGTTCCCTCGGGTTTTCAGAGCCCTAGAATATTGAGTTATAGCAATGTATAATCAAGCACATGCATACAGACATTTATAAGTAGCCAGGTTCAATGACCCCTTGATATGATTCATTGGACTAACGTTTTTGACTGATATAATTATTAATGACATGATAATCAATTACTCCAATAAATTAATTGAATCAGTTATCATGTACATCCACCAATTTACATTAAACCCAACGGGTCACGGTAAGAGGACAAAGTGAGGCCGAATTAAAAGGATTACAGATCCTGGTATATATGTTACAAAACACTTGGCAACTTCTAATTAAATCTAGACTTTTATATCTGACAGATAAGTGTATATGTTATCATGCATTGCTTTTCATGAAGACTCTGGATGTACATCAACAACTCCGAAACTTTGTAAGCACATTCTCAAAAACTGATTGCAAAAAAATAACCCATACTGCTATAACATGACATATGACTATCCCCTGCCACTAAGCATAAACAATCTCAAACTTGTTCAATATAATTTCCATTAAATAGCAGTCTGATCACGGAAAACGGAACACTTAATAAAATGATTTTTGATTCTGTTCATTTATTTGAATCTATAACTTAAAATTTTCATTTGAAAAGATAACCAAATATCACCTGAAAAGTGCTTTTTCTGCACCAAGAATCTGAAGCGTAGAAGCAGGGCATTTGGCCAAATTTGTCAAACTCCCAGCATGAGAAATTAAACGGGCACCAACGATTTCACCAATTAGGGAAGTCAAATTAGGTGCAATATCATTCATTTTTGTAACCAAGTACTCAAAAAGCTTCTTCCTATATTCCGATAAATTCATAACTCTCTGAGCAAACTGTTGAACATTAATCAGATCAATTGGAGATAAATCCTGCCCTGTAATAAGGAAGACAGAGTAAGTTGAAATGTTACTTTTATTTTGAAAAACCAAAAGCTTAATGGTTTGCAAATCATGTAGTTACCCATGGAAGCTTTTGCTGCTTCAACAATTTCCTTTGCTTTGTCTTCATCACCGAGAATTTCTTCTAATTGTGGAATATTTTGTTCAGACAACTCAGATTTGTTTGGCACAACCTTTGCAATCTTTGCATATAAATAATTGTCATTAACAATTTTAGCTAGCTCTGGGAAATGCCACGAATACCACTCTCTGCAGCCCGTTAGGTCAATTTGTCAGAAGCAATAATAGTAGCACATCAACAGTTAAACTAATTTTTACTGCTTACCAAGCAAATCTGCTGACGATATAAACGCTTGTCCAATAAATAATTGTTAACAAAATGCATTTGACAAATAAAAATTGAATACATCTTCAAACACGCACACGCGCACGCGCGCGCACACACACACACACACACACACATATATATATATATATATATATATATATATATATAGACACACACACACTGTGGTAGAGAAAGAGAAAAAAGCGAAGCAATGAAGTTTCTAAAAACTCAAGATAATGACCCAGAAGAATGCCATTAGCTTAGACTACTCCAGATAGTAAAGCATATCAGACACCTTGCGAATCAGCTGACATAGCTCTAGCCAAAGAGTTGCAACACACAAAGAATAGAGAACTCAGAATTGTTTCAGTTAATTATATCGCTTCTATAACACACACAAGTTTACATATCCTCTCGACCCTTCCACCAAACCTAACTTGATATGATAGGAGTTCAATTGGTATCGGTGACCGATTACTTGTCAATAACAAACACTCAAAGAAGCTGACAACTAAGTTGCTGACTACCAACAATCTGCACAAAACTGACAAATTTACGAACCAGACAACATGCTGATACGAACTTTCCTCAGTTTTGTATCCTCCACCAGAGATGTGAGCTTGTGTACAATACTACTGCCCACATGAATTTCACCAGACATGGGATGCATGAATGGTAAAATACACACTTTCTGAACCAATTTAACTGTTTGAGGGTACAAATTAATAGCATTACCCTACCTATTCTCACTTTCCAATATACACACTTAACTGTTTCAGGGTAAAAGTTAATTCCAACATTGGTAATTTAAACATACATAAATATTCTACTTTTGCTTTTATTTTAACCATAAGTCAGCTTGTAGTGTTTGAATATACATGCATTACTGTTGCCACTGTTACTTAGCGTTGGATGCGCTCTTACAATAGCATAAATAACTGCAGTAACACTGCAAGACAAGTAAACAGTCGATGTGATAACAAATCTAGGATTAGCATGCTACCACTTCACCAAATCAATCCATTTTTACTGGAATGTGAATAATATTAATTGAAAACAAATAGTAAATAGAGAAATACAGACCTGACTCGCATAGAGAAAGAGTTTACATCTTTGTCAAGGGTATCAAGTAAAAAGATTGCCTGGATAACCATGTTATCTACTCGATTCACATTAAATTTGACCTTTGCCCTGCTGTAACTATGACCCAATCCCAATCTTGCCAACTCCAGATCATTTGGCTACAATGTATAAAAATAATTTATAAGCACTGCATATGAGGTTATTCATTCTCCTTGAACAGTAGAAAATTCACAGTATAAATTTAGAACAATTTTCCATTCAAGTCCATATTATCAGGATGAAGCTCTAGCATACAGGCTTGGTGTAAAAAATAATATCTAAACACATTACTTGTAATACATTAAAGTAAAGGTTGAGATGCCAACTTAATCACATAGAAGTATACATATATCTCACAATCTTTTATTATAAATAGGATGAGCTGAATTAATCATTTCACAACACATAGCAATTTAGCACTCAAACGCTTTCAACTACACAAGTCATGGTAGGTGTTAACTATAAATCTCTGTTCAGTTGAAGAACGCCAATAAAGGTAAGTATCTACCTTGAGATCCTTGAGAAACTTATCAAAATGGAATCTAACACCTCTAAGCAACTCTAGAACAAACTCATTGCACTGGCAAGGAATCTTTGTCATGTCAGAAATTTGGGAGCCAACTTTAGCTTCGGAAACTCCAAGACTATATGTTGCCTTCTTCCCATCCTTCACTTTTGGCAGGTTCAATTTCAGAAAGTTACTAAGCTCATCGGTCATAATGCCTGAAACAAAATTAAACCTTAAATTTAGGGGATGATTACAATAATTCGAACAATGGTACTTTATATACATGTGTTGTATAAAAGAAACCACAACCTTCGGGTAAATTATATATACAATTATGGGTAATAAAATACGCATTAGCTTTACATGTTAAGAATTTTCCCCTAATTATCAGTCCATTTTGTATGAAACCCTATCATACATGTAGCTCAATCAAAATGACTGAAAATAGAAGAATAAAATCATGTACCAGAAGCTAAAATATAATTTTGGCAACAAAATATACAAAATACTTGAGCATGAGGGATGGGGAAAAAATCTAAAGAATTCAAATCCATCAAATACTTGAGTGTGGACTTAAAAAGAAATAGTTCACTCAACAGTTCTTTGAAAACCATTTAGTGAATTTTACATTAAATGGTTTTTTGAAAAACATTTATTCTATTTTCAGAAGATAACTTATGCTCTAAATGGTTTTAGAAAAAAAAACATATACTGTATTTTACATAACTTTTTTCTTCTGCAAATGGCTTTTATAAAACCATTAAGAGCTCTAAATGGTTTCCAAAAAGCACATATATATTGTGTTTTACATAACTTTTTTCTTCTGTAACTGGCTTCTATAAAACCATTTAAGAGCTAAATGGTTTTCAGATTCAGTGATCCGATCATAAAAGGGGAAGGACTTCCACTTTTTGCCAAGTCAAATTCCAACCATTGGAGGATGGAAGAACGTGCCTAACAAACTTTTTCTCATCCTTCAATAATCCGCAATGGAATCCTGTTGTACATGTGATAGTTTGAACAGAGTTCAAAAACCAGGGGAAAATTGAAGGAAAAAAGAAAAGAACGAATCTTCTTCAGCTATCACGCTTAAACTCCCAAGATAGCGAAGCAGAATGCTAAGGGAACAACGCCCAAGATAGTCAACAAGTAAGCACATATAAACAGTTTTACATGTTACAATCATAATCTAAAAAAACAGTTAGGTGCCTTCGGTAATGACGTTGTTAACAGTCTAAGGTGCCTTTTAATAAGAACGACTACTACAACTGAAGATAGAAGAAAAGCTAATTGTAAATCATTCACAAAACAGCAGTAATCCTAAAAGCTGCAGAAAACATAAAGAATGAGATTTTAACAAAGGCTAGACCTTCAGAAATGGCGTTGCACTGATTGAGCGCATCAAGGGCGGAGGAAAAGGGACTGAAAGCTTCGAATTTAACGATCTTTCCAAACCGATTGAGATCCAGAATGGAGTTTTTGACTGCTTCAGTGCTCTGACCGATCTCATCAAGGCCATAGGCATGGAATAAGGCATAGCCAGAAGCAGACTCGAACAAAAGATAAAGGGCCATGCCGGATTACGGAAGAAAGGAGAACAGCAGGGTTTTGGAGGCTGAATTATTTTATAGAGCTCAGAATTAGGGTTTTAGTAACGGAGAGCAAAGCAAATTGGACTTTAGCGGAATCATTCCGATTTTATTGTCTATGTTTATTTATTCATGGGCTTCTTATTTTAAAACAGGAGTAGGCTGCAAAACAAACGAAAGTCAGAAGTAAGCGTTTCTATATTGAAAAATAAGATCAAATATTAGATCATATTTTCCCTAATACCAAACCTTTTGACAAGCAATCAATACTCCCTCCAGTCTAATATATTGAACGTTTTTCAGATTTGCACACATATTAAGAAAAAATGGCCAAACATTAATATGGTCTAATACTCCCTTCAGTTCATGCGACTTCTATTCTTGCTTTTACGGGTTTCACCTTGGCATTGGAGGAAAACAAAAAGTTGCATTAGAAGTGGCATTGGTATTAATGTTGCTACATAGGAACAGGCATTTTTAATAATGCTGCTGCATTGGAAACGTAAAAGTTGTTTTGGATGTGCATAACGTCCTATATTTGTAAAAATTTGCAACTTCCTAGAACGTCAATTATATTGAACTGGAGGGAGTACATTATTTTCTATATCTTTTCAATACAGTTTTCCACGACGATCAACTATCAAATAATAATAGTCCAGTTGCTGATGACCGTGAAAAACAGAATTGGTCGACGACAGTTGTTCACCGTGCTAACTTATTTTACGCGGTGGTTGATTGTCGCGTGAAATGTCTTGGTATTAGTAAGTATATAAAATTTATCATGCTTATTATTTTTATCTATGATATTAGAAAGAGAAAACCCAAATGTCTTTAGCAACACATTGA
Organism: Allium sativum; assembly: GCA_030737875.1. Taxonomy (NCBI): domain Eukaryota; kingdom Viridiplantae; phylum Streptophyta; class Magnoliopsida; order Asparagales; family Amaryllidaceae; genus Allium; species Allium sativum. The sequence continues at coordinate 1,989,228 of JASFAX010000061.1, read as the reverse complement.
AATAAATCGTCGAACAAACTAAACCATTTCAAAATAGCTCAAATTTCAAAAATTACTTACTATTCAAAATCGTGAACCTAAATTATACAATGCTTTGAATGGTTCTGCATTGATGCTAAACTTAGAAATCTAATATGCAAGCACGTAAGAGACTAACCAAAGTATGATTCACCATCTTGATTTTACTATCACTTTGAGGGTGATAATTATGCGAAGATGTAACTCTATCCCCAATGCCTCTTGTAAGCATTGTTTCAGATATCGAAAATATCACCTGAGATCTCATTTTGGGTTGCTTCCGAAAAGAAACAACAAATATCACTTTAAATCTTCTTTCGAATATATCGCCCAAGATATTGCAATATTGAACGATATATCGACCGAGACGAGATACTGGAATATCGTCCGGGATTTTGTTTTTTCTAGTTAAAATTTAAGTCTGCGCCTGAACCAGAACAATAACTAAAAAAAACTCAAATCTAGTCATGATAAGCTCCTGCTATTTAACATTTTGCATGTTAAATGACCATATCGTATGTTCATATATGTTCTACGATTCTTATGATTTTCATGTTCATCTTTTTTTACATATATGTTACCTATGAAATTATGCATTTTATTTTGCTTATGCTGAACTTTTTAATGTTTTGGGTCTTTTTTATATTTTATGTCTAACAATAATTTGTGTTCATGGATCATATGTTGTAAGCACTGATCTATTTGCATTGTGTTATATTTCTATTTTAAGCATATTACGATTTAGATTATGAATGATCTTTCGTAAATTAAGAATAATAAAGTGATTTTGCAATTCAAGTTTAAGTTACTATGTTAATAATAACATTCATAAAATTCTTTGTGTAAGAATATCATTTTTTTAACATATCATGTACCCCGATATTGTTCCGATATGAACTTTCAGACGCGAGATGGAAATCCAAGATGAACCCCAAGTTGGATTCATCCCATCCGAGATCTCCCCTGAAACGAGATCAAGTCTCTAAAATTCCTGAGATGAAACATGACCAATATCTGAGATTTAAAACCTTGTTTGTAGACATTTCTAAAATCGACTAGTAAACAATGGGTTTCGGTCACTCACAATGCTCTTCGACACACTATGGAACCATACTGTCCATTTCACACATAAATCAGCTAGTGTGGATGCAGTTATACTCGACTCAACGGGCATAAATCTAAAAGCCCTTGGTTAATTGATCGACTATGACCCAAATGGTATCATACGTTGCTCGGTTCATCAGTAGTGCATCAGTAAAACCCATTAACACTTGTTTCCACTTCCATTTGGGGACCTCTAATAATTGCATTAAACCACTATGCTTCTTCTACTCTGCCTTAACCAACTGACAGTTTGTGTTGTTCGAGATGAACACTCCAATGTCTCTCTCTATCCATTTCTAATAATATGTTTACTTCATATCGTGGTACATCTTATTGTTGCTGGAATGTATAATCAACCTTGAGTGTTGACTATCTTGCAGCATCTCATCCCTCAACCCATCGACATTTAAAGCAAAAAACCTTCCTCCTTTTCGGAGCCAACCATCTCGGTCAAGTCAGTATTGCTTTATGTCCTCAGACTATACTCCACCTTATATTTCAATGATGATCTCGGCTAATTTACTCCAAATGATTACACTCTAGGTACAATTTCTCTGAATCAAAGTAGGTCTAATAGTCAAATTCACCAACATCTCTGGCCCTAACTCATATCTAGGTCAAAAATCATAACCAGTAATATACTCTAACTGCTTCCACTCTAAGGGCATGACTCCTAAGCAGGCATGCCTCCTGCACAAAGCGTCAATGGTTGGATTACCCATTCCTGGTGTATATGCAACATTAAAATCATAGGAACCAGAAACTCTAATCATTGCAGTCGACGAAGATTAAGATCCTTCTATAAAAAGAGGTACTTATATGATTTATGGTCAATGAAAAACTAGAGTCTCTCTCTTAAAAAATAGTGCCTCCGTAATTTTAGCACAAATATATTGTTCTCAATTCCAAATCATGGGTGGGATATTACTTCTTATGTGGTTTCAACTATTGACTAACATATACGATAACCTTACGCTTGTACATCAAGACGACATCTAGTCCGATACTACAAGCATTCGTCATATCACCATCTCCTTATTAATACCTGGAATAACCAACAATAAGGCATTCATTAACTTTTCTTTTAGACTAACAAATGCATGTTTCCATCTCTCATCTCAAGTAAAAGTTTGATTCTTTTTCATCAAATGAGTCAATGATGGTGATATTTTAGAGAATCCTAAATGAATTGCCTATAATATGCAGCCAACCATAATAAACTTCACACATTCATAACATTCTTTGGCATAGTCCAATCTTATACCTCTGCAACCTTAACAACCCGGGTTTTTTGGGTATCAGGGCTAAACAGACTATAGTGTGTTCTGTTCATTTTAAATTCACGATAATTTAAGATACGAGCTCTTGAGCTTAACTCATATAATATTTTGAAAAATGAAAAATAAGGAGTTTGTGAATTTTTGGAATTGAGTATATTGGAATAAATTAAATACTCTTGTTATAATAAGTAATTTATTCTGATCCACGCTTGTAAGTTATAACTTAATGATCATAGATGAATACTGAAAATATGTGATATTGATTAGCAATCAATATTTAAGTATATATACTTTTTTTTCAATGTAGATGTTAAGTTGTTTTAGCGAAAAATCAATAAATGGTGGATATGAGTTCTAAATACAAGTTGTATTTCTTGACAAAATGAAAGAGAGAATTGCGTTATAAATTGTGTTTGGAAATGAGTATAAATTTAAGTAATAGTATAACACTGGATTTTCGTTAAGATGAAAATAAATTGTAGATTGTTGTTAAAGAAAAATTGGTGGCACGAGCAGCGATATTGGTAAATTAAATGGATTGTTATTAGAAATAAAATACAAATTTTTATTGGAAATAAATATCTAAATATTTGAAATATCTTATGAAGTTGATAAATTTGATTTGTTTGGAACAATGAAGTGTATAAACTTTGTTGTTGGAATATAAATAAGTATTTAGACATATATGTTTATATTAATATATATATATGTGTGTGTGTGTGTGTGTGTGTCAAGATTTATATTTATTGGTTGGCGCATATTAAAAACATGTTGTAAAATTTTGTTGTAACGCAAAAATGTGTGCAATTGCATCTAAAATAATTAGAATATGTGTTAATAATATTAGTTGGTGTTAATATTTGTATTGGTGTTCAAAAGAAATAATTTGTAATACTTTACATTTGTAGCACTTGGTTGATTGGGTTATTGGGTCTGGATCAAAAGCTCAAACTCTAAACATGGGAGGCTGGAGAAAATAAAATACAACACTTTATTTTCTTCCTTCCTTTCCTCTCTCCTTTTATCTTTTTGCCAAAGACAGTGAATCATGGCTTCCCCTCCTTTTGAAAACCACATCCAAGCCACTTTTACCAAATTAAACAATAACAAATTGTAGAGGAAGATTAGTTAATTGCATAGCCAACTCATGCAATCCATCATCTCTGCTACTTTTAATTTTAGAAGAAGGATTATCTCTATAAAGGTTCGGTGGCCTACATGTTTCTATTATGCGCTTCTGATGGTTGTTAAAGCTCAAATCAACTAATTAACAAACTAAGATCAGTGTATTCTTGCTCAAATCCAATCTCAGGTGAGTTGATAGGCTCACACTTTCTATTTTACATGTTTTTAGCTTTTATCTGTATGAATTGGGTTGACATTCGTAGTAAATCTGCAGCTTTGTTCTCTATTTATTTCCTATGTGCAAAACAGCTCAAAGGTGTCACTTTGGGCTATTATTACTTGGCAATACATTGATGAAATCATCTCATTTTTATTGTAATGCAAAGTAGAAAGTACGGTTTAGGTGCTTGCAAAATTTTAGATCATTCCAACCACCATTGATGTTTGAAAATTATACCCGAAGTTGCAGCCAGGCTCAAATTTGTGCCTAAGAACTTCCCCTGAGCTTGGTCGACCTATGTGTCAACCCAGGCAATGGTGTTTCGACTCATGGGTTAACCTCGTCGTTTGTGCGTCGACAAAGGGGTTGATCGATGTGGTATTATACTGCATTGGCCATTTTCTTTGTGTTGGGTGATAACAATACCAAGGTCCAACTTCGAGGCATTATATCTCGCTCGATATTGATCCGATTTTCATAATACATTTTGTTTGAAAGTTTGTCTCCGTGTCTTCAAATTTTTAGTCCAATCTGAGGGAGTTTGGACATTTGAACCAGGTCTCAAAGTTAAACCTGGAGAAGGTTTCAGACTAGACCGGAGTTTAGCATGGCCTGAGTCTAAGTTTGAGACTTTATATTTTTTTCCTATCAAATTGGACTAAAGTAAGTTTTTTATTTAAATGATATAATGTTCTAGTTTGTGCATATCAATTTACGGACCATTTTGAGGTCGCTTGATTGTTCTAAACTTATCTAGAAGATGCAACCAGAATTGATTGTTGGGTTGCCTTAGTGTTGAGTTAGCTATATTAAGTGTTTTGATGGTTCTCTTGATCTAGTTGTAAGCCATGATTCTTGTGTTTTATTTTGGCTTACTTTTATAATTGAAAAGCCTAAATTATCACCAACTTATAATTTGAGTTTGATGAATTTTCGAGTTGATTTTATGTGTTAATTTCACGAGTTTTTTGAGATTTTGCTTACATGAACAAGAGTTTTATAAAACCGTTTTTAAGGAGGTTTAAAATACAAATAATAATTGCTTATAGAAAATAATTTTCTATATTATAAACATTTTTAGATCCTTCATATATGTTTCTTATTATATAAAGAGATTTGCATAATCAAGGATTCATGAAATATTTTCAAAATCGTTTTATATATTCATTTCGAAAACTAAGTATATATATATAATCACACATTTTTGCACCCTTTGAGAGGGCGTAATGGGAATTAAATGATATTGTAAACCATGTGGTATGGAACATGATGGTATATGGAGTCGGTTAATCCCTGACTCATCTAATTGAAGCTGACAATTAATGCCTTGATGATTTGATGCTTCTGATGATTTCCATTGTAGAGATGACTAGCGGGTGGTAAACCAATAGTGAGAACATATGGCCTCGAGCAATCATGTTGTTGCATGTTTAGACATAGTTCCAGCTTGCCAAATCTGGGTAGATCCAAATGTTGTAAATTCTAGGTAGATCCAAATGTTGAATTCTGGGTAGATCCAAATATTGGTGTTTAGATGAATTTGATCTTATGATCATATTTTACTTGATGTTTTAGATCCTAATTGTTGTTTTATTGATATTGTTGCCTTTGTAGATTTGGTTCCTTGTTTTGTTAAGTTGTTTGAATTTTGCTAATTGGTACTTTGGGTCCAATTTATATTGTTTTGTTGTAGTTGTAAACATTTATAGCCTTAGGGCCATTCGATGCATACTTAGGTATAAGGGTCAATCTTTGGTTGAATAAACCCTTATACGAATTTACATATGGTACTATTAGAGTTTTGTTGTTAACTCTTGATGTTACACTTTTGTGCTTAGCACCTTTTTGATGAAGATATATACCGCTTGGTGTTTGTTTATGTTGTTCTAGGAATCTTATTGGTCGATAAGCCTTAAAAATCCTATGCATTAATTGTTGTTTTGGGATTATGCAATTCCTTTTATGTTTAAAAGAATTCTTATCTCTAATTTCATATTTCACCTATTGTGTTCTAATTGATTTGTAAACTAGACTTACCGTGAATGTTAATGCTCGGGTCAGACCGAGTTGTTTCAGGTTGTAATCTGCTATTGATTCAAGCCTAATCATTTTAGCATGGAATTTATTCCTTGGAGTTATTCCCTAGTTATATTTGTGTAACCAAGTCATTGTATATTCTTTCATTTGGAGATGCCGTATTCATTTTGTATGGTTCATGTTTAACCGGTCGGACTTATAGCACATGTATATGTTGTATTCTGTGATTGTATCAATATGTATATGTTATTTGATCTGTTAATTATGATGAGTTGTATATTGTTCTGAATACGATCCTTAGCCATCGTAGTTTCATATTAGATGTATTGAAGATACCGATCTTCTAGAGATAAGAAAAAAAATATCCACCCAATCGACGTATTCAATACTTGTCTAATGCGGAATTACGGATGGTCACCCTTAACCGGCCCTATTCTCTGCTCTAATAGACAATATTTCTTAGTAATGCTCTTTATTAGAATGGGTTTTGAGGTGGGGCATTACAGTTTGGTATCAATGAGAGTTCAGAACAAAATACAGTAAGCACAGAACAAAATCAGAATACAACATGTGTTGCAACGCGGAAGGATAACACTTGTTTCTATTATTTCATTTCTATCGTTATCCTTTTCTCGTGATCCTTTAATCTCAAGTTTTCAAAATACGTTGGGACTGTATTTCATTATGTAGCATTCCGTGTGTGATGTTCTATCTTTTGTAGTTAGTCTTGATAGAAAACTTTCATCCTTTAAATCATTCGGTGCTTAAATCTTGGATATAAAATTTCTAAGGAAATTTAAACCCCATTTTTCTTATGTTTGAGTTGATTGTTGAATTGAATGGATTGGTTGGAAGGGGTAAATAAATTAAAGTGAATATTAGACACACATCCCTAAAACTAAACTTAATTAGGCTCGGGTTCGGTCATAAACTTATTGTAAATTTAGTCCCTATTTTTCGAAAATTCACTAAAAAATACGTAAATTCATAATTAATTAAAACACGTAAACACTGAAAAATTCAGATCAGGAAACAATCAAACAAGGCATCAAAAAAAACAAAAAACAAAAAAAACAACGAAAATGCAGTTTAATGCATAATACTATGCAAGTATTTGTATTTTCGTGCATACATCCGTGCATGTTTTCAACTCATGCATCTGTGTTTGATTTTTTGCATGCATCTATGCAAGATTGCGTAATTTTGGCATACAAGTGTGTAGAAATTCACATGCATAAGTATCAGTTCAAATTTCTGCATGGAATACTTGCATACATGTGTGCAAGTATTCCAAATAGTTGCACACATGTATGCAAGTTTATGTCTAGATTTTCAATACAAAACAACATATGCAATAGGTGCATACATGTATGGAACTATTGGGAAAATTTGCATACATGTATGCATTTTTTTTGCGTGGACTTCTGATAATATTTCCAGATTTTAGATTTTTTTTAATGTTATAGCACCAAAAATCTGGCCAGAATTTGAAAAAGGCAGAAGTACCAAAAAAAGGGGTGGAAGTTTTTAGAAACAGGGGGCGGGTTTGAAGATGAAACATGACAGGGATGTGGTGTGTATTTAAAACTATAATAGGGACGTGAGGCAAAAGTACCCTTAATTAAATCTAAGATTTGTGATATACACACACATGTGTGTGTGTGTATGAAATTCATGGGATGAAAGTGTGTTATTCTGAAAATAAATCAGAGCTATGCAGCAGAAACAGGTGAAATATTTCAGCTGTGCATAATTTAATAATGCAATAAGTGGGATTAAGGGATAATGGATATTGATGAATAAGTGTTTTAAGAGTTAAGTGCCATGTGAATTTAAATCAAGTGAATTGTTAAGCGCGAAACCCCATTTGAGTCGTTGTGAGCAGAGGGTTGGTAGCTGACTGGGCTTTCTCCTAGATCAAAGTAGATCAGCTCGTCGAATCCGTCGATCGAATCAGGCTCCTCGGAACGTCGATGCCCTAAAATGTTAGGGAAGAATCTTTCCTGGTAGAGAGTAGTGTTGTGCTGTTCTTATTTTAAATAATTGTGATAATAAATAATAGAATAACCACAGTGTGAACTGAAAGTGTGGTAATTATCTTTATGTTGGGTTGTCCGTTGGTATTTTAAGGGGTTTTGATTGAAACGTCTGATCAACGATATCAATAAGAAATTCTTAAATACTTGGATGAGATGATCAAGCGCAATAATTTGTGGGCTAAAATAGATTTTTAGGGAAAGAATAGGGTGAATTGTTCGTAAGGATGGTATTAAACCACTACGTAGAACAGGAATAATGAATTTGGATGGTGAGGCGGTAGTGATCTCGTGTCGACATCATAGCCAATTAACGGAATAAATGGTGATGAGTGGGTTGTTTAATACTATTTAAATCGAATTAAAAGAATTATTCAGTGAAAATTTTGTGCTTTGAAAGAGTAAGATGATTAAATATTGGTGTTTTATTAACTAAAAGTGCTTTGAAATATAAAACAATTTTGAGCATGAGCAATATTTTGGAATACTCACTCTTAAATGTGAGTTAAGAAATGGTTGTAGACATCAAGTTGGTAACATATAACGGTGAACGGCTAGGCTAGTTGATATTGCAATCAATTTAGCAGTCATCGTTTGGAGGAATTAATATAAAGGAGATAGCATGACAGCATTTCCATTGACTTGACATCAGATGCAGATGGGTGTGTATTCTAAATAATATGTTGTGTGAAGGATATTTTATAAGATTTGAATTGTTGTAATATGCTATCAAGGTAAGAATTTGAATTTATGTAAGCCAAATATACAGAGTTTTCAAACTTTGATAAATTACGTTAGTTATAAAGAAAAGTTTGAAAATTGTGGCTTTTAATCGATATATTAATCCTTTCCAAGTAAATAAAATTTGGAATAAGTTATTAGAGATGAAAATTTCTATTGGTGTTGTCTTAAGTAAATTACGGGGACACAACTCATTTAAAGGGGAGTCTGTAACAACCTAGGTTTTTTGGGTGCCAGGGCTAAACAGACTATAATGTGTTCTATTTATTTTAAATTCAGAATAATTTAAGATATGGGTTATTGAGCTTAACTCATATAATATTTTGAAAATTAGAAAATAAGGAATCTGTGATTTTTTTAAGTTGAATATATTCGAATAAATTAATTACTCTTGTTATAATAAGTAATTTATTCCAATTCACGTTTGTCAGTTATAACTTAATGATCAAATGTGAATATTGAAAATATATGATATTGATTAACAATCAATATCTAAGTATATATACACATATTTTTTCAATATGTGTGTTAAGTTGTTTTAGTGAATAATCAATAAATAGTGGATTCGATTTCTAAATACAAGTTGTATTTCTTGACAAAATGAAAGAGAGAATTATGTTATAAAATTGTGTTTGGAAATGAATACGAAATTTAAGTAATAGTATAACATTGGATTTTTGCCAAGATAAAAACAAATTGTAGGTTACTATTAAAGAAAAACTAGTGGCATGAGCAACGATATTCGTAAATTAATTGGATTGCTATTAGAAATAAAATACAAAAATTGACTAGAAATCAATATTTGAAGATTTGAAATATCTTATGAAGTTGATAAATTTAATTTGATTGAAACAACGAAATATTAAACTTTGTTATTGAAATATAAATAAGTATTTTGACAAATGTGTTTATATTAATATATATGCGTGTCAAGATTTATATTTAATGGTTGGTGCATATTATAAACATGTTGTAAAATTTTGTTGTAATGCAAAAGTGTGTGTGAATGCATCTAAAATAATCAGAACATGTGTTAATAATATTACTTGGTGTTAATATTTGTATTGGTGTTTAGAAGAAATAATTTGTAACACTTTACATTTGCAACACTTGGTTGATGGGGTTATTGGGTTTGGATCCAATCCCAAACTCTTAAACATGTGGAGGCTGGAGAAAATAAAATACAACACTTTATTTTCTTCCTACCTCTCCCCCCTCCTTTCTTTTTGGCAAAGACAGTGAATCCATGGCCTCCTCGTCTTTTGAAAACTACATCCAAGTCACTTTTATTAAATTAAACAACACCAAATCGTAGAGGAAGGTTAGTTCATTGCAAAGCCAACTCATGCAGTCCGTCATCTCTGCTATTTTTAATTTTGGAAGAAGGATCATTTCTGTAAAGGTTCAGTGGCCCGCATGTTTCTACTGTGTGATTCTTAGGGTTGCTAAAGCTCAGTTCATCTCTTAACAAACTAAGATTAGTGTATTCTTACTCAAATCCAATCTTAGGTGAGTCGGTAGACTCACACTTTCTAGTTTACCCGTTTTTAACTTTTATGTGCATGAATTGGGTTGCCGTTTGTAGTAAATCGGTGACTTTGATCTCTATTTATTTCCTATGTGCAAAATAGCTCAAAGGTGTCACTTCGGGCTACTATAACTTGGTAATCCCTTGACAAAATGCCTCATTTTATTTGCAATGCAAAGTAGAAACTATGGTTTATGTGCTTGTAGAATTTCAAGTCATTTCGACCACCATTGATGTTTGAAAACTACGGAAAAAGTTGCAATCGGGCCCAGATTTGTGCCTGGGAATTTCTCCTGAGCTCGGTCGACCGAGGCAATGGTGTGTCGACCCACAACATTTATAGCTTGACACAGGGGTCGACTCATGTGGTATTATGTTGCCTTGGCCATTTTCTTTATGCTAGGCGATAATAGTGCCCAAGTCCAACTTCAATGCACTGTATCTTCCTCGATATTAATTTGATTTGCATGATTCTTTTTACATTACGAAGTCTGAAAGTTTGTCTCCATGCTTGCAAATTTTCAAACCAATCCGAGGTTGTTTGGTCATTCAAATCAAGTCTCGAAGGTGAACCTGGAGAATGTTTTGGACCAAGCTAGAATTTAACGTGGCCTGAGTCCAGGTTTGAGACTTTATATCTTTTTCATATCAAACCAGAATTGAGTGAATTTTTTTTATTTGAAAGATATAATGTTCCAGTAAGTGCCTATCATATTTCAAACCATTCTGAGGTCGTTTGACCATTCTAAACTTATCTAGAAGTTGCAACTAGAAATGATTGTTGGGTACATTTTCATGCTTAGTGTTGATTTAGGCTATTTTCGTTAAGTGTTTTCATGCTTCTCTTGATTTAGACTTAATGCATCATTCTTGTGTTCTATTTTGGCATACTTCTATAATGGAAAAGCCTAAATTATCACCAACCTGTAATTTGAGTTTGGTGAGTTTTCGAGTTGATTTTTGTGTGTTAATTTCACGAGTTTTCTAAGATTTTGCTACATGGACACGTGTTTTATAAAATCATTTTAAAGGATGTTTAAATAAATATAAGAATTATTTTAAGAAAATAATTTTAGATATTATAAATATTTTTATACCCTTGATATATGTTTCTTATTATGTAAAGAGATATGCAAAATCAAGGATTTTCGAAATGTTTTCAGAATCATTTTATATATTTATTTCAAACACCTAGTGTATGTGTGTGTGTGTATATAAAATCAAACATTTTTGCACCCTTCGAGAGGGCATAATGGGTATTAAATGATATCATAAACCCCATGTATAGGACACAATGGTATACGAGGTCGGTTAATTCTTGACTTGTCTAATTGAAGCTGATGTTGATGCTTCTGTTGATTCATGATTTCCGATGATTTCCATTATGGAGCCGACTAGTGAGTAGTAATCCGGTAGTAAGAACATGTGGTATAGGACACATAGTTAACATTACTTGGATTACTGATTGTGAGTCCGTAACACATACTATTGTTTGTAGTTTAACCTGCACTAGACATTCGGGTCAATCTGGGTAGACCCAAAATCATGTTGTACTTCTAGATAGATCCAAATCATGTTGTTCGGGGTTCCCGTTATGTTGATATAAGTATTGGTTATGGACTCAAGCCATTATGTTGTTGAACGTGCAGGCATGGCTTCGACTTGCCAATTCTAGGTAGATCCAAACGTTGTAAATTCTGGTTGGATCCAAATGTTGAATTTTGGGTAGATCCAAATATTGATGCTTTGATGAATTTGATCTTATGATCATATTTTACTTGATGTTTTAGATTCTAATTGTTGTTTTGTTAATATTGTTGCCTTTGTAGATTTGGACCCTTATTTGTTAACTTGTTGGACTTTTGCTAATTGGTGCTTCGAGTCCAATTTATATTGCTTTGTTGAAGTTGAAACTATTTATAGCCCTAGGGTCGTTCGATGCATACTTAGGTATGAGGGTCACACTTTGTATAAACCCTTATACGAATTTACATGTGGTATTGTTGGAGTTTTGTCGTTATCTCTTTATGCTACACTTTTGTGCTTAGTGTGAAGCTTAGCACCTTTTTAATGGAGATATATACCGCTTGGTGTTTGTTTATGTTGTTCTTGGAATCCTATAGGCTAGTAAGCCTTAAGAATTTTATGAATCAATTATTATCTTGGACTGATTCAATTCCTTTTAAGTAAATAGATTTTCTTATCTATAGTTTTATATTTCATCTGTTGTGTTCTAACTGATCTGTAAACTAAACTGGTCGTGTGTGTTAATACTCGAGTCAGACCAAGTTGTTTTAGGTTGTAGTTTGTTGTTGATTCGAGGCTGATCATTTTAGCTTGGACTTTATTCCTTGGAGCTATTCCCTAGCTATATTTTTGTAACCGAGTCATTGTATATTCTTTTATTTGGAGATGCAGTAATTATTTTGTGTGGTTCATGTTTAACAGTTGGACACGTAGCACACGTGTATGCTGTATTTTGTGATTGTATCTATATGTATTTGTTCTGTAATTTGTTAACTGTGATGAGTTGTATATTGTTCTGAATACGATCCTTAGACATCGTAATTTCATATTAGTTGTATTGAGTATGTCGATCCACTTGAGATAAGAAAAAAAGTTATACATCCAATCCATGTATTCAGTACTTGTCTAATGTGCAATTACGGATGGCTGCCCCTAGCCAGCTTTATTCTCTTCTCTAATAGACATTATTACTTAGTAAATGTTCTTTATTTGGGAGGGTCTCGGGGTGGGTGTTACAACAACCTTCATAGGATCTACGACAATCCTTTGCTTCGAAACAACATAGCATAAGAATCTTACTTCTTTCATCCAGAAGTGACACTTAGCTTCGCCTTTAATTAGCGTTCCATCAACACCTCAAGAACAATCCTCAGACGTGTCTTGTGTTCTTCTTCCGTTCATGAATAGAAAAAATATCATTAATGTACACAAGCATAAACCTATTCATCTGATTTCTAAAAATGCATTTTATAAGATCCATGAAGTATGCCGATACACTGGTTAGCCTGAATGGCATGCCAACCACTCACAAAATCAAGATGACGTTCAGAACGCGATTATGACACACTCCTTTGCTGCCCTTAATTAGTGAAACCCTATCATAAGACCAACTGAGAAAACAATCTAGTATAATTTGAATGTTCGAATAAGACACCAATATGTGGAAGTGGGTACTTGTTCTTCTTCATTATCTTGTTCAACTCACAATAATCAGCAAATAATCTAAAGGAATCGTCCACATTTGTTGTGAATACTACCCGTTCTCCCTAATTAGATATACTTCTATAAATGAATCCCTTCAATAGAAGATAATCAACTTGAATCTTGAGCTCCCTAGGTGACATTCTCTTCAAAAGCATCACCAATGGTTTGGCATATTTTAGCAAATCAATATGGAGCTCATTCTCCTTATGTGTCAAAAGATCAGTCACTACCTTATTGACATCCAGATACTCCATAGTGATTGATACCATAGACAACCATTTTGTGGAAATTGAGCGAATAAAGAAAGGTAACCATCACCACATTGATAGATAGGCATCCAAATACCGCCCTCTCCAAATTATCGATCCTTTCTTAATTGACAACTTATCGCAATCTACCACTATTTCGTATCTATCCAGGTAGTCTACACCCATAATAGTTCCAAATCCAACAAACTCTAAATTAAAGTAATCACAAATAAAAAAGCACCCATGACTCGATAAAACTAAATTACAAAAAACCATACATAGGTTAGTAGAGCCACTAAAATAAGGTCCTCTAAGATATCAGGTTTCAACCTTAATCTACTTAATAGATCGTTAGATGAAAGGATTAGGAAGTCTAGTGTCAAACAACATCTAAATAGGAACATCAAAAAATAGAAATCATGCTTTGGATAATTACATCTTTCCCTTCTCCTTTACTGACGTGGCATTCAATGAACTTGGAATAACACTCATAGTATATGTCTTCATTATCTGTTTAGACATTTTAGGGGCGTTCTTGTTGAGATGTCCACCCTTATAGCAGGTATAAAAACAATTATCGCTGGCCTTGCATTCATTGCTATAATGACCCTTCTTCCCACAGTTGAAGTAAGTTTCTTTTGACATACCCTTCTTTTGATAATCTATATTTTGAGATGGCTTCCTCATATTGTTAACTTGCTTCTTGCCTCCCCCACTTGCATGCAACATCATCTTATCCTTAGGAATAATAATGATGGCCTTGGACTTTGGATAGTTTCTATTATGTTTCGACTATCAGTTGAAGGTCTCATCGATTACTTTTCTCCTAAATGATCTTCTAATTTAAGAATAAACTTCTTATTTCTTTTTAGGGTATCAATGAATGACATTCCTATGTCGACAAAGTGTTAAACTCAACCACATAATCAGGGATATCCATTTCTCCTAGTTTCAAGTATGCAAACTTCTAAAACAAAGCCGATTTATGGGCAGCTGAAATAAAGTTTTCTTCGAAATAGACCTTAAACTGATTCCAAGTAAACAGATTTTCAAGTTTTGAAACTTTTGTCGCATTCCACCAATTCATTATCCCACTTGGAAGTTGACGTGAGGTCAACATATTTTTCTAGCATCTTCCTAACCATGGTTCAACGTGTCGAACAATCTTGAACTTTCATAACTTACTCCTTTTCTTGAAATATTTTACCACCCAGACTAGTAAAGTCCATACCCAACATAGCAAAGTCGACCCTAGGTGCTTGCGGTAAAGCACCACCCCAACAACCTTATTGAGAGTTGTCACTTGAGCATTCCACCACATGTCCCTCGTAAAGGCATTGAACATGGTCTGCAGATTGATGTAAGAAATTGATGGATCAGCCCCCTTTGCCACCTTAAAATTAAAGTTCCTTATAGTATATCTCATATGTCAATTCATCCTCCAACTAGGGGTACATAATATTATCCTCTTTACAGGAAAGACTACTTAATTAAAGCTTGTGTGTAGTGCGACTTATACTATATGTAACAACCCGGAATTTCTGAACCAATTTAAAAAATTTATTTTAGCTATTTTAATGGGTTTTGAATATTTAAAATGATTTATTTAAATAATAACAATTTGAAATTTATTTAAATTGAAGTTCGAACATATATATTAATTATAAATAGAGTTTGAAATGGCGTAGTAGTTTGAAATTTCGATTTTTAATTTCAAATAAATGTATGGAATTCAAAATAAATCGGATTTCAACAAAACAAGAAACATTTGAATCTGTTTAATTATATCTTTCTAACGAATGTGAAAATTTCATATTTCATAATATAAATTGAAAGTTATGGCCAGTTTAAAATTCGGAATAGTCGCTATGGAACTTATATATATTTATATTATATATAGCACTAAAAATAGCCATTTTGCAAACGACCTCCGTTTTCGACGAAACCACATTTGTTGGATCCTAAATGTCAAATTATTGTTAGATTTCAAATTTCATAATTTTTGGAACTAATATGTGAGTGTAGTGAATTTAAATGTGTTTGGTAATTTCAGTTTGAATTTAATCAACTGGAAAAAGGGTCATTTTTCAAACGATCTCCAAATTCGACGAAATTAGTTTTATTAGGACCGTATCGTCAAAACATAGCTAGGTATAATTTTTCTATGTTAAAATTTAATATATATTGATTTATATTTTAATTTTGATAAAAACCGATTGAAACAGTGGAATTGGCTTACGAAACATGTCCCATTATGTTCGGAATAGGGGTATTTAGCTTAGGGTGACAGTCGTTCGGTTTGATTTGGAGTTCGGACACAAATTCTCA
The DNA here is from genome assembly GCA_030737875.1 of Allium sativum. Lineage (NCBI taxonomy): Eukaryota > Viridiplantae > Streptophyta > Magnoliopsida > Asparagales > Amaryllidaceae > Allium > Allium sativum. The sequence goes on along the minus strand of JASFAX010000061.1, from coordinate 1,973,332 downwards.
CAACGAAATAATTAATTGAATAAAATATTATTAATATATATACACACACACACACACACACATATATATATATATATATATGCCCAAAAATTGGAAACCCTAGTCCATAACACAATCCGCCATTTTCAGAAATCCAACGGCACAAAGGCTCCCAAATTCACATTTGATTTTTCATGAAATCCACGTAATAAAATAAGAAGTTTTCTACTGCAATTCTCCTCAGCTCGAAGAGTTCTTATTATCCAACAGTCATGATCTAATTTAGGGTTACGGTTTGCTCGAATTTGAGGTACGAAGAGCCGCTGGTTGCAGGCGTTTTCTGGTGAGATGCGGGCGACGAGCTGGCCGTCGTTCAGCGCTTGGGTGGATGGCATGGCGCCGGTCGTCGTGGGGTAAATGGATCGGAGGTCGGCTGCCTCGTTTGGCGGGCACAAGCCTAGAAAAAAAATTGCCGTTGGGTTTCTCATTTGAATTGGAGAGAGATGAGGAACGGTAGTTAATAGGGGCTTAATTAATTATTAAATTAATTATATATTTAATTAATTAAAGTTTAAAAAACCATATCTTCTCCATACGAGGTCCAAATCCGACGATTTCACTTACGTTGGACTTGCAGAAAGGAGAGCTACAACATGAGACTGACCAGAACGGAAACGGAGCAAATTGGATTTTTAGCTGAATTAAACGTGTGTTTAATTCAGTTTGAAAATGAAATTCAAAAATAAAAGAATGGCGGAGTGGAACCCAAAGTGAGAACTTCTCACTATAATTCTTGTACAATTATCTATTTTACAACTGCATATATGAACTATCAGTATTGATTTTTATCAGTTTTTATTTATCACAAATATTGTACGGTGTCTGTTAGCTCACATTCACTGCGTTTGAAAACCATGGATAATTAAATGGACTATATTGTGTTGTGATTGTGATGTGAAATGGAGTAAATAATATATATATATATATATATGCGTTGTATGAAAAATATATATGTGTTATAATATATATATGCATTGTATGAAATATATATATATATATATATATATATATGTATTGTGAAATATATATATATGCGTTGTATGAAATATATATATATGCGTTGTATGAAAAATATATATATGCGTTGTATGAAATATATATATGCGTTATATGAAAAATATATATGCGTTATGAAAAATATATATATGCGTTGTATGAGAATATATATATGCATTGTGAAAAAAATATATGCGTTGTATGAAAAATATATGTGCGTTGTATGAAATATATAATAGCGATGTATTAAACGGTCATGAAATGAAATAAATATTTGTTCGCTAAAAATATTATTTTTAGCTTATAATAGCAATGCATAAAATGGTCATGAAATAAAATAAATATTTGTTCACTAAAAATATTATTTTTAGCTTATATAGGCGATATATAAAATGGTCATGTAATGAAATAATTATTGAATTGTTTAAAATACATTTTTTAACATGTATATGGAATATATAAAATTGGCAGGTAATAGAATAATTATTGGATGGTTAAAAATATATTTTTTAACTATATATTGAATATTCAATTTTGATTTAAAACTGAAATTGAAGTTGAAATCATTTTAAAATGAATTTATAAACGATTTATAAAATACGTTTTGAATGGAATTCGACGATATATATTATATATATTATATATTTAATGGCTTGAATAGAACGCGCCGCGCAGCGACCATTCGCAAATTTCGACCATTAACTTCAAATTGGTGTAACAGGGAATCTGACCGTCGGATTCTCCTAAAACCTGAACCATTGGGTTCGTATCGGAAGAGATCTTTCCAATGAATATATGAGATTAAAATTTGAACGGCTGGATTTCAATATATTCCAAATCAGTTTTGAAAAAAGTTGCTATGGATGCAGTTCGGTGGCCGTTATTGGAAACAGATTGTAAAGGCCTTAATAAAATTATTAAAAATATGGCCAATTATGTAAAATCATAATGAATGATTTGGAAAGATTTTGGATGAAAAATTCCAAGTTTGAAAAGATAAAAAATATTTTTTTTATCAAAATGAACCAGTTATTAACTAGAATAATAATCCAATGTTTTTAAATAAATAAATCGGATTTGTGAATGGTTTTGAAATAACCAGAATTTTCCAACATATGAATTGGAATGGATTTGAATGGAAATAATCTTCGGAATATTTCGATATTGGATTTCGTAATTATACGGATATGGTTGAGGAATTTGGAAGATACGGATATCGTTATTCCCAATACGATATCCGTTGGTTTCAGAATTTGATATTGAATATAAGCCGATATAATTTTTATTAAGAGCCTTATATTTAATATCAAATCGGATTTTGGGGTTTATAGTGAATAAGGTTTTAAATAACATTCATTCTGTAACCCAATTAACAGTGAAGATATGATTAGGAATTTAAAATCCTTTTATTAAAATTTAATGGAGATTTTCCAAAGTAAAGTTTTCCAATTTAAAGTATTAAATTGGAATTGAATGGAACTCGATTTGGTAATACTCGAGATGAGCTTCTATGAAAGAAGACCATTACTATTTATGGAATTTAAAAGGCCTTGCCGCTATTCCACTTATAGTATTAGTTTGATACGGAAATTTATATCGATTATATACTGTTATGATTTCCGTGAAGATTCCATTTTGATGGAAGATGATTTTGGGTTTATCGTGAACCTAGTTTTAAATGACATTGATTCTTTAACCCCGAGTAAAGTCAGGATTAATTTCCGAAAAGTTGAATAATCATTAAGAAATGATTTCAGAGATTAAAACTAAGTAGAGTTTTAATAAATCTTTAATTAGATTTGAATGAATGAATGTAATTAAATTTACCAAAACATAATATGTGTTGGAACCAAATACAGTTGGTTATTGATATTGATTATGATTGATTGACAGTTTGGATTGTGCTCGACCAGTTTATGAGCAAATATGCTTTTCCATTTAGCATTGGGTTGGGTAGAATTATTTGTATGCTAGCATCTTGTAAAACACTTCGCGATTTAACTATGAGATGTTTAGCGACGTTGTTGAGTTCATTTCAAATTTAATGAATTATTTTGGAATGATATTTTTCTTCAGTGAAAAGAAATGTATTACCGATTTTGGATAGGGAATGTTTTATAAAACAGAAAGGATTTCAAGGGCTAATCCGATGTTGTCGAAATGCATTATGTGTTTGACATTGTGGTTCATCACGTAACCGATTAGTTGCTACTGATGATGTATCTGTTTGGTGGCGGAGAATTTATTCTCTTGCTTAACACCCTTCTTTGAGACGTACAAGCTCAAAGGTTATATGAATAATAGTGACTGATCATATGTGTGAATTGCTAATGTAAAGTACTATAGTTTGAAAAGTACTTGTGATTATTATGTTGTGAAATGATTTTCCCTACTTCGGGATATAAAAATGATTTAGTATGTGGCTAAAGATTCTGGTAACCCGGACGACTAAAAGTGTGGGTAAGATGGCGATGTAGTCCCCGAGGGCGTGGGATTGTGCATCGTCAGTGTAGCCTGCTCCATCGTCGGAGGTGCACATATATATATCGAGTTGGTAAGGTAGTACCCTTTGCCTTGTCTAAGGGGAGCCTGATATTTGGTTGCATACTTGTTTGTATGCATTGTGATGTTTTTAGAATTCATATTTCCAAAGATTTTGGTTTGAAATCCTGAAGTGAAATCTACTTTGTTATAAAAGCTAGATACATATTTCAAATGATTTGAAATAAGAAGCGGGAAATAAAGTCCAAAGGAATAATTTATGTAAAGTGAATTGGATTTCGAAAAATCTAAATTTGGGGTTTAAGCCTAAATGGGTAGATTGGAAAATTGCATGTTGTTTGATGCATTGTAGATCCATATATCTATTATTGGTTATTGTTTAGGCATCAATATTCATGGGGTTAAACCCGTTCTGTGACATGCGGCGTGGTCCCTAGATTTACCATATTTTAAACTAATGTTTTAATAATTGTTTTAGTTCTCACACTAGTCTCATGGCTGGCTCGGAGCTTATTGTTTCTACCTAAACTCTGGATGCCCATATTTTCCACACGGACAGCTAGTAGTTTTAGTTTTGTAGATTATTTCATTTAGCAGGATTCTGGATCGAAGCTTAAAGTTGTGTCCAGAGCATTGATAGTCTTCCGTTGTGTTAGTTTATTTGTTTCCGCTGCATTGTATTAAATTTATTGTAAATTATTTTTCCGTTGTATATTATTTTCGATACTCTGATATTCTATACTCTGATGTAACATTATTATGATGTTTATAAAAGTCTTCTATTGTTTGTTCTGATGTGTTGTGCGCCCAAAGTTAGTGTATCCGCCTTTTTGGTTCGATTTAAGTCGGTTTAACGATCAATTTAGATCGATCGAGAAGGAGGTTCACTGCATATGGTATCAAATTTTTGGGGTACAACTCATTAGAACAAGATAAAAGACTCATCAAAGGTAGGATTAGTAATATCCTATAAAAGAAAACCCATCAGAGATAGAATCAGTAATATTCTATAATGAGAAACTCATTAGAGATGGGGTTAGTAATGCCCTAGAATGAGTTGAGAGTGACACAATTTATAATTAACGTATTTGTGATTATATATATAAACCGGTCTAAGAAAACATATTTTTGAATATATGAAAGTTATATATATATATATATTTGAAAAGTTAATCAACTAATTGATTGCTGATTGTGTTAGGTGATTATTAATTTAACTAATTAAAATATGGGGATGCTCCAATTAATAAGAGAATGAAAGGTAAATTTTTCCAAAACGAATCAAAATTTGAACTGAATTGAATATTTATTGAAATTGCATATATGTACATGTGTATATAATGGACAGGTCATAGCATGGACACTAAGAAGTGGAATAAAATTGTATGCCCGACCAATAAGTACATGTTTACTATATTATTGGGTTTGATGATTTTATGAGCGGATTGGCAAGCCGCTTGGCTTTTTTTTTCTTTTTGATTGATGAGGGCCCTGTGAGGCAAGTTGCGGTTTTACCGATCAGCCCATACAAAGGAGGTATGGCGAAACTTTTCGAAAATTTAGGGTGTTAGCCAAATTTTTGAGAAATTTGAAAATTATTAGAAATTGAAAAGTTGAATAATGAAAGCCAAAATGAAAGTTGAGTTGGTTGGTTAAAAACTTTCAACTCCATTCCTTTTCGAGGACAAAAAGATTTAAAGTGGGGGAGATTGTAAGAACACGGAATTTCAGAACCAATTACTTTTTTTTATTATAGCTATTTTAATGGGTTTTGAATATTTAAAATGATTTATTTTAAATAATAACGATTCAAAATTTATTTAAATTGAAGTTGGAACGTATATATTTATATTAATTATAAACAGAGTTTGAAATGGCGCGGCAGTTTGAAAATTCGATTTTTAATTTCAAATGAATGTACGGAATTCAAAATAAATCGGATTTCAATGAAATGAGAAACATTTGAATCTGTTTAATTATATTTTTCTAACGAATGTGAAAAATTCAGATTTCATAATATAAATTGAAAGTTATGGCCAGTTTAGAATTCAAAATAGTCGTTATAGAATTTATATATATATATATATATATATATATTATAGCCCTTAAAAATAGCCATTTTGCAAACGACCTCCGTTTTCGACAAAACCACTTGTTGAATCCGGAATGTCGAATTATTATTAGGTTTCAAATTTCATAATTTTTGGAATTAATATGTGAGTGTAGTGAATTTAAATGTGTTTGGTAATTTTAGTTTAATTTGTTCGACTGGAAAAAGGGTCATTTTTCAAACGATCTCCAAATTCTACGAAATTAGTTTTGTTAGGACCGTATCATCAAAACATAGGTAGATATAATTTTTCTATAATTTTAGGAGTCAGTATATGGCCCCGGTAAATTAAAATGTACGTTAAAATTTAATATATATATTGATTTATATTTTAATTTTGATAAAAACTGATTGAAACAGTCGAATTGGCTTACAAAACATATCGCATTGTGTTCGAAATGGGGGTATTTAGCCAGAGGCGACAGTCGTTGGGTTTGATTTGGAGTTCATAGAAAATTATATATATATATATATATGTGTGTGTGTGTGTGTGTGTGTGTATGTATGTATGTATGCGCAAAAATTGGAAACCCTAATCCATAACACAAGCTGCTGTTTTCAGAAATCCGATGGTAGAAAGGCTCCCAAATTCTCATTGATTTTTCATGAAATCCACGTAATAAAATGAGAAGTTTTCTACTGTAATTCTCCTCAGCTTGAAGAGTTCTTATTATCCAACGGTCATGATCTAATTTAGGGTCACACTTTGCTTGAATTTGAGGTACGAAGAGCCGCCGGTTGCAGGCGTTTTCTGGTGAGATGCGGGCGGCGAGCTGGCCATCGTTTGACGCTTGGGTGGATGGCATGGCGGCAGTCGTCGTAGGGTAAATGGATCGGAGGTCGGCTGCCTCATTTGGCGCGCACAAGCCCAGAAAAAATTCGACTTTGGGTTTCTCGTTTGAACTGGAGAGCGACGAGGAATGGTAGTTAAGAGCAGATCAATTAATTGATTAATTAATTATTAAATTAATTATATATTTAATTAATCAAAGTTTAAAATACCGTATCTTCTTCATACGAGGTCCAAATTTGACGATTTCGCTTGAGTTGGACTCGCAGAAAAGAGAGCTACGACATGAGACTGACCAGAACGAAAATGGAGCAAACTGGATTTTCAGCTGAATTAAACGCGCGTTTAATTTAGTTTGAAAATGAAATTCAGAAATAAAAGAATGGCGGAGTGGAACCCAAAGTGAGAACTTCTCATTATGATTCTTGTACAGTTATTTATTTTATAACTGCATATATGAACTGCCGGTATTGATTTTTATCATATTTTAATTATCACAAATGTTGTACAGTGCCTGTTAGCTCACATTCACTGCTGTTTGAAAACGATGGATGACTAAATGGACTATATTGCGTTGTGATTGTGATGTGAAATGGAGTAAATTATATACATACATACATATATATATAAGCGTTGTGTGAAAAATATATATATGCGTTGTATGAAAAATATATATGCATTGTACGAAATATATATATATGTGTTGTATGAAAAAAAAATGCGTTATGAAAAAAAAATATGGGTTGTATGAAAAAAAAATGCATTGTGAAAAATATATGTATGCCTTGTATGAAAAATATATATGCATTGTATGAAATATATATATATATATATATATATGCACTATATGAAAAATATATATGCATTATGAAAAATATATATATGTGTTGTATGAAAAATATATATATGCATTGTGAAAAATATATATGCGTTGTATGAAAAATATACATGTGTTGTATGAAATATGTAATAGCGATGTATAAAATGGTCATGAAATGAAATACATATTTGTTCGCTAAAAATATTATTTTAGCTTATAATAGCGATGTATAAAATGGTCATGAAATGAAATAAATATTTGTTCGCTAAAAATATTATTTTTAGCTTATATAGGTGATATATAAAATGGTCATGTAATGAAATAATTATTGGGTTGTTAAAAATATAATTTTTAATGTATATATGGAATATATAAAATTGGCAGGTAATGGAATAATTATTGGATGGTTAAAAATATAATTTTTAACTATATATGGAATATTCAATTTTGATTTAAAATTGAAAATGAAGTTGAAATCATTTTAAAATGAATTTATAAACGATTTTTAAAATACGTTTTGAATGGAATTCGACGAAATATATATTATATATATTTAATGGCTTGAATAGAACGCGTCGCGCAGCGACCATTCGCGAATTTCGACCATTAACTTCAAATTGATGTAACAGGAGATCCGACCGTCGGATTCTCTTAAAATCAAAACCGTTGGGTTCGTGTCAAAAAGATCTTTCCAATGAATATATGAGATTTAAGTTTGAATGGTTGGATTTCAACATATGTCCAAATCATTTTTGGAAAAGGTCGTTATGGATGCAGTTCGGTGGCCGTTATTGGAAGCAGACTATAAAAGCCTTAATAAAATTATTAAAAATGTGTACTATACATTCATTATAATCATGACTATTATTTCAACATACATTGGACTATATTTTATTGTATTATGGATACGCGCACACACACATATACATACATATCAAAATCATGGAAGTAACTGTTTCTTGTAACACATGTTTATTATAGAAACCTACTATAACAACATAGATTAGTGCTCATCAGCGCATCTACTTAAAAAACCATATAAACATGTCATTCCATTCCATAGATTTATCAATCGATACTAGGTATTACATGTTAGTCTAAAAATATCTGTAATGACATGCTTAAATAATTGTATGTAAATGCTTTATAAATATTGAAAATCCTTCCTTATAAACTAAAATTAAAGTAGATGAATTACCTAGTAGATTCTGCAATTTGGAAAAGATGCCCATAGAGGAACTTTGCAAAAGCTTCGATTCATAGAAAATTAGAGGAAATGCTTCATTGTTTTGAGCCATGGAAGTTTCTAGAAGGCTATAAAACGAGGACATGAAAGAGTATTAAGAAGACATTTAATTTAATTCATAGTGGTATAGGTTAGTTAGCTGATTAGCTAACAATTTAGAAATTAAAATTGAAAATTCTAAGGAAAATGGAAAACGAAATAACATGTTCCTTTAAATAAATATAGGATAAATAGAATTGTTAGTGTTTAATGTTTATAAATAACATACATGGAATAATTGACACATAATAGTGCCAGTATGGACCGTATACAATGAAGATTCAATGGTTCAAACTCAACAGAAAACCATTCACAAATCCGATTTATTTATTTAAAAACATTGGATTATTATTCTAGTTAATAACTGGTACATTTCGATAAAAATATATTTTTATCTTTTCAAACTTGGATTTTTCCATCCAAAATCTTTCCAAATCATTCATTATGATTTTACATAATTTTTCCACCCCTGATCTCCGAAGAGGCGGAAAAGGCCGGATTGAGTTGAGAACATGACAAATCAGAACACAGACAGAATAACATTTCATTGCTATTACCACAATTACATCAGAGTACAAGAATATAACAGAGTATGAATAAATAATATACATCAGGAAAATACCAGCGATTTACAAGAAATGAATATAATAATAATAAATATTCTACTAAAATCAATTTATGTAGAATATTTGTTGTTATTATAATCATTTCAAAATTTTATAATTCATTCAACTATTCAAATGTTATATTAAATAAATTGAAAAGTTAAAATTCATTTAGCTGTTTAGATCTTAATTTACTAATTTTGTTAACTAAAATTAAGAGTTTATTGTTTTAGCCTAAACTCTGGGTGCCCCTATTTTCCACATGGGGAGCTAGTAGTTTTGGTTTTGCAGATATTATATTCACAGGATCCTGGATTTACAGCTGGAACTATATTCAGAAAGCTCTGTATCCGTGTATTTCTTTCAGTTGCATTATGTATTATTTTTCCGCTGCTATGTAATGTATTTTAATCTCTGATATTTTCTTGATGTATATTAATTATTCATACTCTGTTATATTCTTGTACTCTGATGTAATTGTGGTAATAGCAATGAAATGTTCTTCTGTTTGTGTTCTGATTTGTCGTGTTCTCAACTCAATCCGGCCTTTTCCGCCTCTTCGGAGATCGGGGGTGGAAAATTATGTAAAATCATAATGAATGATTTGGAAAGATTTTGGATGAAAAATTCCAAGTTTGAAAAGATAAAGATTTTTTTTTATCGAAATGAACCAGTTATTAACTAGAATAATAATCCAATGTTTATAAATAAATAAATCGGATTTGTGAATGGTTTTGAAATAACCAGAATTTTCCAACGTATGAATTGGAATGGAAATAATCTTTGGAATATTTCGATATTGGACTCCGTCATTATACGGATATGGTTCAGGAATTTGGAAGATACAGATATCATTATTCCCAATATGATATCCATTGGTTTCAGAATTTGATATTGAATATAAGCCGATATAATTTCTATTCAAAGCCTTATATTTAATATCAAGTTGGATTTTGGGGTTTATAGTGAATAAGGTTTTAAATAACATTCGTTCTGTAACCCAATTAACAGTGAAGATATGATTAGGAATTTATAATCTTTTTATTAATATTTAATGGAGATTTTCCAAAGTAAGTTTTCCAATTTAAAATATTAAATTGGAATTGAATGGAACTCAATTTGGTAATACTCGAGATGAGCTTCTGTGAATGAAGACCGTTACTATTTATGGAATTTAAAAGGCCTTGCCACTATTCCACTTATAGTATTAGTTTGATATAGAAATTTATATCGATTATATACTATTATGATTTCCGTGAAGATTCCATTTTGATGGAAGATGATTTTGGGTTAATCGTGAACCTTGTTTTAAATGACATTGATTCTTTAACCTGAGTAAAGGCAGGATTAATTTCCGGAAAGTTAAATAATCATTAAGAAATGATTTCAGAGATTAAAACTAAGTAGAGTTTTAATATATCTTTAATTAGATTTGAATGAATGAATTGTATTTAAAATTACCAAAATATGAGATGTGTTGGAACCAAATACACTTGGTTGTTGATATTGATTATGACTGATTGACTATTTGGATTGTGCTCGACCTGTTTATGAGCAAATATGCTTTTCCTTTTAACATTGGGTTGGGTAGAATTATTTGTATGTTAATATCTTGTGAAAACTTCATGATTTGACTAAGAGAAGTTTAGCGACGTTGTTGTGTTCATTTCAAATTTAACGAATGATTTTGAAATGATATTTTTCTTAAGTGAAAAGAAATGTATTCTTGATTTCGGACAGGGAATGTTTTATAAAAATGTTTTATAAAACAGAAAGGATTTCAAGGGCTAAACCCGATGTTGTCGAAATGATTTCGAAATACATTATGTGTTTGACATTGTGGTTCATCACGTAACTGATTAATTGCTACTGATGATGTATCTGTTTGGTGGCGGAGAATTTATTCTCTTGCTTAACACCCTTCTTTGAGACGTACGAGCTCAAAGGTTATATGATTAATAGTGACTGATCATATATGTGAATTGCTAATGTAAAGTACTATAGTTTGGAAAGTACTTGTGATTATTATGTTGTGAAATGATTTTCCCTACTTCGGGATATAAAAAAGATTTAGTATGTGGCTAAAGGTTCTAGTAATCCGGATGACTAAACGTATGGGTGAGATGGCGGTGTAGTCCCCGAGGGCGTGGGATTGTGCATCGTCAGTGTATCCTGCTCCTTCGTAGGAGGTGCACATATATATCAAGTTGGTAAGGTAGTACCCTTTGCTTTGTCTAAGGGGAGCCCGGTATTTGGTTGCATACTTGTTTGTATGCATTGTGATGTTTTTGGAATTCATATTTCCAAAGATTTTGGTTTGAGATCGCGAAGTGAAATCTACTTTGATATAAAAGCTAGATATTTATTCCAAATGATTTGAAATAAGAATTGGGAAATAAAGTCCAAAGGAATAATTTCTATAAAGTGAATTAGATTTCGAAAAATCTAGATTTGGGGTTTAAGCCTAAATGGGTAGATTGGAAATTTGCATGTTGTTTGATGCACTGTAGAACCATATATCTATTATTGGTTATTGTTTAGGAACTGGTATTCATGGGGGTAAACCCATTCTGTGACATTCAGCGTGGTCCCTAGATTTACCATATTTTAAAGTAATGTTTTAATAACTGTTTTAGTTCTCACACCAGTCTCATGACTGACTCGGAGTTTATTGTTTCTACCTAAACTCTGGGTGTCCGTATTTTCCACACGAGCAGCTAGTAGTTTTGGTTTTAAAGATTATTTCATTTAGCAGGATTCTGGATCGAAGTTTAAAGTTGTGTCCATAGCATTGATAGTCTTCCGCTGTGTTAGTTTATTTGTTTCCGCTGCATTGCATTACATTTACTACAAATTATTTTTCCGCTGTATATTATTTTCAATACTTTAATATTATGTACTCTGATGTAACATTATTATGATGTTTATAAAAGTCTTTTGTTATTTGTTCTGATGTGTTGTGCGCCCAAAGTTAGAGTATTCACCTTTTTGGTTCGATTTAAGTTGGTTTAGCGATCGATTTGGATCGACCGAGAATGAGGCTCACTACACTATACGTATAATAAAATATAGTATTGAAAACTAAACAGCATAATAAGTATGTGCTCTTTTGTCACATACACATATTTATACACTCGCGACCTAGACCCTAGGTTAGACATGTAATCTAAGCTTTGATACTAAATGCGATGATCGCCCTACATCGCTGGCACCCAAGATACTCAAAGAATGTGGTACTAGAGTGCCTGGATGATGCGAAGCAACCATCAAGCTTGAAAAAAGAATAAACAAAAAAATAGTCTATTGATCGGCTAGTTGTCAAGGCCGTCACACTTTGGAATTCTTCACTGGATCACTCATAACATAAGCACAAACTCATGTAAACTTGGAAATGCTTGGATTAAGCAACAAAATTAATGAATACTTGGAGTTTGGAATTCATACAACTTGGATCGGTCGTGTAATTGGACATTTGGACTGATTGGAGTCGAATATGGATGATAGCATAAACCCGTAATAGTTTGGATTCATTGGAATGGCATACTGGAACAAGTTGGAAAAGCGATTTGGATTTGGTTAAGTATTGGACCGGTACGACTCTAATGAGGGATCGGTATAACCCTGATAAGGGATCAATATGTGTTTGATATTCAAAACTTCAAAACATAAGAATTCGGTAGTTGTTCAATATTTTGACTGTAATGTTAGCTAAGAGTATTAGAATAACGAATCCTCAGTTGGAGGTGAAATTTACAGAAAAAGGGACCTACTATAGGGGTTGCACCTTATTTGGTGCAATCCCTAGGGATGAGTATTTGATCCCTATCGAGGGATTGGTACTGATCCGTAAAAGAGGTTACGACCCCGACTCCATTTCATAGGCAGGGTTGTACCCCTTTTTTTAGGCATCTTATGCGATTTCTTGTCGATCCAACATCTTCTCATGCCAATAAATACACCTTCATGGGCACTTAAAGAGGGACCTTCTCTTCTTCCTGTGCAAACTCCACTGAATCTTGGAGACAACTTCAACCTCTCTTTTTCATTCATACAACAACTATTTGTACTTGTAATCAACAATATAATCAATCAGTTACTCCGAGTGGACGTAGGCCAACGTTTGCTGAACCATCATAAAACCTTGTGTCATTTACTACTTTTTATTATTGTTCTGCGACTTCACCGTGATCTATGATTACATTGTGATTTTATTCTGATTTGCATGCGAATCTGGTGTTGGCGTTTGATTGACCATGATCAAGTGTCAAATCTGAAATTCAGATGACCTAGATCAATTATGTACTTGGATATTTGGACTGACCGGAGTTGAGTGTGGATGATCGGATGAACCCACAATCGTTCGGATTCATCAGAAGCTCTGGAATAAGCTGGAAAAAACACTCAGAATTTGACTAAGTGTCAGACTGGTTCGACTCCTATAAGGGATCAGTATGACCTCGACGAGGGATCGATACGTATCCGATACTCAGAAATTTAGAACTTGATAGTTGTTTGGTATTTTGGCCATAACTTGAGCTCAAAGTATTAGAATGACAAACCGTCAGTTGGGGTGAAAGTTAACAGAAAAAAGGACCTACCATGGGGATTGCACCATATTTGATGCAATCATTACAGATCAGTATCGATCCCTAAAGAGGGTGTGATCTTGGCCCCACTTCGTAGGTAGTACCATACCCCCTTGTTGGGACTTCCTATGCAATTTCCTATCGATCCAACCTCTTCCCATGCCTATAAATACACCTCCATGGGCACTCAAAAGGGATCTTCTCTTCTCCACGTGCAAACTTCATCAAACCATGAAGACAACTTCAACCTCTTCTTTCTTCGTTTACACAACAACTTACTGTAATTGCAATCAACGACATTATCAATCGAATACTTCAAGTGGACGTAGGGTCCATCAAACCACTATAAAAACCGGTGTCTCCTTTACTGATTTCTAATTTTGTTTTGTGACTGTACTATGATCTATGACTGCATTATGATTATATTATGATTTGCATATAAATCGGGTGTTGGCATTTGCTTGGCCATAATTCAGTGTCAACACGTCATATATCTCATAGCACATGGAATAAAGCAAAATAATCAACATAGCATAACTGATATAAAACAAATGAAACAACAAATGACTAAAATGAATTCTAAAATCAAAGTTAAAGATACAAAATAGTGCATAATAGGGTAGATAAAGTTTATACATCCTAAAATAACTCAAAATAACCATCTCTCAGAATAAGAAATAGAAAGCCTCATAGTCCAGCACAATAGAATAACAAAATTATAAATATAGTAATATGAGAGTAGCCTCCTGCTCGCCATCTGAACAACTCCACGTGCTCACCAGACTTATCCCTAATTTACTCATTTAGTATTCCCAAAGGAATAAGAAGCAAAGCATAAAACATTGGGTCAGACAGAAGTCTGCTGTGAGCGATAGAAATCCCAAGTATTAAAACAATGAAAACGCATGGCCTGAATTGTTCCTGGATCCATAGAGTTATCACACATAAAATATATGTTATTCTATGACAATCACCATGACGTATTCTAAATCAAAGTAAGATTGGTGTCTAGATAACCCACCGATAGAGTTCTGTAACATTTCTAAGATGAGAAACAACAAAGCAAACACAACATCAATCATTTTTTTTAATATTATATAGCAAAAAGAAGAAAAAAGCCTTTTTTCCAATGGCTAACAAAAACAGTTTCGTAGTTAATAAATAACCAACGAATATGTAATAAGGAACATAAATGATAAAAGGTAAAGTACAAGCAAGATGAGAAACAAAAACAACAAGCTGATAGCCTCCTTCGCCAGATGCAAAAGGCTAGAAAGACAGAGTCCAATAAGAGCTGTGAAGCAGCACATAGAGCCCCTAAACCCAACAATATCATGGCAGTGGTGAACAGTAATAACACTATCTCAAGGAATCCCAAGGCGAATGCATCCAAAAAGCTGACCGAACCAGCCAAGCTAACAAAACACCTATAAAAAACCAAGACTTGCACAACTAGAAAACAACATGAGATCTTAAAAGGGGGAGTAGGTGAAATAATCGATAAAAATAGCCAAAAGAATCATCCAATCCCCGCATGTGGAGTCGGGGATCTTGTTGTGATATCAAAAGTACCCGCTAACCAAAAGGAGCGAGAGCCAATAGCTCCCTTGAAAGGCCTATCTCAGAAGGCAAGGAACACATCGATCCTTACCTTCCGAATGATAGAGGGCAGGTTCATAGGAGACTCGTCGAAAATGGTCTTATTCCACGAGCACCAAAGATGCCAACAAATAAGACAAGGGATCAAACGAAAAAGAATAGAGCGGACAGATTTGCCTGAGATGCTGGACCACCAATCTCTTGGCCAAAATGTAAGGGAAGAGGCATTACCATAGAGACCAAGCAAATTCCCGAAGTAATTCCAAACAGATCTAGCATAAGTGCTAAAGAAAAATAAATGAGCGCTGGACTCCAAGTCACCTTCTCGACAGCATCTGCAACGGGACGTGAGCGGGATGACAATCCTTTGAAGGTTCTCATCTAGTGGTAACCCTTCGTGAAGAGTCCTCCACATAAATAGAGAAACCTTTGTGGAGATACAGACATCCCAGATGAAAGAAAAAATATGAAGCGTTGGAGAAAGGATCCTTGCCGAACTCCAAGTTGCTTTAATCGAGAAAGGCCCGCCATCCCACCATAATCCACCTCCATGTGAATTAGATAAGGACTTTACGGATTGCATCCGTTTCCATGTCTTCACTAGCGTAAGACGGGATGTTGGTGAAATTCGTGACCTGAAGTATGTGGTACTTTGCATGGAGAAAGCTCGACTAAAGAGAATCGTTCGCTCCAAACTGTACCATCAGCTTGCAAGCGTAGGCAATGCAGATATCTTTAGGATTTCGAAGGCCAAGGCCTCCTTCGCTTTTGGAACAACAAACAACTTCCCAAGAAATATAGTGATGACGATTAGCATTGTCCTTTTTAGCCCAGAAAAAGGACGAAGCCAGAGACCGATAAGAACGGAAAAAGAAGGAAGTGGGAGTCATAGCAACGAGGACGTGTGATCCTATAGAGTCAAGAACCAACTTTATGAGAACTAGTCTTCCGCCTGAGAAAGGAGGATTGCATTCCACTTAATAATCTTTCCCCTGGCTTTGTTGGTCAGGGGATCAAAAATAGCATTGAGCTTACGGCCATGATATAGAGTTATACCAAGGTAGGGTAAGGGGAGAGAGGCAGCCTTAAAACTAGTCAGGTTTTCAATACTAAAAGACCTAATCGGTGACAAGTATTTCACGGGAACAAAACAACTTTTGGTAGAGTTAACGAGTTGGCCCGAGCACCTCTCGTACTGGTGAATGAAGCTCAGCAGACGACGAACGGAGTGACGGTTACCATTAGTGAAAATGATGACGTCGTCCACAAAGGATAAGGAAGAGATAAGGAGGAAGCCACTAGGAATGCCAAACCTCTGAATCTGGCCCCTATCATAAGAGAGTGCAATCCTCTCACGAAATCCTCGGCGGCGATGACGAAAAAAGTCGGTGAATGGGGTCTCCCTGACGAAGACCCCTAGTGGACTTGAAAAATCCATTGGCCGAACCGTTGATAAGAACGGAGAACCAACAATTGAAAATGAGTCTTTAGATAATATCGATAAGGGATTCCGGGAAATCGAATTTCCTTAGGGCCTTGATGATGAAGAACTAGGGCATATGGTCGTAAGCTTTAGCCATATCCAGCTTGACGACCACGTTAGAGCCCATGATCTTATGATCAATCTAGGAAACCAGCTCCTGGGCTAAAAGATGTTGTTAGTGATCAAACGTCCTTTGACGAACCCAGCCTGAGAGGAAGATATGACACGATCCAGAAAAGGTGCTAGACACGAGGTTAGCACCTTGGAGATAACCTTATCAGAGAAGTTACATAAGCTGATAGGGCAAAAATCCGCACATGAGTGGAGATTTTTGCACTTTGGAATAAGGACCAGATTGGTGGAAGTCCATCCTATAGGAAGAGCTCCACCAGGGAAGAAAAATTGAATTGCAGGACAAAAGTCTGCTTGAACGACCGACCAAATACTCCTATAGAACACTCTGTTGAAAGCATTTGAGGCACAAGCATCGTCCTTGTTGAGAGCAAAGACGCAAGCCTATATTTCTTCGGATGTAGTAGGAGAAGCATGGTCGACGTCATCGGACGTAAGAACCAACCTAAGGATAAAAGCTAGAAGAGAAGGGTCAGAGACGCTCACCAAAGAAGCACCCAAAAAAATGGAAATGAGACAAAATCGTTTCTTTGACCTCCTCCGGAGAGGAAGTCAAGGAGAGATTGGGACGCTGAATCTGGTGAATCGAAAGGATGTTATTCTTCTTACGAATAGATGAATGAAAGAACTCAGAGTTTGTATCGCCTTCAACGACCTACTTGATCCTTGCCTTCTAGCGGAGGAAGTCGTTCTTAATACGCAACTCCGAAGAGAAAGCC
Source organism: Allium sativum (assembly GCA_030737875.1). NCBI lineage: Eukaryota > Viridiplantae > Streptophyta > Magnoliopsida > Asparagales > Amaryllidaceae > Allium > Allium sativum. Next base: position 1,955,666 of record JASFAX010000061.1, on the reverse strand, counting down.
AGCTGGGCTAGCGCCATTCCTCCTTATTAGCCGAAGAGGGTTCCTCATTGAAAGAGGATTCTGCTAAAATAAGAATCTCTTTGGTCGCCCTTACGCGGTCGAAGATATTCTTGAAAACCTGGACGTTCCAGGCCTTGAGGTAAGCATTGAGACATTTCAGCTTAAGAGAGAACACAACAAAGGGAGAGCCCAGAGCAGGAAAGTTCCAGGAATCTAGCACAACCTGGTAGAACATGTGGTGAGATCTCCACATACTCTGGAACTTGAAATAAGAAGGGGCGGAGTGGGTAAAGGGAGAGCAACGTAGCAACATCGGTGCATGATCCGAAAAGGTATGGTGCAGATGGGAAACAGAGAAAGAGAACAGTAGGCTGAACCAACCTTTTGATCCAAATAATCTGTCAAGGATGGAGAGAATACGATTAGGCCCTTCCTGCTTGTTACACCAAGTAATGGTCGATTCGACAAAAGAAACCTCTAAGAGACCGGAGCTGAGGATGAAGAAATTGAAACCCGCAACCGCCGCCCAGTTAATGGAAGAGCCACCCTGCCTTTCACATTGGCACGCGACAACATTAAAGTTGGCCTCCAATAACTAAAGCACCGTAACTCAAACTGGACAGAGAAAGAATGTCAGACCAAAGACCCAACCGCTCAATCTGATCACATTTAGCATAAATAGTGGAAAAAAGGAAGTCAGAGCGGAGATAGGAAGAATAGCAAACCACAGAGAGGAGCTGGACGTTGTCAAAAATAAGACAGACCACAATGTTTTTGGACTAAAGGATCCACATTTTGTCAGAGATGTTGTCGAAGGCACCGTCAAAGCCAAGAGATAGAACAGTCTTGTTGACCTCATATGGACCCATAAATGGCACCAGAAGTGCCACGAGATAGATCAAATGCTTCCGAATGACGCATTCGGGTCTAGCAAAAGACGCATCGCTACTAACACCATGAACATTCCAGAACAAGAAAGACACCATAAGGAGAAAAACAGAAAGACAGAAAGCACAATCGAGAGGAAAGCCAAGTAAAAAACGCACAAGAGAGACAATCAAAGAAGATAAAAAGCATGTCGAGTAGATCTAACTGTTGGATCTAGATTAACCCTAAAGGGGGGGGGGTGAATAGGGTTTATCATAGATTTTCGCTGAATTAAAAATCTGACAGGATATTAAAATAATAAACAAATCATAGAATGCAGCAAAAATAAAAGTGCAGAAAATAAATCACACACAGATATACCCAGCTTCGGCAAAACCCTGCCTACTGCTGCATTCCTAAGGTTTCTACTAGGTGATTGAACAGATCCCGCATACAATACCATGTACACTCGCAAACACTGCTCCTATTCTAACCCTACGCTCAAAACTGTAGACTGATCTAAACCCCTAGATCAGATTCCCCCTAATTACAACCCCGTAACCAGTAAATCCTAGATTTTACAAACTCTAGAACTTTTTCGGTTTGATTCAAAAGAAAATAAAAATACAACAATAAAATAAAAACTCTAAACCCCTAGAAAACAAAGGAGTTAAAAGATAAGGGTCATCCCCCTTTTCATTTGAACATGGCCGGTCACTTTTAGACATGGTTCCACCCTTTCACTTTGTCCCGATTTCTTTTCTTCTCTGGAGAAATAATATGGCGGCTCTGGGATCCAAAACTAGGGTTTCAGCTTTTCTCCCCAAATCGATGATGTTTAAAGGATCGAATTTGTTTCTCTGATGCTCGAGACATTGAATGGCTTTAGTACTTTGATTTGGTAACTGTTGTGATCGAAAATGATGAATGAATTTGGTGAGTTTTCTCTAAAATTTATTCTTCGATTTTTGATCTTATTTTCGATTGTGTTGTTGATTTTCGATGTCCCTTTTGCCAATGATGTAGATGGTGTTAAAATAGGATTAGAAATCCTTAAAGATCTCTCTGATTTCAACAATGATTCGATCTGATTTTTCCTTGATTTGTGCGGTTTCTTCTTCTGGCTTGCCTTGATAAGTTAATCGATGAACTTTACCATGATTTAATAAACCACACTGGATTTTTGGCAAACATAATTCAATTTAATAGATATTTGCCAAAATTAAAACATTTCCCTTTTGCTATTCTGTGAACTCAGGAATTGAACTGTCCAAAAATAAATTTGATTGTCTTGCCAAATATTGCTCCCTGATTTGCTTGATTAAAATCAGTTGTCAAGTATGCTACTACATTCCTCAGCTTTGTTGTGTACTTGTGAATGAATTCAGGAAATTTCTGAATTAAATATCTTTCCCAAAAAGTTTGATAAGTTCTGTATATCCATGCGGATTTGTTTCTCTGTTTGCACCAAAATTGTATCAACTTGATTTTAGCAATGAATTACTGAGATTCTAAAAATCAATCTGCAATTTTATATTTTGCATTTGCCAAAAACATTATCCTGTTTGCATGTCATGTGGAAATTAGCTAATTGCTTTCCATAAAACTGTTTTAAATCTTTGCCAAACATGATTTGGCAAAACTGGAAATACTCTTGAGCTCGACCACTTAAAGTTGAGTAATGCCTGTGTACACACACACTTGTATGAGTACTGCTGTGACGTTAAAAACTGCTAATCCACCATGTCTTCTTATTCATGTAGTCCACTTGCACATATGCAAAATTGCTATCATGCTGTTTGATATTGTATTCTGACATGTATGCTCCATCGCCACTGTCATACTTTGTATATTCTGCCATATCACACTTGTATCACCATTACTCACTGTTTTGCTTCAGAACTGTTTTGAAAATGTATGTATGATGTGTATACTTGAGTATAATCTGTTTTGATCATTGAACTGCTGCTAGCTTCTTGAAAACTAAATTTTGCACACTAAATTGCTGTTGTTCATGTAATCTGAACTTGTACATTCACCACTCTTTGCTGTATGATCGCCTTGAGACTGTGTGCATTGCAGAAACATGTGTTTATACACACAACATATGTGTACATGCATGAGTTCTTGTATGTGCTCACTGCCTTGACTTCATGCAGTAGACTTGATGTGTACAATGTAGTTGTCACCATTGTATTTGTCCACTTGGTTTGATCTCTTCTTTCACCATGATTGTGACTGAACTGTGAACATTCTTGTAAACTGGTTCGACCACTTTGAGATTGTGTATTTAGTCGCATACTTTAATCTTGTGTATACTTGCTTGAATTAGGTTGTACTTTTACATCCTTGTTTCACACCATACATGAGTTTGCTTGCATTAGCCATAGCTGCTGGACTTGATCACCATGCCGCTTACTTGGTTTATGCCATGCTCGACCATGTGCACCTCCTTATACTTGCTACACTTGTTATTTTCAGTCTCGACCATGCACCACTTCTTGCATATGAGCATGACTTCCTTTTTGTTCGACCACATGATTTTGTAAATGTTGCTTTTCATGTCGTTCATGTACATACGACCATTTGCCTGGATTTATTGTTTCACTTTGGCTCGACCATGCCATGTTTACTTATCCATTTCACTGTGTCGAGCTTGGTCCATATGGCTGCTCCACTGCTGCTCACTACTACATTCTGATTGGCAAGGCAGTGCACACGTGTATATCTATACACGTGTGTATATGCAGTCATCAGACAAGCTTTCATGTCCCTGTACTATACATACACAAACTGACTAGACATAGATGGATCAGATCAAGTCATGAAAAACGATGAGAAATACACCAGAAATTTGAGGCAAATAAAATTTAAAAAAAAATTTAAAATTTATATTTGCGCGTATACAGTTTTATTTCTATTGCAGTGTACTATGTGTGTGTGTGTTTCATGTGACAGGTAAGTAGGTGATGACTGGACTGACAGTGAAGATGCTGTGTAGACAGAAGATAGAAGACAAGAACAGAGTGTCAGTATGTGTCTGTATATATGAAATGTAATCGTGTCAAAGAATGTACTGAGTGATGAGTACTATAGTGAGGAGCAGTGTATGAATGTATAATAAATGAACTGTTCTGGTATTTGTAATAAACAAATTCGATTGAAATAAAATATTATTTTATTGTGTTCAAACAAACTTGTCTATTATATTCAGTTTATTTACAAGTACAATATTCTGTGAATGTATATGAAATGTGATGTGTTCAAATAGTGGAGTTATAAATAGATGTATTGTTTGAATGTTTGAAATATAATATTCAATTTAAATAAAATACTGTATGAATATATAAATGTCTGTACAGTGGTATTCTATTTAAATATAAATATTTTAATCATGTCTGTGATGAATATATGAAACAGTGCAATAACAAACAAATTTAAAATAATATATACTTGTTTGTTATCATCAAACAAAAATCATATAATTGTGTATACAACACCGTTATATACAACAATCTCCCCTTTTGATGATGACAAACAAATAAAAAGATTTTGAATCCAATAAATGTGTTTGACAGAGAAGAACTGAACTCCCCCTATTTGAAAGCTCCCCCTACAATAGTGCATGAGTGAAAAATGAAAATTGAATGAATTTTCAAAATTTAAAATATTTATAAAATATTCACTCATAAATCAAATTCTCAATCCATTCTCCCCCTTTTGTTATCATCAAAAGGATACAGAGTTTAAAATACAGATGAAAAATGACTAAAAGTATAAATTCAGCTTAAGAGGAAGAACGGTCATCATAAATCTCAATCAGTCAAACAAAAATCATAATATTCTAAGAACTGGTGTCATGTTTCACATTGTAGAAATGACAGATTTATGATGAAATTTATAAAAAAGGGGAGAGTTATAAAAAAATGAATTTCAATTATTTTCAAAAGAATTTTGTAAAAATGAGGCTAAAAAACAGTGATGGATTTGGATTATAATTATAATTTCAACTTAAGTGACAAAATCGTATAATCTCAAATCCCAATAAATATCAATGAACAAATCATAATATTTCATAAGATTTCAACACATTTCAAAGATTAGAAAGATGGATTGATCGGCTAATTTTTAAAACACCAAGGAGAATTTCATATTAATTTTAATTTATAGCATATTATTTCCTTTTTCTTTCTATTTTATTTAAGTGTACACTGACCATGCATAACCAGAGCTTGGATTTTTAAATGAGGTCAGTCGCAACTTAAATTATAAGTTGTCTCATAACCATGCATAACCAGAGCTTGGATTTTTAAATGAGGTTAGAGACATACTTATGTATTAGTTATATATTTTATCATTTTCATCTTTAAATAGAAAAACTCCTCGGTATATACAACCAATATGAATGATAGAAATGTGGTAGGTACAGAAATGGACTGTGAAATAAATTTCTAAATTAATCACGAATTATGAATAATAACATAGTCCAATTTCTATTACAAATATTTTCACTGTTTATTCAAAAAGATTAAAAAAAATTAAACTCTCATAAAAGACATGATGGATGGCAGAAAGATGATAGATAAAGGAGTTGGTCGTGAAATACTCGCCAATTCAAAGATATTATAATAAATGTTCAATCATCACGAAAATCTAAATAAAATATCCTCTCATTTTGAAATATACCGCAGTCACAATTCATCACAATTTCAAAATCTGATAATAATTTTGATGAATTATAAATACAGTTCTATTTGGATATAAATTTCAATTTCTGAATGAATAATCAATAAATAACTTTAAAATTGAAAAACAGTTTACAAGAGGGATAATAAAATCTATACAAGCCAAGAGGGATTTAAACATATATATATATATATATACAACAAAAACAAATTCAGCTCTTCTAAACTGATACCACTTGATGTCTCAATTTATGAGGATTTTAACATGACACTGGAGAAAAAAAGGGATATCACAGACAATAAGAGTTTAATCACAAAGCCCAAATAGATAAAATTAACAAATTTGGCACAATTATCAGAGTTGCAGAGAAGGACAAGCAGTTATTTGAAGAATAGTATCAAAGCAGCAAACAGATCATAAACAAGCAACTTCCAACATATTTTCAAAACAATATCAGAGCAGCACAAGATATCAGTTCAAATTAGACTGGTCAAGATAACGGTCACATAAGGTGATTCATGATCCAATGATTAAAAATACCGTTTATTTTAAATCATTTGATGGAATATGAAGATATCATGATTCAAGGAATCGATCACACCAGATTATTAATTTTTGATTCAAGATGTGTGTGAGATTCAATAAATCGATAATTTCAAATGATTTTAAACAAACAGATATTCAAGTCAAATAACCATGAAATACCAATAAATTTCAAGGACCAAATTTTTCAAGGAAATTTTTCACAGTTATCTCTGACAAGTACAAGAGTAATTTCAGATCATTTACATCAAGTTTGAGAGGTATTCATGATCCAAAAAAAATTAAAAATATTTTATTTGAAATCACTTAAATCAATGTCAAGTTTGAAATATAATGAATCAGTCACACAAGATTGATAATTTAGTATTTAAGAGGTGTGTGATATTCGAAATATCAAGAATTTCAGATGATTTCAAACAAACCAATTTCAACCCTAATGATCATGAATATAATATGAACTTTTAGATGTATCACTGTAATTCAAGAAAAAAATCAATATATCCAAGCCAATCTGAAAAACAATGAAAATAACACAACTGATAAATATTGGTGTGCTGTAATGAGTATATTATTTCAAGTCTTTCTAAAATGAATTAGAAGAGACTCAAAACAACAGAGGTGTGTGAAATTTCATTAAATACTCAGGTCTTCAAAATTTTAGAATTTAAACTAACAGTGTTCAAGATATGATATGAATGCTTCAGCACTGTTAGAAATTCGGAATTCAGAAAATAAACTTCAAAACAATTGCAGAAATTTACAAAGTTAAAATTCAGGATCTGGAAAGTTTAAAAACAAAACATCAGAGTTCTATTCAAATAATGTGAATTTCCAGATGACCATGAATACTGCAATTGGAAGTTAATGAAGCCTAAGAAGAAAGAAACAGAAAAATATTGTAGTGACAAATCAAAAAATAAAAAATAAAAAGAAGGAACCGAAGGAGAAATAAATAAAGAAAATAAAAAGAGAGAATATTTACAAAGGTGAGTTTAGAGATCATACCGGAATCCAATGCAAATCAGAATCTCTAACTCAGCAAATCTTGGCTGGAGGAACTGTGAATGATATAGAAGTATAAACCAGTTTGATTTCAAATTTCTTTTTGCATAGCAGTTCCTCAGCCTCCACCGGTACCTAACAGTTTGTAGAATCGAGTGGTCTAACAAAGGTTGTAAAACCACTCACAGTCTTATTCACATATTATGGTACCCAAACCTGTTTATATAACAATCCATTTGAATCTATCTTAGTACCTTTGGGAACCCAAATCTGTTTGAATTTAACCGAATTCATTTTATTTCCTTTTGGGTTCCAGAATTGTTCAATTGGATTATTATAAAACAAATTCACATCATGTTGATTCAAAAATCCTTTGCGATTATCAGAGTCTGAGGTTTCATATCGATTATTTCCGAAGCAATTTAAAAGATTTTTAAAATCATTTGAGTTCTGATTTTCAAAAACATTATTTTTCTCAAAGTCGAGACCACTTTTATTTCCAGATGAAAATTGATTTTTCAACAACATATTCAGAGATTTTTCACCGTTAGAAAATTTAGTCAAGGTTGACTCAAGTTGTTGAATTTTAGTTTTAAGATCACGGTTCTCTTTCATTAAATCTAAATAACGATTTTTAGTGATCTTATATCTTTTAAAATCAGATTTTAAATCCAAATTTTCATCTTTAAGAATTTTAATTCTGGCTTGGAATTCCATGATTTTAGATTTAAATCGTTTTTGTTTTTCAGACTCAAATTTCTTGGATTTTTCAATCTCATTTTCAAATCCTTCTAAAATCAAATTTGATTTCAACAAGTTCTTCTTTTCAGTAATTTCAAATTTGGAATTTATATCTGTTTTAAAATTTACAATTCCTTTTGCAGAAGGTTATTCAAATTTGATAACTTAGTCTTGTTCTCATTTAAGATCAAAATTTCATTTTCAAACTTTTGAATATTTTTATTGAGATGAACAAGATTGGTTTTCAATTTCAAACAATTTTTGCAAACCAAATTTGAAGAATTTTTAACATATTCAAGTTGTGATTCCAAATCACCATTTTTGCTAATCAACTCAAAATTCTTAGATTTCAAAGACTTATTTTTTCAGTTGGAGTTTATCAATAGATTTCGTTAAATCAAGACATATGTAAACCAGATCTTCATATGAGAAATTTTCTGTTTCAGCATTTGTTGATTCTCCATCATCTGATTTATCAGAAGTTTCATCTACATGACTTGTTAAGCATAGATCTGAATCTGAGTTGTCATCCTGGGGTTTTGTGATGTTGTCAGATTTTCCATACAGCTTGTTGAGAGTTCCTTAGACTTCCTGCGTAGTCAAACAGTGAGAGATAAGATCAGGCTGATTGTTACTGAGATAAGAATAGAGAATATGCATAACACATGCATTGACAACTTTATTTTTCTTATCTAACATATCTCCCATATTTTCAATAATATTCCAATATTCAAAATTAACGGATTTTAAATATAATTCGAGTTTTGATTTCCATATTAAAAAATCTGTTCCATTGAAAATTATTGGAATATTACTGGACTGACTATCAAAAGACTGACAACTAGGATTCACCATTTCTCTAGAGTTAAAGAAAATACCTGCTCTGATACCACTTGTTGGATATAGATTAACCCTAGAGGGGGGGGGTGACTAGGGTTTATCATAGTTTTTCGCTGAATTAAAAATCTGACATGATATTAAAATAATAAACAAATCACAGAATGTAGCAAAAATAAAAGTGCAGAAAATAAATCACACACAGATATACCCAGCTTCGGCAAAACCCTGTCTACTGCTGCATTCCTAAGGTTTCTACTAGGTGATAGAACAGATTCCGCATACAAGAGCATGTACACTCGCAAACCCTGCTCCTATTCTAACTCTACGCTCAAAACCGTAGACTGATCTAAACCCTTAGATCAGGTTCCCCCTGATTACAACCCTATAACCAGTAAACCCAAGATTTTACAGACTCTAGAACTGTTTCGATTCGATTCAAAAGAAAATAAAAATACAACAATAAAATAAAAACTCTAAAACCCTAGAAAACAAAGGAGTTAAAAGATAAGGGGTCATCCCCCTTTCATTTGAACATGGCCCATCACTTTTAGACATGGTTCCACCCTTTCACTTTGTCCCGATTTCTTTTGTTCTCTGGAAAAAGAATATGGCGGCTCTGGGATCCAAAACTAGGGTTTCATCTTTTCTCCCCAAATCGATGATGTTTAAAGGATCGAATTTGTTTCTCTGATGCTCGAGACTTTGAATGGCTTTAGTACTTTGATTTGGAGACTGTTGTGATCGAAAATGATGAATGAAATTGGTGAGTTTTCTCTGAAATTTATTCTTCGATTTTTGCTCTTATTTTCGATTGTGTTGTTGATTTTCGATATCCCTTTTGCCAATGATGTAGATGGTGTTAAGATTGGATTAGAAATCCTTAAAGATCTCTCTGATTTCAACAATGGTTCGATCTGATTTTTCCTTGATTTGTGCGGTTTCCTCTTCTGGTTTGCCTTGATAAGTTAATCAATGAACTTTGTCATGATTTAATAAACCACACTAGATTTTTGGCAAACATAATTCGATTTAATAGATATTTGCCAAAATTAAAACATCTCCCTTTTGCTATTCTATGAACTCACGAATTGAACTATCTAGAAATAAATTTGATTGTCTTGCCAAATATTGCTCCCTGATTTGCTTGATTAAAAGCAGTTGGCAAGTATGCTACTACATTCCTCAGCTTTGTTGTGTACTTGTGAATGAATTCAGGAAATTTCTGAATTAAATATCATTCCCAAGAAGTTTGATAAGTTCTGTATATCCATGCAGATTTGTTTCTCTGTTTGCACCAAAATTGTATCAGCTTGATTTTAGCAATGAATTACTGAGATTCTAAAAATCAATCTGCAATTTTATATTCTACATTTGCCAAAAACATTATCCTGTTTGCATGTCATGTGGAAATCTGCTAATTGCTTTCCATAAAACTGTTTTAAATCTTTGCCAAACATGATTTGGCAAAACTAGAAATACTCTTGAGCTCGACCACTTAAAGTTGAGTAATGCCTGTGTACACACAAACTTGTATGAGTACTGCTGTGACGTTAAAAACTGCTAATCCACCATGTCTTCTTATTCATGTAGTCCACTTGCATATATGCAAAATTGCTATCATGCTGTTTGATGTTGTATGCTGACATGTATGCTCCATCGCCACTGTCATACTTTGTATATTCTGCCATATCACATTTGTATCACCACTACTCACTATTTTGCTTCAGAACTGTTTTGAAAATGTATGTATGATGTGTATACTTGAGTATAATCTGTTTTGATCATTGAATTGCTGCTAGCTTCTTGAAAACTAAATTTTGCACACTAAATTGCTGTTGTTCATGTAATCTGAACTTGTACATTCACCACTCTTTACTGTATGATCGCCTTGAGACTGTGTGCATTGCAGAAACATGTGTTTATACACACAACATATGTGTACATGCACGAGTTCTTGTATGTGCTCACTGCCTTGACTTCATGCAGTAGACTTGATGTGTACAATGTAGTTGTCACCATTGTATTTGTCCACTTGGTTTGATCTCTTCTTTCACCATGATTGTGACTGAAATGTGAACATTCTTGTAAACTGATTCGACCACTTTGAGATTGTGTATTTAGTCACATACTTTAGTCTTGTATATACTTGCTTGAATCAGGTTGTACTTTTACATCCTTGTTTCACACCATACATGAGTTTGCTTGCATTAGCCATAGCTGCTGCACTTGATCACCATGCCTCTTACTTGGTTTATGCCATGCTCGACCATGTGCACCTCCTTATACTTGCTACACTTGTTATTTTTAGTCTCGGCCAAGCACCACTTCTTGCATATGAGCATGACTTCCTTTTTGTTCGACCACATGATTTTGTAAATGTTGCTTTTCATGTCGTTCATGTGTATGCGACCATTTGCCTGGATTTGTTGTTTCACTTTGGCTCGAACATGCCATGTTTACTTATCCATTTCACCGTGTCGAGCTCGGTCCATGTGTCTGCTCCACTGCTGCTCACTACTACATTCTGATTGGCGAAGCAGTGCACATGTGTATATCTATACACGTGTGTATATGCAGTCATTAGACAATATTTCCTGTCCATGCACTATACCTATACAAACTGACTAGACACAGATGAATCAGATCAAGTCATGAAAAATGATGAGAAACATACCAGAAATCTGAGGCAAATAATTTTTTTTTAAAAAACTAAAATTTATATTTGCCCGTATACAGTTTTATTTTCTATTGCAGTGTACTGTATGTGTGTTTCATTTGACAGGTAAGCAAGTGATTACTGGACTGACAGTGAAGATGTTGTGTAGACAGAAGATAGAAGACAAGAACAGAGTGTCAATGTGTGTTTGTATATATGAAATGTAATCGTGTCAAAGAATGTACTGAGTGATGCGTATTATAGTGAGGAGCAGTGTATGAATGTATAATGAAAGAATTGTACTAGTATTTGTAATAAACAAATTCGATTGAAATAAAATATTATTTTATTGTGTTCAAACAAACTTGTCTATTATATTCAGTTTATTTACAAGTACAATATTCTGTGAATGTATATGAAATGTGATGTGTTCAAATAGTGGAGTTATAAATAGTTGTACTATTTGAATGTTTGAAATATAATATTCAATTTAAACAAAATACTGTATGAATATATGAATGTCTGTACAGTCGTATTCTATTTAAATATAAATATTATAACCACGTCTATGATGAATATATGAAACAGTACAATAACAAACACATTTAAAATAATATATACTTGTTTGTTATCATCAAACAAAAATCATATAATTGTGTATACAACACTGTTATATACAACACTAACGACCTGCACGAACGCCGCTATAGAGCGTGTGCGAATAATGCAGGGAGTGCAGGGAGATGATCTCAGTCTCTGACGCAAAGATTGGAGGTGAGTAGGAGAAGATCGAATAATCGACTCTCTGGACTCGGAGAAATCTAAAGAAGCCCTGAAGAGCTGATCAGACGAAGGAGGAAACAAAACAGACCGAGAAGGAAGGGAGTTCTCAGTAATATGCTATAAAGGGACATTAATGGTCATTATCTCATCCTTACTGAGAAAGGGAAGAGACAAGGAAGAAGACGATGATGTAGAGACAATGAGAGAGGGAAAACAAACCAGTATGTCGGGACGTTAATGGATAGGGGCAATGTAGTGTCGATCGAAGGATGCAACACCAATCCTTATGTGATCTTTACCAATGCCAAGCTGTTGTCAGATTGACAGCCCCGCATAACAGGCAAAGACCAAAACCCGAAGCACCGAAAGTCGACATTCGGATATGACAACATATGGGGTAAATCTCCAGGATAGGCTGTATAGTGGTCAAAAGAATGAATCGTTATACGTCTACACCCTGGAGACCTGCCTACCATAGTTGTCAGTATCGTGAATAGTCGCCGAACAAGCCAACAAAGAACGGACAACCAAAACCACAAGACATGTATCGCATATGACACAGAGGAGGCCTCGCTGCGACACAATGAAACAACCATCCCGAAGTCCACATAGACCATCGTCGACAATCCCGACAAAGTAGAGCAACCAAAGCCGAATCGATAACAAGCGGGCTAACTGACACGATCAAAACAAATAACAAACCAAACCACGCAGTGATCAAAACCTATGCATAAAGCCGAGTCAGGCAACCAAACAAAGGAAAGTTAAGCAACTGTTAATGTAAAAAGTGGCAATAACACCCCGAAATGCTTATCAACACTTCAAATTTGATCAAACACAAAGCTAAGAACAAATAAACGTGGGGAAAAGTAAAGTGAAGACAATTTAGAGTTGTTCGGTCTCACTTCGACCTACGTCCACTGTGAAAGGGAATTCCATTATCATTTCTGCAATTACAAGGTACATGTTTACATTAAATTTGTACATCTTTCTCTTTTTACAATTAAACTCTTCTTCTTCAAACTTCTCTAACTTCTTCAATATCATTATCTTCCAAAGTAGAATCGTACGATCTTTGTGAGTATCGGTGATTGTTGAAGAATTCATTCGATAATCATGATCGGTGAATAACTTTGTCGATTCCTGGATTTGATTGTTGTAGGAGAAGCTTTAATCTCACTTGAATGAATTTTAATGGAGTTGGAGAGCTTTCACGTTGTGGAGAAAAAATGGCAGCACTTCGTCGTCGTAAAATCCCCCCTTCAATGTGTGTGGAGATGGGGTATTTATAGGTGGAGCTCAAATGGAGTGGCGGTTTCGTAATAATGTGGTTCGTGAATCATATGCGGTCCATCATGATGGGCGCTCCTCTCTCTATCCTATGCATGGACCATGAGTAATTCACCATGTTTGCGGTCCTTGTATATGCTCACACGGTCCATCCTTTGCTTTTCCTACCGCGGTCTATCAATATTACAATATTGCCACTACCTGCACAGGAATCTTCAGCGACCCATGTATGTATCGAACGACCCATGCATTAAGCATGCAGCTCTTCGTGTATAGTTTCACCTACATATGGATCCTCAGTGATCCATTCCCTAGAAGTTGTGCAATCCGGAGACCAATTATTCTGTCCCCATTCCCATTGTTCCCCCGTGTCCCTCCAATCAGATCCCCTGATTTTCATTGTTTTGCATTTAAGTCCCCCAGCAATTCAAGGGTTTAAGTGCAAAAGGTGGAAATCAGTGGGCTGTGATTGGGTGGGACATGGGGGGCACAGGAAATGAGGACAGAACAATTAGTGCGTGCAATCCTTGCATGACTCAAACTTTATTCACATGCGAATGACGCATCAGCATACATCCTTCCACGTAAGCCTTCCCTGATTCAAGTATACAATTGTTACCACCTAATTTTACATGAACATTACTCCATGACATTTATATTGCAACTGAGCCAATTTTGCCTGATGCCACGTCATTCCATTATTTATATCTTTCAACGATCCATCCAAATATGAAACTGTAGCAGAACACACATGCGATCATTTCATGCTTTAGCTCAAACAATGCATGCTCCATCATAATAACACAATTTCCACCGCCCTATAATGTAACAACGGTACATGCATGTGTTTTGGTGTAAACGATTCATCTCGTTTTATATACAGGAATGATCCATACAATTAGCATGGATCTCTCCATGTACGGCTGTCATACGCAAGTCGATCTATGCTTCATTCCGTGCACGACATGAAGAGCTCAGACAAGCCATACATAAAAGCAATGCCTGGTACATATAGATCCATACCTTCCAATTAGAAATACTCATAATGTATGGAAGCCTTTTATACAAGCTGGGCATCAGATCTAATTATGTATACTTAATCATACACGTTGCCACGTGGACAATCACAACAATTTATATAAACAATCCGTAGCATGGTCCGAAACGACCTGATGCTTGAGTATGGAATAACCTGCCTCTTTGAATATAAACGACCTGGCTATGTTACATACGTCCCAAATATTGGTTATGAAAAGTATGGTCTATCTGCTACTATATACGTTGACATGGCCACTGAACGTCCTACAACCTGATGTACTGTACGGATTTAATGACCTATGGCAATCTCTAACCTTGGCGACCTGATGAATTCATCATATGCAAACGATCTGGGTATATGAGGCCATAACGACCTGGTATGAAACTGTATCCTATCATTTGTACATTCCCCATGCAATTATAGTGTACAATGCCACATCATCTTAGGATAATAACAATCTGTTTATATGAGCTTAATCATGAATAACTCATGGTCTTCAAACTAGTGCCATGTGGCACTTTTTTGGAATAGATTACTGGACCTTGTTATGCACAGGATGTGATCCGTGCTCTACGTTTAACGCTGCATGCTAGCAACAAGGTAACAATCCAAGCCATAACAGGAAATAACGACCTTATTTTCATAACGTCCACGAGTGTAAATATGCAATATTGTCACGTGACCTTCCTTCAATATGGTTACCAATGCATGAAATAACCTCACTGTTGATTCATGTTGCATTATATAAGAACGGTGCACGATCCATTGGCTTTGTTCGTACACACGATCCATGACACAAAATGTAACCGACCCACTGATTTAAAGTGCCACTGACTCATCAAATAACATTAAACCGATCCATTATCTTTCATGTATTATTGATCCATTATATTTGTATTTACTTCGCTATATTCTAACCGTGTTTAAAACATGGTTAACAACAACAAAGCCCAAAAGATCTCAAGAGATCAGTACAAGGATAAACACAAAGTGGCCATAAGAGTAAAAGAAAACAGTCAACGCATGTAGGCCAACAAAAAAACGCTACTCAAACAAGAAACACATGCACAACCAAGCCCGAAAACACACACATCACCCATCAACCTGTTGCTAACAGATGGGAATGAGTTGATAGGGAGCCCACATAAGCGTGTGTCCAAGCTCAAGTCACTACACACGACATCACACATTAGCCATTAGCATAAGCATAAGTACCAAGAAACATGCACACAGTAAGAAAAGGGAGAGGAGAAATGAACCTGGTTCAAAAGACAAAATGCCAAATAAAGACCAGAAACCAATTAGTACGAAACCACTAATGCCACGGTTGTTGAGGCCTCCTTAACCTCCACAGTAATGGGCTGCCTATTTGGTAGACTACCAACCAATGGGCCTCCTGAATCAAAACCCATAGGTGGAAAGGATGATACCACCGAGGAGGAAGGGAACACCATCAATGTCCTTTAGGGCAAAAAAATTAGAGAGAGCCTCGAAGTTCTTGCCCAAAACAAGCGGAATAGGCGCTTTAGCACAAGCAGTAGCCAAAGAGTCAGAGACCGAAACTCGCGCACAACCATAAGAGGGTAAAGGTGAAACAACAGCCTTGGCCTCGCTCTTCGACCACCGAGATCTACGGAAGCGCCGAGAATGAGCCAAGGGTCATGCATTTTGATGAGCCGAATTGGCAAGCCGCTTGGCTGTTTGGTTTTCTTTTGGGTTGAAGAAGGCCTAGAGAGGCAAGTTGGAGTTTGAGCTATTGACCAGTACAAAGTAGGTGCTGGCAAAAATTTTCGAAAAGTTAAGGTGTTAGAAGATTTTCAGGATTTTCAAAAATTTTCGTTGGTAAGAATTAATTAATATTTAATTGAAATTAAATTGGCTCAGTTAAAACTGAAGTTAATAAGTGAACAAATAAGTTCTAACCAGTCAATAGGGTTTGTTTTCTACCTTAGCAATTTCGAGGACAAAATTATTTTAAGGGGGGAAGAATGTAACGACCCGTATTTTACGGTCGAAAAATTAATCAATTTAATTATTTAAAACAATGGTTTGGTAATTTAAAGGTTGTTTAATTAAATAATATTGAATATTTAATTAAATTAAATAATAGAATAATATATTTAATTCCGAAATAATCAGAAATGGTGAATTGACAATATAATGTGAACTGGACAATTCAAAATATATAACTCAGTTTGGAATTGAATTCGAATCACAAATATATTTTTTAAATGGAGTTTGAACGTATAATTATAATATAATCATAATCGAGCTCGAAATGGCGTGGCAGTTCGTTATTTGGCGATTTGAAATTCTACTGAATATACAGGGTCCGTTTTAAATCGGATTTCTGTGAAACAAGAAACATTCGGAGCTGGTGAAGTATATTTTTCTAGTGGAAGAGAAAAATCGGGATTTCGTCGTGTAGATTTTGAGATATGTCCAAATCAAATTTTAGAAAAGTCGCTATGGAATTCCTTTATAATTTATATCGATTTATTTATATTTTAAAATGGATTTTTAAATATAAATCGAATATCGATGTATCACTGGATTTGAAATATCGAGTTATAATCCCCATTAGAGCCGTATGATATTCTAGTGTGGATATATACGATAATATTTATTTTTAAATATTATATTTAATTATTTTTAAATATATTTATATATTTAAATGGGTTATTTAGAGCTTTAAAATAGCCAGTTTTGCAAACGACCTCCGTTTTCGATGAAACCAATTTTGTTGGATCCGCAGTATTAAATTATTGTTAGATTTCAATTTTTGTGATTTTTAGAGTTAGTATGTGGCCGTACGGATTTTTAACGTGAAAAACAGTCGATAATTTGACCTTCAAAAATGCGCTGTGTGAGCAAACGAAGTCGGAATTCAACGAAACCAGTTTCGTTGGGTCCGTAATGTCAAACTGTTGTTGCATGCCCATTTTCGTGATTTTAGGGTATTGTATGTAATCACCGGGATTTTTAAATGACGACTGAAAGTAATGATTCAATATAAGTAATAAAATAATGAATATGAAAATATTATATTCACACTATAAATAGGCCACAATATCTCTAACCCTAAGTCATTTTTCATTCACGGTCAACAGACATCGGCCGCCACCATTTCACTCCACAGCAACATTTTTTAGGTCTTCAAAAATTCTAATAAATAGAATATAAATCCATAAATTACAAAACATACTTCTTTGGATTGGTATTGAGATGAGCTTAAATTCTATACTTAATTTAGAGGGTGCGCACCAATTCTGGGAAGGCCAGTTTTAAACCAGCGAAGGCTTTGGATAGCTGGGGTTGATATTCTTGGGTAATTTAAGTATTGAATTGCGAATCGAGTATGATATTTGGACTCGTGAAGCAATTCCGAGCATCACATAAGCTTTTGGTTCGATTTGGCGTCGGAAGTGGTCGACGTCTGTACTGATTTCGTGGGTTCGTTCCTGAGAACGCGCATCATCAAAGTAGAGTGTCGAGCTTGGCAATGATGGGTGGAAGAGAAAGAGGACGGAAGTAGAAGTATTTTGGTGTTTTTATTTTGATTTATAATGAAGATTGGAGGTGGCATTAAATACTGGAAGATGCGAAAATGGCCATTTGGGTTACCTGGAGCTTATGGTTGAATGTGTGGGAGGAGATGAATTAAAGGAAGGATTAAACGGTGGGCTTTTGAATTGGTGATGGGCTGGAAGAAAAAGGGTAAAGCCCAATATAATAAATCCATTTTTATTTTTAGTTTAAAATTTGTACAAACTCATTTATATCATACCTAATTCATACGTAAACGAAATCGAACAAAACAGGATCCGTTGGGATCGTATGGATGGTGTCTACACAATGGAACTGATGAGGAATGAATTGAAGCTCGTTACAATTTATAGCGAAATAAACTGTCCATCTGAATAAAGCGATGGTTATCGTTATTAACGATGATCGTCCAATGTGAGTAAAACTCACCAACTATGAACAGTTATATTTCTATAACGTATTTTTAGAACTGATAATTATCTGTTGATTGTTGTGTGTTAACTGTTTGGTTGAATTGCTTATGTATTGGTTGAAATTATAGATAACGATATATATATAAATTGTTAATCAAATATTGATTCTATTTAGTAGAATATCTCATATTGAAACGAAATCGATGTTAATTATAGTGTTTAACATCTGTGGATGCAGGGAAACAGGTCGGAGGAATCCAACTGGATTCCTCAACATTTATTTTACTGTTTTCATATATATTGTGATATATGATGTGATATACAATCTGTTGTTGATTGTGTGGGTCTGGGTGATACTGAACAGTGATATGTGGCATTTGAAATACATAAGAAATACTGGAATATAAAAAGGGATTTTTTTAAAGTGTATATTGAAATTTAATTATATTTTAAAAAAAAAATATAATTGAATTGGAAATATTTGTGAAACAAATATAAAAGGAGTTAAAGGAAATATTTATTTAGAAAATAAATCGAATGTTATAAAAAGAAATATTTATTTAGAAAATAAATACAGAGAAAAATGAAAAGGGTATATTTGTATAACATTTACAAATAGAAAATGAAAAGGGTATATTTGTATAACATTTACAAATAGAAAATGATAGAAAATGAAAAGGGTATATTTGTATAACATTTACAAATAGAAAATGAAAAGGATATATTTGTATAACATTTATAAATAGAATCGAAAAAGGAAATAGTTATTTAGAAAATAAATAGAATCGAAAAAGAAATATTTATTTAAAATAAACAGATTTATCAAAAGGGATTTATTTGGTAAATAAATAGATTATAAAAGGAAATACTTGAAAAATGAATAGAATTTTACATCAGGAAAGTTTAGACCTGTGCTTCGCACACGAGTATAACGTGATATGGATTTAAAGAAAAGATATTAAATAGAATCTGTTCTAACCGATAGATTGGGAAGATTAATTTATAAATAATATTTTATAAATTAAATAATATATATATCATTGGATAAATAGAATATATAAGTCAGGACTTATATAGAGAAGTAAGAATCGATTTCAACATCGATATTTGAAACTAAATATGGACGTAGAGTTAAATCAAAGGAGTTAATCGAATTATAGTTAATCGATTAGAGTCAGAATAAATCGATTAGAGTTAGAGTTAATCAGTTAGAGTTAACCAGTTAGAGTTAACCAGTTAGAGTTAATCGATAGAGTTAATCGATAGAGTTAATTAAATAGAGTTAATTGAATATTAGTTATTCGAATAGAGTTAAAAGGAGTTGATCGAATATAGTTATTTGAAGAAAGGAGTAACTGAATATAGTTTATTCGAATAGAATAATCAAATATAAGTTATTCGAAGTGAGATAATCGAATATAAATTATTCGAAAGAGATAATCAAATATTAATTATTCGAAAGATTTAATCGAATTTAGTTATTCGAAAGAGTTAAATCGAATTAGAGTTAATCGAATATTAGTTAATCGAATAAGAGTTAATCAAGTTAGAGTTAGTCGAGTGTTAATTAATCAAATAGAGTTCGTCAAGTATTGGTTAATCGAAGATAAGAATTTATCAAATAGAGTTATTCGAAAGTGAGATTATCGAATATTAGTTATTAGAAGAGAATTAACTGAATATAAGTTATTCGAAGACAGTAAATCGAATGTAAGTTATTCGAAAGTGAGATTATCGAATATTAGTTATTCGAAGTGAGTTAATCGAATATTAGTTATTCGAAGAGACTTAATCATCGAATTCGATTATATCGAATTTGGGGAAGTACAAAAACTTTCCGGGTTTTAAATCAAGATTTATTTATTAAATAAATTTATTAATTCAAATTAATAAATAAGAGTTATACCTAAGTTATTATATTTCGGAAGCTTGGAATTATAACACCATAGTTATAATCAAATGGTTTCTGTAAAAGAAGTGAATTCGTAAATAGAATCTGAGAGTTACGTAAGGAAGTTTGTTAAAGATTTAAAAGATAAACTTTGTCTATTCCGAAGTTAAAATGTTGTTCAGTTAAGGTCTGAGAGTTAATTATACCCCAAATTGATTGACTCCCTTCTTAACTAAGGAATGGTTAAGGTTTGATAGTGAAGGATGGTTAAGTGAATTTAGTTAATGAGTGTAATGGTTTGAGTTGGCTTAGCAATGTTTTATTTAAACATCTGTTTAAAAACAATGAAGGAGTTTTGGAAATGTTTTCCAAATAAAAATCAAAAATATTTTCTAATAATAGAAAATAAGAAATGGAAATGTTTTCCAATGTTCATAACATATATTTTCCGAATATAAAAAAATAAGGAAATATGAATATATATATATATATATATATGATGATTGATCAATAGAAATTCCAATTGGAAATAAGATTGTTGTTTGCACACGTGTTTTCATTTGATAGTTAAATCACCGACTATCAAAGTTTTTGACCATTTTAACGTTGTTAATATGGAGAGACCGGTTGGATTATTATCCGAAGAACCACTCCGTATTGTCATAAGCGTTGCAAACCAAGTATGCTGAATATATTAAAGACGGAGTAAAGTGTAAGGGTTGTTGTTTAAATCCTAGGTAGAGATTGCTTAGGATGGATGTACGGAATAGTGCCTTCGGTTTGTCCAGTCCCAGGACTACTTGAATGGACGAATGTCTGACAGAGTATATCTGGTAGATCACGTAAGTTGATCTTTTCAAACATATTTACGTTGGTGGCGGAGGAATTTGTTTCTCTTAACTTATATCCGTGGTATTTTTGGGAAAATCAATTTGTGATTTGACGTGTATAATGATGTGGCATTCAAAGTAAATGAAGACGTGATCTGTATAGAGATACGTTATAACCTCAAGCCTCATCAACTGGGAAATGACAGAAATCGGGCAGGCAACATGGCTAAGTGGGCCGCACCCAATTAGGGTATATTGTCACCATCTAGAGAATATTCATATTTGTACTTCTTTCAATTCTGTATCTCCCGGGAATGGTTATGTTGATTTACCAACTGTAAGGTGACAATATATTCGATACACTCAAGCGAAATGAGTGGTCGGTCATGTGTGGCCGAGTTACAAGATGTTCTTGTTGAACTCTAGTGTATCGCTTCTAGAGTACACTGAGCAGAAGGTGGATCCATACCTTGTCATAGTTGAATCCATTCCCCAAATAAGAGCCCGCAGTTTTGATTGTATATTATATATGTAGAACGTTAGATGCAAGCGTTTCTGCAAGATTTCTATTTACTTGATCTAGACATTATTATAATATCAAACAAGTATCGTTTTAGAAATATTTTGGGTTATCATAAGGTAAAAGCCATCCGTGTTTATGTGTGGATCGGTCTTATGATTATCCTTTGTTTCAAAAGAATTTTGAAAGTTATATCAAATGATTTGAGTTTACTCACACCAGTCACATGACTGACCCAGAGTTTATTTTGTTTTGTTTTCCCTGAACTCTTGGGCACTCAATTTTGTACGGGAAGTCAAGTAGTTGGGATTTTACAGATACTTGAAGACCTGGAGCAGGAAGCTTCAGAATTATATAACTATCGTTATTTCCGCTGTGTTGTAAGTGTTATACTCAAATAATGGTATTGTATACAGATACAGTTCTATTTCAAAGTTATGTTATGAAATATATTTATTCGTTCCGCTGTGAAATTCGTGTTTACTCTGATGTTGTATGTTCCTCTTCTTCTTCTATTATAAGTTTCTATCTTATCTATTCTCACCCTCTAATTTCTTTCATTAAGTACCGGTATTTTCGATGTTTGGATAATCGACGTGGGTTTTATGTCGATGACCAAAGATCGAAAATTTCCGGGACGTTACAATATCCTAACGGAATATCAACTATATAACCATCTTCACTGTGGGGAAATAATAATGGCTGTTGTGTAGCAAAATAATTCTTCTTATTCAAAACTGTGCAGATGATAAAATTTATAGAAAAATGAGTTTATGATTCCACGTAAACATATCTTAGACAAATAAAAACAAATGTAATGTTAGACAAATGGAAACAAATATAATCTTCTATACTGGGAAACATATAATAAACTAATGGAAACAAATATATACCAATATATTCCTAACATCCTCCCTCAAGTTGGAGCATGCAGATCACAAATGCCCAACTTGCACAACAAAGAAACAAACTGCTACTTCCTGAGTGGCTCGGTGAAGATATCAGAAAGCTGCGAAGAAGTAAGTACATATGACGTAATGATCGTCCCATCCTATATAGCATCACGAAGGAAGTGCATATCTACCTCAATGTTTTTGGAGCGTTCATGAAACACGGGATTTTGTGCTAGATGCAACGCATACTGAATATCATAGTAAGCCGGAATAGAAGAAATATGTTGAACACCCAAACATGTTAGCAATTCTTTCAGCCACTTCAACTCACATGTCAAGGTTGTCAGTGAATGATACTCAGCCTCAGTAGAAGATAATGATACTGTCTTCTGTTTCTTGGTTTTCCAAGAGATAGGAGAACCACCAAGAAACACCAACCATCCTGTAATAGAGCGCCGTGTACGGGGGCAACTTGCCCAATTAGAATCACACCCGCCAGATAGAGTCAATTCAGAATCAGCTCTCAAGAGAATTCCCTGGTCGGGGAATTCTTGAGATCGCGCACAACCCGTAGTGTTGCATCCCAATGATCCTGTCTTGGCTTCTGCACAAACTGGGACAAAACATGTACTGGATATATTAGATCAGGAGGAGTAAAAGAGATAAAGATCAATCTACCAACTAGACGTCGATACTGCTCCCCTTCCTCAAGAGGCGAGCTGGTAGAGGACCCAAGCTTGTTGAAACACCCCACCTCCGTTAAGGTCACTCACAAAGGGAATGCCTTAACTTTGGTGGAGGTTTATAAGTAAAAGCCACAGATAAACACAAGACATATATAAATACACATATTTTAAACAGCGGAAACCAAACAGACTTTTATTTCATCAATACGTGTTCAAACAAAACATTTCCATAATTTCCTCAAAATACTTCCAACGTTACAACCTCATTACTGTCTTGATTATTAAAGAAGCATAAAACATAAATAAAGTGACAAAAATCCCCATAGTGATATCCAAAGCCATAATCCGAGCAAAAGAGATCCAAATCATACATCTACGTTCTTGGAGCTTGTAAAGAGTCTGACTAAGCTGAGTTGTTTCCTCCCTGTGGACCTGGGGGGGAACGAAAGAAAAGAAGATGAAAAGAAAATAGAGTCAGACATAAAGCCTGAGTAAGTCTAGTAACTCTTCAGTATGTGAATAAGAAAAGGGCATGATAGATATAAACTGAAAACAGGAAAGTGTCACACGCTAAGGAGGTGACGTTTGGAATTGAATGTACTATCGCACCCATACTATATCTCTGCACCTACTTGAGCTTATTTTAACTGGCACCCCATGCTGAGGGTGAAGTGATCCCTATTTTTATTTAAAGACCGGCTCCTACTCGTGTAAACATGTGTCATACGGCCCCCAAGAATTGTAGATACCTATGTTGGTCCCACCATGGGGTGTATCAAGACCCATGGTGGCGGCCCCGACACAAATTCTAGAAGGCATAGGTTATAATACTGGTGTCCCCAGTGCCCTGTTTGTCTGCTCCGGAGTGTGTGCACGCCCGCACCCCGTTAGACCTACACTGTGCACTCACCACCGTCGTTTTTACCGCTTACAATCAGCCCAGTAATCGTGCCCCACCCTGCTTAGTTTCAGGGTACCATGATACCTAACTTGGGTTACTGCTGAAACGGGTCCCTCGTTACTAGATTTTTCTAGTCAAACCTGTTAAGTGGTTAAGTGTCTGTATTTACCTAACCCCACCCATCAATTCTTGTTAACATGTTGAATTTGGTTAAGTGTTATAGTTGACTTAACCCTACCATCTGTCCTTAGCCTCTTAGAGCACCTGACCACTCACATTAGACAGATATTGCTACAGTTACTGGATGTTCCGGTCGGTTCCGGGCAGGTTTACACCGTAGCTCAGTCTAACCTCGGGTCATTATTGGGCTCAAACCCACATTGGATAGGTATTGTTGTGACTACTGGACAGCTGGGCGGGTCCGCCTCAGGTTTACGTCACAACTCAATCCAACCTCGGGTTAAGCATACCGTGTTTTCTAAATTTACATGTTTTATCACTTCTCAATTATATGTAAATGTCATGTCTTTTATTTTTGGGTATAACAATTCATACCTCTTAAATGTCATTGTCGTTGGCTTGTGCCAAACATGCCAACATATATTTTCATGTTTTACACCCAACGTTATTACCCCCGTTTGTACGTTCGCAACATTATAACCAATGTTGGGCTCGACACAATTCATCCCAACTTTATAAATGTGAGAAAAGGGGAAATCAAGCACATGTAACATTTTACAACATATAAGGGTGTGTGGCGCATGAACTTGCAATTTAGCGATACTAACATAAATGATGGGTCATGTGAACTTGCATTAAAATCAAAGTATAACTAAGTAGGTGACATATGAAATGGCATAGTTTTGGTTTATACAAACTTGGGTTTAAACATGTTTAACTTGACATAATGTCAACCACAAAACTAGCATGTTGTATATTCACCAAAATGTCCAATTTTAACATCTAATCATATAGCCTATTTCAACATGAACTTGCATAGTTTATGAAACCCAAACGATACTTAACATAGATCCAATTATTCTTGCAAATAAACATAAGAACGTGTTCATAAGTTTTGGGTCATGTAGACATAAAAGGTCTCAAATCTAGAACATGTTTACATAAGCCTTAATTTAGACTTAGTGAATGTATATAGTCCAGGCCATAAGCATAAACATAAAGGGATCAAATTCTAGTTTTTGCCACAAACTTGCAAGTGCCATTATTTTTATATACAATTGTTCAATAGGCTTGCATCAATCAATTTAGGCCACAAATATCAATACACAAGTCATGACAGAATCATTACAATACACATAATTATCATACAATAACATAATTCTATTTTCATTTACATCGAATCACGTCACAGTTTTTATTCATATTCTGAAAGGTCACTATACTTACAACGAATGCAGAATCTTGAATTCTGGATTCTGAATTCTGAAATTGAGATGCGCTCCTTTGGGTAGAATAACGTTGCGTAGATTAATTTGATTAAACTTTTATCTTCTTCTTAATTTGATTCGTCTCTAAGCTTTTCTCTCTTTATGGCTATGTTCAATTCCTTCCTGGCAGCATGACGACTCCCATCTTTTTTTTTGTGTGAATTTTCAGTTGAGACTTAGGGTGTATTTATAGATTTTTAAATTATTTTGAGCCATCAGATGAAGACAGGAGGAATCTAGACCATACAAAGTTCAAAGAGCCAATCAAGAGGTGACATGTCAGCCCTAGTGACACACCGAGCCACAGAAATTCGAGCCAGAGCCAGACCCAGCCAGCCAGGTCGACCAGGTAGGTCGACACTATGGTCGACCTGGGGAGGCCAGGTCGACACCATGGTCGACCTGGTCTCTGGGCGGGAATTTTCCCGCCCAGCCCAGTTTGAACCTGTTTTTCGAATTTCGAATTTTAAACTGAGCTGTTTGAATTTAAATTTTATTCTGAAACTTCCGTAGGCCATAACTCCTTCATACGGAGTCCGATTCACGCAAACTCGGACTCTATCTCAAGCAGAATTCCGAGACGAACACAATGGCGTAACCCATTTCCCTTAATTCTTTCATTTAGAATTAATTACAATTTAATTTGTGAAGCTTAACATTATAGAATTCACGGGGTGTTACATTCTCCCCGCCTTAAAAGGATTTCGTCCCCGAAATCTTCAAATTAGGAAGAATGTATATCCTACCATCCAACAGTCCATCTACTCAACCAACAAACACAGGCATCCACTGTCCTTAAATGACTTCTAATGCTTCGTGATCATATGCATAGTGTGTGTATATGTCCTTATCTAATGCAGAAATCGGGCGGTCTACTAATTCAGTTGACCTCCTTAATGTGAATCATGTAAGTGTCATGAATCCATTATGTATGCAAATTTCTCCTACTCATAATTCTACATGAGTGCACAACTTATTCATACAAATGCGGCAACCATATTACAGCATATCAAGTTTCAACCATATACAAATGAGAATACATATATGCATATGCAATATGAGGTGACTGAGCCAATCTATAACCTAGGGTGTGTGTGTATATGCATCCACGAGCAACCACTAGCAATCACTAGCAACCATTTGCAGCCATCATCCATAACATGTTTTCAAATACACGTTTGCATCCATTTGTTTTATACCTAAGGAGTTAGGAAAAGGATCGAGGAGATATACCTAAAAAGATAGATAAAGCATAACTTAAGGAAAAAGAGAGATCAAAGATGTACCCTCAAAAAGAAGAGGGTAGGCAGTGCGTATTCTGTCCTCAGTTTCCCAAGTCGCGTCTTCCTCGGCGTTGCTCCATTGAACTTTAACGAGTTTGACTTGGCGGTTGCGTAGCTTTTCACTTCAGTTCCTAAGATGCGGGTTGGAACTTTCCTCACATTTGCTTCACGTTCCACTTCGGCTTCTTCTAGAATGCTAGGTTCCACCACTTCCGCAGACTCATGCAAACACTTCCGAAGGTGAGAAACATGAAAGACGTTGTGAACTCCGGCTAGTCTCTCGGGTAGCTCTAATATATAGGCCATCTTCCAAACCTTCTCGATGATAGGAAACGGTCCTACAAATCTTGGTGCTAGCTTTCCTGCGGCCCCAAAGCGAACGACGTTCCTTAAAGGAGATACCTTAAGGAAAACCCTGTCCCCAACCTCAAACTCAAGGTCGGTCCTTCTTTTGTCGGCGTAGGATTTTTGTCTGTCTTGGGTTGTCTTCATCCTTCTTCGTATCAAGTCCACTTTCTCTGAAGTCTCTCGAATCATGTCTGGCCCAAGTATAAGCTTATCTGTAGACTCCCACCAATAAGTTGGTGATTTGCATGGTCTTCCATACAAGGCTTCGAAGGGCGCCATACCGATGGTAGCTTGGTAGCTGTTGTTGTAGGCAAATTCCACTAAAGGAAGGTGATCCTCCCACGTCCCTCCAAAGTCAAGAACGCAAAGTCTTAAAAGATCCTCTAAAACTCTATTCACCCTTTCCGTCTGGCCATCGTTTTGGGGGTGATAGGCCATGCTCAAACATAACTGTGTGTCTACAGCTTCTTGCAGACTCCGCCAAAACTCACTCGTGAAGATAGGGTCTCGGTCACTAACAATGCTGGAGGGTATCCCATGGAGTCGAACTATTTCCTTGAGATAAATAGATGCTAGAAATGCGATAGTCCTTCTACTCTTGATAGGTATAAAGTGAGCGCTTTTAGTAAGCTTATCCACTATTACCCAAATGCTAGTGTTGCCTCTTCTCAACCTAGGCAGTCCATCAATGAAGTCCATTGAAATGCTATCCCACTTCCACTGTGGGACCTCTAAAGGATGAAGTAGTCCTCCAGGCTTCTTCTGTTCCGCCTTGACCTGTTGGCAGGTCATGCACTTAGAAACGAAATCTGCCACGTCTTGCTTCATGTCGTTCCAAAAGAAAGTCCTTTTTATATCCTTGTACATCTTATCACCGCCAGGGTGTATAGTCATCTTGGAATGATGTGCTTCCTTGAGAACCTTCTTTGTCAACTCCCTTGCTTGTAGGATGCATAATCTTCCATCTCGCCTCAGCCAACCCTTATCATCGATGGCGTACCTACTGAGGTGACTAGAAGTCTCACCCCTAATAAGTTTATCAATCACATCAACAAGCTGAGGGTCTTCACGTTGTGCAGCCCCTACTGAGTCCAAGAGAGTAGGGCGTACTTCGAGAGATGTTAGCAACCCCGGTACAAAATCCGAGGAGGGCCTAAAGTTAAAACTGGCTATATACTCCAAGCTTTGCCTTTCCACAAAGAGAGGGCTTAAGGTCAGTTTCTTTCGGCTCAACGCATCTGCTACTACGTTGCCTTTGCCGGGAGTATAGGAAATTTCAAAGTTATACGAGGCAAGAAACTCCATCCATCTCTGCTGCCTCAAGTTAAGATCCTTCTGCGAGAAGAGACATTTCAATGATTTATGGTCAGTGTATAATTCGAACCTCTCACCTAGGAGATAATGGCGCCAAGACTTAAGCGCAAAGACGATGGCGGCTAACTCAAGATCATGGGTTGGGTAGTTCTTTTCATGAACTTTCAATTGTCTTCCACCATAAGCTACTACCCTTCCTTCTTGCATTAGAACAGCGCCTAGTCCCGTTCCACATGCATCTGTGAATACTGTGAACATTTTGCTTCCATCTGGCAAAGTCAGAACTGGGGCTGTTGTGAGAGCCCTTTTTAATCATTGGAAAGCAAACTCGCAGTCCAAATCCCAAGTGAACGCCAGATTCTTCTTTGTTAGCCTTGTGAGCGGGGCCGAGATTTTCGCGAAATCCCTAATAAACTTTCGATAAAAAGCCGGCTAGCCCAAGAAAGCTTCGAACTTCGGTTGCATTTCTTGGTGTCTTCCAATCTTGCACTGCCACCACTTTCGCGGGGTCCACAGCCAACCCCTCTTTGGACACTATATGCCCCAGAAATCTTACCTCCTTTCTCCAAAAGTGGCACTTGGAGAATTTGGCTTTTAACTGATGTGTATGGAGAATTTCCATGATTTCTTTCAGATGCTGAGATCAAACCGAAAGGCATGACAAGCCACTCGAAGAAACCGTCTGGGGTTCTGAACGCCATCTTATCGATGCTGTCTTCAGCTACTCTCAGCTGATGGAACCCAGTTGCCAGATCAAGTTGGGAGAAGACCAACGCTCCTACAAGCTGATCAAACAAATCGTCGATTCGGGGAAGAGGGTGCCTATTTTTCTTGGTCAATTTGTTTAACTCCCTATAGTCGACGCAAAGGCGAAGTGAACCGTCCGCTTTGGTTGCGAACACCACTGGAGCACCCCATTCTGAAATGCTCCATCTAATGAATCCCTTTTCGAGAAGTTCTTTAACCTGCTTACTGAGCTCTTTTCTCTCCTTTGGAGCCATGTGTCTGACAGGTAAAGCTACAGGCTTTGCATTATCCACAAGTTATATGCGGAAGTCTATTTCCAGCCTCGGAGGTAAGCCCTTCACCTCCTCACAGACATCCGGATATTCCGGACTACTCTAACTGATTGCAAATTCTCATCAGAAGCATCAAGCGACTCTAGATAACTAAGCATAACAGCATTCAAGGGATTACAAGAAATTTCTGGAGTGTTACCAAGCCGAGTCAAGAGTCTAACTACTCTTTTCTCACAATCAAGGATGGCACCATTACTGGATAACCAGTCCATGCCTAAGATCAAACCATATCCCGAGAAGCCCAAAACAAAGGCATTACAACTAAACTCAACGCTGAGAATAGAGATTTTCAAACCCAAACAAACCATTGACAAGTAAGCGGAGCCCCCAATTGGATTTGAAACTACTAAGGGATCCTCTACCATACTAGTGTCTAGATGCAGAGATTCTACTAAGGCAGATGAAATAAAAGAGTGTGATGCGCCAGAGTCAAAAAGTGTGCGAACTGGATGATCATAAAGATAGACTACACTTTCTACAGAAATATTACTGCCTCGTTCCTGCTGAGGTGCCACTAGCGCATGAACCTGACCCTCTGAAGTGGATCTGGCTTTCTGTCCCTGCCCCTTCTTCTTTGGGCAGTCCTTAGCTTGGTGCCCAGTCTCTCCACAATGGAAGCAACCACCCATCTTCGCCTTCCTTTTTCGGCATTCTTTTGATATATGTCCCACAATGCCACAGAAATTGCACCTTCTCCTCTCACAGGGCTTATTGTTCTTCCCTCTTTTCTTGAAGTCTGTTTTCTTTGCTCGTAGACCCTCTTTCTTCTCTTCCATCTTAGTTTCTTTCTTGCCGTGGTCTTCCTCGTGTAGCAACGCCATGTCCACCAAGCTTTCATAAGTCGCTCCCGTGGGTACACGGGTCATAGTGTGTAGAGGCTCATTCAAACCTTTGACGAAGCGAAGCGCCTTCTTGTGTTGGGTATTTACTAAGTCCAGCCCAAATCTGGCCAGCTGATTAAACTGATTAACATACTCCCTGATTGTCATACTTCCTTGTTTCAGAGTTAGAAACTTCTCCTTTTGCAGGCTTCTTTCGGCTTGGGAGAGGAATTTCATCTCAAACCTTGTCCTGAAATCTTCCCATGTTTCCACCGCCCTCTGAGCATTGGTAATTTCCCACCAATAGGAAGCTTCATCCTTAAGCAACCATACTGCTAGTTGTATCTTTTGCCTGTCATCAACGCCGAAGATGACAAACAAATCCTCAGTCTCCTTTAGCCAGTTTCTTGCTCCTACAAAGGACTCTGTTCCATGAAAGTCTTTTCCACCCATAGCCTTGAAGTCTCTACATTTTTTTGCGAAGGCATTTCCACGAGGAGGAGGAGGAACCGCGGCCACTGGAGGAGGGATGTCTGCTGGGCCCGCGCCATTGGCCCTTGCTTCTAAGTACCTCCTAAACCAGCCAGGTATCGACACTCCTTCCGGGAGGTTAAGATCTCCGGACATGCTGAAACAGAAAGGAAAAATTCAAAACGAAGGATAGAGAGAGAGAGATAGGGCACATGGCTTTGGGGGATTTTATCTTTTTATAAATATAACACTTTTTCTTGAAAAATGCTTCTTTAAACTTTCTTTTTGAAAACAATTTCAAAAACTTTTATCTTATCTGGTAAACCTATGCTCTGATACCAAGTGAAACACCCCACCTCCGTTAAGGTCACTCATAAAGGTAACGCCTTAACTTTGGTGGGGGTTTATAAGTAAAAGCCACAGATAAACTCAAGACAGATACAAATACACATATTTTAAACAGCGGAAACCAAACAGACTTTTATTTCATCAATACATGTTCAAACAAAACATTTCCATAATTTGCTCAAAATACTTCCAACATTACAACCTCATTACTGTCTTGATTATTAAAGAAGCATAAAACATAATTAAAGTGAAAAAATCCCCATAGTGATATCCAAAGCCATAATCTGAGCAAAAGAGATCCAAATCATACATCTACGTTCTTGGAGCTTGTAAAGAGTCTGACTAAGCTGTGTTGTTTCCTCCCTGTGGACCTGTGGGGGGGGGGGAACGAAAGAAAAGAAGACGAAAAGAAAATAGAGTCAGACATAAAGCCTGAGTAAGTCTAGTAACTCTTCAGTATGTGAATAAGAAAAGGGCATGATAGATATAAATTGAAAACAGGAAAGTGTCACATGCTAAGGAGGTGATGTTTGGAATCGAATGTACTATCGCACCCATACTATATCTCTGCACCTACTTGAGCTTATTTTAACTGGCACCCCATGCTGAGGGTGAAGTGATCCCCATTTTTATTTAAAGATCGGCTCCTACTCGCGTAAACATGTGTCATACGACCCCCAAGAATTGTAGATACCTATGTTGGTCCCACCATGGGGTGTATCAAGACCCATGGTGGCGGCCCCGACACAAATTCTAGAAGGCATAGGTTATACTACTGGTGTCCCCAGTGCCCTGTTTGTCTGCTCCGGAGTGTGTGCACGCCCGCACCCCGTTAGACCTACACTGTGCACCCACCGCCGCCGTTTTGTTCGCTTACAATCAACCCAGTAATCGTGCCCCACCCTGCCTAGTTTCAGGGTACCATGATACCTAACTTGGGTTACTGCTGAAACGGGTCCCTCGTTACTAGGTTTTTCTAGTCAAACATGTTGAGTGGTTAAGTGTCTGTATTTACCTAAGCCCACCCATCAATTCTTGTTAACATATTGAATTTGGTTAAGTGTTATAGTTGACTTAACCCTACCATTTGTCCTTAGCCTCTTAGAGCACCTGACCACTCACATTAGATAGATATTGCTACGGTTACTGGATGTGCCGGTCGGTTCCGGGCAGGTTTACACCGTAGCTCAGTCTAACCTCGGGTCATTATTGGGCTCAATGCTTAACCACCCACATTGGATAGGTATTGTTGTGACTACTGGACAGCCGGGCGGGTCCGGGCAGGTTTACGTCACAACTCAATCCAACCTCGGGTTAAGCATACCGTGTTTTCTAAATTTACATGTTTTATCACTTCTCAATTATATGTAAATGTCATGTCCTTTATTTTGGGTATAATAATTCATACCGCTTAAATGTCATTGTCGTTGGCATGTGCCAAACATGCCAACATATATTTTCATGTTTTACACCCAACGTTATTACCCCCGTTTGTACGTTCGCAACATTATAACCAATGTTGGGCTCGACACAATTCAGCCCAACTTTATAAACGTGAGAAAAGGGGAAATCAAGCACATGTAACATTTTACAACATATAAGGGTGTGTGGCGCATGAACTTGCAATTTAGCGATACTAACATAAATGATGGGTCATGTGAACTTGCATTAAAATCGAAGTATAACTAAGTAGGTGACATATGAAATGGCATAGTTTTGGTTTATACAAACTTGGGTTTAAACATGTTTAACTTGGCATAATGTCAACCACAAAACTAGCATGTTGTATATTCACCAAAATGTCCAATTTTAACATCTAATCATATAGCCTATTTCAACATGAACTTGCATAGTTTATGAAACCGAAACGATACTTAACATAGATCCAATTATTCTTGCAAATAAACATAAGAATGTGTTCATAAGTTTTGAGTCATGTAGACATAAAAGGTCTCAAATCTAGAACATGTTTACATAAGCCTTAATTTAGACTTAGTGAATGTATATAGTCCAGGCCATAAGCATAAACATAAAGGGATCAAATTCTAGTTTTTGTCACAAACTTGCAAGTGCCATTATTTTCATATACAATTGTTCAATAGGCTTGCATCAATCAATTTAGGCCACAAATATCAATACACAAGTCATGACAGAATCATTACAATACACATAATTATCATACAATAACACAATTCTATTTTCATTTACATCGAATCACGTCACAATTTTTATTCATATTTTGAAGGGTCACTATACTTACAACGAATGCAGAATCTTGAATTCTAGATTCTGAATTCTGAAATTGAGATGCGCTCCTTTGGGTAGATTAACGTTGCGTAGATTAATTTGATTAAACTTTTATCTTCTTCTTAATTTGATTCATCTCTAATCTTTTCTCTCTTGACGGCTATGTTCAATTCCTTCCTGGCAGCATGACGACTCCCATCTTATTTTTTTTTGTGAATTTCCAGTTGAGACTTAGGGTGTATTTATATATTTTTTAATTGTTTTGAGCCGTCAGATGAAGACAGGAGGAATCTAGACCATACAAAGTTCAAAGAGCCAATCAAGAGGTGACATGTCAGCCCTAGTGACACACCGAGCCATAGAAATTCGAGCCAGACCCAGCCAGCCAGGTCGACCAGGTAGGTCGACTGGTAGGTCGACACCCAGGTCGACACTATGGTCGACCTGGGGATGCCAGGTCGACACCATGGCCGACCTAGTCTCTGGGCGGGAATTTTCCCGCCCAGCCCAGTTTGAACCTGTTTTTCGAATTTCGAATTTTGAACTGAGCTGTTTGAATTTAAATTTTATTCTGAAACTTCCGAAGGCCATAACTCCTTCATACGGAGTCTGATTCACGCAAACTCGGACTCTATCTCAAGCAGAATTCCGAGACGAACGCAATGGCATAACCCATTTCCCTTAATTCTTTCATTTAGAATTAATTACACTTTAATTTGTGAAGCTTAACGTTATAGAATTCACGGGGTGTTACACTTGTGGTTCGGCTCCATTGGAAAAGTCGTCGGTCTACTACCTAAAAGTCCGCATTCTGCAATAATATCCAATGCATACTTCCTCTAACATACGGAAATACCAGCTGCACTGCGAGCTACCTCAATACCCAGAAAATATTTTAAGACTCCTAAGTCCTTCATATGAAAATAAGAACTAAGATATTTCTTAAAATTTTCAACTGCCTTTGAATCATTACCAGAAATGATCAAATCATCTACATACACAAGGACATCAATCTGTATATCTCCACTTCGGTAGGAAAACAAAGAATAATTGGAAAGAGACTAGGAGAAACCATAAGCAATCAAAGAAGTAGCAAGTTTAGCAAACCAACAACGTGGTGCTTATTTCAGACCATAGAGAGACTTACGCAAACGACATACTTTGTTGGATTCGCTATGCTCAAAACCTGGGGGAAGCTTCATATACGCTTCCTCGTGCAAATCACCATGAAGGAAAGCATTATGGACATCCATCTGGTGCAAGATCCAACCTTTGAATGCTACTACAGCCAGAAATGCGCGAACTGTAGACATCTTGGCCACTAGTGCAAACGTCTCTGAATTGTCAATTCCCTCTACCTAGTGATTGCAAAAAACAACTAGTCTGGCCTTCAACCGCTAAATAGAACCATCAGAATTGTACTTAATCTTGTACACCCAGCGACTTCCTAACGCCTTCTTGGAGGCAAATCCACTAAAATCCATGTCCCATTATTTTCTAACGCTTGTACCTCATTCTGCATAGCAAATCTCCATCCAGCATCCCTCGAGGCCTGACGATAAGAGGTTGGCTCAACACCTTCAATAATCGCTGCAAGAAAATCTTTGTGTCACATACAAAATGTTTTATAGCTCATGTAATGTGCAAGGGGATATGGAGTACCTTAGGAAGGATGGCTGCTAGGTGAAACAATATGGGGGTGGACTGATGAGACTTGTCACATATTCCTGAAGATGAGCAGGACGAGACTTTAGATGCTTACCATGACCAAGCTCGCTACTAAGTTCAACAACTAGGACTTCAGTTACATCTAGGACAACATCCAAGGCTGAAGCAGGCGTCGAATCTGAAGCAGGCGTTGCTCCTAGCTCTTTTCCCTCTCCTGCATTCGAGACCACAATAGTGGATGACGTTGTGTATTGAACTGCAACAGGAGTCCCTGTTGGGTCAACTTCATCTCCACAAACTGAGGGACAACACCCTCCCTCAAAGTCAGACCCTGTACTAGTTTTATTCTCAGTAATCGGAGAAGCATAAGGGAATTCCGTCTCATAGAAAACAACATTACGAGAAATAAAATACTAATGTGAAGACAAATCAAATAATTTCCACCTTTTCTTATCAGCGGGATACCCAGCAAATATGCATCTACGATACGACTAGAAAACTTGTCTTTTTAGACTGTATATCATAAGAAAAACAAAGACACCTGAACACTCGAATATTCTCATACAAAGGAGGAGTGCCATATAAAATCTCATAAGGGGACTTATAATTTAACAATCAAGAGGGAGTTCGATTAATTAAATAGCTAGTTGCAAGAACGCACTCACCCCAAAACTTAATAGGTAAAGACCCCTGAAACCTCAAAGCTCGAGCTACATTGAGAATATGTCGATGTTTTCTTTCCACTCTCCCATTCTGTTGGGGGGGGGGTCCGACGTAAGAGGTCTGAAATAGAATACCCTGGCTTGAAAAATAATCTTTCAAGCAATTAAACTCAGTACCATTATCACTACGAACACGGAAAATAATAATATCAAACTAACAATTAACCATTGCAACAAATTTCATAAACGTCGAATATACCTCAATTTTATCTATTTACAAAATAACCCATACTGCTCTAGAAAAATCATCCACTATAGTCAAAAAATATTTAACACCACATGAAGAAGCACAACTATATGGTCCCCACAAATCACAATGAATGAGTTCAAAGCACTTAAAAGATGTATTACTACTATCTGAAAAACTATCCCTTGTCTGTTTAGCTTTGTGGCAAACATCACATGCTTTATTTAAATGTAAAGAAATATTAATAAAAGGTAAATTCTTCATCACTTTCTCAGCCGGGTGACCAAGTCTACTATGCCATAACTTCAAATCTCCACTTTGTACTACCAAAATAGCTGAACTTGTAACCTTTAAAGCATCACAAAAATAGTGAAGTCCACCCCACCGTTCACCCGCTTCAATCACTATCCTCGTACTTCGGTCCTGAATAATACACAATGCATGATTAAAGAGTACATCACATTGAGTATCATCAATTAAACGCGACACAGAAATTAAGTTGCAATGTAAATCTGGAACATAAAAGAACATTGTTGAGTGCCAACTCAGCAGACAAAACAACTCGGCCATATAAACTAGATGTAATCACTTCACCATCCGATAAAGTCACAGGAAAAGAAGAACACTCAAATCGGTTAACCAAACAATCTAAACAACCAATCACATGTACAGTAGCATCTGTATCAACAATCCACGAGATACCGAAAAATTTAACTATCAAACGATCAGACATGGGAGGAGCATCAGAATTACCAATCAAACTCATGAGACGCTGATACTATGAAGTAATCAATGGGGGGATTGTCCCATTGGAACTTGCCGCACCTATCGGAGTACCAAGGATCGACGGCTGTCCGGAGAAAGCAGTGTTCAATGCCCCTGCTACTGAACCTGGACCGGTGCGACGCCTGCTATAGAAATGCGCTGCTGCCCGCCACCAGACGGTAGTCCACCACGAAGTACGATATGGGTAATGATATTCCCTAGGTTATCATGGGAAGATAGATAATACGGGGAAGAGGGATTTTTGTTTGGGTCATAAGGCGAAGAGGTCAAGGGGTTCAGGGAGGTTCCACTATTGGCAGATCCATCAGAACTATCTTCATTGGCCATGATTGACAGTGCAAGGTTCAAAGATAGAGGAGGCTAGGGTTTTTTAGGCTCTGATACCATATAGAAAGATAATTCTTCTTATTCAAAAATGTGCAGATGATACAAATTTATAGAAAAATGAGTTTATGTTTCCCAGTAAACATATCTTAGACAAATGGAAACAAATATAATCTTAGACAAATGGAAACAAATATAATCTTCTATACTAGGAAACATATAATAAACTAATGGAAACAAATATATTCCTAACATATTGAAGGGCAAGATAAGAAGGAAGTAATTCACTTATACGTTCAAGTGATCCACTCTGTCTTTGAACAATAAAATCTCTCTCATCAAAATCGTTGCATATATCACCAAGAATTAATGCAACCACCACAGAAGTCGTAGGAAAATTGTATCTCCTTCCATCTTGACTCCTCCTTCCAATCAACTTTAATTGGACATTTTCACATTCGTTTGAATCAAATCGATCTCTTGCCATCCTGAATGGATTAATTTAGAGGGTAGTGATGATCTAACATCGTTTTTAAACCATCAACTATTTCAGTGTTGAATGCATTTGCACTGCCTCTCGAACTGTATTATAAATGAATAATATATAAGTAAGATGTACACATCTTAACATAAAAAATTGCATCATCAATACAAATACTACTTTAATATATTTAACACAAGTCTGGCTTTACTTAAAAATATCTGATTGAAGAAATACTGTTCAAAACCTCATTCTTAGTATCATGTATGTATAGTTGCAAAAACTTGTGTGCGGACCCTGTAATGGCAGCAAACTCTCAATCTTATGGTAATCTTTCCCATGCAACCTAAATACATACGGTTCACGTCCTTTGTTGATGCTAAAATCCACCTTTCCTCCCATAGATGTGAAAGAAAACATCATATTGAATTGGCGTATAAATTTAACAAAATGTCTACTTTTAGTGTCATTATTATGAAGTAACTTATTGAGGATTGGAGGAGGATCTTTTAACAAAGGGAGTTGTACTTTCCCATGCATGCAACACAATGAAAATGTGGGTAGTGATGACCTCCTATTTTTTCTAACTCTCTCTTCATACCACATTATTGCATCACATTTGTTGCATTCCCAGGCTGGATCTCCAATATCACAATATTCTTTTTTTAAAATATAATTCAAAAAATTAGTTTTCCCAATGAAAAATAAAAAAAATTCCGTATGATATATACATTCATGAATATAAATAAAAAAGATGACTATATAGTTCAATATACCTTTGCTGGTTGGAATATGACACCCTTCATTAATAGGTCCTAAAAAATTTAATCACTCTCGCTTGAAAATGTTTACATGTGAGTATTATTAATTATAAACAATTCATACAAAAAAATACAGTGTTAAATATGTACCCGTAAACTCGGATGTTTACATTGCGTAGCCTTCACCCTCATGTTTTTCATCTGGGCATACATCAAAATTATGGCCTGAATATCACTCTTTAAATTTAGTATACAACACACGATACTTCATTTTGTTCACAATAAAATTGAAAGAATGAACTATATATGCATACCTCCAACAGTGGAGTTTGTTCTCCTTCTTTTATGATCTATAATCATCTCTCTATTCATTCCTTCATTATTTTATTCTCCTCCATTGTGTATCTTTCAGATTCTAGCATAGTATTCGTTGGAAAATTTTGTGTGCTTGTATACAACAACCCATGTGATTTTTGGTTTATTGTTTGATAGTTCTATGTATTCTTTACCAAGAGATCAAGCCCATATGTGCGTTGCAATTTGTATTTTCCAGGTTTTAAAGCATCATGACTTGTACTTGCTGAAGGGAGACCATTCAAGCATGTTGGAAGCGAAGGTACCGGTATGTAGGCTGTAAATTCCAAAATTGACAAAATCAGTTATAACATGAATTGTTCTACAATTAATTTATTAAAAAAACTTACAGTTAGATGTGTCTTGTTGAAGAATAAGTAGGTTGCTTGTACCTGCTGCAAATAACATAGAGAATCATAATTTTATTTTAATAATCTATGAATGCAAAAAATTTAATTATGCTTCATTTGCTTTGATTTCAAAGAAAATCCTACACATGGAAAAATAAAGATCATACTTTGCATTTTTCTAACTTGCAATTAGATTACGCATGATAGTGGTGAACCAATATACCTAGTATCATAGGGCTTGATTTCTTTCTTTTGCTCTTGATAATTATCTTTCTCTTCATTATTTAAATTCTTTTGTTGTTATCATCCATTGCTCATGCGAAGTGTTAAATTAAAATCGCATATAATAAAAATTAACCAAACCCATAAAGCAACACATATGCACCAATATCTAATATATATGCATGCACCTATGCTAAAAGAGTTTGATTAGACTGCATGGGAAATGGTCAGGACATGGTAAATGAAAAGCCACTTATAGAAATAATATTAAATTACAAATAAAAAAGAAAGAAAAGCTAGTAGATGTACAAAATTATATTTTATACTTGCCACCATATTAGTGAAAATGGATTGGCAACAATTATTAGCCACATGATATCAACAACAACCAAACCATTTCCATCAATAAGAAAGCATTTGTTTATCTCACACTCCCTTAGTTAGAGAAGAAATATCAAACTAATCATCTAATATCATGTCATGAATAAGAATAAAAACAATATAAAAGTCTGTGGATGCATGTTGTCAACTAAAATTCAAATGATTGGAATGTTCTCTAACTTATAAAATCAAACAAAGGTAGATTTTCAACTAAAGTTCAAATGAATAGTATTGTTATTAATACCCACGTTCACACTTGTCAACCAGTTTATCTAATCACATAGCAATGGCCTACCCCGCTGGGCCATACAGCAATTTGGACATAACGACTAATTGTCATTTTAGGACATTGCCTTATTTCCTACAGCAATTTGGACATAACGGCTAATTGTCATTTTAGGACGTTGCCTTTTTTACATATGTTAACTTACATTATTTCTTCTATATATAATAGCACTATTTTCATCAGTCTATGTACCAAACATCATTCTCTCAATCAATAGTACAATTATGGCTTCTTCTCATATTCTTGTTTTGGTTTCAGAGCATCATCGCCGAGAGGCTTAACATCATATAGAAAGTTTTTTTATTTTTCTTTGCCATGCCAAGCATACATCTCCCCTTTTCCAACATTTGATTTTGATCTTCCATCAATCCTTAAGTTTCAGCTGCATCTTCTTGCCTCACAGAACCCTAAATAGCCATGACAAACAACGAAGCCACTTCAGCTGTCTCTAGTGACATGGGCAATGATGCTTCACCACACTAGAACAACCTGATAAAACCAAAAAGCCAAATTATTACCACATCTCTGGATGAAGATAATTAGATATTATGGAAATACCAAATTGAGATTGCTCTCAGGGGATACGGCTTGCTGGATTATATAAAAGGAAAATTAACTATTCCACCAATAATGATAACAGATCAAGAAGGAAAAACCATCCAGATTTCAGAAACAGGATAGCTTACTTTCATCATGGCTTTTATCCTCAGTCAGTTCGAATCTGCTTTCATAGATTGTGGGATGCAACTCATCATACGAAATATGGACGGCTATAGAGAATTTTTTTTAACTCACAGTCTGCATCTCGAGTTATGCAATACAAAGAATTACAAAACTCGAAGAAAGAAGACATGAGCATGAAGGAGTACATAAGCAAAATAATTTTTTTTGCAACAAGCTAAGTACTGTTGGATACAAAATACGTGACAATGAGAAAATATTGTTTATCACCAGTGGTTTAGATGAATAATATGAGTCCTTAATTACTATTGTTGCCACTCAACAAACCCAACCTGACCTATAATTTGTTCGATCTGCTCTTCTCTCCCACGAAGGAAGAATAGAACAGAGAAAGACTACCCAAGGGGAATTCTCGGCAAATTATGCAACAACCAAAAATAACCATAATTAAAGAAACAACAACTTAAATAGGCAAGATGGGCAGTATCAAAGAGGGTTTCAACCTCAGAGACCTATCAACCATGAAGAGGTTGAGGAAGAGGCCGATGGAACAAAAATAACAGGGTAAAATGTCAGATTTGCCAAAAATTCGACCATATAGCGAGCAGGTATTATTTCAGGTATAATAATGACAACAATGTACAACAATCTGATCAAATTAACTCAACGCCAAAAGAAAATGTTGCGGTTATGAGAAGTCAAAACATAAATACTAGCGATGACAACATAGGTCACCATGTCCACAGTGAGGACAACAACATGACAGATGAAATTGATTTAGACGATTGGTATCCAGACTCAGGAGCTACACACCACGTCACAAACAATCTCCAAAACTTAAATATTGGAAGTAAGGCCTACACATGTATGAAATCACTACATATGGGTAATGGAAACATTGCACACATCACACACATTGGCAAAGGAACCATACTAGGAAGAAGACAACTCATATTAAATAACTTACTTAGGGTTCCCGCCATTAACAAAAATTTATCACGTGTTTGCAAATTTGCTAAAGGCAACAATGTTTTCTTCGAATTTCATCCTAAGTTTTTCTTTGTTAAAGATCTTCTAAGTCAAGAAATATTGCTACAGGGCAATCTACATGATGGGCTTTACAAAATTTTCAACTTGAAGACTGGAAATGATTCAAGTAAAGAAATTTGGTGCAATTATGTAGCCGCTACTAGCAGTAATAACAGTCATAACTCTAGCAATAATATTAGTTGTATTGGAAAAAGAAACAATTCTAGTAGCAGGAATATTAGTAATAATGTAGTATAATCATGGCATGTAAGACTTGGTCATCCTAGCTTGGAAACTGTTAGAAAGGTTTTGAATAATAATTGCATCTATTTTGAAAACATACCTGTGAAACACACTTGCATACATTGCCAACTTGGCAAGAGCCACAAACTTTCATTCAGTAAATCTAAAACAGTATATAACAAGCCGCTGGAGCTTGTAGTAGCTGATCTGTGGGGACCAGCACCACTAAACTCATACCAAGACCACAGGTATTATCTGTCACTAGCTGATGCTTATTCAAGATATACATGGATATATATGCTCAAACACAAATCAGATGCATGCGACATAATAATTCAATTTATAAATTCTATAGAGAAACAACTTAACTACAATGTGAAAACTATGCAAACAGATATTGGGTGCGAGTTTAAACCACTCAAAAATTACTCCATTAAAAGAGGGATAAATCATAGATTAACCTACCCTCACACATCTGAACAAAATGGTTTGGTTGAGCAAAAACACAGACATATAGTCGAGACTGATTTAACATTACTATCACAAAGTGCGTTACCGATGAAATATTGGAATGAGGCGTTCAACACTTCCGTGTATCTCATAAATAGACCACCCACGAAAGTGTTGAATAATATAACACCATATGAAGTGATATGTAATGTTAAACCAGACTATAGTAATTTAAGAGCTTTTGGGTGTCTATGCTTTCCGTGTTTAAGAGATTATAACCAACATAAACTCAATATGCGATCAAGTCCATGAACCTTTATTGGCTACCTACAAAATCAAAAGGGCTATAAGTGCATGTACAAAAGTAGTAAAGTTTACATATCAAGGCATGTCATTTTTGACGAAAATATATTTCCACTTGCAGTGAAGAAAACAGCAAAGGAAGAAATTGGACAAAAGCGAGAAATTAAAATCATAGATGTACTACAAAGCAAATAACACGAAGCACTAATGAAAGGAAGGAACAACAGATGATCACACATAGAACAATCCCACTGAAACATCCATCATCTCGACAAATGACAACAATGATACTATACATAGTAGCCAATATGAACATGAAAGTGAAGGGAACAACAACAACACAAGTTCAACAAGGGCCACTACTGAATGTCAACCACAACATCAAGAAACACTGACTGGGCATCCAATGGTCACTAGATCAAAAAGTGGGATATATGAGCCAAAGGTGTACAATGTATCGTTGATTGAAACTGAACCATGCAACTACATTCAAGTTGCAAAAGAAGAAAAATGGAGGAATGCAATTGATGCTGAATATGAAGCTTTAATGAAGAATAAAACCTGGAGCTTGGTTACACCACCTACCCATCAGAACATCATAGGTTGTAGGTGGACTTACAAAATTAAGAGGAAAGCCGATGGGACAATAGAAAATATAAAGCCAGGCTCGTCGTAAAAGGGTACGCTCAACAGTTTGGGTTTGAATTCAACGAGACTTTCTCGCCAGTTATAAAACCCACTACCATAAGAGTTATATTGACTATTTCCCTATGCAAAAAATGGATGATCAAACAACTTAACGTTAACAATGCCTTTTTAAACTATGAACTAACTGAAGAGGTCTATATGCATCAACCATAAGGATACAAGGTCTATGATGGTCAAAGACAACTTGTATGTAAGTTACACAAAGCCATATACGGTCTGAAGCAGGCTTCGAGAGCTTGGTACGAAAAATTAAAACATACTTTATCAAAAAGGCTTCAGTCAAGAGAAATCAGATAACTCTCTATACATAAAGAAAGATAATCAAAGTATTACCTACGTCATAGTGTACGTAGACGACATGCTGATAACTGGGGACAATCATCAAGAAATTAACAGAATCATACAAGTTCTTGACTACAGTTTTGCTATCAAGGATCTAGGTGAAGTAAACTATTTTATGGGAATTCAGATCAGTAGACGTGGTGAAAATGAACTGTTCTTATCTCAACAGAATTATATAAGTGAAATTCTACAAAAGACCACATGCATCATGCGAAATCACTGCCAACACTAATGACCGCTAGTTCAAGGCTTTCAAATACAAAAGGGGAAGCAATCAGTAACACAACACAATACAGAAATGTAATTGGTGCATTACAATACGCTACAATAACAAGACCAGACATATGCTATAGCATAAATAAACTCAGTAAATACATGCAGAATCCCCTATCGGAACATTGGGTGGTAGTGAAAAGATTACTTAAGTATTTACAAGGCACAAAACATTATGGATCAACTGTAACACCCCGCATTTTTAATGAAATTAAAAATGTGGAAATATGTATATATATTATAAACATAGATATATTTAAGAGAAAAATTAAATAATGACAATAAATATTTCATGTAATAAGTTCATGCAGCGAAATGAAGGAAAAAATTAAGTGCAATACATGAAATGTGAAGAAACACATGCGAACAATTAAAAAAAAGAAAAAGAAAATTTTGAAGGGCTTCAGGAATTTGGTCATGAAATTAGCGTCACTGCGTTCGTGGTGATTTTCTAGTCAATGCAGACCTATGGTTTGCAGAAAACTGATTTACGATGAAAAAGATATCTTTAAATTAAATATTGCAGCAAAACATGAAAAAGAGGAATGAGAAAAGAATAATGTTTAGCATTATTCTAAGGTTTGTAAACAAAAGACTTAGTAGCTTATTTGGTTAGAACATGAGAGTTGCATACAAGAGGTACAGAGTTTGATCCGCGCCGGCGCCATATTTTTATTTTAGGGGAATGGATGAAAGGTGGCTTAGTGTGAATGCAGTTCAAAAAGTGGTTTAGTATGAAAATGGTTAATTTGGAAGATAGCTAAGAAGAAATATATATTATATATATATATATATATGACGTGTAGGTGTCAACACCTTGCAGATCCGCATCATGTGGCACACGTGGCGCATTTT
The DNA here is from genome assembly GCA_030737875.1 of Allium sativum. Taxonomy (NCBI): domain Eukaryota; kingdom Viridiplantae; phylum Streptophyta; class Magnoliopsida; order Asparagales; family Amaryllidaceae; genus Allium; species Allium sativum. Next base: position 1,910,774 of record JASFAX010000061.1, on the reverse strand, counting down.
TGTTAGTCAAGGATTGTTTTTTTTGAACATGGTTTTTTCTGGTTGGTTGGGTGACGATTTTTCTTGTATCAGGGCTGATGTGGCTTTATTTGATTGGTCTAGTGAGGTGTCTTTGTGTCATGATGATTTGGATGGCTTAGATGAATCATAGGTTGATCTACATGCCCATATTGATCTTAGACATCTATATATACATAGCTAAACCTAAACCCTAACCTCACAACCTAAACTATGATGCCTTCATGTTGTTCATCTACAAACTAACCTAGCCGCTACCATAACAAATCAAATTCTAGATTAAAGATAAAAAGATAAGAGATAAAGATTCAAAGCCTAGGAATTGCGAAAAGGAATTCTAGAACAACAACGTACGAATCAACGCCTACATCAACGAATTAGCTTAGCAACTTCAGAAATCGGATCCCAGAATTCAAGATCCGTTTTCTGTGAGTGCAGTTACTTTCACAAGATAAATGGTTAAACATAATTGTGATGAGTTATGAATTGGACTATATGAAAATGTTTGTAAATCATATAAAGTTTATGTCTTTGGAAACTATGTTTTGATTTATGCTTGATTTGATTCATTATATGCAAGTTATGTTCTATGTTAATTCTTATGCCTAATTACGTATGCAAGTTATGTATGCAAGTTTGCTCGATCTATGCAAGTTATGAAAAATTATATGCAAGTCATGTTCATACATGTAAGATCATATTTTATATGTTCATACATTTAGATCTACATGTTTATATGATTAGATCCATATCAGTCCATATGTTTAGAACTATATGTTCATATGTTTAGATCTACATGTTTATATGATTAGATCCATATCAGTCCATATGTTTAGAATATATGTTCATATGTTTAGATCTACATGTTTATATGATTAGATCCATATTAGTCCATATGGTTAGAACTATATGTTTAGATCTACATGTTTATATGATTACATCCATATTAGTCCATATGTTTAGAACTATATGTTCCTACGTTCAGATCTACATGTTTATATGATTAGATCCATGTTAGTCCATATGTTTAGAACTATATGTTCCTACGTTCAGATCCACATGTTTATATGATTAGATCCATATCAGTCCATATGTTTAGAACTATATGTTCGTATGTTTAGATCTACATGTTTATATGACTAGATCCATATAACTCCATATGTTTAGAACTATATGTTCATATGTTTAGATCTACATGTTTATATGTTTAGATCCATACCAGTTCATACCAGTTTAGATATACACTTAACCAATACAACATGTTAGGTGGGATGTAACACCTCGTATTTTCTGGGAATATTAAAAGAACGAATTAAAGAATACTTAACTTTTAAAGTGAGAATTAAGGGAAACGGGTTACGCCATTGCGTTCGTCTCGGAATTCTGCTTGGAATTAAGTCCAAGTTTTCGTAAATCGGACTTCGTATGAAGGAGTTATGGCCTTCAGAAGATTCAAGAGAAATTCAGAATATTAAATAGTGAAATACCAAGGCAGGTCGACCTGGGGGTCGAACTACCCAAGGCCAGAACGGCCAGGAGGTCGACCATGGGGTCGACCTCCCCCTCATACTGGTCGACCTAGGGGTCGATCTCCCCCTCGGGCCAGATCTGAAAACTGGCGTGTTTCTTCCTGTGAGATTTGCTGTGTCATTAGGGCTTGTGTGGCACATTCTGGTTGGTTCACTTAGGTTTGAAGGGCTTTGATTTTCCCTAGGTTGATCTGACGGCTCCTATTAAATCAAACTTCTATATAAGCAACCTAAATCCAAACCCTAAGCCACACAAAAATATTCCTAAGACCGTCATGCTGTCAATACTCAACCTAGAGTAGCCGCCATCCTCCTTCAACTAGAAAAAAAGTTAGGAATTACAAATCAAATCTAATTCAACTAAGAGAATTCAACGTCTACAATAAAGGAGAGCTATTCAATTTCAGAAAACAGATCCCAGAAAAAAAAGACTTTCTTTTCTTGGTAAGTCCTATTAATAATTAGACGTGAACGATTAAAAGTTGTGACTTGTAATAAAGTGAAAACTAGAGTAATTCCTAGTTGTAAGATAATGACGATGCTGATTTATGCCTGTTCTTGTAACGATCCTATCATATATGCTTGGAGATTATTGGGGTTATTATGTTGATGTTAAACCAGTTGTATATTATGTAAATTTGGTGACTTTTTCCAGGTTATATAACATAAATGACTAGGGTTAAGTTATTGAGAAACACTTAACCAATATAACAAGATGAATGACTAGGGTTAAGTTTATGAGAAACACTTAACCAATATAACAAGATGAATGACTAGGGTTAAGATAATAGGAAACACTTAACCAGTATAGCATGAGGAATGGGTATGGTTAAGTAGTAAGAAACACATAGCCAATGTAACTTGATTTGTGGTAAGGTTAAGTTAAAACAAGAGGGCAACACTTAATCGATATGACTTGAATTGTGGTAGGGTTAAGTTAACACAAGAAGGCAACACTTAACCAAAGTAACATGACAAGTAGGTGGGTTAAGTTAACTTGAATTGATGATAATTAACCAATATAACTAGATTTGTGGTAGGGTTAAGTTAACACAAGAAGGCAACACTTAACCAAAGTAACATGACAAGTAGGTAGATTAAGTTAACTTGAATTGATTAATGACACTTAACCAATACAACATGATGAACACATGGGGTTAAGTTAACAAGAAAACACTTAACCAATATAACTTGATGAACGGACGGTGTTAAGTAAATAAGGAACACTTAACCAACATGACACGATGAATGGGTGGGTTAAGTTAACATGAATGAACAACACTTAACCAATATGACATAATATGTGGGAGGGTTAAGTACATATCGGGTTGGTGGGTAATATTAGTAAATATAGGCCCACAAAACTTAATCATTGAATAAACATGCTTGAATCGATGGGAGGGTTAAGTACATATCGGGTTGGTAGGTAATATTAGTAAATATAGGCCCACAAAACTTAACCGTTTAATAAACATGCTTGAATCAGTGGGAGGGTTAAGTACACATCGAGTTGGTCAGTAATATTAGTAAATATAGGCCCACAAACTTAACAAATAAGGAAACCCTAGTAACGGGGACCCATTTCAGCAGTAACCCACATAGATGTATCACGGTACCCTGAACTAGGAAGGGTGGGGCACGATTACTGGGTTGATTGTAAGCGGTCAAAGCAGCGGCAGAGGGTACGTCAGTGTAGGTTCCGACGATTTACGGGCGTGCACGTACTCCGGAGTGGGAAAAAGCAGGCCTTGGGTACCGGTAGTTATACACTGTGCATCTTAAATCGTGTCGGGTCGCCATCATAAGGATTGATACACCTTATGGTGGGACCAGCACAGGGTATCTGCACGCAAGAGAGGGTCGATTGGCACAGACACATGGAACATTTATGCAAGTAATGAGCCGATCGATAGGGTAGTAAGAGTACATCTAGCATGTTTATGGCAATTAGGCTGATTGAGGTGGAATCCTCACGATAGATGTACACCTTAAGGCTACCACAATTACGGGGATTAGGATCATGTTATCATATGATCATTTTATAGATTACAAGTTGGGACACTAGTTAGGTGGTGTAGAGAAGTAAAACGGGTGCGATAGCATATTCAGCCTTATTATCTTATTTCTAGGGTGATATCCTAGATTCAGTTTATTCATGTCATAACCCTTTTCTTGTTTACATGCTAAATAGTCACTAGACTTACTAGACTCATGTCTGACCCATTTTCTTTCGTCTTCTTTTCTTCCGTTTCCCCCTAGGTCCGTAGGGAGGGAATACTTCGGCTTAGATCGGATCATTTCCAGCTTGAAGAAAGTAGATGTATTGCTTGGAATCTTTTCCTTGGGCTGGCTTTGGATACTCTCTTATTGGGATTTATGCTGCCTTACTGTTGTTTTAATGCTTCTTTATGTTTTAATTCAAGACAAAAGTTCTATGTATTACTTTTAAGTATGATTGAGTTAACTGTTGTAAAAGCTTGACTGAACCACATTGTTTATAAAATGATTTTTTATTTTTTGCTGCTTTATTTGTCTGTCTTGTAATTTATCTGCATCTTTTACCTATAATGCTGCACCAAAGTTAAGGCATTCCCTTTGTGAGTGACCTTAACGGAGGTGGGGTGTTTCACTTGGTATCAGAGTTGAAGGTTACCGGATCAGATAAAAGATTTGAAAAAATATTTTCCAAAAGATTTTAAAAGAAGCATTTTCAAAAGAAATTTTTTGTTTTAAAGGCATATTCCCCAAAGCCATATGCACTATCTTTTGATCCTCTGTTTGAATCCTTGTTTCCTTCTTTCCTGAGTCCCCGGGGCTCCTGGCTTTCTGGGAGGTACCCTCATCGCGGCATGGTTCCGTAGGCTTGATAAGACTACGATATCTGTCAAAAGTCGAAGAAGTGCCCAACTTCCATCTATAGCCGCAGTAGTTTCACTTGCGGCTAATTTTCTTTCAAGCTTTGTAGGATTTTCCATGCGATGGAGGCAGCTTTCAAGAGACTTGTCAACGTGTTACACAAGGATAGTAAAGATGAGACTGAGGGAGTTTGGCTAAGGAGAACAACCGAAGGACGAGGAACTCATGGATATAGCTTGGTTCGCAAAGGAGGGGAGGAAAGAATAGTAAAACCTAAGACAAGAGGAAGTATCGTTATTATGGTATAATGGGTCGTATAATTAAGGACAAGGGAAAGAACAAATGATAGGATTTTCAGGAGGGCAAATACATGCTCCCATCGTCAGCGTACTGGGAGAGAGGTAGTAAGGTTTCTGTTGAGAGAGTTTAGTTTTTCCTCTTTGATCATCCTGTTACTACTCTTTTGATTTTAGCGCTTCACATTTGTTTATGTCTGCTTCCATAGTTGAGTCTCTGCACCCTAGAGCTCGTATAGTAGAGGATCCCATTATTGTCTCAAGTCCAATTTGTGGTTCGTCTCATTTATCTTTGGTTTGTAAGGATTTGAGATACTCATGTTTTTGGTTTCATGGGCTATGGGTTGATTCTAGGCATGGATGGGTTAGCTAGTAATTGTGAAAGGAGGGTAGTTAGACTTTCGACTTGCCTCGGGAATACCCTCGAAATTTCATGCGATCCTAAGGGATCAGTTTCTCTTAGCTACCTAGAATCACTTTATGTATTTATCGACGATTTTCGATCCGTTGGAGTAGTCCATGAGTACGCAGTTGTTTTTGATTAAGGTTAGGAGTTTGTCCCCTAAAACGTGAGGTAGACTTCCACATATATCTAGTTGGCAATGCAAAGCCAGTTATGCAATCAATGATAGTTTTGGAGCAAGATTGGCGAGGATAGCCAGAGTCGGTTAAGTTCTCAATTGTTTGGTTGTTTTGCTAGTATCATCTCGCATAAATCGTCCAAATTCGGAGGAGGTATTCCTCGGGTGCTTGTGTACTTGAGGGATATCAAGTTCGACTAGGATGGTTTGCATGAGAGATATCAACCCTCATATTTGTGACATGATGGAAAAGCTAAGTAGAGGAGAGACCTATAATCATCTTAGTATATACACTTGGTATCATGGTTAACACCTGTTTATCTTGGAAAAATAATTCGACTACATTGGATACCCTCTAGCTTAGTAAGTGGTCGAGGTCCGATCTTTACTAGTGAGTTTTGGAAATGGAGGTCAAGAAGCTTCGCAACTATGAAGTTAAATTAGTTAAGGTACAGTGGAGTGAAGCTCAAGAAGATGCGACGTGGGAGACTGAAGATAAGACACGCGCATCATACCCTTTTTCTTGAGGGTATATCCTTGATCTCTTTTTCTAGGAATTCTATGCATGTTTGTTTCTATCTCTTTAGGTATATCCTCTCGGTCATATCTTCAATCCTTAGGTAGAAGCCAACGGATGTAAACATGTGTTTGAAACATGTTATTATTGATGGTTGCAAGTGGTTGCAAGTGATTGCTAGTGGTTGCTCGTGGATGCATATACACGCACATTAGGTGTTAGATCGGCTCAGTCACTTTCATATTGCATATGCATATATGTACTTGTATATGATTGAAACTTGATGTGTTATCATATGGACGTTGCATTTGTATGAATGATTGTGCACTCACGTAGAAAGTATGATTAGGGATGATTGCATACATAATGGACTCATGGCACCGACATGACTTGCATTAAGGAGGTCAACTGAATCAGTAGACCGCCTGATTTTGCATTAGCTAAGGACATGTACTCACACTATGCATATGATCATGAAAGCATTAGAAATCTTTTTAAGGACAATGGACACCTGTGATTGAATGGTTGAGTAGATGGATGTTAAATGTTAGGATATCCATTCTTCTTAACTTAGAGATTTCAGGGACGAAATCCTTTAAGGAGGGGAGAATGTAACCCCCGTATTTCCTGGGAATATTAAAAGAACGAGTTAAAGAATACTTAATTTTTAAAGTGAGAATTAAGGGAAATGGGTTATGCCATTGCGTTCGTCTCGGAATTCTGCTTGGAATAGAGTCCAAGTTTTCGTAAATCGGACTTTGTATGAAGGAGCTATGGCCTTCAGAAGATTCAAGAGAAATTCAGAATATTAAATAGTAAAATACCAAGGCAGGTCGACCTGGGGGTCGACCTACCTAAGGCCAGTTCGACCAGGAGGTCGACCAGGGGGTCGACCTCCCCCCATACAGGTCGACCTGGGGGTTGACCACCCCCTCAGGCCAGATCTGAAAACTGGCGTGTTTCTTCCTGTGACGATTTGCTGTGTCATTAGGGCTTGTGTGGCACGTTCTGGTTGGTTCTCTTAGGTTTGAATGGCTTTGATTTGCCCTGGGTTGATCTGACAGCTCTTATTAAATCAAACTTCTATATAAGCAACCTAAATCCAAACCCTAAGCCACACAAAAATATTCCTAAGACCGTCATGCTGTCAATACTCAACCTAGAGTAGCCTCCATCCTCCTTCAACTAGAAAACAATTTAGGAATTACAAATCAAATCTAATTCAACTAAGAGAATTCAACATCTACAACAAAGGAGAACTATTCAATTTCAGAAAACAGATCCCAGAAAAACAAGACTTTCTTTTCTTTGTAAGTCTTGTTATTATTTAGATATCAACGATTAAAAGTTATGACTTGTAATAAAGTGAAAACTAGAGTAATTCCTAGTTGTAAGATAATGACGATGCTGATTTATGCCTGTTCTTATAACGATCCTATCATATATGCTTGTGAGACTATTGTGGTTATTATGTTGATGTTAAACCAATCGTATATTATGTAAATTTGGTGACTTTTTCCATGTTATATAACATGAATGACTAGGGTTAAGTTAATGAGAAACACTTAACCAATATAACAAGATGAATGACTAGGGTTAAGTTAATGAGAAACACTTAACCAATATAACAAGATGAATGACTAGGGTTAAGTTAATAGGAAACACTTAACCAGTATAGCATGAGGAATGGATAGGGTTAAGTAGTAAGAAACACTTAGCCAATGTAACTTGATTTGTGGTAAGGTTAAGTTAAAACAAGAGGGCAACACTTTACCGATATGACTTGAATTGTGGTAAGGTTAAGTTAAATCAAGAGGGCAATTTTTAACCAATATAACTTGATTTGTGGTAGGGTTAAGTTAACACAAGAAGGCAACACTTAACCAAAGTAACATGACAAGTAGGTGGGTAAAGTTAACTTGAATTGATTGATGACACTTAACTAATACAACATGATAAACATGTGGGGTTAAGTTAACAAGAAAACACTTAACCAATATAACTTGATGAACGAACGGGGTTAAGTAAATAAGGAACACTTAACCAACATGACACGATGAATGGGTGGGTTAAGTTAACATGAATGGGCAGCACTTAACCAATATGACCTAATGTGCGGGAGGGTTAAGTACATTTCGGGTTGGTGGGTAATATTAGTAAATATAGGCCCATAAAACTTAACCGTTTAATAAACATGCCTGAATCGATGGGAGGGTTAAGTACATATCGGGTTGGTTGGTAATATTAGTAAATATAGGCACACAAAACTTAACCGTTCAATAAACATGCTTGAATCAGTCGGAGGGTTAAGTACATATCGGGTTGGTGTGTAATATTAGTAAATATAGGCCCACAAACTTAACCAATAAGTAAACCCTATTAACGGGGACCCATTTCAGCAGTAACCCACATAGATGTATCACGGTACCCTGAACTAGGGAGGATGGGGCACGATTACTGGGCTGATTGTAAGCGGTCAAAGCAGTGGTAGGGGGTACATCAGTGTAGGTTCCAACGATTTACGGGCGTGCACGTACTCCGGAGTGCGAAAAAGCAGGCACTGGGTACTAGTAGTTATACACTGTGCATCTTGAATCGTGTCGGGTCGCCATCATAAGGATTGATACACCTTATGGTTTGACCGGCACAGGGTATCTACATGCAAGAGAGGGCCGATTGACACAGACACATGGAACATTTATGCAAGTAAGGAGCCGATCGATAGGGTAGTAAGGGTACATCTAGCATGTTCGTGGTAATTAGGCTGATTGAGGTGGAATCCTCACGATAGATGTACACCTGAAGGCTACCACAATTACGGGGATTGGGATCACGTTATCAGATGATCATTTTAAAGATTACAAGTTGGGACACTAGTTAGGTGGTGTAGAGAAGTAAAACGGGTGCGATAGCATATTCAGCCTTATTATCTTATTTCTAGGGTGATATCCTAGATTCAGTTTATTCATGTCATAACCCTTTTCTTGTTTACATGCTAAATAGTCACTGGACTTACTAGACTCATGTCTGACCCATTTTCATTCGTCTTCTTTTCTTCCGTTTCCCCCTAGGTCCGTAGGGAGGGAATACTTCGGCTTAGATCGGATCATTTCCAGCTTGAAGAAAGTAGATGTATTGCTTGGAATCTTTTCCTTGGGCTGGCTTTGGATACTCTCTTATTGGGATTTATGCTGCCTTACTGTTGTTTTAATGCTTCTTTATGTTTTAATTCAAGACAAAAGTTCTATGTATTACTTTTAAGTATGATTGAGTTAACTGTTGTAAAAGCTTGACTGAACCACATTGTTTATAAAATGATTTTTTATTTTTTGCTGCTTTATTTGTCTGTCTTGTAATTTATCTGCATCTTTTACCTATAATGCTGCACCAAAGTTAAGGCATTCCCTTTGTGAGTGACCTTAACGGAGGTGGGGTGTTTCACTTGGTATCAGAGTTGAAGGTTACCGGATCAGATAAAAGATTTGAAAAAATATTTTCAAAAAGATTTTAAAAGAAGCATTTTCAAAAGAATTTTTTTGTTTTAAAGGCATATTCCCCAAAGCCATATGCACTATCTTTTGATCCTCTGTTTGAATCCTTGTTTCCTTCTTTCCTGAGTCCCCGGGGCTCCTGGCTTTCTGGGAGGTACCCTCATCGCGGCATGGTTCCGTAGGCTTGATAAGACTACGATATCTGTCAAAAGTCGAAGAAGTGCCCAACTTCCATCTATAGCCGCAGTAGTTTCACTTGCGGCTAATTTTCTTTCAAGCTTTGTAGGATTTTCCATGCGATGGAGGCAGCTTTCAAGAGACTTGTCAACGTGTTACACAAGGATAGTAAAGATGAGACTGAGGGAGTTTGGCTAAGGAGAACAACCCAAGGACGAGGAACTCATGGATATAGCTTGGTTCGCAAAGGAGGGGAGGAAAGAATAGTAAAACCTAAGATAAGAGGAAGTATCGTTATTATGGTATAATGGGTCGTATAATTAAGGACAAGGGAAAGAACAAATGATAGGATTTTAAGGAGGGCAAATACATGCTCCCATCGTCAGCGTACTGGGAGAGAGGTAGTAAGGTTTCTGTTGAGAGAGTTTAGTTTTTCCTCTTTGATCATCATGTTACTACTCTTTTGATTTTAGCGCTTCACATTTGTTTATGTCTGCTTCCATAGTTGAGTCTCTGCACCCTAGAGCTCGTATAGTAGAGGATCCCATTATTGTCTCAAGTCCAATTTGTGGTTCGTCTCATTTATCTTTGGTTTGTAAGGATTTGAGATACTCATGTTTTTGGTTTCATGGGCTATGGGTTGATTCTAGGCATGGATGGGTTAGCTAGTAATTGTGAAAGGAGGGTAGTTAGACTTTCGACTTGCCTCGGGAATACCCTCGAAATTTCATGCGATCCTAAGGGATCAGTTTCTCTTAGCTACCTAGAATCACTTTATGTATTTATCGACGATTTTCGATCCGTTGGAGTAGTCCATGAGTACGCAGTTGTTTTTGATTAAGGTTAGGAGTTTGTCCCCTAAAACGTGAGGTAGACTTCCACATATATCTAGTTGGCAATGCAAAACCAGTTATGCAATCAGTGATAGTTTTGGAGCAAGATTGGCGAGGATAGCCAGAGTCGGTTAAGTTCTCAATTGTTTGGTTGTTTTGCTAGTATCATCTCGCATAAATCGTCCAAATTCGGAGGAGGTATTCCTCGGGTGCTTGTGTACTTGAGGGATATCAAGTTCGACTAGGATGGTTTGCATGAGAGATATCAACCCTCATATTTGTGACATGATGGAAAAGCTAAGTAGAGGAGAGACCTATAATCATCTTAGTATATACACTTGGTATCATGGTTAACACCTGTTTATCTTGGAAAAATAGTTCGACTACATTGGATACCCTCTAGCATAGTAAGTGGTCGAGGTCCGATCTTTACTAGTGAGTTTTGGAAATGGAGGTCAAGAAGCTTCGCAACTATGAAGTTAAATTAGTTAAGGTACAGTGGAGTGAAGCTCAAGAAGATGCGACGTGGGAGACTGAAGATAAGACACGCGCATCATACCCTTTTTCTTGAGGGTATATCCTTGATCTCTTTTTCTAGGAATTCTATGCATGTTTGTTTCTATCTCTTTAGGTATATCCTCTCGGTCATATCTTCAATCCTTAGGTAGAAGCCAACGGATGTAAACATGTGTTTGAAACATGTTATTATTGATGGTTGCAAGTGGTTGCAAGTGATTGCTAGTGGTTGCTCGTGGATGCATATACACGCACATTAGGTGTTAGATCGGCTCAGTCACTTTCATATTGCATATGCATATATGTACTTGTATATGATTGAAACTTGATGTGTTATCATATGGACGTTGCATTTGTATGAATGATTGTGCACTCACGTAGAAAGTATGATTAGGGATGATTGCATACATAATGGACTCATGGCACCGACATGACTTGCATTAAGGAGGTCAACTAAATCAGTAGACCGCCTGATTTTGCATTAGCTAAGGACATGTACTCACACTATGCATATGATCATGAAAGCATTAGAAATCTTTTTAAGGATAATGGACACCTGTGATTGAATGGTTGAGTAGATGGATGTTAAATGTTAGGATATCCATTATTCTTAACTTAGAGATTTCAGGGACGAAATCCTTTAAGGAGGGGAGAATGTAACCCCCGTATTTCCTGGGAATATTAAAAGAACGAGTTAAAGAATACTTAATTTTTAAAGTGAGAATTAAGGGAAATGGGTTATGCCATTACGTTCGTCTCGGAATTCTGCTTGGGATAGAGTCCAAGTTTTCGTAAATCGGACTTTGTATGAAGGAGCTATGGCCTTCAGAAGATTCAAGAGAAATTCAGAATATTAAATAGTAAAATACCAAGGCAGGTCGACCTGGGGGTCGACCTACCTAAGGCCAGTTCGACCAGGAGGTCGACCAGGGGGTCGACCTCCCCCCATACAGGTCGACCTGGGGGTTGACCACCCCCTCAGGCCAGATCTGAAAACTGGCGTGTTTCTTCCTGTGATGATTTGCTGTGTCATTAGGGCTTGTGTGGCACGTTCTGGTTGGTTCTCTTAGGTTTGAATGGCTTTGATTTGCCCTGGGTTGATCTGACAGTTCTTATTAAATCAAACTTCTATATAAGCAACCTAAATCCAAACCCTAAGCCACACAAAAATATTCCTAAGACCGTCATGCTGTCAATACTCAACCTAGAGTAGCCTCCATCCTCCTTCAACTAGAAAACAATTTAGGAATTACAAATCAAATCTAATTCAACTAAGAGAATTCAACATCTACAACAAAGGAGAACTATTCAATTTCAGAAAACAGATCCCAGAAAAACAAGACTTTCTTTTCTTTGTAAGTCTTGTTATTATTTAGATATCAACGATTAAAAGTTATGACTTGTAATAAAGTGAAAACTAGAGTAATTCCTAGTTGTAAGATAATGACGATGCTGATTTATGCATGTTCTTATAACGATCCTATCATATATGCTTGTGAGACTATTGTGGTTATTATGTTGATGTTAAACCAATCGTATATTATGTAAATTTGGTGACTTTTTCCATGTTATATAACATGAATGACTAGGGTTAAGTTAATGAGAAACACTTAACCAATATAACAAGATGAATGACTAGGGTTAAGTTAATGAGAAACACTTAACCAATATAACAAGATGAATGACTAGGGTTAAGTTAATAGGAAACACTTAACCAGTATAGCATGAGGAATGGATAGGGTTAAGTAGTAAGAAACACTTAGCCAATGTAACTTGATTTGTGGTAAGGTTAAGTTAAAACAAGAGGGCAACACTTTACCGATATGACTTGAATTGTGGTAAGGTTAAGTTAAATCAAGAGGGCAATTTTTAACCAATATAACTTGATTTGTGGTAGGGTTAAGTTAACACAAGAAGGCAACACTTAACCAAAGTAACATGACAAGTAGGTGGGTAAAGTTAACTTGAATTGATTGATGACACTTAACTAATACAACATGATAAACATGTGGGGTTAAGTTAACAAGAAAACACTTAACCAATATAACTTGATGAACGGACGGGGTTAAGTAAATAAGGAACACTTAACCAACATGACACGATGAATGGGTGGGTTAAGTTAACATGAATGGGCAGCACTTAACCAATATGACCTAATGTGCGGGAGGGTTAAGTACATTTCGGGTTGGTGGGTAATATTAGTAAATATAGGCCCATAAAACTTAACCGTTTAATAAACATGCCTGAATCGATGGGAGGGTTAAGTACATATCGGGTTGGTTGGTAATATTAGTAAATATAGGCCCACAAAACTTAACCGTTCAATAAACATGCTTGAATCAGTCGGAGGGTTAAGTACATATCGGGTTGGTGTGTAATATTAGTAAATATAGGCCCACAAACTTAACTAATAAGTAAACCCTATTAACGGGGACCCATTTCAGCAGTAACCAACATAGATGTATCACGGTACCCTGAACTAGGCAGGATGGGGCACGATTACTGGGCTGATTGTAAGCGGTCAAAGCAGTGGTAGGGGGTACATCAGTGTAGGTTCCAACGATTTACGGGCGTGCACGTACTCCGGAGTGCGAAAAAGCAGGCACTGGGTACTAGTAGTTATACACTGTGCATCTTGAATCGTGTCGGGTCGCTATCATAAGGATTGATACACCTTATGGTTTGACCGGCACAGGGTATCTACATGCAAGAGAGGGCCGATTGACACAGACAAATGGAACATTTATGCAAGTAAGGAGCCGATCGATAGGGTAGTAAGGGTACATCTAGCATGTCCGTGGTAATTAGGCTGATTGAGGTGGAATCCTCACGATAGATGTACACCTGAAGGCTACCACAATTACGGGGATTGGGATCACGTTATCAGATGATCATTTTATAGATTACAAGTTGGGACACTAGTTAGGTGGTGTAGAGAAGTAAAACGGGTGCGATAGCATATTCAGCCTTATTATCTTATTTCTAGGGTGATATCCTAGATTCAGTTTATTCATGTCATAACCCTTTTCTTGTTTACATGCTAAATAGTCACTAGACTTACTAGACTCATGTCTGACCCATTTTCTTTCGTCTTCTTTTCTTCCGTTTCCCCCTAGGTCCGTAGGGAGGGAATACTTCGGCTTAGATCAGATCATTTCCAGCTTGAAGAAAGTAGATGTATTGCTTGGAATCTTTTCCTTGGGCTGGCTTTGGATACTCTCTTATTGGGATTTATGCTGCCTTACTGTTGTTTTAATGCTTCTTTATGTTTTAATTCAAGACAAAAGTTCTATGTATTACTTTTAAGTATGATTGAGTTAACTGTTGTAAAAGCTTGACTGAACCACATTGTTTATAAAATGATTTTTTATTTTTTGCTGCTTTATTTGTCTGTCTTGTAATTTATCTGCATCTTTTACCTATAATGCTGCACCAAAGTTAAGGCATTCCCTTTGTGAGTGACCTTAACGGAGGTGGGGTGTTTCACTTGGTATCAGAGTTGAAGGTTACCGGATCAGATAAAAGATTTGAAAAAATATTTTCAAAAATATTTTAAAAGAAGCATTTTCAAAAGAAATTTTTTGTTTTAAAGGCATATTCCCCAAAGCCATATGCACTATCTTTTGATCCTCTGTTTGAATCCTTGTTTCCTTCTTTCCTGAGTCCCCGAGGCTCCTGGCTTTCTGGGAGGTACCCTCATCGCGGCATGGTTCCGTAGGCTTGATAAGACTACGATATCTGTCAAAAGTCGAAGAAGTGCCCAACTTCCATCTATAGCCGCAGTAGTTTCACTTGCGGCTAATTTTCTTTCAAGCTTTGTAGGATTTTCCATGCGATGGAGGCAGCTTTCAAGAGACTTGTCAACGTGTTACACAAGGATAGTAAAGATGAGACTGAGGGAGTTTGGCTAAGGAGAACAACCCAAGGACGAGGAACTCATGGATATAGCTTGGTTTGCAAAGGAGGGGAGGAAAGAATAGTAAAACCTAAGACAAGAGGAAGTATCGTTATTATGGTATAATGGGTCGTATAATTAAGGACAAGGGAAAGAACAAATGATAGGATTTTCAGGAGGGCAAATACATGCTCCCATCGTCAGCGTACTGGGAGAGAGGTAGTAAGGTTTCTGTTGAGAGAGTTTAGTTTTTCCTCTTTGATCATCCTGTTACTACTCTTTTGATTTTAGCGCTTCACATTTGTTTATGTCTGCTTCCATAGTTGAGTCTCTGCACCCTAGAGCTCGTATAGTAGAGGATCCCATTATTGTCTCAAGTCCAATTTGTGGTTCGTCTCATTTATCTTTGGTTTGTAAGGATTTGAGATACTCATGTTTTTGGTTTCATGGGCTATGGGTTGATTCTAGGCATGGATGGGTTAGCTAGTAATTGTGAAAGGAGGGTAGTTAGTGTGAAGACCCGTAACTTCCCCGTAAAGGAAAGCGTCGGATAGTTCGAGAACAAGCCACAACAGAACGCATACAGAAGAACATTTCACTATATATTATAACAGTGCATCAGATTACAAGAATATACAGAGTATGAATGAATATTACACAGAAATATCAGAGATTTAAATTACATTTAAATACATCGCAGCGGAAAATAATACAATACACAACTAGAAGGGATATACGGATACAAAGCTTTCCGGATATCATTCCAGCTGTAAACCAGGATCCTGTGAATATAAATCTGCAAAACCAAAACTACTAGCTGCCCGTGTCAAAATAAGGGCACCCAGAGTTTAGGTTAAAACAATAAACTCCAGGTCAGTCATGTGACTGGTGTGAGAACTAAAACAGTTATTAATCTTTATTTTCAAAGGTAAATCAAGGGACCACGCCGTATAACACGGAACGGGTTTCCTCCCAAGAATACCAGTGCATAAGACAAACAGCGCAATGCTAAATAAAGAAAGATGAAGCTGTTATAAGACCCAGGTCCTATCACACAATGCAACGCAAGCCGGGGGATAGGGTTTTCCCTTATAACAGCCAAAGAATGCTTGATACGTTTAAAACAAATCATTTGATACTATAATAAGTGCATAGTGTATAAAACAACTTCAAATCATAAGTATCAATCATAGGCGGCATGGGTACCATATATCATGTCGCCATATATAGGTCTACAAATAAAACCGCAAATGTCACGTATTTGGAAATTGGGTTTCCATCTATGAACCGAGGCTAGGGGCAAGATCCTCAACCGATTCGAGACAATCTAGCCCATGTCTCAGGTCCCAGACTCAGGTGGGCCTTGGATCGTCAGGGCCGGTCCACACGGAGTGGATTATTATGCCTGAACAATACGTCTCTCCGCCCTTTGGGGCGTAAACGAGCCAACTAATGGCTCCATCGGTTCGAGAACGACCGATCAATCCGAGGCGCCTCGCAACAGCAACAACCACATAAGTCAAACTCGTCAGGGCGTGTAAAACCACTGACGCCACTTTTTAGCTAGAAAGAAACGCAAGTCCTCCCTGATGTCCGTCTCCCGTTTTTGGTTCATACCGGGTGTGAAACACGCGAGGTAAACGTTACACAAAGCTACGCCACAAAGGCCGTGCTTTGATCATCACCACAAGACTTTGCTTTTCAACAGAAGCCTTGATCATTTGCATCTTAGCATGCCACACAGGCAAACCATCCTATGCAACCGATATCAGTCACACAGAATGAAATCCGATGTCAGACACACAGTCCATTTACAAGTCCGTTCTGGGTCTGAACGAAACCGGAGGCACCTAGTACCCCGCATATCCATCGATCTCCAAGTACGTCTGGACGATCACTAACTGTTTCCATCTTCTTGGGTGTACAGCCCAATCAAGATCATCAGTTATCACCCAAACGACGTGAAGACCTCCGGTCTTCGACCATCGTCTTCATCTTCGACTTATCGTCGTATCAGTTATCCAGAATGGGATAAACCCGGTCTTTCCGAATAACTCGCGTATATTTTAAATAAGTGTTACACAAACACAACATACGCCTCATTCCAATTCATTAGTCACTAACCGTAAATTAATCAAGAGAATAATTCCCCAAACATTAACCCCGAAGGCCGAAACCAACATCAGATCAATATCCAGAAAACCATTCTGCTTGGCCAACCGACAGTTAGTTTCTAAATTCCACATTCATATCTAATTAAAGATTTAACTATCGCCTGGAGCAAAACTGGTGATACTCCATTCTCGATCTTTTCAATCTAATTAAAGATTCATTAAAACTCCACTTAGTTTTAATCTGTGACTGGGTTAAAGAATCAGTGTCATCTAAAAACACGGTTCGCGATAAACCCAAAGTCACATTCCATTAATTATCGGGTTAAAGAACGAGTGTTATTTAAAAACACTGTTCACGATAAACCCAAAAATCATTCCATTAATTATCGGGTTAAAGAACGAGTGTTATTTAAAACACTGTTCACGATAAACCCAAAAATCATTCCATTTAATTATCGGGTTAAAGAACGAGTGTTATTTAAAACACTGTTCACAATAAACCCAAAAATCAATATCAATTCAATTCCAATTAAATATCATTTAATTGGTACACTTCATTAAATCTAAATAAAAAGATTTAATCTTTTCTCAACTGGGTTCAAGAACAGTGTTAGTGAAGACACCATTCACGACAAACCCAAATCACATTCGATATTCAATACAAGGCTCTGAATAGAAAATATATCGGCTTATATTCAATATCGAATTCTACGACTAACAAATGTCGTATTGGAAATAACGATATACATATATATCTTTCAAATTTCCATAACAACACCTGTATAATCACGAATTCCAACATCGAAATATTCCGAAGACAATTTCGATTCAAATCCACTCCAATGCAATCATTGGAATTTTGGTTACTTTTAAAACCCTTTTCGAATTCAATTTATTTATTTAAAAATAAATAGAATTATAATTCTAGTTCAAAACTAGTTCATTTCGATAAAAATCTATTTTTATCTTTTCAAATATGGAGTTTTTCATCCCAAATCTTCACAAATCATTTTTTTATGATTTTACACAAATTATTACTATTTTTAATAATTTTATCAAGGCTCGTACAGTCGATTTCCATCAACGGCCATCGAACTGCACTTACAGCGACCTTTTTCAAATTTGATTTGGACATAATTCCAAATCCAACCGTTAGATTTCAAATTTCTAATATTTGTTAGAAAGCTCTTTTCGATACGAACCCAACGGTTCCGGTTTTAGGAGAATCCGACGGTCGGATCTCCCGCAATGTCCGTTTGAAATAAATGGTCGAAATTTACGAACTGCCGCGGCGCGGCGCGTTCTATTCAGGCCATTATATTATATATATAATATATATAATATATATATCGTCGATTTCTATTTAAAACGAATTATATAAATAGTTTTAAAATTCGTTTCAAAATCTATTTCAACTTCCATTTCAATTCAAAGCAAAATTGAATTCTTCTTTATAAATTCGTTTTAAAATTCATTTCTATTCAATTCAAATTTCAATTCAATTTGAATTCATTTCAATTCGTTTTAAATTCAATTTGAATTCGTTTTCAATTCAATTCATTTCGAAATCGTTTTCAATTCAATTCATTTCGAATTCGTTTTCAATTCATTTCATTTCGAAATCGTTTTCAATTCATTTCATTTCGAAATCGTTTTCAATTCAATTCATTTCGAAATCGTTTTCAATTCAATTCATTTCGAAATCGTTTTCAATTCATTTCATTTCGAAATCGTTTTCAATTCATTTCATTTCGAAATCGTTTTCAATTCAATTCATTTCGAAATCGTTTTCAATTCAATTCATTTCGAAATCGTTTTCAATTCATTTCATTTCGAAATCGTTTTCAATTCATTTCATTTCGAAATCGTTTTCAATTCATTTCATTTCGAAATCGTTTTCAATTCAATTCATTTCGAATTCGTTTTCAATTCATTTCATTTCGAAATCGTTTTCAATTCATTTCATTTCGAAATCGTTTTCAATTCATTTTGAATTCAATAAAATCGATATAAATATCGTTCACGTCAAAATGGCGTCAATCTAATCAACACGGCTTCATAAATTTCTATTTTTCAAAATAGTTGTTATTATCAAAATATTTCGTTCAACACATGACCAATCTCAATGAATGAGTACTGTCAACACATGAACTTTTATTTTATAATATTATTTATTTTTCAAATTGGAATGAGGCCCAATCAATTACCATATAAAGTTAATTATATGGATTTTCATACAACACATGTATATCATAGCATTGAAAAATAATCAATCATCAACCAAAGTGCACTACACTGTATAAGCATCAAATATAGATATTCAACGCTTATACAGCCTGTCAATCGATCGATCGACATTTTTAATCAATCAGGATGAGTGAACTTCAAATTTCATCCCAACACCCGTGTGGGGTTTCAAACAATCAAACACCTATTTTATTTGTGCTGTTGGGCGATGTGTAAAATTTATCGACCCAATCAACGTCATTCAAATAGGTGTACATAAACAAACCGTCTGGTTTGTAAATGAATATTTATTTATTCACATTCACGTTAAAAATTATATTTTTAACGATAACACATTTTATTTTAACATATGAATTTCTATTCAGTTCATTCTTTAAATAAAATGCTATTTTTATTTTTCTAACTTATTTTAGAAAATTTCGGCGGCATAACGGCACGATACTAGAAACGGGACAAGGCCTAGCCTTATCCCCAGTCTAGTGAAGGCCCACGCCATTCACACATCAATCAAATTCACTTTCGTTATGCAAACCACAAAATTTGGAGTAAGGGTCTAACCTAGCCTTACTCCTTCGCCTTATAACGGCGCACGTCTAATCCTAACCAATTTATCGATTCGATTTTTCACACCACAAACCACATTCAAACCAATATCACAATCAATAACCAAACAGCCAAACAAACAAGTCCATGGTCTGTGGACGATTGTGTCGGGTGCTACTAAGCACCGTCTGCATCCTAGTATATATATATAACTAGAAAAGTAAATCGAAAGGTGAGAAATTCTCACTTTTAGCTATCCAACCATCTCGACTCTTCTTTTGCAGGAGTCTTCGTCGTTTCGCCTTTTTGTCACCTTCGTTGCCCAATGCCACTATATATATAAAAATTGAATTTTTATTTCAAAGTTCAATATATAAAAATCGAATTTTTATTTCAAAGTTCAATATATAAAAATCGAATTTTTATTTCAAAGTTCAATATATAAAAATCGAATTTTTATTTCAAAGTTCAATATATAAAAATCGAATTTTTATTTCAAAGTTCAATATATAAAAATCGAATTTTTATTTCAAAGTTCAATATATAAAAATCGAATTTTTATTTCAAAGTTCAATATATAAAAATCGAATTTTTATTTCAAAGTTCAATATATAAAAATCGAATTTTTATTTCAAAGTTCAATATATAAAAATCGAATTTTTATTTCAAAGTTCAATATATAAAAATCGAATTTTTATTTCAAAGTTCAATATATAAAAATCGAATTTTTATTTCAAAGTTCAATATATAAAAATCGAATTTTTATTTCTGCTTTCAACATATAAAAATATGATTTTTACTTTTGCTTTTAAAATCAGTTTTTCTTATTTTTATCTTTAAAAACAAAATCAGTTTTTATCTTGCTTTTAAAATCGGTTTTATACTAAAATAAAATTCAGTTTTCTATTAACATAAAAAAAACAGTTTTCTATTAACATAAAAAAAACAGTTTTCTATTTATATAAAATTCAGTTTTATATATTTTTTTAAAATCAGTTTTGAATACTTTTAAAAATTCAGTTCTTAAATCTTTTCTAAAAATTTCAGTTTTTAAAACCTAAAAAAAAACAAACAGTATTTAAACTAAAAATAATATAAATAAAATAAAATAAAAAAACTTACCGTGTTCGTCTAAGAGGGGGGGGGTCGGTTTCATGGCTTCGGATGGAAGAGGAGAGCGAAGGGAGGGGGAAGGCGAGTTGGCCAGAGGAGGGGGTGCTGGGGCGTTCGACGGTGGAGGGGGTAGGCCAGAGGCGGGCTTCTCGAGCATTGTCGCGATAAGGGCTGGCGTCGAGATGGGGCTCCGCGATGAAGATAGGGTGGTGGCGTGCGATCGTGGGCGGCGCGATGGTCGGCTCCCCAGGAGGCGCGACGCAGCCTTTTGATTTAGGGTTTCTTTTTTTTTTTTTTTTTTTTGTTTTGTTTTTTTGTTTTGTTTCTGTTATTTGAAGTCGGGGGGGGGGTCCAGGAAGATAAAGGGGAGGTGGAATTAAAAATATTTTTATTATTTTATTATTAAATTTCGTAAAAAGGTTGACTTTTACATACGACCTCGAAACGAGGCCCACCGCCTGTCGTCCATAGCGTTTAACCCCCATTCCGAACACAATGGGATATGTATCGCAAGCTGATTTGATCGTTACAATCGGTTTCCTTTTGAATTTTCATTTAAATCACTATATTGAATTTTAAACGCACATTTCGAATTACCGGGGTCACATATTAACTAGAAAAATTCCAGAAAAATATTTTCTAGCTTCGTATTGACGATACGGTCTTAACAAAACTAGTTTCGTCGAATTCTGAGACCGTTGGAAAAATGGCCACTTTCCAGTCGATTAAAATCAACTGAAACTGGTCAAATGCGTTTTCCTTTGCCACGCTCACATATTGATTCGAAAAATTATGAAATTTGAAACCTAGCAATAATTTGACATCACGGACCCAACAAAACTGGTTTCGTCGAAATCCGAGGTCGTTTGCAAAATGTCCATTTTTAAGGGTCTGAATTCCATAGCGACTATTCAGAATTTTCAACTGGACATATCTTATCATCTCTAAGATGAAATCTCAGTTTGTTAACTTCGTTACAAAGATATAGTTATACAGATTCAAATATTTCTTGTTTCGTTCAATTCTGACTTATATTGAATTCTGTATATTCATTTGAAATTAGAAATCGAATTTTCGAACTACCGCGCCATTTTCAATTCCTTTTATAATTATATAATTATTATATATTCTAACGACGACGTATATAATATATACGTTCAAATTATATTCAAATTAAATTTCTCGTCGATATTATTTAAAATAATCCATTTTAAATAATCAAAATTCGCTAAAATGGCCAAAATAAAAATTTTAAACTGGCCCAGATTTTCCGGGTTGTTACAATCTCCCCCACTTAAAACTTTTCGTCCCCGAAAAGGAACAAAGTCGAAAGTGGTTTGATTATTCAGCTCCACGCTCGATCTGGCTTCCATTCTCCAACTCTTTAGTTTCTGAGAATTTTCAAAATTTCAAAAATTTGGCTAACACCCTAAATTTTTGAAAAATTTCGCCATAACCTCCCCTGCACCGGGAGCATCGGGGAATTTCAAATAGCTTCCCCGGTCCTTCAGATCTCAAAAAGAAAAAGAAAAAGCCAAGCGGCTAGCCAATAGGCTCACAAAATCATCATCACCCAAACAAAACAGGAAATTATGTAATAAACATGTACCTATTTGTCGGGCAAACAAATTTTATTCTCTGCTCTAGCCTCCTTGCTATGACCTGTTCAATGTAAGTATATGTATATGCAAGCAAATGCGACCAATTTTCAATATAATTCAATATTTGGTTCAATTAGGCATAATGGTTCAAAATTAGCAAACAAATGAACAAACAACACAAACATCAATCAATTAGTGAATTATCATTTGAAATTCATAACTTTTGGTACATATACTAAAAATCATGTTTTGATGCCGATTCACAACAATGTGTTCTATCTATATAATCTTTGGTTCTCACACCAGTCTAATGGAAATATATAGATATCACACCTTCGAAACACGAATATAAATACTGATGATGTGGCCACATCATCAGAATTATCCCCGGGTGTCTAGAATGTGACTCTATATCTATCCAGTATATTAAAACTTCGAATATACGTTTGCAAGGCGTATATGCAAATTCTTTATATACTGAATTGTCCAAAATCAATATAAACAAATAATCAAATACGAATAGTTGATTTAAATTTTCAAAACAAAATTTGTTTTCATTTGAAAAATATACTCTTCACACTCGTTCTAGGATACTACTGATCCCATCTCTAACGAGTCATTCTCGTTGGATATTACTAATCCAATATCTGATGAATTCTTTCGTATGGTTCTAATGTGCCTTGTTCTCTAAGCTTTGTAAACCAAAGCTCTGATACCAACTGTGAAGACCCGTAACTTCCCCGTAAAGGAAAGCGTCGGATAGTTCGAGAACAAGCCACAACAGAACGCATACAGAAGAACATTTCACTATATATTATAACAGTGCATCAGATTACAAGAATATACAGAGTATGAATGAATATTACACAGAAATATCAGAGATTTAAATTACATTTAAATACATCGCAGCGGAAAATAATACAATACACAACTAGAAGGGATATACGGATACAAAGCTTTCCGGATATCATTCCAGCTGTAAACCAGGATCCTGTGAATATAAATCTGCAAAACCAAAACTACTAGCTGCCCGTGTCAAAATAAGGGCACCCAGAGTTTAGGTTAAAACAATAAACTCCAGGTCAGTCATGTGACTGGTGTGAGAACTAAAACAGTTATTAATCTTTATTTTCAAAGGTAAATCAAGGGACCACGCCGTATAACACGGAACGGGTTTCCTCCCAAGAATACCAGTGCATAAGACAAACAGCGCAATGCTAAATAAAGAAAGATGAAGCTGTTATAAGACCCAGGTCCTATCACACAATGCAACGCAAGCCGGGGGATAGGGTTTTCCCTTATAACAGCCAAAGAATGCTTGATACGTTTAAAACAAATCATTTGATACTATAATAAGTGCATAGTGTATAAAACAACTTCAAATCATAAGTATCAATCATAGGCGGCATGGGTACCATATATCATGTCGCCATATATAGGTCTACAAATAAAACCGCAAATGTCACGTATTTGGAAATTGGGTTTCCATCTATGAACCGAGGCTAGGGGCAAGATCCTCAACCGATTCGAGACAATCTAGCCCATGTCTCAGGTCCCAGACTCAGGTGGGCCTTGGATCGTCAGGGCCGGTCCACACGGAGTGGATTATTATGCCTGAACAATACGTCTCTCCGCCCTTTGGGGCGTAAACGAGCCAACTAATGGCTCCATCGGTTCGAGAACGACCGATCAATCCGAGGCGCCTCGCAACAGCAACAACCACATAAGTCAAACTCGTCAGGGCGTGTAAAACCACTGACGCCACTTTTTAGCTAGAAAGAAACGCAAGTCCTCCCTGATGTCCGTCTCCCGTTTTTGGTTCATACCGGGTGTGAAACACGCGAGGTAAACGTTACACAAAGCTACGCCACAAAGGCCGTGCTTTGATCATCACCACAAGACTTTGCTTTTCAACAGAAGCCTTGATCATTTGCATCTTAGCATGCCACACAGGCAAACCATCCTATGCAACCGATATCAGTCACACAGAATGAAATCCGATGTCAGACACACAGTCCATTTACAAGTCCGTTCTGGGTCTGAACGAAACCGGAGGCACCTAGTACCCCGCATATCCATCGATCTCCAAGTACGTCTGGACGATCACTAACTGTTTCCATCTTCTTGGGTGTACAGCCCAATCAAGATCATCAGTTATCACCCAAACGACGTGAAGACCTCCGGTCTTCGACCATCGTCTTCATCTTCGACTTATCGTCGTATCAGTTATCCAGAATGGGATAAACCCGGTCTTTCCGAATAACTCGCGTATATTTTAAATAAGTGTTACACAAACACAACATACGCCTCATTCCAATTCATTAGTCACTAACCGTAAATTAATCAAGAGAATAATTCCCCAAACATTAACCCCGAAGGCCGAAACCAACATCAGATCAATATCCAGAAAACCATTCTGCTTGGCCAACCGACAGTTAGTTTCTAAATTCCACATTCATATCTAATTAAAGATTTAACTATCGCCTGGAGCAAAACTGGTGATACTCCATTCTCGATCTTTTCAATCTAATTAAAGATTCATTAAAACTCCACTTAGTTTTAATCTGTGACTGGGTTAAAGAATCAGTGTCATCTAAAAACACGGTTCGCGATAAACCCAAAGTCACATTCCATTAATTATCGGGTTAAAGAACGAGTGTTATTTAAAAACACTGTTCACGATAAACCCAAAAATCATTCCATTAATTATCGGGTTAAAGAACGAGTGTTATTTAAAACACTGTTCACGATAAACCCAAAAATCATTCCATTTAATTATCGGGTTAAAGAACGAGTGTTATTTAAAACACTGTTCACAATAAACCCAAAAATCAATATCAATTCAATTCCAATTAAATATCATTTAATTGGTACACTTCATTAAATCTAAATAAAAAGATTTAATCTTTTCTCAACTGGGTTCAAGAACAGTGTTAGTGAAGACACCATTCACGACAAACCCAAATCACATTCGATATTCAATACAAGGCTCTGAATAGAAAATATATCGGCTTATATTCAATATCGAATTCTACGACTAACAAATGTCGTATTGGAAATAACGATATACATATATATCTTTCAAATTTCCATAACAACACCTGTATAATCACGAATTCCAACATCGAAATATTCCGAAGACAATTTCGATTCAAATCCACTCCAATGCAATCATTGGAATTTTGGTTACTTTTAAAACCCTTTTCGAATTCAATTTATTTATTTAAAAATAAATAGAATTATAATTCTAGTTCAAAACTAGTTCATTTCGATAAAAATCTATTTTTATCTTTTCAAATATGGAGTTTTTCATCCCAAATCTTCACAAATCATTTTTTTATGATTTTACACAAATTATTACTATTTTTAATAATTTTATCAAGGCTCGTACAGTCGATTTCCATCAACGGCCATCGAACTGCACTTACAGCGACCTTTTTCAAATTTGATTTGGACATAATTCCAAATCCAACCGTTAGATTTCAAATTTCTAATATTTGTTAGAAAGCTCTTTTCGATACGAACCCAACGGTTCCGGTTTTAGGAGAATCCGACGGTCGGATCTCCCGCAATGTCCGTTTGAAATAAATGGTCGAAATTTACGAACTGCCGCGGCGCGGCGCGTTCTATTCAGGCCATTATATTATATATATAATATATATAATATATATATCGTCGATTTCTATTTAAAACGAATTATATAAATAGTTTTAAAATTCGTTTCAAAATCTATTTCAACTTCCATTTCAATTCAAAGCAAAATTGAATTCTTCTTTATAAATTCGTTTTAAAATTCATTTCTATTCAATTCAAATTTCAATTCAATTTGAATTCATTTCAATTCGTTTTAAATTCAATTTGAATTCGTTTTCAATTCAATTCATTTCGAAATCGTTTTCAATTCAATTCATTTCGAATTCGTTTTCAATTCATTTCATTTCGAAATCGTTTTCAATTCATTTCATTTCGAAATCGTTTTCAATTCAATTCATTTCGAAATCGTTTTCAATTCAATTCATTTCGAAATCGTTTTCAATTCATTTCATTTCGAAATCGTTTTCAATTCATTTCATTTCGAAATCGTTTTCAATTCAATTCATTTCGAAATCGTTTTCAATTCAATTCATTTCGAAATCGTTTTCAATTCATTTCATTTCGAAATCGTTTTCAATTCATTTCATTTCGAAATCGTTTTCAATTCATTTCATTTCGAAATCGTTTTCAATTCAATTCATTTCGAATTCGTTTTCAATTCATTTCATTTCGAAATCGTTTTCAATTCATTTCATTTCGAAATCGTTTTCAATTCATTTTGAATTCAATAAAATCGATATAAATATCGTTCACGTCAAAATGGCGTCAATCTAATCAACACGGCTTCATAAATTTCTATTTTTCAAAATAGTTGTTATTATCAAAATATTTCGTTCAACACATGACCAATCTCAATGAATGAGTACTGTCAACACATGAACTTTTATTTTATAATATTATTTATTTTTCAAATTGGAATGAGGCCCAATCAATTACCATATAAAGTTAATTATATGGATTTTCATACAACACATGTATATCATAGCATTGAAAAATAATCAATCATCAACCAAAGTGCACTACACTGTATAAGCATCAAATATAGATATTCAACGCTTATACAGCCTGTCAATCGATCGATCGACATTTTTAATCAATCAGGATGAGTGAACTTCAAATTTCATCCCAACACCCGTGTGGGGTTTCAAACAATCAAACACCTATTTTATTTGTGCTGTTGGGCGATGTGTAAAATTTATCGACCCAATCAACGTCATTCAAATAGGTGTACATAAACAAACCGTCTGGTTTGTAAATGAATATTTATTTATTCACATTCACGTTAAAAATTATATTTTTAACGATAACACATTTTATTTTAACATATGAATTTCTATTCAGTTCATTCTTTAAATAAAATGCTATTTTTATTTTTCTAACTTATTTTAGAAAATTTCGGCGGCATAACGGCACGATACTAGAAACGGGACAAGGCCTAGCCTTATCCCCAGTCTAGTGAAGGCCCACGCCATTCACACATCAATCAAATTCACTTTCGTTATGCAAACCACAAAATTTGGAGTAAGGGTCTAACCTAGCCTTACTCCTTCGCCTTATAACGGCGCACGTCTAATCCTAACCAATTTATCGATTCGATTTTTCACACCACAAACCACATTCAAACCAATATCACAATCAATAACCAAACAGCCAAACAAACAAGTCCATGGTCTGTGGACGATTGTGTCGGGTGCTACTAAGCACCGTCTGCATCCTAGTATATATATATAACTAGAAAAGTAAATCGAAAGGTGAGAAATTCTCACTTTTAGCTATCCAACCATCTCGACTCTTCTTTTGCAGGAGTCTTCGTCGTTTCGCCTTTTTGTCACCTTCGTTGCCCAATGCCACTATATATATAAAAATTGAATTTTTATTTCAAAGTTCAATATATAAAAATCGAATTTTTATTTCAAAGTTCAATATATAAAAATCGAATTTTTATTTCAAAGTTCAATATATAAAAATCGAATTTTTATTTCAAAGTTCAATATATAAAAATCGAATTTTTATTTCAAAGTTCAATATATAAAAATCGAATTTTTATTTCAAAGTTCAATATATAAAAATCGAATTTTTATTTCAAAGTTCAATATATAAAAATCGATTTTTTATTTCAAAGTTCAATATATAAAAATCGAATTTTTATTTCAAAGTTCAATATATAAAAATCGAATTTTTATTTCAAAGTTCAATATATAAAAATCGAATTTTTATTTCAAAGTTCAATATATAAAAATCGAATTTTTATTTCAAAGTTCAATATATAAAAATCGAATTTTTATTTCTGCTTTCAACATATAAAAATATGATTTTTACTTTTGCTTTTAAAATCAGTTTTTCTTATTTTTATCTTTAAAAACAAAATCAGTTTTTATCTTGCTTTTAAAATCGGTTTTATACTAAAATAAAATTCAGTTTTCTATTAACATAAAAAAAACAGTTTTCTATTAACATAAAAAAAACAGTTTTCTATTTATATAAAATTCAGTTTTATATATTTTTTTAAAATCAGTTTTGAATACTTTTAAAAATTCAGTTCTTAAATCTTTTCTAAAAATTTCAGTTTTTAAAACCTAAAAAAAAACAAACAGTATTTAAACTAAAAATAATATAAATAAAATAAAATAAAAAAACTTACCGTGTTCGTCTAAGAGGGGGGGGGTCGGTTTCATGGCTTCGGATGGAAGAGGAGAGCGAAGGGAGGGGGAAGGCGAGTTGGCCAGAGGAGGGGGTGCTGGGGCGTTCGACGGTGGAGGGGGTAGGCCAGAGGCGGGCTTCTCGAGCATTGTCGCGATAAGGGCTGGCGTCGAGATGGGGCTCCGCGATGAAGATAGGGTGGTGGCGTGCGATCGTGGGCGGCGCGATGGTCGGCTCCCCAGGAG
The DNA here is from genome assembly GCA_030737875.1 of Allium sativum. NCBI lineage: Eukaryota > Viridiplantae > Streptophyta > Magnoliopsida > Asparagales > Amaryllidaceae > Allium > Allium sativum. Next base: position 1,881,968 of record JASFAX010000061.1, on the reverse strand, counting down.
GCGCGACGCAGCCTTTTGATTTAGGGTTTCTTTTTTTTTTTTTTTTTTTTGTTTTGTTTCTGTTATTTGAAGTCGGGGGGGGGGGGGGTCCAGGAAGATAAAGGGGAGGTGGAATTAAAAATATTTTTATTATTTTATTATTAAATTTCGTAAAAAGGTTGACTTTTACATACGACCTCGAAACGAGGCCCACCGCCTGTCGTCCATAGCGTTTAACCCCCATTCCGAACACAATGGGATATGTATCGCAAGCTGATTTGATCGTTACAATCGGTTTCCTTTTGAATTTTCATTTAAATCACTATATTGAATTTTAAACGCACATTTCGAATTACCGGGGTCACATATTAACTAGAAAAATTCCAGAAAAATATTTTCTAGCTTCGTATTGACGATACGGTCTTAACAAAACTAGTTTCGTCGAATTCTGAGACCGTTGGAAAAATGGCCACTTTCCAGTCGATTAAAATCAACTGAAACTGGTCAAATGCGTTTTCCTTTGCCACGCTCACATATTGATTCGAAAAATTATGAAATTTGAAACCTAGCAATAATTTGACATCACGGACCCAACAAAACTGGTTTCGTCGAAATCCGAGGTCGTTTGCAAAATGTCCATTTTTAAGGGTCTGAATTCCATAGCGACTATTCAGAATTTTCAACTGGACATATCTTATCATCTCTAAGATGAAATCTCAGTTTGTTAACTTCGTTACAAAGATATAGTTATACAGATTCAAATATTTCTTGTTTCGTTCAATTCTGACTTATATTGAATTCTGTATATTCATTTGAAATTAGAAATCGAATTTTCGAACTACCGCGCCATTTTCAATTCCTTTTATAATTATATAATTATTATATATTCTAACGACGACGTATATAATATATACGTTCAAATTATATTCAAATTAAATTTCTCGTCGATATTATTTAAAATAATCCATTTTAAATAATCAAAATTCGCTAAAATGGCCAAAATAAAAATTTTAAACTGGCCCAGATTTTCCGGGTTGTTACAGTTAGACTTTCGACTTGCCTCGGGAATACCCTCGAAATTTCATGCGATCCTAAGGGATCAGTTTCTCTTAGCTACCTAGAATCACTTTATGTATTTATCGACGATTTTCGATCCGTTGGAGTAGTCCATGAGTACGCAGTTGTTTTTGATTAAGGTTAGGAGTTTGTCCCCTAAAACATGAGGTAGACTTCCACATATATCTAGTTGGCAATGCAAAGCCAGTTATGCAATCAATGATAGTTTTGGAGCAAGATTGGCGAGGATAGCCAGAGTCGGTTAAGTTCTCAATTGTTTGGTTGTTTTGCTAGTATCATCTCGCATAAATCGTCCAAATTCGGAGGAGGTATTCCTCGGGTGCTTGTGTACTTGAGGGATATCAAGTTCGACTAGGATGGTTTGCATGAGAGATATCAACCCTCATATTTGTGACATGATGGAAAAGCTAAGTAGAGGAGAGACCTATAATCATCTTAGTATATACACTTGGTATCATGGTTAACACCTGTTTATCTTGGAAAAATAGTTCGACTACATTGGATACCCTCTAGCATAGTAAGTGGTCGAGGTCCGATCTTTACTAGTGAGTTTTGGAAATGGAGGTCAAGAAGCTTCGCAACTATGAAGTTAAATTAGTTAAGGTACAGTGGAGTGAAGCTCAAGAAGATGCGACGTGGGAGACTGAAGATAAGACACGCGCATCATACCCTTTTTCTTGAGGGTATATCCTTGATCTCTTTTTCTAGGAATTCTATGCATGTTTGTTTCTATCTCTTTAGGTATATCCTCTCGGTCATATCTTCAATCCTTAGGTAGAAGCCAACGGATGTAAACATGTGTTTGAAACATGTTATTATTGATGGTTGCAAGTGGTTGCAAGTGATTGCTAGTGGTTGCTCGTGGATGCATATACACGCACATTAGGTGTTAGATCGGCTCAGTCACTTTCATATTGCATATGCATATATGTACTTGTATATGATTGAAACTTGATGTGTTATCATATGGACGTTGCATTTGTATGAATGATTGTGCACTCACGTAGAAAGTATGATTAGGGATGATTGCATACATAATGGACTCATGGCACCGACATGACTTGCATTAAGGAGGTCAACTGAATCAGTAGACCGCCTGATTTTGCATTAGCTAAGGACATGTACTCACACTATGCATATGATCATGAAAGCATTAGAAATCTTTTTAAGGACAATGAACACCTGTGATTGAATGGTTGAGTAGATGGATGTTAAATGTTAGGATATCCATTCTTCTTAACTTAGAGATTTCAGGGACGAAATCCTTTAAGGAGGGGAGAATGTAACCCCCGTATTTCCTGGGAATATTAAAAGAACGAGTTAAAGAATACTTAATTTTTAAAGTGAGAATTAAGGGAAATGAGTTATGCCATTGCGTTCGTCTCGGAATTCTGCTTGGAATAGAGTCCAAGTTTTCGTAAATCGGACTTTGTATGAAGGAGCTATGGCCTTCAGAAGATTCAAGAGAAATTCAGAATATTAAATAGTAAAATACCAAGGCAGGTCGACCTGGGGGTCGACCTACCTAAGGCCAGTTCGACCAGGAGGTCGACCAGGGGGTCGACCTCCCCCCATACAGGTCGACCTGGGGGTTGACCACCCCCTCAGGCCAGATCTGAAAACTGGCGTGTTTCTTCCTGTGACGATTTGCTGTGTCATTAGGGCTTGTGTGGCACGTTCTGGTTGGTTCTCTTAGGTTTGAATGGCTTTGATTTGCCCTGGGTTGATCTGACAACTCTTATTAAATCAAACTTCTATATAAGCAACCTAAATCCAAACCCTAAGCCACACAAAAATATTCCTAAGACCGTCATGCTGTCAATACTCAACCTAGAGTAGCCTCCATCCTCCTTCAACTAGAAAACAATTTAGGAATTACAAATCAAATCTAATTCAACTAAGAGAATTCAACATCTACAACGAAGGAGAACTATTCAATTTCAGAAAACAGATCCCAGAAAAACAAGACTTTCTTTTCTTTGTAAGTCTTGTTATTATTTAGATATCAACGATTAAAAGTTATGACTTGTAATAAAGTGAAAACTAGAGTAATTCCTAGTTGTAAGATAATGACGATGCTGATTTATGCCTGTTCTTATAACGATCCTATCATATATGCTTGTGAGACTATTGTGGTTATTATGTTGATGTTAAACCAATCGTATATTATGTAAATTTGGTGACTTTTTCCATGTTATATAACATGAATGACTAGGGTTAAGTTAATGAGAAACACTTAACCAATATAACAAGATGAATGACTAGGGTTAAGTTAATGAGAAACACTTAACCAATATAACAAGATGAATGACTAGGGTTAAGTTAATAGGAAACACTTAACCAGTATAGCATGAGGAATGGATAGGGTTAAGTAGTAAGAAACACTTAGCCAATGTAACTTGATTTGTGTTAAGGTTAAGTTAAAACAAGAGGGCAACACTTTACCGATATGACTTGAATTGTGGTAAGGTTAAGTTAAATCAAGAGGGCAATTTTTAACCAATATAACTTGATTTGTGGTAGGGTTAAGTTAACACAAGAAGGCAACACTTAACCAAAGTAACATGACAAGTAGGTGGGTAAAGTTAACTTGAATTGATTGATGACACTTAACTAATACAACATGATAAACATGTGGGGTTAAGTTAACAAGAAAACACTTAACCAATATAACTTGATGAACGGACGGGGTTAAGTAAATAAGGAACACTTAACCAACATGACACGATGAATGGGTGGGTTAAGTTAACATGAATGGGCAGCACTTAACCAATATGACCTAATGTGCGGGAGGGTTAAGTACATTTCGGGTTGGTGGGTAATATTAGTAAATATAGGCCCATAAAACTTAACCGTTTAATAAACATGCCTGAATCGATGGGAGGGTTAAGTACATATCGGGTTGGTTGGTAATATTAGTAAATATAGGCCCATAAAACTTAACCGTTCAATAAACATGCTTGAATCAGTCGGAGGGTTAAGTACATATCGGGTTGGTGTGTAATATTAGTAAATATAGGCCCACAAACTTAACCAATAAGTAAACCCTATTAACGGGGACCCATTTCAGCAGTAACCCACATAGATGTATCACGGTACCCTGAACTAGGCAGGATGGGGCACGATTACTGGGCTGATTGTAAGCGGTCAAAGCAGTGGTAGGGGGTACATCAGTGTAGGTTCCAACGATTTACGGGCGTGCACGTACTCCGGAGTGCGAAAAAGCAGGCACTGGGTACTAGTAGTTATACACTGTGCATCTTGAATCGTGTCGGGTCGCCATCATAAGGATTGATACACCTTATGGTTTGACCGGCACAGGGTATCTACATGCAAGAGAGGGCCGATTGACACAGACACATGGAACATTTATGCAAGTAAGGAGCCGATCGATAGGGTAGTAAGGGTACATCTAGCATGTTCGTGGTAATTAGGCTGATTGAGGTGGAATCCTCACGATAGATGTACACCTGAAGGCTACCACAATTACGGGGATTGGGATCACGTTATCAGATGATCATTTTATAGATTACAAGTTGGGACACTAGTTAGGTGGTGCAGAGAAGTAAAATGGGTGCGATAGCATATTCAGCCTTATTATCTTATTTCTAGGGTGATGTCCTAGATTCAGTTTATTCATGTCATAACCATTTTCTTGTTTACATGCTAAATAGTCACTGGACTTACCAAACTCATGTCTGACCCATTTTCTTTCGTCTTTTTTTCTTCCGTTCCCCCACAAGGTCCGCAGGGAGGGAATACTTCAGCTTAGATCGGATCATTTCCAGCTTGAAGAAAGTAGATGTATTGCTTGGAATCTTTTCCTTGGGCTATGGCTTTGGATACTCTCTTACAGGGGATTTATGCTGCCTTACTGTTGTTTTAATGCTTCTTTATTTTTTAATTCAAGACAGAAGTTCTATGTATTACTTTTAAGTATAATTGAGACAACTGTTGTTAAAGCTTGACTGAACCACATTGTTTATAAAATGATTTTTTGTTTTCCGCTGCTTTATTTGTTTGTCTTGTAATTCGTTTGCATCTTTTACCTATAATGCTCCACCAAAGTTAAGGCATTCCCTTTGTGAGTGACCTTAACGGAGGTGGGGTGTTTCAGGTGGGTTAAGTTAACATGGACAAGAAGACAACTTAACCAATATTACATGAACAAAGTGGATAGGGTTAAGGCAAGCTTAACCAATAATACATATGGACTTGATAAGGGGAAGGATTAAGTAAATCTTGGGTAAGTGGGTAATATTAGTATATATAGGCCCACAAACTTAACTGTTAAATAAACATGCGTGAATCAGTGAGAAGGTTAAGTAACATATGAATAGGCAACACTTAACCAGTACAACTTGTTAATTAAGCAAATGGGTGGGGTTAAGTTAAATTGAGAACACTTAACCATTATAACATGTTGATTAGGAAACCCTAGCAACGGGGACTCATTTCAGCAGTAACCCACATAGATGTATCATGGTACCCTGAGCTAGGCAGGGTGGGGCACGATTACTGGGCTGATTATAAGCGGTCAAAATAGCGGCGGGTGGTGCAGCAGTGTAGGTTCCGATGGAGTATGGGCGTGCACGTGCTCCGGAGTGGAAACAGCAGGAACTGGGCATCAGTAGTATACATTGTGCATCTTGAATCATGTCGGGTTGCCATCATGGGAATTGATACACCCTATGATGAGGCCAGCACAAGTATCTACATAAAAGCGAGGCTGAATGACACAAGTAATAATACATGCGAGTTAGGGAGCCGATCGAACGAGGAAGGTAGTGGGTACAACTCGTGGGTGTAGGAGCAAAAAGGGGCACCTACGATAGCAGCTAGGAGTACACGAAACTACCATTAACATGATTAGTAAGAGGGATCAACTTTAAGTAGGGGACTAGTAAGGGTGTGGTGTAACTAGTAATGATACGGTGTTACTAGCATTGGTGCAGTGTAGTAATTATCCTAAAGTGATTAGAAGCGCAATCAACGTTATATCTTATTCATCTTGTCTGCTTTGTCATGCCTGTTTATTCAACAGTCATTTCTTGCTTTCCAGTTTATGTTCTTATCTTGTTACTTTAATAATTATATTGTTAAAGTTAATGGACTCACCAGACTTATGTCTGACCTAGTTTTTTCGCCTCTTTTCTTCTGTTCTCCCCCTGGTTCTTAGGGAGGAAGTACTCAAGCTTAGTTTAGATATCTCTTTCTTCCAGCTTGAAGTTGAAAGGTGTATTGATTGGCTTTGATTCTGTGTATGGCATTTTTCTGTTGGGGATTATGGCTTTAAAATTATGTACTCTGAAGGTTTTGTACAAAACTGATATTATGTACTTGATTTTTGGTATTTGGAAATGTAATCAAACTTATTTCTGTTTCCGTGCAATAAAGTTATAAAATGTTCAAGTACTACTTTTTATGTCTTGTAATATTCCGTTCTGTTTACTTATAATGCTCCACGAAACTTAATGCATTCCCTTTGTGAGTGACATTAACGGACGTGGGGTGTTACACTTGGTATCAGAGCTGAAGGTTACCAGATTAGATAAAAGTTTTTGAAAACTATTTTCAAAAAGGTTTTAAAAGGAAGTATTTTTTAAAGGAAAGTTTATTTTGAAAAACATAATCCCCAAAAGCCATATATCTTTCTTCCGATTTTTTGTTTCGAGTTTCTTCTTCTTTCCCTTTTGAATCTCTTCCTCCGCATATAGTTGTTTTTTCAAAGATGTGTAAGGACTTCCGTGCGATGGGCGGAAAACCACTTCATGGGACTGAGACATTTGTCAAGGCTAGAAGTTGGCTCAACAAAGTGGAGGACTTGTTGGTACCTTTGAGATAGACGATGAGAGGAAGGTTCAACCAGTTGCTTGGTCAATGAAGGATGAAGCTTCATTTTGGTGGGAGGTCACGAATGGAGAACGTGCAGGGGAGACATGGATAGGACACAAGATAAGAAAGTGGATCCAAGGAAAGGCGGTAAGGATAACAAGGGTCAAGAGAAAAAGGAAGTACCACAATTGTGAAATACCTGGCCACTTAAAGAAAGACGTTAGAAAGAAGAAAAAGACTAGTTGTTATCATTACGGAGAGATAGGATATCTTATCAGGACTGTCCAAAGAGGCAAGGACAAGGGTAAGGACGAAGTACAGGATCTTCGGAAGGGCAGGTTGTGTTCTCGTGGTCAGTATATCGGAAAGAGATAGGAAGTTTCGGTTGAAGATTTGATTTCTTTTTCCTCCAACTCTTTTCAACTTTTGCGCTTCGCACTCGTTTGTATCTGCTTCGATAGTTGAAACACTGCACCTAAATACTAGTCTAGTTATTGATCCCATTGTAGTCTCAAATCCTATTGTTGGTTTGACTCACTTATCTATGGTTTGTCGAGATTTGAGAGTGTCTATCTTGGGCGTTGGGCTTGAATGCAACGCCTTCATTCTTGGTTTCACGGGCTATAGCTTAATTCTAGGAATGGATTGGCTAATCAGGCATGGTGCCATCCTAGACTATGAAAAGAGGGTAGTTAGAATGTTGACTCATTGTGGAAAGACCCTTGATATTTCCTGTGACCCTAGGGGTTTAGTGATGCTTAGCTACCTAGAATCTCTTGACGTATTCATCGATGATTTGAAATCTGTTCGTGTGGTCCGTAAGTTTGATGACGTCTTTGATGAAGTTCAGGGTTTACCCCCGAGGCGCGAGATAGCTTTGCGTATCACGAGACGAGAGCTTGAGGAAGACGATCCTTGAAGATAGACTTGATTCGAAGGCGAATGAAGATGACACAAGACCGGCAAAAGTCATATGCTGATAAGAGGAGAACTGATCTTGAGCTCGATGTTGGAGACATAGTCTTTATCAAAGTATCACCGCTGAGGAACGTAGTTCGTTTTGGGGTCGTAGGGAAATTGGCACCAAGGTTCGTGGGGCCATTCTCCATTTCAAAGAGAATTAGACAGATGGCGTACAGAGTGAAGTTGCCGAAGAAGCTTAGTGGTGTTCATGACGTATTTCATGTGTCGCATTTGCGGAAATGTTTCATGATACCATGGAAGTAGTGGAGCCGAGCATGCTTAGGGAAGTGGAAATGGAGCAAGATGCCACGATTAGACCAGCTCCTACATGCATCCTTGAATCGGAGGTCAAGAAGTTACGCAACCGAGAGGTCAAGTGGTTAAAGTCCGATGGGGAGATGATTAAGGAGACACGACTTGGGATACGGAAGACAAGATGCATACGCTATATGTGACGGCCCGCCCCGCACCAACCGACGTTTTACTCCAATTGTGCGCTGTACACATGTCCAATTGGTATGGGACGGTCGCCAAAGAAGAGAAAGAAAGAAGAGGAACCAAATAAAGAACCTGTAATATGTCTCACAGCGCATGGAATAAAATATAATAGCCAACATATACTTGACATAAAACAGATGAGACAGTGCATAAGCTGAAAACTTGAACTAACATCATCAGAGTAGCGGAAATATCAAATACAGCTTATTACAACTTCAAAATACTGTCTCTAAGATAAGCAAAATAGGTATGCTACTAATGCCCAAAGTAGATACCGATCACGACACAGGGAGAATAACTATATATCATACGTGGAGCCTCCTGCTCGTCTTCAGTCCATCTACCAAGCGCACTACCAGCTATCCCTGTCTCTAGTCTGCTCGTGTGAGCACCCAGAGTAATAAGAAGAAACATAAAACTCTGGGTCAGACATCAGTCTGGTATGAGTGGTAGCAAGCATAAACAGAATAATAACAGGTATACTAAGTCATACCTGAACCTGGACCTGCAACCAAAGAGTTAGTACTACACGGTACAACACTCTATGATGCCACAAACACATAATATAAGTATACGGGGGTGGGGATGTGTGTGTCAAACAATCAAGCATAGCAACCATCCTCGCATCTCTCACTCAGTGCGTAAAGCATACGACATCCACTTCTTCGATCACTAGAGCACTTTACTCAAACGACAGAACTCGACTTTGTACGACTATGTACATTCCTACTACCACCAACGCCATACCTATGGGATCACGCCCAACGTTTCCATGACCCCACTCCATTGGTAGGTAGCTCCCTAGTCGCACCATATCCAAAGCCCGAGTTTGTCTCTCTACCTCCAACACCTAGTGATCCAAAGTCATAGACATCGACAACTCCTTAGCACACGTCCCGCAGCAAAGTCCAATCACGAAGTGAACTCATTGGTTCCCGTCTGGATTCTGAGCTCGAACTTCCACTTGAACTACCTTTGCATTTCGGGTTATGGATCTTCCTCCTTCGGATCGGTTCGGATCATCATTTCCTCCAATTCGGATCGGGTCGGGTTCGTGACCACCCATCGGATCGGCTCGGGTCCACCACCTCGGTTCGGTTCGCACCCTCCATCGTGTCGTGGTTCGTGCCGCCCTCAACCACCAAGCATCAGTCCTCGGATCGGGTCGGAGCCTTCTTCATGCCATGGTTCGGATCCCTTTCGTCATCATTGGGATCGTGGTCTTCATCGTCTCGTTTCGTGACTGTTACTTCAGGTCGGATCGGAGTGCACCATCGGTTCGGGTCGGATCCCTGTCTCTCTCTTGTGACGGTTCGGATCGAAGTCCTTCATTGCACACTGGATCGGTTCGGGTCCTTCAGCTCGTGGCGCAGCTTGCTTCCTTATAGCGATCCGGTTCGGTTCGTGGTGAAGAGAAGTGGGCGGTTCGGGTCGGTAGGGGCGATCCGATCCGATTTCCTGCACTAATTCCTGCAACTTTCCAGCAAGTGTTTATACGCCTCTCGACGGCGTTTTCGACCATTCTAACTATTGCAATCAATGACAAAGCATGTCATAGAGTCATAGCAACACATACAAGTGACCTCAAACACCAAAACAACAATATGACATGGTAAAATGGATCAAACATGCCCAAAACCCCATGTTTTCCCTTAAGCATATGTGAGCATAACTAATGACATGATTAGCAAAACTTAACCAAATTAACCCAAACTCACATCAGAGGTCTAAAACATTATTTATGAATTTATAAACATTTTCCAGAATTTATTTTCGTTTAAAAACGCTAATTAGCACTAATCACCCCGAATAACCATAATTAGTGCAAAAAGCAAGCTAATCACTCACCTTAGCCACAAATAAAACAAGATCCGAAATAAATCTCTGATTTGGTGAAGATGACAAGGTGTTGTAGCAGCTCTAATCCCGATTTGGTGTTGATTTGCCTTGATTTGTCGTTGCTAATCTCTTTTCTTCAAGTTTGGAGTGGTTTGGAGTGATTTAGAGGTTGGAGACCATTAATAGGGTTCTATGAAATGAAATGGTGGCCGGAAAAATGACTAAAAGGATATTTTCTAACCCTAATCAACCCTTATACAGCCCCAATCCCGAAATCCCCATATGGGCCCAATTGCTAACTATCCGGTTTAGCCCAATTATGCAGTTTTTCACCCTCCAAACCTTGTTTCAGCCATATCTCCCAAACGGTAAGTCCGTTTGGCTATTATGACCATTCTACGGAAAGAGAAACCATCAAACGAATCTAATGGAAGTGGTTTCAGGTCAAAATTCCTTCCCTATCAAAAGTTATGGCCAAAACAGTACTGACTAGGGGCAAAATGGTCATTTAAAAATCGACAAAAATCATGAACAGGGGAAATGACTCAAATAAATGTTTCCCAAAGTTATATGACCATACGAGTTCATACGGGAAAGAAATAAATATCCTACAATCCTATGATGTGTAGAACACGGGTCGTTACACTCTCCCCCCCTTAAGAAATTTCGCCCCCGAAATTCCCTAATAAAAAACACACAAGGAAAACAACCATCAAACATAAAACAACCATCAAACATGCAAAACAAGCAAAACAAGTCTACCCTAGCATGCGGAATAACTAAATCGCAAAGTAAATCTTACCAGACAAAGAGTTCTGGATAAGCCTTTCTAATGCTCTCCTCTGTCTCCCAAGCACAATCATTTCCGTCCTCGCCCCACTGAACTTTGACTAGCTTCACCGACTTTCTTCGAAGTTGCTTCGTATCATGCCCCGCAATACGAATCGGCTTGCGGTTCTCAACCGCCTCAGGTTCTACTTCGAAGTCCTCCAACTGATCAGGTGAAATAGTCACATTTGAGTCGTGAACGAATTTCCTTAGTTGGGAAACATGAAACACATTGTGAACTCCTGCCATTTTCTCTGGTAAGCCAACTCTATACGCCAAATTCCCAACTTCCTCGAGAACTTGGAAAGGACCCACAAATCTTGGTGCCAACTTGCCTCTCCTGCCAAATCGTATCACGCTTTTCAACGGAGAGATCTTGACAAACACCAAGTCACCAACGGAGAATTTCAAGTCTCTTCTCCGCTTATCAGCATAGCTTTTCTGCCTATCCTGAGCAGCTTTCATTCGTTGCTGAATGATCTTGATCTTATCGGAAGTTTCTCTCACCACATCTGGTCCAAGCACAAACTTCTCGCCAGTCTCTATCCAACATGATGGTGAATTGCACGGTCTTCCGTACAAAGCTTCATATGGAGCCATACCGATACTGGATTGGTAGCTATTATTATATGCAAACTCCACTAGATGCAAATGGTCATCCCATGATCCACCAAAATCCAATATACAAGCTCTCGAGAGATCTTCCAATATCCGATTCACCCTCTCCGTCTGACCGTCGGTCTGAGGATGATATGCGGTACTGAGATGTAATCCTGACCCTAGAGCCTCTTGTAAGCTCTTCCAAAACCCACTAGTGAACAACGGGTCTCGGTCACTCACAATGCTTTTGGGTACTCCATGAAATCTCACTACCCACTTCATATACAATTCTGCCAACTTGGCTGCCGTTCTGGTCGATTTGACTGGTATAAATCTTGCACTCTTGGTCAGTCGATCCACAATTACCCAAATGCTATCATGTCCCGATCTAGTCCTCGGTAAACCATCGATAAAATCCATCGAAACTTGTTCCCATTTCCATTCGGGAATCTCTAATGGTTGCATCAACCCACTAGGCTTCTTTTGCTCGGCTTTAACTAGCTGGCAATTCATGCATTTGGATATAAACTTCCCAACGTCTCTTTTCATCCCTTCCCAGTAGTAAGTCTGCTTCATATCTCGATACATCTTATTACCACCGGGATGTATAGTCAATTTTGAGTGATGACATTCTCTAAGCACTTCATCTCTCAAACCATTCACGTTGGGTACAACTAGTCTTCCATTCTTCCGAAGCCATCCATCTCGATCAAGCCCATACTTGTCCATCTCCCCATCGACATTCATTTCCAACTTGGAGATGACTTTCAATAAATTAGGGTCGTTCCTTTGACTGGAACCAATCCTCTCAATCAAAGTGGGTCTGATCGTCAAGCTAGATAGTATAACTGGATCCAATTCGCACCTTGGTCTGAAATCAAACCCCGCGATATACTCCAGCTGCTTCCATTCAAGAAACATTGCCCCTAAGCTGGCATGTCTCCTACTCAAGGCATCGGCTACCGCATTACCCTTCCCAGGTGTATACGCGATATCAAAATCATACGAAGCCAAGAACTCTAACCATCTTTGCTGACGGAGATTCAGATCTTTCTGAGAGAAGAGATACTTTAACGATTTATGGTCGGTAAACAGCTCAAATCTTTCTCCCAAGAGGTAATGTCTCCACATCTTCATCGCAAATACAATCGCTGCTAATTCCAAATCATGGGTAGGATACTTCTTTTCATGTGGCTTTAGCTGTCGACTGGCATAAGCTACAACCCTACCTCCTTGCATCAATACCGCACCCAGTCCGGTACCACTAGCATCCGTGTATACCGTCATCTCTTCATTTCCCTTAGGAATGACCAACACTGGCGCACGCGTCAACTTTTCCTTTAGACTCTTGAATGCATTTTCACACCCTCCGTCCCAAACGAAGGCTTGATTCTTCTTGGTCAACTGAGTCAACGGTGCCGCTGTCTTGGAGAAGTCTTTGATGAACTTACGATAATATCCAGCTAACCCCAAGAAACTTCTTACATCTTTTGCATTCTTGGGCGCAGACCAATCTTGTACCGTAGCCACCTTTGCAGGATCCACGGCAATACCATTCTCTGAAACAACATGGCCCAAGAATCTCACTTCCCTCCTCCAGAAGTGACACTTAGAAAACTTCGCTTTCAATTGGTGTCTTCTCAACACCTCCAACACAATTCTCAAATGTTCCTTGTGTTCCTCTTCTGTCCTCGAGTAAACAAGGATATCGTCTACGAACACAAGAACGAACTTATTCAATTGGTCTCTGAATACTCTATTCATAAGATCCACGAAGTATGCTGGTGCATTGGTCAACCCGAATGGCATGACCAACCACTCATAAAACCCAGACGGCGTCCTAAATGCCGTTTTAGCTATACTATCAGCTGCTACACGGAGCTGATGAAATCCTGTCGCGAGGTCCAACTGGGAGAACACTCTCGCTCCTTCCAGTTGATCAAACAAATCATCTATCCGTGGTAGAGGATACTTATTCTTCCTCGTCACCTTATTTAACTCGCGATAGTCCACACACAATCGAAGGGAACCATCTGCCTTAGTAGCAAACACAACTGGTGCTCCCCACTCGGAGACACTTCTTCTAATAAATCCCTTCTTCAAAAGATCGCTTACTTGCACCTCGAGCTCTCGCTGTTCTCGTGGTGCCATACGACGAAGTGGCATCACTATAGGTCTGGCATCTTTCACTAAATCAATACGAAACTCAATCTCTCGGTGTGGTGGAAGTCCAGTCACTTCCTCGAAGATGTCCGGGTACTGGCCAACTACGGGCAAACCTGATAACTCATCATGCGGAATGTCGAGGGAATTTACAAAACTAGCCATTACCCCATCACAGGGTAGATTACCAAACACTACCCTCCGCCCATCATCCGCCCTAACTGTCACCAAAAAGCCCTCACAGTCTACCACCACCCCGTATCTTTGGAGCCAATCGACTCCCAAAATAATGCCATACCCAGTAAAGCCCAAAACAAAGCAATCACAAACAAACATACATCCATGACTCGATAAGATCACATTACGACAGATCATACTGAGATTTGTTGAACCACCAATTGGGTTCGTCACAGCTAATGGTCTATCGACTAACTCGGGTTCCAATCCCAACCTATCTACCAGGTCACTAGATATGAAGGAATGGGAAGCCCCGGTATCAAACAAAACTCTAACAGGAAGATCATAAATGGAAAGCATACCTTGAATGACGACTCCCTTTCCTTTCTCCGCCGCAGTTGGGGCATTCGACGAAGAAGGAACAGCATTGATGGCATATGCTTTCACAATCTGATTCTCCTTCAGAGGTTGCGGGCACTTATCCTTAAAATGTCCCTCCTGGCCACAGTAATAGCACTTCTTTCCCACTGTCTTGGCCCTACATTCCCTTGCATAATGGCCCTTCTTTCCACATTTGAAGCACTCGACTTCTTTCCTGCTTTTCTTCTGGCCATCCTTAGCTTGGTTCTGCTTCCTCTTATTCTGAGAGTTATTCTTGCCTCCACCGCTTGCTTGCGGCTTTGGCTCTTCAGCAGATGCAGCAACAACCCCAGTCTTCGGCTTAGGGTAAAGACTTTCTGACCTCAAAGCTTTTCCCACAATCGACTCAAACGTCTCATCGATGTGATTAATCAGCCTCTCCCCTAAGTATTCATCCAAGCCAGTGATGAACTTCTCATTTTTCTTTTCGGGAGTATCGATTAGAGATAACCCATACTTCGACAAAGTGTCGAACTCAGCAACATAATCCGATACTGCCCTCCCATTCTGCTTAAGCTCCAAGAACTTCCTAAACAATTCCGATTTCTGGGTAGCTGGGATATACTTGTCGCTAAAGCGAGCTTTAAACTGATCCCAAGTAACTTGATCTTCTGGTGTGGCTGCCCTAATAGCATTCCACCAATTCATCGCTCGTCCTTGCAGCTGACGAGACGCTAGCCTTCTCTTCATCGTATCCTCGATACCCAAATCGTCGAAGATACGGTCACAGCTATCCAACCAATCTTGAACATCCGTGGCCGACTCTGTTCCGTGAAACGGCTTCCCACCAAGATTAGTGTAATCCTTACTCAGCTTGGCGAAATCGACCCTAGGCGCTTGCACCGCTGCACCTCCAGCATTGGCAACATTAGGAGCCTCCCTCTGAATATCCACAAGCATCTCTCTCATGAGGTTGGTAAACATAGCCCTCATGTCAGGGGGATTCCCATTATTGGCCCCTCTGCCAGCACCTCTTCGTCGGCTCATCGTCAAATCTGTTAAAGAGAAAACGATTAACCATCTCCATAGTGGTGCCAGTGCAGTGCAATGCGACTTCATTCTTAAACATACTAATACTATATATAGATATAGCTTTTGAAAACCAAAATAATCACAAATACGCACTCTCATATACGTACTATCTCTCCCTAGTGTCTTTCCCTAGGTGAATTACGCAACCTAGAGCTCTGATACCAAGTGTGACGGCCCGCCCCGCACCAACCGACGTTTTACTCCAATTGTGCGCTGTACACATGTCCAATTGGTATGGGACGGTCGCCAAAGAAGAGAAAGAAAGAAGAGGAACCAAATAAAGAACCTGTAATATGTCTCACAGCGCATGGAATAAAATATAATAGCCAACATATACTTGACATAAAACAGATGAGACAGTGCATAAGCTGAAAACTTGAACTAACATCATCAGAGTAGCGGAAATATCAAATACAGCTTATTACAACTTCAAAATACTGTCTCTAAGATAAGCAAAATAGGTATGCTACTAATGCCCAAAGTAGATACCGATCACGACACAGGGAGAATAACTATATATCATACGTGGAGCCTCCTGCTCGTCTTCAGTCCATCTACCAAGCGCACTACCAGCTATCCCTGTCTCTAGTCTGCTCGTGTGAGCACCCAGAGTAATAAGAAGAAACATAAAACTCTGGGTCAGACATCAGTCTGGTATGAGTGGTAGCAAGCATAAACAGAATAATAACAGGTATACTAAGTCATACCTGAACCTGGACCTGCAACCAAAGAGTTAGTACTACACGGTACAACACTCTATGATGCCACAAACACATAATATAAGTATACGGGGGTGGGGATGTGTGTGTCAAACAATCAAGCATAGCAACCATCCTCGCATCTCTCACTCAGTGCGTAAAGCATACGACATCCACTTCTTCGATCACTAGAGCACTTTACTCAAACGACAGAACTCGACTTTGTACGACTATGTACATTCCTACTACCACCAACGCCATACCTATGGGATCACGCCCAACGTTTCCATGACCCCACTCCATTGGTAGGTAGCTCCCTAGTCGCACCATATCCAAAGCCCGAGTTTGTCTCTCTACCTCCAACACCTAGTGATCCAAAGTCATAGACATCGACAACTCCTTAGCACACGTCCCGCAGCAAAGTCCAATCACGAAGTGAACTCATTGGTTCCCGTCTGGATTCTGAGCTCGAACTTCCACTTGAACTACCTTTGCATTTCGGGTTATGGATCTTCCTCCTTCGGATCGGTTCGGATCATCATTTCCTCCAATTCGGATCGGGTCGGGTTCGTGACCACCCATCGGATCGGCTCGGGTCCACCACCTCGGTTCGGTTCGCACCCTCCATCGTGTCGTGGTTCGTGCCGCCCTCAACCACCAAGCATCAGTCCTCGGATCGGGTCGGAGCCTTCTTCATGCCATGGTTCGGATCCCTTTCGTCATCATTGGGATCGTGGTCTTCATCGTCTCGTTTCGTGACTGTTACTTCAGGTCGGATCGGAGTGCACCATCGGTTCGGGTCGGATCCCTGTCTCTCTCTTGTGACGGTTCGGATCGAAGTCCTTCATTGCACACTGGATCGGTTCGGGTCCTTCAGCTCGTGGCGCAGCTTGCTTCGCTATAGCGATCCGGTTCGGTTCGTGGTGAAGAGAAGTGGGCGGTTCGGGTCGGTAGGGGCGATCCGATCCGATTTCCTGCACTAATTCCTGCAACTTTCCAGCAAGTGTTTATACGCCTCTCGACGGCGTTTTCGACCATTCTAACTATTGCAATCAATGACAAAGCATGTCATAGAGTCATAGCAACACATACAAGTGACCTCAAACACCAAAACAACAATATGACATGGTAAAATGGATCAAACATGCCCAAAACCCCATGTTTTCCCTTAAGCATATGTGAGCATAACTAATGACATGATTAGCAAAACTTAACCAAATTAACCCAAACTCACATCAGAGGTCTAAAACATTATTTATGAATTTATAAACATTTTTCCAGAATTTATTTTCGTTTAAAAACGCTAATTAGCACTAATCACCCCGAATAACCATAATTAGTGCAAAAAGCAAGCTAATCACTCACCTTAGCCACAAATAAAACAAGATCCGAAATAAATCTCTGATTTGGTGAAGATGACAAGGTGTTGTAGCAGCTCTAATCCCGATTTGGTGTTGATTTGCCTTGATTTGTCGTTGCTAATCTCTTTTCTTCAAGTTTGGAGTGGTTTGGAGTGATTTAGAGGTTGGAGGCCATTAATAGGGTTCTATGAAATGAAATGGTGGCTGGAAAAATGACTAAAAGGATATTTTCTAACCCTAATCAACCCTTATACAGCCCCAATCCCGAAATCCCCTTATGGGCCCAATTGCTAACTATCCGGTTTAGCCCAATTATGCAGTTTTTCACCCTCCAAACCTTGTTTCAGCCATATCTCCCAAACGGTAAGTCCGTTTGGCTATTATGACCATTCTACGGAAAGAGAAACCATCAAACGAATCTAATGGAAGTGGTTTCAGGTCAAAATTCCTTCCCTATCAAAAGTTATGGCCAAAACAGTACTGACTAGGGGCAAAATGGTCATTTAAAAATCGACAAAAATCATGAACAGGGGAAATGACTCAAATAAATGTTTCCCAAAGTTATATGACCATACGAGTTCATACGGGAAAGAAATAAATATCCTACAATCCTATGATGTGTAGAACACGGGTCGTTACACTATACCCTTTCCTTTTGGAGCGTATGTTCTTAACTTCTCCTTTTTCTATCGCTTTATTTATACTTGTTCTATCATTCAGTATGTCCTTTCGATTACATCTTTGATCTTTAGGTAGGAAAATTCTATAGTTGTAAACATGTGTTTGAGACATGTTATGTTTGGTGGATGCAAGTGGATGCAAGTATTTGCTAGTGGTTGCTTGTGGATGCATTTACACACACATTAGGCACTAGATCGGCTCAATCACTTTCATATTGCATATGAATAAATGTGCATAATTAATTTGATGAATGTATATTGAATGTGTTATCATATGGATGTTGCATTTGAATGAATGATTGTGCACACATGTAAAATGATATGTATCATTAGGATTCTTTTGCATACATAATGGACGCATGACACTATCATGAATTGCATTAAGGAGGTCGACTGAGTCAGTAGACTGCCTGATTTTGCATTAGAGTAAGAACATATACACACACTATGCATATGTTTATGAAAAGCATTAGAAATCTTTTAAGGACAATGGATGCTTGTGGATGATGGATGAGTAGAATGATGATTGGATGGTAGGATACATTCTTCTTAACTCAGAGATTTCGGGGACGAAATCCTTTAAACAGGGGAGAATGTAACACCCCGCATTTTTAATGAAATTAAAAATGTGGAAATATGTATATATATTATACACATAGATATATTTAAGAGAAAAATTAAATAATGACAATAAATATTTCATGTAATAAGTTAATGCAATGAAATGAAGGAGAAAATTAAGTGCAATACATGAAATGTGAAGAAACGCATGCGAACAATTAAAAAAACGAAAAAAAAATTTGAAGAGCTTCAGGAATTTGCTCACGAAATTAGCATCACTGCGTTAGTGGCGATTTTCTAGTCAATGTAGACCTATGGTTTGCAGAAAACTGATTTAGGATGAAAAAGATATCTTTAAATTAAATATTGCAGCAAAACATGAAAAAGAGGAATGAGAAAAGAATAATGTTTAGCATTGTTCTAAGTTTTGTAAATAAAAGACTTAGTAGCTCATTTGGTTAGAACATGTGACTTGCATACAAGAGGTACAGCGTTCGATCCCTGCCAGCGCCATATTTTTTTTAAGAGAATGGCTAAAAAGTGGCTTAGTGTGGTTCAAAAAGTGGTTTAGTGTGAAAATGGTTAATTGGAAAGATAGCTAAAAAGAAATACATATATACATACATACATACATACATACATACATATATATATATATATATATATATATATATGACGTGCAGGTGTCAACACCCTGCTGCTGCGCATCATGTGGCACACGTGGCGCATTTTTGTTGGTCAAGGATTGTTTTTTTTGAACGTGGCATTTTCTGGTTGGTTGGGTGATGATTTTTCTTATATTATAGCTGATGTGGCTTTATTTGATTGGTCTGGTGAGGTGTCTTTGTGTCATGATGATTTGGATGGCTTAAATGAATAATAAGTTGATCTAAAGACCCATATTGATCCTAGACATCTATATATACGTAGCTAAACCTAAACCCTAACCTCACAACCTAAACTATGATGTCGTCAGGCTATTCATCTACAAACTAACCTAGCCGCCACCATAACAAATCAAATTCTAGATTAAAGATAAAAAGATAAGAGATAAAGATTCAAAGACTAGGAATTACGAAAAGGAATTCTAGAACAACAACGAACGAATCAACGCCCACATCAATGGATTAGCTTAGCAACTTCAGAAATCAGATCCCAGAATTCAAGATCTGTTTTCTGTTAGGGCAGTTACTTCCACAAGATAATTATTTAAACATAATTGTGATGAGTTATGAATTGGACTGCATGAAAATGTTTGTAAATCATATAAAGTTTATGTCTTTGCGAATTATGTTTTGATTTATGCTTGATTTGATTCATTATATACAAGTTATGTTCTATGTTAATTCATATGCCTAATTACATATGCAAGTTATGTATGCAAGTTTTCTCGATCTGTGCAAGTTATGAAAGATTATATGCAAGTCATGTTCATACATGTATATGTTCATACGTTTAGATCTACTTGTTTATATGATTAGATCCATATCAGTCCATATGTTTAGAACTATACGTTCATATGTTTAGATCTACATGCTTATATGATTAGATCCATCCATATGTTTAGAAATATATGTTCATATGTTTAGATCTACATGTTTATATGATTAGATCCATATCAGTCCATATGTTTAGAACTATTCCTACGTTTAGATCTACATGTTTATATGATTAGATCCATATTAGTCCATATGTTTAGAACTATATGTTCCTACGTTTAGATCTACATGTTTATATGATTAGATCCATATTAGTCCATATGTTTAGAACTATATGTTCATACGTTTAGATCTACATGTTTATATGATTAGATCCATATCAGTCCATATGTTAAGAACTATATGTTCATATGTTTAGATCTACATATTTATATGATTAGATCCATATCAGTCCATATGTTTAGAACTATATGTTCATATGTTTAGATCTACATGTTTATATGTTTAGATACATACCAGTTCATATGTTTAAACCTGTGCAAGTTTATGTTTAGATCTATGCTAGTTCGCATCCATATGTTGATTGGATCTATTTTTTTATATGTTTACTAGATTTATGCCTTCTTAGATCTATATTGTTTATGTCAGTTATGATTTCATGTGTTTCTTCCCTTTTTCCTTTTTTTGTTAGGAGTTGGGCTAATTGCGAGCCTAACTTATCACATGAACTATACGTACGAACAACATGGGAACGTTGTGGAAAAGTTTAGGTAAAAGTTGAATATTATGTAATTGGCATAAAAAGGGGTTGTAAGCATATAATTAATTTTAGGCATAACGAGAAAATGTGGCATAACTTGAATTGACCACACTTATGGATAATTTACATATAAACTTGAACATGAATGGTAAATATGTAAATTGGTTAAAAGATGAACATGTCTAACCCGAGATTAGATTGAGTTGCGGTGTAAGACTGCCGGAACTGCCCAGCACATCCAGCGACCGCAACAACATAGATGTAATGTAAGAGGTTAGCGCATTAAGCCCAAAAACCCAAGGTTAGAATGAGTCTGCGGTAGAAGTCTGCTCGGAACCGCCCGGCACATCCAACAACCGCAAACAACAGTTCTAACGTGAGAGGTTGGTGCTTTAATGAATAAATTAAGGCTAAGGAACAAACATGCTAAAAATGGAAAGGTTAAGTAACATATGAACGGGCGACACTTAACCAATACAACATGTTAGGTGGGTGGGTTAATCTAACATAGACAAGAAGACAACTTAACCAATATTACATGAACAAAGTGGATAGGGTTAAGGCAAGCTTAACCAATAATACATATGGACTTGATAAGGGGAAGGGTTAAGTAAATCTTGGGTAAGTGGGTAATATTAGTATATATAGTCCCACAAACTTAACTGTTAAATAAACATGCGTGAATCAGTGAGAAGGTTAAGTAACATATGAATATGCAACACTTAACCAGTACAACTTGTTAATTAAGCAAATGGGTGGGGTTAAGTTAAATTGAGAACACTTAACCATTATAACATGTTGATTAGGAAACCCTAGCAACGGTGACCCATTTCAGCAGTAACCCACATAGATGTATCATGGTACCCTGAGCTAGGCAGGGTGGGGCACGATTACTGGGCTGATTATAAGCGATCAAAATAGCGGCGGGTGGTGCAGCAGTGTAGGTTCCGATGGAGTATGGGCGTGCACGTGCTCCGGAGTGGAAACAGCAGGAACTGGGCATCACTAGTATACACTGTGCATCTTGAATCGTGTCGGGTTGCCATCATGGGAATCGATAAACCCCATGATAGGGCCAGCACAGGTATCTACATACAAGCGAGCCTAATGACACAAGTAATAATACATGCGAGTTAGGGAGCCGATCGAACGAGGAAGGTAGTGGGTACAACTCGTGGGGGTAGGAGCAAAAAAGGGGCATCTACGATAACAGCTAGGAGTACACGAAACTACCATTATCATGATTAGTAAGAGGGATCAACTTTTAGTAGGGGACTAGTAAGGGTGCGGTGTAACTAGTAATGATACGGCATTACTAGCATTGGTGCAGTGTAGTAATTATCCAGTAGTGATTAGAAGCGCAATCAACGTTATATCTTATTCATCTTGTCTGTTTTGTCATGCCTGTTTTTTCTATAGTCATTTCTTGCTTTCCACTTTATGTTCTTATCCTGTTACTTTAATAATTATATTGTTAAAGTCACTGGACTCACCAGACTTATGTCTGACCTAGTTTGTTTTGCCTATTTTCTTCCGTTCTCCCCCCCCGGTTCTTAGGGAGGAAGTACTCAAGCTTAGTTCAGATATCTCTTTCTTCCAGCTTGAAGTTGAAAGGTGTATTGCTTGGCTTTGATTCTACATATGGCATTTTTCTGTTGGGAATTATGGCTTTAAAATTATGTACTTTGAAGGTTTTGTACAAGACAGATATTATGTACTTGATTTTTGGTATTTGGAAATGTAATCAAACTTATTTCTGTTTCCGCTGCAATAAAGTTATAAAATTTCCAAGTACTACTTTTTCTGTCTTGTAATATTCCGTTCTGTTTACTTATAATGCTCCACAAAACTTAATGCATTCCCTTTGTGAGTGACATTAACGGACGTGGGGTGTTACATCAACTATAAAGGCAGATAAGGATCTACACTTACAAGGCTTTGGCGACGCTGATTGGGCAAATGACATCGATGACAGAAGATCAGTATCAGGCTATTGCGTTTTCCTAAGCACAAATATCATATCATGGTGCACTAAGAAGCAATCCACCACCCCGTGGTCAAGCACTGAAGCAGAGTACAGGGCTCTTGCGAGCACGGCTGCGGAAATCTTGTGGATCGAGTCTCTTCTATGCGAATTTGGGCTTAATTCCAGAAGAATGCCAACTATTTGGTGCGGCAATAGAAGCACGGTTTCTTTATCCCTCAATCCGATCCAACACTCAAGAACGAAGCATTTGGAAATTTATTTGCACTTCGTTCGTGAGAGAACTCAATCCGGTAGATTAATGGTGTGTCATATTCTGGCCTATTATCAAAAGGCGGATGCAATAACGAAACCACTTTCCATGAAGAACTTTATCAGGCTAAGAGAAGAGTTGAGAGTGGATGACGGCGGCGAAATAAGGAAGACAAGAAAACACTAGATATGTTTGAGGGAGGCTAATATCCACATTCACACTTGTCAACCAGTTTATCTCACATAGCAATGGCCTATCCCGCTGAGCCCTACAGCAATTTGGACATAACGGCTAACTGTCATTTTAGGACATTGTCTTATTTCCTACAGCAATTTGGACATAACGGCTAAATTGTCATTTTAGGACATTGCCTTTTTTTACATATGTTAACGTTACATTATTTCTTCTGTATATATCTGTTAGACCAAAAAATGGTCCTAACACCCAAATCGTCGTATTTTGAGCATAGGATATGAAGAAATAACCGAAAAATAGAGAAAAAAGCAAGACAACGAGATTTTTATAGTGGTTCGGCGTTAACGAGCCTACGTCCACTTCATATTTTCTCATTTCACTCATAAATTACAATTACAATGAATATTGTCTTTCAATCACTTGAATTCAATGAATAATTCTCTCCGAATCCATTGAATTTATTGAGGAAGATAGTGGTTACTCATGGAGAAGTGTTGGCCATGGCAGCCATGGAAGAGGAGATGCCAAAAGTCCCCTGAAAATGCCCTCTGAAGGTGTATTTATAGCTGTAGGAAAGCTCCTGGGAGGACTGGTTCGTGATGGGGTACGTGGCAGGCGATCCAGAAAAATAGGAGAGCCAGTAGCCTTGAGAATAGGTCAAAACAAGCTGCGTGTGAACAGGTCCGAAGGTCGGATCGCGGTCATGGGTCGGATCGCGGTCATAGGTCGGATCGCGTAGGCAAGGTCGGATCGGATCGCGAGGTCGGATCGGATCGCGTAGGCAAGGGCGGATCGGATCGTGTAGGCAAGGGCGGATCGGATCGCGTAGGCAAGGGCGGATCGGATCCCATAGGCAAGGGCGGATCGGATCGCGGTCATATGCCAGCTTACACTCGTTCACGGAAATGGGCGTAACTTTCAAACCGTAAGTCCGATTGAGCCAAACCAAAGCTCAAACTGAAGCTAATTCAAAGGGCTACGAGTATATGAGGTGAATAGATCCAAATGAGGTCATTTGATAGGGGTTTCGGGCCAGTTTATACTGATGTTGTGATTTTGACCAAACTGCCTTGTGTCTTCTGACGATGCTTCCAATGCCAGAGAGCGATGTTATCCAGAGATTCCATATCAGACAGCATTTACCGAGAGGTGTGTCAACATGATCTTTGCTTTGGGTAGCCTGGTCACAAAGCAGGCTAACATTTTGCCCCCCAAAGTACATCTTATCGAAGATGAGATGTGCTTTGAATATGTTGAGCTAAATCTCTCTGGAACGTCATTTATCCTTGAGAAGGCTTCATCCAACTACTGCATTGCTTCCCTGGGAGATAGTCAGGCCAAGTTCCACGGAAGGAGTATTCGAGATGATCAAGAAATCGTTTAAACCTTGTCGGATCAAAGGATCTAATTCATCCGTCAGATGTCATGCTAAATCGTTGGCTCCCGAGCGTGATTCTACACACACAGGTCGTTGCCAAACAACATCATTATTCTATGCAAGCCAAGCGCGTGATAGGGTTGGACTTTCTTTTTCATATGAGCCAATGTATGAAGTAGCCAACCAAATCATGGGGCAATGTAAGAATCTTTGGGCTCTGAGCTAACAACTGGACTATTGGGACGAAGCATATCAGAATCAACATACGAATTTGTCATTTGTACTCAAGATTGGACTAGCCCGATATCTTGATATTGATTCAGGATCTTAAAATCGCATTGAATCGTAACAGTAAGGAATTCAAAAGCCATGATCACTCTGGATCGTAGTCGAGAGAATCCACAACTGTTACGGATCATTTCTTAATCCAATACTCACATATGAAGTAGTCAGTAAGGGACGTTATTAAAATTATGTGGACCAGTGCTTATAGGATTGTCACCATCGCAAGGTAGTAGATAGGTTTGTCACACCTTCCATTTGGTGTAGTTTGAGTCTTTAAGTTCACATTCGATCCACAAGCTAGCTCGCTTGATCGGCAAAGATGAGTAAGGTTGTACTCCGGAGGCATGACGTACATGTTTTGAATCCCATTTCATGCCAGGATTGTCTTCAAAGTTAGTCTATGAACCGACACTTGTGCTCTCAGTGCCATCGGAGGACAAGCGAGGTCAGTACTTATGCCCCCAGTATCGATGGGGGTTGAGTTGAGTCAATAAGGCATTTAATCTTGAAGATTTTATACTTCTTGTCGTTGCATCTGGTAAGAGTTGCAGGTTCAGCAATCTTAGCCGACCCAGATCATTCTGTACTGTTTCTCAATTTAGCAAAAATCGGAATTGTATATGCAAATGGTTGAACCACGTTTGCTTTGATATCATCTCTTCTCTTTAGTCAGATAGTGAGGATTGCCTCATTGGGCATCAGCGACTTCGGTTACTCTCATCAGATCAGTTGCGGAGTCAAGTAAGGTTGTTGAATGCGAATGAATAAATGTCGTTATGAAGTTAGTTGGGCTCCACCGTTTATGCTTCAGCATAGTCCGAAATGGTTATCACAGTCTTATTGAGTCTCTTTCTCATGCTCGGTTCAATCGAGCTTGACAAACAAGATCATGGGCTCGATAAGTGGTATAGATTCTCTTTGGAATTGCACATTCTTGTCATTGTTTTTCAGGGCTTTTCCTTTGTCCTTATCAGTTCGGGAGTCGGATGATGCTCCATCCTTTATCATAAAAGCATTGAGATTTTCTATCTCACATTAACACCTTCTTATCATAGAAGTATGTCCCCCTCAGGGTTGAATTCATCAAAGCTTCTAAACAACTCTCGTTAGAGAGAAAATGTAAAGTCCGGGGGAATAACAGGGGATCCTGACATCCCACGTGTGAGGGCTGTAATTGTTGTTATCCATATCATCTCGAGAAGTGCCGCCTCTCGAGAGGCGCCGAATCAGACTAGCGAGCTGGTTGCCATCAAAGAATTGATGCACATTATCAAGATCCTGGCTGGTGCCCCCAGCATCGAATCTGAGATTACAAAGAGGGTCTTTGCTGATTTCTTGTTTCCACATCGATATTGCCCCCGGGTCATGGTTCGAGTCATTCGACCTGACCGGGTTCCTGTTTTTCGAATTGTTGCGTTCTTTCTTAGAGCTGAGTATGAAATGTCGCTCGAGTATTCATTCGAGTGGGAGTTAAAACTGGTCGTGCATGATCTGAGTTTGTCACAATTCTTGCATTCTCATCTAGGATGTTGCAGGTAGCTGTTCCATTGCCCGTGTTTCCATCCATGACGTAGGGAATCGAAACCGCATGTTGCGCGCCTGCTGATTGGTTTGTGTTCAACCCAAGCTGATGGTTGATATCTGACTGTGCCAAGTTCGTCACTACCTGAACTTCAATTTTATCATTTCCAGCGAATTGATGATTGCTGCTCGGCCTTCTAGTTCATTCCTGAAATAGGTGAAGGTCGGCCTCGGGCTTCTTGATTCATGTGCCCCCTATCCACAGGGGTTTTTGTTGAGCAGTACACTTCGAATTCACGTCTTCTCTGGATTCATGTTCACTTCTCGCATCAAGAGCCAGAGTTGAGTGCAAAAATGAATTGCTGGTATTCAGCCCATGCTAAGCCCTAGTCTCCCATCCAAGCTCCGAGGACAGAAATCAAGCGGTAAAGGGTCAGATTGTAGTCGCCACGAGTGCTCCCGTTTGCTCTTTGCATCAAGGGAAAGGTCGGGGACGAAATGGTTGCATCATGTTCAATTACTACGTGGGATACATCCAGCCTTATCTGAGCTTCCCATTCTGGAAGTAAGTTGGGATCAGCAGATGGACGTTCTCTTTGCATCTGCTTTTTGGTCTTCAAGGGGCCTGCATCATCCTTCTGGACGCGGCCCTTTGTTCATTTTCCATTAGCACGTTGCCATCACTACGAGTGAGGCCCTCGCGTTCTTGACTAGTTATCTTTTGTAAACCTGCGTTTAGTAATAAAAATTCTGTTCCTTTCGCATTGTCTTGTACCTGCGAATGGGTAAATAAGTCATGAAGCATTATAAGTAGTCAACGCAATTATAAATGAAAATGCACTAAAGTAGTATGTGTGTATAGGTATGCTCCCAATCAATCATTAACTTAGTGCCTGGCCAGGGCTTTGTAGAGGATTGATTAGGACCTTAACTGTTTTGCCCCCATGTCCGGACATGGAGGATCCGGGCTCGGAGTCCAGTCAGTCTCCCGACACTCTGGCGGGGTAGGAGCCCTTGTGGCGCTAAGTCTCTAGCGCCTTTATACTTTCCCTGGAGTTCGAACTCAGCTTTCAATCTGCTCCCCAATCCTTCAGCGGGGTAGGAGTTCTAGCTTGTTTCATGATATGCTCAACGATCCTTCAGCGGAGCAGAAATTATGGGGGGTGCTGAGTCTCCAGCACCTTTCTCAGCGCTTAATCATAGACGCTTTTATACTCTCCTGGCGGTCGCCAAGGTTAGAGTTCGAACTCAGCTGTTCTGTCGCTCCCCGATCCTTCAGCGGGGTAAGAGTTCTTTCTCAGCGCTCAATCAGAGACGCTTTTATACTCTCTCTCTGGAGAGTTAGAGTTCGAGCTCAACAATTCATTCGCTCCCCGATCCTTCAGCGGGGAAGGAGCTCTTTCTCAGCGCTCAATCAGAGACGCTTTTATACTCTCTCTCTCTCTGGAGAGTTAGAGTTTGAGCTCAGCAATTCATTCGCTCCCCGATCCTTCAGCGGGGAAGGAGCTCTTTCTCAGCGCTCAATCAGAGACGCTTTTATACTCTCTCTCTACTCTGGAGAGTTAGAGTGTTGTCGAGGCGGTTCCCATCATGGTGCACCTTCGCGCCTTGTGGACGTCATCTTCGCGTCCTTTATACTCTCTCTCGAATCATGAGAGTTTAGAGTCATGGATCGAGCGGTCTTCAATCAGGCATGCCCTTCAAACTCATCCAAGGTTTATATTTTAATCCAAGCTCTGAGGATTAAAATCAGACAGACAAACAGTTGGAAAACGTTTGCCAAGGCTCTGCGTTCCTCCGAACAGTCTTTGGGAGGATTGGTTGGCACCAAACTTCGGGTACCTGCGTCATTCATATCACACGAGTTAGTCATGTTAATAACTCGGAAAGCATATGAAAGTAAATTTCATGATTGAAAAGTGAGCATATCAAGGGGCAGTATTGCCTCCTTTATTTGAATTCATGTAATCCGGTGGCGTCGAGCATAAGATCGAGCCATGTAGGCGGTCACACCGCGTTCATCTGGAGTTAGACTACGACTTTGCGATTCAATGATTTATGTACAATTGTCTTGCGGTCTGCCACGTGTAAGCCAAG
Source organism: Allium sativum (assembly GCA_030737875.1). Classification (NCBI taxonomy): domain Eukaryota; kingdom Viridiplantae; phylum Streptophyta; class Magnoliopsida; order Asparagales; family Amaryllidaceae; genus Allium; species Allium sativum. The sequence goes on along the minus strand of JASFAX010000061.1, from coordinate 1,853,345 downwards.
GATTGGATGATCATTCCAAATCCACCTTGAGCTATATGACTTTCTTTAGACGGGGGGGGGGGGGGCATGACTTTGCTAGCGAGCAGTTCAGTCGGGCCCGTTATGGCAGTGCTCCATAATTCTGCATGCGGGTGTTAAAAGTCTGATCGATACCAGATCCAAGGTACCTACACCATCCACATATTATTTCATTTGAGGTAATTACATCAATAACTCATAAAGGATGCAAATATAAGAGTCATGGTTATAGAATAATCCTGTTAAAGGAATGAGTATCATTCTGAGTGAAAAATGGCGTTGCATATTCATTGCAGGTCCATTTTGCTTCGCCCTATCTCTGCCAATAAAGGGCTGCCAAAGTCCTTTAGTTGATGAGGGGTGTCTTTTCAGATTATCATGGGGGTGGCAGTCCCAAAAAATGAATAGACCTTGGTCGGGGTCTTGAGATGGCAAAGGCGGCTAGGTAGGTACTATAAGCGAGTGATGAGGTCGCAACTCATTCAAATCGTCTTTTTGCCCCCGTGCTGAGGGTAAGGATAGAGTGTCAGGAAGTCATGACTGGATTGCTAACAGTAGCACATCTTTGCATTAGTGTTAGGTTGTAAATTAGCATGAGACCAATGGATTCATGCTTATAGAAATTTTTTCACTTTCCATGCTAGGAAATAGGATATTACTGCTGGTGGGATAATCATATCACATAAATTTGCTGATATACCCTCGATCCCATATCGGGGACAAGGGTTGGTGCACCGACAATCAACCAGCATTCATGCGTAAGCGTTCTAGATCTTCAACTTGCTAACTTTCAGGCAAGACTAAGTCAATTGGCCAGGCAAATTCTTGATGTATCAGCTCTGAATTAGATGATGTAATCTCGAGCAATTTATGCTCAAATATGTAGTTGCCCCCAGCCTTAGGGGAGCGAGTCACTTGGCAGATAATCGATGAAAAGAGTGGAAGTATGAGTCTTCACTTTCTAACTTCAGAACGTCGTTCGCCAGAAGTTTCATTCATGTACATCTCCCATCTAATGGGTGGCTGACTGGTGATTTGGTCGAATCATTCAGGGCGGTGAATTCGGCAATTGCACTCGTTGGTGTTTGTTTTGGGACAATCTTCCAAGAGAAATAGGCAATGTCGAATTGCATGTCATATCTCGAGGCATAAAGAACGATTGCACGCCTTTCACTTCACCTTGTTAGATGCATTTTGTGCTGTAGGAAGTTTATCATGGAGTTAACCATGACTCTCTTCCGGGTTTGGTCTCCAACGTTGGATCAACTTCCATTTTATCAATGGTTGTATTTCATAGTGTCTTGATGGGGATCATCTCTATCTTTTCTGGATTATCGGAACTTTCTTATTCGACCAGATGATTCGACTTTAGATCTTCTGTGTATGAAATATGAGGTATGTTGTAACGTTCCAATCCATCCAATAACTCTTCTGCCCATTCTAGGTAAGCTGCGAGTTGTGGTTTCTCCGACTGGAATTCCTTTCGAGTCGTCCTTCGGGGGTTATCTGCAAAACTTCGGCGTTGGATTGCCGATCATTTCTTGCACCGTCTGTATACAACTTCCAGGTGCTTGATTTCATCTTTCATTTCGAATGGCAACTCCATATAAAATCCCACGATAGTGAACTTACTGCATACGTCTTATTTGCTTGACAGGAGCACACTTCAGGTTTATACTCAAGAAATGACTCATAATTTGGGATAAAATCCCGCAAATATCAGCACTGGTTCAAACGAACACATCCAGGCTTGCCTACAGAAAGCATATAAGTTCTCTCGTTCGGAAGAGGTCTAAAGGAGATCCGATGTGAAGACCTTAGTCAGGTCTGCGTCACCAGTCGGAACACGTGCAGTTGCGTTATTAGATGTCACCCTTCTTCATCCCGAATCACCATCCTCTCTGGAATCTATGTCTTCGGGCAGGTCGTTTGGCAATTCCTTTTGCGATGCTCCCATCATTCGCAATATTGACACCTCCTTCACACTCCATTTCATCTGGAGGGGAAGCGTCTTTGGGTTTCACGCAATCTCTGTTGCGTAGCATATTCCATCCTTCCTAATCAGTCGGCTTCTCCAATAACTTGGTCACCATAGACCAGTCTCACTCCGTCTTTGGTAGGGATATTTAACGGTTAACACCCATATGCTATGTAAGCTCTGAATTCCGCTAGACCTGGTTGGTTGAGACCACGATCAGATAAGCTTGAATGCAATAGCATGGCTTGCAAGGCTTCAAGTAAGGTTCGTATATCCTGTCATAACTATTGTGTGAAGTGGATAGCTAATGGTTGGTTCATATTTGTGTTGATCTCAAGCTCTCATCTCTCAACCGAGATCGTATGGTGGCTGGTGAGCAGTCAAATTGCTATTGCCCGGGCAAGGAACCATATGCCCGATCATGGCCCACGGTGGTTCAATTGGTACCTAACTCTAGGGACCAAAGTACATCGATCTAACCCTTGGACACGTGGAAATCAATCTATCTCGATGCGGTTGACGACAAATAGGTGAACCGTAGGACATACGTTTTTCACCATGCCATTCAAGCGAAGGGTAACTTTGTAGTGCTAGGGTCCTTACTTGCCGCCGGGTATCCAATTATTGAGAATCATGGTCATTGGGATCTTTTGAGTCATCCTCAGAATAGTATCCGGGTTGCTCTATGTCAATGTTATCTGGGATTTCGCCTGTAGGACAGGTTTAAGTCATGTAAACTAGGTGATCACTATTCGCTCAGGAGCGTCATCAGTTGCATTTGGGAAATATGCACACCATTGGAGCTCTGGAAGAGAAGGCTGTTATGAGACCATCATTATTTTGTATACTGCCATAGCCAGCGTGTCGAATCTTTTCAACAACTCCTCACATTCAATAACATCGGTAGATAGAGGTCATGGCTTCTGGAAAGAATCCTCAGAATACCTACCGAATCTTGGTTGATAAGCATTTGTGATAATTGTGGGTCAGAATGTACTCCGAGCCGAAGGCGAGCCGTGCTCCGAGCCGAAGGCGAGGCCGTCAGCGGGTCCGGGCGCAGCGCCGGCGGGGGTCCGGGGCCCCGCAGTCCCGGTGGCGATTTTTTCGATTTTGGAAGATAGAGCCTTTTCTGAAATGATCTGAAAATTACATTTTTTTCCAAAAAAATGTCACTTTTTTGGGTCGGATCGCGACCCTTGTTCGTCACCACTTTTCTGGGTCGCGGTTCGCTACTGTCTCTGGTTCGTGGCTCGGATCGTCAATTAATCAACGTCTTCGGATCGGATCGCGGATCCTACACCAGGTCGGGTCGTGAAGGTCACTCTGGGCCCGGGTCGTGGTGGTCGTTCCGCGAGCTACGAATCAGATCGTGATGGCTCTTTGGGCTCCGTTCGTGGAGGTCGTTCCGCGAACCGCGAATCGGATCGTGATGGCTCTTTGGGCTCCGTTCGTGGAGGTCGTTCCGCGAACCGCAAATCGGATCGTGATGACTCTTTGGGCTCCGTTCGTGGAGGTCGTTCCGCGAACCGCGAATCGGATCGTGATGCCCCCTGCGATCCGCGAACCGCGAACCGAGAACCGGCCACCTGCTCTAACCTGCTCCTGTGCATTTTCTTTATTATCCTCATTTGGTTCTCAGTGAAAGCACCAAAATGTTAGACCAAAAAATGGTCCTAACACCCAAATCGTCGTATTTTGAGCATAGGATATGAAGAAATAACCGAAAAATAGAGAAAAAAGCAAGGCAACGAGATTTTTATAGTGGTTCGGCGTTAACGAGCCTACGTCCACTTCATATTTTCTCATTTCACTCATAAATTACAATTACAATGAATATTGTCTTTCAATCACTTGAATTCAATGAATAATTCTCTCCGAATCCATTGAATTTATTGAGGAAGATAGTGGTTACTCATGGAGAAGTGTTGGCCATGGCAGCCATGGAAGAGGAGATGCCAAAAGTCCCCTGAAAATGCCCTCTGAAGGTGTATTTATAGCTGTAGGAAAGCTCCTGGGAGGACTGGTTCGTGATGGGGTACGTGGCAGGCGATCCAGAAAAATAGGAGAGCCAGTAGCCTTGAGAATAGGTCAAAACAAGCTGCGTGTGAACAGGTCCGAAGGTCGGATCGCGGTCATGGGTCGGATCGCGGTCATGGGTCGGATCGCGGTCATAGGTCGGATCGCGTAGGCAAGGTCGGATCGGATCGCGAGGTCGGATCGGATCGCGTAGGCAAGGGCGGATCAGATCGTGTAGGCAAGGGCGGATCGGATCGCGTAGGCAAGGGCGGATCGGATCGCATAGGCAAGGGCGGATCGGATCGCGTAGGCAAGGGCGGATCGGATCGCGGTCATATGCCAGCTTACACTCGTTCACGGAAATGGGCGTAACTTTCAAACCGTAAGTCCGATTGAGCCAAACCAAAGCTCAAACTGAAGCTAATTCAAAGGGCTACGAGTATATGAGGTGAATAGATCCAAATGAGGTCATTTGATAGGGGTTTCGGGCCAGTTTATACTGATGTTGTGATTTTGACCAAACTGCCTTGTGTCTTCTGACGATGCTTCCAATGCCAGAGAGCGATGTTATCCAGAGATTCCATATCAGACAGCATTTACCGAGAGGTGTGTCAACATGATCTTTGCTTTGGGTAGCCTGGTCACAAAGCAGGCTAACAATATCAGCACTGTTTTCATTAGTCTATGTACGAAACATTATTCTCACAATCAAGTACCTTCTTAAATTCTCGTTTGTTATTTCCATAAAATCAATTCTTTTTTACGATTATGTACATGCGTATGAATTTCACATACATATTTATTCATTTTTAGATTTAATTTTTTTATAGCATCTATATAGCGTAAATATGAATTTTCATTAAAGTTAAAATTTTGCCATGTGTATCTAGTAGTTGAAAAAATGACGTAACCATAAACATGCATGCATATCTCTCTAAATAATCTCATATTAAGTAAATAATATAAAGTTAAAAACAATCGACAGATTATATATATAAAATGGAAACAAAAAAGCTCACTTTCATTAGAATAATTTTTCTGATAAGCCATTAAGTAATTTTTCATTCAATTGCAGATGCATTTGTTTGCCACCCAATAAAACTTACAACCTAAAACATGATGTAGCTTTATAGACTTACTCTTGGTATATAGTTAACCACTCAGTAATCTATACCACAAAAAACTCCACTGAAACATTTTCCCATTTGTATCTGATAATTGAAAAAATGACGTAACCATAAACATGCATGCATACCAGTTTGAATAATCTCAGATTGAGTGAATAATTTAAAGTTACAAACAGTAGACAAATTATATAATAATAATATAAATAAAATGGAAAGAAAAAAGCTCACTTTAAAAAACAATAATTTTTCTGATAAGCCATAAAGTAATTTTTCATCCAATTGCCAAAGCATTTGTTTGCCATTATAAAATGTACAACCCAAAACATCATGCAGCTATACAGACCTCAGTTGCTAACAGTTAAACCACTTAGTAATCCACACTACAAAAAAACTCTATTAATTTTTTTCGAGAACGTGATCCACTAAAGATTGCATTTTTTTCATTTCACGGTCCTTTTCCACATTAGCTTCAACAATTCTTCTTTTCTTGGTAGTAGACGATTCAATTCCAAAATACTCAGAATTAGCTTCCATTGATGATTTCTTTGAAGAACTCAACTCCACCATTTCATTATCTCCCATAAAAGAAACAAGATCCTAAAATATACATATTTTTTTTTACTATACACCAAGAAAAAAAATAAACTGATATAATTTGAAGCAAAACATGGATCACTTTTTCATCCTCAGTGGTTTTAATTTTACAGCCATCGTTCGACATAATATCATAATCCTATTTTATGTTAAAAACAATAACAATGCTAATCATTAAGATACAAAGTAATATACAAAGGCATGAGATGTAAAAATTATTATTTTAAAAATATTACCTGGTTGAGGGTTCACAAATAAGATTGAATCAAATCTTCACTATCACTCAATTTAATGATGGTGTAAACAGGCTAGTTTTGCTTTAAATTATAATTGGAAATTTCAATTTTAAAGAGTACTTATTTCCCCACAAGATTGTTTAACTCGTCCGGAAATGAATCATTGTCATCAGACTATACGACAATAAGTAAAATAATTAAGACAATAAATTTATTGTATAACTCAAATAACAAATAGGAAAGAATGATAAATATAATTGATAATTAACCTTGGATCTAGACTCTTTCATGTCATAGGCAGATTTATGCAAAAGAGCTGTGACTTCTCGATCAAACATCACAAATGATGCACTACCACTATCATCTATTACACGAATCCGAACCTTGAACCTAAAAATCACAAAATTAAATAATAATTTAACAGTCAATCATGAAATCAAAGGGTAATATGTATGCAGAAAATGGCTGTCAAGAATACTTTTGCTAAATACCATAGTAAAACATTCTCAGACTGGATAGACTTGTCAAATTTTTTATAGAAAAATTGTGCAATTTTTTTTCCACCATGAGCCTCTGATACATTCTCATCGATAGCATTCACCTTCTTATGACATTTTTTGCATACTGTGTAATACCATTCATGTTCCAATTCTACCCCAACAATGGTGGCCAAGGTCATCTAATGTTTCATTCTCATGACACTTAAGAAATTCATCTTGCAAGGAGACACAACTTTGAGATGACGATGGAGTATCCCACAATATGACAGAGCTATCAACACTGTTAGAATTTGATATGACACTACACCAGAAAAGTAATTTTGTCATGGCTTCAGGCCGTGGCAAATGAGTTTAGCCATGGCTTAAGGTCGTAGCAAAACTGGGTGTTTATGTTTTGCCACAACTATGATCCGTGGCAAAATATAACTTTGCCACAGCTATAGGCCATGGCAATTTTTCATTTTACTTTTTTTGTATGATTTAACCCCGACTTTAGACCATGGTCAAATTCAATTGGAATAGCTGCATTTTAATCATGTACCACTACCTAAAGCATAAAGCTCTAATTTGAACAAAATATGAGCAATTTATACTCACTAACACAAATTGTAACCTTCAAAGCTATAAACTTACAAAATTCAAATGAACAACTCATACTTAATTAGCATAAATACAACATACTAAAAACTACAAAGTTTGACTTCAATTCATAATGTCGGTCTGCATCAACAATTCAAATTACAGACCCTTACTTCAAAATTCAACACATATGAATTCATAAATAAAACATATAGGTATACTTCAAAACTTGGTATATATTACATAATAGAAATTAACTGCATATATAGGCATACTTCAAATTTCATACATATTACGTATAACTTCGGTATTCAGTAAATAGACCACAACCCATCCATAGCAGACCCTTACTTCATGTGACGAACCTGCAACACAAAGTTATAGGATACTGGATATGAAACATGGATTAAATAAACATGTAAGTAACATTTAAAAAACATGCATTAAAGTACACTTAACTAGTTGCGTATGCTTGGAGCAAAACAATAAATGTGTCGGCATAACTGGTAGTAAGAAAATATGTACCAACAAGGTATAAGGCACATTTTGAGATCTTAGTTGCAAAAGGTGAAATTCTGCATGGTGATTTCATAATTTTAAGGCAGAGTTTCCAAAACAAGCCTCAGTTGCAGAGATCCACCGGGTCTTAGTTCAGTTAAGAAATGCAATAAAGCAAGGTTTATGCTGCATTTTACAATAAAGTTCTATAAAGATACAATAAAGCAATATGAGAATAAATTAGGTACTATTATTTCTGTTTAGCCCATCACCTTCCTTACATGAGAATCTACCCCATTAGCTATAGTTAATGCCTCATCAATAGTCTCAAATTTTGCATCTGAGTCATGTACATTAAAACTGATAATCCCATATATGGACAGGATTTCAAAGATATTTTCAACTAATGCAAATTATTGTTACATACAACTGTCATTTTCTGGTTTCCTTGTAGAAGAAATCCCAAAGAAACATGTAAACGAATAAATAGGTTGGGTGTTTTTAATTATGGATGAAGTTCTTACCTTTCTATCCAGAAGTTGCAAGTTTAGAGAGTGAGGCTCATTTGCCTTTTGTTTGACAAAATCCCAGAGTCTTCCTACCCGAACCTTGATCTTTTTCCAGTCAATCCCACATGCCAAGTCTGGAAATAATTGCAAATTACTGTCCATTGTACCTTCATAAAGAAAACATAACAGAGATATTTAGCAATTGTTCATTAATTCAATAGGTATCAAATTAAAAAAATCATTGTTTAGAAGTGAAAAGAAACTTATAGGTAAGTAGGGAAGATGGTAAAGTGTTTAGCATGAAAGCTAAGGACCACTATCAAATGAATCGGAGGATAAAATAAGTAGAAACACTTCTGGATATTACATGTTCTAAGCACTATATTTACACTACCTGAAATTTTTCAGGTTCACAACTAAAACTCTACTACCAATAATATTCAGGAAATAAAAAAATCTAACTGGGTTGATGCAATAGATAATGTGAATATGTTTATTAAACTTAACGTGCAATGTTAGGACAGAGAATATGGTATCATTAAGAATAGCCATTTAAGGAATAAGTAAGAAAAAAACGATGTTAAAGATGCATTTTGTATGAACATGACTTTCAGTCTTCTATTGTTCTTTTTATTGACACGGGAGCGAGGATAATATGTCAATCCAGTAGAGTTAACAACTGCATTTCAGTCAATTATAATACAGTAGTGAATTGAAGTTTTCAATTTTGTATAGCTAAGCTATACCTCATTCAAATATTGATCAACATAATAACCCATTCATTATGGATATAGCTCAATACAAAAACTCTTTGCTCCATAAAATTTGTTAAAAATCAAATGGTGCTCACATAAATGCCAGATAGTTTTAGCAATATAATAAAACAGTGCAAAGCACTATAGTTACACTACTTGTTCTGTCAAAACAATAAATGCCAGAAAATTTTCCAACTGATAACCCAATAAATTACTATAAAACCAACAACAAATAATAGAATTAACATCATTTTATTCACCATTTAAAGTATGAAGTTTGCTTCTAACATCATATCATAATTATTTCTTACGTAACTTCAATAAAGAAAATGCACTCTGTATATCACAAGACACAGCCATTTTCCAAAATTCAACCATCATAGTTAGTTTGCGAAAATTCAGCCATCAAAGATAGTTTGCTATCATTTAATCTTAACAAATCACAAACAAATGCAATACAGACTTGATGTTTTAGACTCCGAACATATGGGGGTACACTAAGCATCTATAAAAAGTACTTGAAGTTTTGATTATAATTCAGATTACAAACACAAATTTCCCTTCGCCATTATAATGCACATAAGGGATGAGATAATGTGTATGATCATATACAAAGGATGATGATAAAATTTAGGTTTCCCCCTCCCAATATGGACTACTTTAGCAAACAGATTAGTGTAGTTTTTTTTTCTAATCTTTTCACCGGACAAATTAAGAGAACAAAAACATTGCAAAAACATTATCGACAACTTGATTAAAGACTAAATTTGTCAATATACGTAACTGGCCAACGCAAGTTGAGAAACATGGAAACTACATATAGGAAGAACCAGAAAATTGGAAAAAGCATATACACTGGTATATTGCAAATATGTACATCAACTTAAAACACTTACCCACCAACTTCTAGATTGTGATAACTGGAAATAGTAATTGATATCTGATTGTCTTGAAATTGTCCAACAGAATTAGTCCATGTGTTGTTTTTCTTACATCACATCTTGACCTGTGCACAAAGGAACAATTAACAAACCAATTAACTAAGTAAATCTAATTATCACAAATGAGGAAGTTTCCCAAATCCCAACATAAGAATTTTTTATGTATGTTTTTGTGTTTGCTTCTCAATATTTAGCACATTATTATAACAAGGACTAAAAAATTTATATACTGAGTTAATCACTTTAATAATTTTTTCACGTATTAAATAGAGGAGTTGTATTAGCTAATGAAAAGAAGCAGCATCATGGTATTATGGTTGGCCGCTAATCCACGTTATGGAAAAGGTACAAAATTGTCTATACCACTTCATTATTAAGATTAAAAAAAAGGCACTTCGTGTAAACATGAATAAAAATGTAAAGGCATGTACCAACACAAGCATTGAAATATTACGAGCATTTCATGATCAATTCTCAAGATATAAAGGCATGCAAGAATACAAACATGAAAAGAAATTGCTTCAGAATTAATATTAAAAAAATGTCAATGTGCGGATTGCCAAGTATAAAAAAAACAGCAGCTGAACATTGCAAATAATAAATGAGCTCAAGCCACAGAAAAATAAAACAAACGGCTATTAAAAAGTTACTCCACTGAAGCACGTTTAGACCCTAACTAATTTACAATTTATTAACTATCGACAGGACAATACATAGGTGACTAAGAAAGGCCACGGACAAGGAGTTGAACGACTTTGAAAATGAAAGCACAGACTAGAAAAAAAAGAAGCACGAACTTAAATAGAACTCAATGAAATCAACACGACCAGGAATTGAAGCAAGGAGCAAACCTAAAACGAATCGGTGACAAAAATTATCCATAAACAGCGATGACCGGGAGATGCCATCTACTCTATAAAAAAAAATCCATTCATTTTTGTATTATCACTTCCAGCCAATGTTTTCTCAACTTCCATGTAAAATTTCCTAACCTAAACCATCTATTCTATAATCAACCCCAAATAACCAGATGAACTAATTTTACTCACCTCCTGTTTTTACAGCCAATCAAGTCCATAACTGAAAATAGATATATATACAATGTCAGTTAATTGATTCACGTAGATGAACTAGTTCTTTACCGATGATGGACAGGGAAGAAGATCTAAATCAAGCGATCTGAAAATAACCGAAATGGTGTGGGTTGAGGAGAACCAGATTCACGCGATCTGAGAGATTCTTGTTTGTCAGAGCGACCCGAAAATCATAACAGGTTGAGAAGTATGGAATCAATAGCCATAGAATGAAGAAATTGATTAGAGGAGAAAGATGTATAAATTATGTGAGAAGATAACTGTGGAATTGATGGTGCTAGGGCATGATTGTGGAAATTATAGTACGCAGGAGCTAATTCCAAAGGGGGCGCCTTTTTTTTCAGAGAAGGGTACCACGTACGAAAGTAATGGTGACTGGGTTGTGAAAAAGCTAGTGATTGAATGGTTTAAACCTATGCTAGAATTACCACGGCCGAAAACCATGCTAATTCATTTTGCCACGGCCAAAGGTCGTTCAAAAATTGCTACGGCTATAGACCATTGTAATTCTTCCGCATCTGGGTGTGGCAAAACTGGCAATATTGTGTTGTGTGAGAGGAGAGAGACTAAACGGTAAAACATAAAAGACTGCATTGTTATTGCTTTATTGATTGATTATTACAAAAGATACTTAAGATTACAGTACCGAACCCTATATTTAAAGGTTATTTATTCTCTAGCATATTCCTTATTCTCTATCATATTCCTTACTATTCAACATATTCTCTAACCAGCATATTATAATATTCTTTCAGCATTAAATGCTTATTCTTTATCATATTCCTTATTCTTCAGCATGCTTTCTAACAAAAATGTTCTAATATTCTTCAACATCCTCCCTCAAACTCACGATGTGAAAAATCGTAAGTTTGTCAAATAGAAGCTGCAAATTGAAGAGTAGCAAGATCGGGCAAGCATTTCAATATTGTTAGAGAGTAACACCAAACACCAAGCATCAAACATTCGACCACAACTCCAAACAACTCAATAATTCCAATATGAAACTCTAAAACAACAAACTATCTTCAGTCTGATCGGTAAGCAAAAGATCTTAGTGACAAAATGACAAAATTGGTTTCGGATGTGTTTGTATGTTTGCATCCCCCAAACATACAAAGAAAACAAAATAAACCAAAATGGGATGAGTTTGCATGTGTTTGCATCCCCCAAACATATCAAACGAAAACAAAACCAAAACCAAATCAATAGGGATGAATCGACATATGTTTGTATCCTCCAAACATACCTTATAGTACCACCTACCACCTTCAATCAACGTCAATTGCCCTCCTAATAAACAGGGTTATCGATACATACATCAAACGAACAATAAACAACTTCAAACTAATGTTACGTTCTAACAAGTCAACTAACCAATATACTTCATCACCTTCAACTGCAACTTCGAGCGTGTTGTGACCCACGCAACAAATTACCATCAAAATTGCATCATACCTATAGTACCTTCTGCCTGCCCTTTCTTTCATCTACACTACCCTCTTCACTCAACAACATCCTCTATACTCAGTCAGCCTTCATCACATACAAAGCATGTCACCACATTTATTATCAATCATCTGCAACCTAGCCAAAACCATTAAGCTACCTACTTCAAACCTGAACCCCTCTGCTCCGACAAGCTTCAAACATTTCTCAATCAATCAACAACACTTCATCAAAACAACATCCCCTTTCACTACCTTCACGAGTTAACAACAAAATGCTCTACATATAGTCTCCATTTCACAAGCCATACAACAAACTCACAACCACTTCACCACTACATAGAAACAAACCTAAGCCACAGCACAGACAAAATAACTTCATCTCTTGCAACACACTGTAGTACTGCTGTCACCAAATTTTCGAACCCAATCGCAACATTCACCAGAGAACAACCGCCATGAAGACCTTCACCTGTAAAAACTGCTTCTTCTTCCCTTTTATCCTCTTACTGCCTTTAGCTCCATCCCCTTGCTAAGTCTCACGAACCTTCACCATAACATCCTCACAAATACAACTTCAGTCAAATCTCCTACAACCCCCTACATTACTGGAAATCACCCTACAACACTTCACACCCAAAAGCACAACAACCCAGATGGGTAACAGCCCCGCAAATCACCATAACTCCAGTCTCCAGCCGCAGAAATCAAATTGCTTTAATCAAATTACCTTCACCTTCAATCATCGAACTCATGAGAAATCAAATGCTTCCATCATCGAAATCAGAGTCCCCATCAAACTTCAATCGCACAAACCCAATCCCCAAATCGAATCACAACTACCCTCAGCCGATTCACAGTCATCAAAATCTTTATTTTTATTTTTATGAGTTCCCTTTTTTTTAAAGTACTCTCTTTAATCTTCAATGGAGGATCTGGTAGTACAAATTGGAGCTATGGCGGAGCAGGTTTGGATTCGGCTGCGGAGGCGATTTAATTAGACAGCAACCAACAAACCCAGATTGGCAGATCCATACAAAAGTCGACATCAACCGTTCTTTCTGCTTTCCGTTCAACACCCAATTTTCTGATTCATCGTTATTTTCTAATTTCCCTTTTCTTTCGTTTGTTTTTATTTTAAGAAGAGAAATAAAAAATAAACTTCGAAAATGAACTATCAAGTCTAAACCAATAAAAACATTAATGCGCATACAATAGAATAATTTAATTAGCTCATGTTATAACTTCGAAAATGAACTAACCCGTTTTTGAATAATCTAACTTCTTCATAATCGCTATTAAAAATTAACTGGGTAGAAAATAAAGAGTCTGACAACGTAGTTGCGCCTATCAGCAAAAAAAAAAAAGCAACTAATAACAGTAAACAAAATATAAATTTGTCAAACTAATAAGTAAATAAATTATAAACTAAATTTCTTATGAACACCTCCCCATTCTTTTATCTTTGCATTCCTAATAATAAGAATGATGGGCTCGGTATAATTTTCAGAGAGAAAATCGAATGCTTCTTCTGCATATCTATCCCATAAAGTACATTTCAGATTTTTTGACTTGCATATACCAATTAATAATTAAAAGACATTTGTTACACATATATGTATAGTTGGAAAAGAAAATAATATTCAAATATATATATATATATTGCAATATACTCTTCATCCTTCAGTTCCATGACCAACTTCTTAGACTCTCTGTTCTCTTTCTGGCTGCTCTCAAGAGAATTGTAACCATCAACCTTGTCAGTAACGTCTGTGCAAAGTAAAAGCAATAACTATAATATTATTGAATTTTAGCATATTATCGAATCGTTCTATAATAAAATGTGTAAGATATGAGTTAAAAGACATACCTATTAAGAATTTATCATCCAATGTTTTTAAAAGAATGTCATCAAAAGACACAAATTGAACTCTGTGCATAGGAATGGACATATCATCTTCATATTTCACAACTAATGTCGAGAAAATAAAATTAATTTTGTAGAGATGTTGTGATACTTGATAGCTCTCATTATCTTGTCCAGCTCCAAAACTGTTAATAATTAGACACTTGCCTTCCACAAGTTTTGAAGAAAATGTCTTAATGAAGCTTTGTTTAATAGTAGCCTGAATCCGATTATCCTATGTTACAGTAGAATGCATATTTTTTTCATAAACCAATTGCATTGCAAAATAACTAAGAAATGAAAAAAATACAACTACATCACCTTTTCATCCAAGAACAACAATTCAATACTACCATCATCTGTAGGATTTTTAAAGCTTGGTGACTTCCATAACTGTATGATCCTTATTTTGATGGACATATTCTGATTGAAAGGTGTTATATCCTCTATAAACTTATGAGAAACACCCATTTTTGATTCTTCGTCTATATAAACTTTTCTTGTTTCTTCTTTTCTTCTGTGTAACCAAACTCACATCCACCCCCAAACCATTAACTGTTGATGGTAATGTTAATAGATAGACAAATATATAATAATATAATATACGAAGAACTGTCTAGAAGTTGGCAATGATATTTTTGTGTTTTTTACATCGTAACACGTGAGATTTGCACCTTTCGAGACATTATTATTACCTGAAAAAGTATACATTGTCTAATGTTAATAGATAGACAGATATATAATAATATAATATACGAAGAATTGTCTAGGAGTTGCAATTGGGAGGGAATTTCTACAAGTTCCTACTAGCAATGATATTTTTTGTGTTTTTACATCGTAACACGTGAGATTTGCACCTTACCGAGACATTATTATTACCTGAAAAAGAATACATTGTCCTCTTCTTATTATTATTACCTGAAAAAGTATATAATTCACTTGGTGATGACACGCGGCCTCAGTGGCAAAATCATTTTTTTTATATATGCGCATGTATGAAGAAAATGCATTTTGGTGGGAAAACAATTCACCTGGTGATGACATGTGACCTCAGTGGCCTTTGCTTTAGTATATTGTAAGATATAAATATATAATCAATTTTGTTTCCAGTAACTAATATATGTTATTTTTAAATTTAAATATAAATATAATAGCATATTCAAAAATAAATTTTAATTCATTGGCAAACATTAAAAAACTAAATTAATTTTCAATTGAAACGGAAAAGTTTCAAATAATTTATTGGTAAAGCCAAGTTTTGAATACTTTAAAGTTTTAATTTAAATATTTGTGACATAGTAAAAATGAATAAAATTATACTTATAAATATATAAACCATTGAATGTTAGGAAAATCTAAAAAAATAAATTGTAATAAATATTTAGTTCAATAATTTTATATTTTTTACGTATATATAATTATACACACGTGATATCTATACCATACTATAGAAGATGAGTTAAGTTTCTAGAGCTCTCATGGGATCAACCAAATTCTAAAATCGACCATCATCCAAGCGTATTAAATGCATAATTTACCCTTGGAAAGTTCTATTCAAAACACCGAAACTGCTGAGTTGCCCCCCCTCTTTAAAAAAAAGACAAAAATACCCTCACTCGCAGTGCTAGTGCTAGGTTCTTACACGTTCCACGCAGTGCAGTTGTGTGGTACACGAAGGAAGCTCGCATAGCGGTTGCGTGGTTACCTAGAAGCAATGGAAAAAAATAGACAGAAGAAGGGCAGTTTTGTCATCAAAATTCTTCATTCAAGTGGGGGGAAGGGGGGCAACTCAGCAGTTTAGGCGGTTCGAATAGAATTTGCTTTTGCCCATCGCATACCTCTACTTCCTCCGAAGTCTGCATCCCCTCGCACTGCTATTTTGATTTTAATTAGATAATCGCCTCTCTTCTTGCATCGTCCTTAGTTTCTCCTCTTTAGTCTTCAGTTATCATCGTCAAGTGTTTGGTTTCAGATCTCATCTCGGTGATCTCTGTTATATTTAACCTACTTAAAGGTGAGTGTGATTTCCTATGGACATTGTTACTGACACTCAAAATATTATTAAAAGAAGGCCAATTTTTATTTTTAAAAAATTTGTTAAGGGGAGTACCATTGAGGAAAGTAACCCCTTAACAAATAAATGTAATTTTACCTTATTACCCATTTAGGTTTAATTTCACTCTTATGTTCATTAATCTATTTTTTATTGGTTAATCAACACCATTAGCTATGGAGAAATTAAACCCTAACCAAGAAAACATGAAGGAAATAGGCAATATGGTATTGACATAAGAGAGTGAGCGTTATTGTGGGGTTTATCACCAATCATTAGTAATTGGATCGTTTGTCCTCACATAAGGAGTGAAAATCAGAGAGAAATCTAAAGACTATGGTTTTATGTCAAATTTTTGTGTTTAAGTAGACTTTCTTTCTTTACACACACACACACAAACACACATATTTGGGCATGCATGATTTTAACAGCGAATTCATTTTCATTGTTTATGCCAATTATGGAAACGGTTTCTGGATACACGATTTGCATCTACGTAGTTGCTAGATGTAAATGAAAGTTTTCTTATTCTACATCTGCTACTCAAATCATTCTTACAAAAATTCCGGCAAACCAGTGATAAAATCGGAGTTGCTGGCTACGGTTTAATTCTTAAACCACATGTTAAACCGGGAGTCATGACAATTTTCTTTATATCCGATCCCAGAGATATTATAACAACGTACGTATGTTCCCTTGTTAGACTAATTCAACCAAAACTGAATTCCAGCAATCCGAGATATTTTATAAATTCACAAAGAGGATAGTGATGTTTTCTTCATTCTTACCTTTTTTTCTTTGATTTTTCCCTGACGTAAATTTGCAGTTGAAACAATTTGTGGTTTTTGTGATTTAGTGGACTGATGATTTTACGGTGAGTAATTTTTAGAAGTAAGGGTAAAAGCATAAGAAGTAAAAAAATTACTCTTTTACATTGGCCCCCTTAACAATTTAAAAAAAGTGGAGTATCCTTAAAATTTGCCTCCCCATCCCTTAACAGAAAATGGAGTGTCAATAACAATGCCCTTTCATATCCTTTCAACCCATGTTTCGTTTAACCATTCTATGTTGCCCAGTGTTAGGTACCGTTTGATTTTCTAAATGGGCACTTAAAGTTGGCGTATGTGTCGGACGCATCTGACGCGTCAACCGAGGGACCCACATATTTTCCCCTTCGAGACGAATGGTTGGAAAGATAGCTTTCGCGTCAGACGCGTCGGATGCCACAAAATTTCTGGAACTGCCAATTCTGTTCCCTTCAGCTATATATTCACTCCATTTCTAACCATTTCCATCACCAAATCTCTTAACAAATCCGAAAATTCAAGCTTCAATCTCCGTCAACTCGTCAATTTTTTCAGGTTTCTGCTTTTATATTTGTATTTTTTAGCTTCTTAACTTATATATATATATATATATATATATATATGTTTTTCGTAATTTTGGGATTTTTTTTAGGATGGTAGGAAGTCAGTCTTCATGTACCTGTACCATTGTCGAATGGAATAACGACATGACCATGACCAATGCTTTCATCGATTGTGTATGGAACATCTCAATTTCCGTGCACGTGACATTGGAGGATGGTACCAGCAGATTGCACCGATGTTCAATGAGCGCACTGGATTAGACTACAATGTTGGTCAGATGAAGAACAAGTTGGATAACATGAAAAGAGACCGGGCTCCGTGGAATAGACTGCTACAGATTGGTACAGGGACGTGGGACGAGCGGATGGATACCGTTGCAGGATCAGACGAGCGGTGGGCGACGGTGCCAATGGCGGTGCGCAATTACAAGAATGGGTCCCCGGCGCGATTAAGAGAGTTGGACTCAATGTTTAGAGACTGCATTCGTACTAACAAATGTCAGTACTTAGTTCCGGCTGCTCCACCAGTTCATCTGCATGAGGCTCAGCTCTATGGCGATTTTATTTGTGGCGATACTGCGGAGATCTCGAGTTGTCAGGCTCGTAGGCAGGTCAAGTCCAGTGCTGGCCCTTCTCGTTTAGCTCCTTCGCCCATGGACCGAGATGAGCTTATATATTGCACTGTGTATGTTAGTATGCCATGACGATAATGAGCTATAGGAGTGGGAGGTGGCGTTGTTCTGTTAGAGAATGACAGAAAGGGCCACAACTCTATTTATTCTCTGCTTGACAAGCCCGCACAACTTATGTGTTGTGTTATGCATTATGTTATGAAGCTGAGGGCTGGACAGATGTGATTGTGTATGCATGTTTGAATTGTGTTGTACTTGTTTTTTTATTTTGTTGTAGTGATGTTTTCTTTTGTAATGGTGTCGTAATGTTGTATACTCCTCAATTTCAATTCCACAATCCTGTAATTTCATTTCTATAGTTTGTATTCTGCATTCTGCTATTCTGTTCGACAAACACAAACACAAACAATAACACGAACAACAAAATAATAAATACAAAAACAATAAATAATAACTTTGCCCCTTACATAAAAAAAGGCATTTCCCATTCTCAACAATTCCCCTTTAGATATCCATTTAAAATAACCCTTTTAAATACGCCTTCCCGTTCAAAATCGAACTCACCCTTGCTCTTCTGCCCGCATTGCTCTTTGTTACCAGTTAATCCAAATTGTTTTCCTAATCCCGTAATTAATGTATTCCCCAATTTCCTACCCAAAGCCATGCCCAATTTTCGATGAGAATAGAATTTGCTACCTAAGGTGAAGTGTGGATCTACTTTCATAACATTATCAAAGAAACACCAATCTGCTATTGGCATGAATGAGGTACCACTGCTTACTAGTCACTTCTTAATATAATCTTGGGCTGGCTAATTATTGATGAAGGTAATTTGGCTTAACCCAATATATGTTAGATATTTCTTATAGAATATTTGTTATAGTTATGTTATGGATGTGTGTGTGTGTGTGTGTATATATATATATTTAGAGAGAGAGAGAGAGTTATATAGCACCCCTTTTCCATGGCATCCCATTCGCACCTCTATATTAGCCACACATTTATGATTAAATAAGTCAGTTGGAGGAGATAGAATTAGTGAAAAGAGAGAGAACGGGATTGTGTGGTGGAAATCAGGGAGGCCAAAGGGGTGCTGCACTATTTAAGGTGCTCTTGATCATAGCTCATATATATATATATATATACATATACATATATATGAATTCATATATGAGATTAGCTACCACTATTCCTCTTCCTTCTGCTCTGGATATGATGATTCCATGATAGTTTTTGCCATTTAATTTGTACGAATGAGTGAAAGATTCTTATTTTCCGACTAGGAACTGTAAAGTTTGGAATTTGCAGTTGAGCTGGATATAGTACATTTGTTATTTCATATTTTTTATTTTCAGTTTAACATGTGGTAATATTATGATTGAGTGTTTGGTAGGTTTATATCCTTTTTCATGGTTGTCATAAAAAGGAAATATAAGAACTTGTTGAGTTTTTGCAACTTTCATTTAAGTTACGGTTTATGCATGCGCAGTTGGATTTTTGGTGATGCTGGTTTCAAGTAGTCACATATTTTTACCTATCTTTGTTTGAATTCAGATTTATACTTGCTTTCTTTCATACTGATTTGCTGGACTTAGGTGATTAAACTATTGATCCCATTTTGATATTCATGCATGGTGATAATAGTATGTTAAATTAGTGGTTATAGTTTTCGATTTTGATTTAGACGATATAACATGCATGCACTTATTATTTGTATGATATTTTGAATTGCTATTTTTTATTTTCACAGGTACACTTATGGGCCAAATATTAGTTCTGCTTACGTGCACACTGTGAACACTATGTGTGTGTGTGTGTGTATATATATATATATCATACCTTCATTTAAAAGACAAGTTATGTAATCATGAACAACCCATGTCGTTTTCACGTTTAGAAAAATTATGTATCTAAAGAGCCAGAATATTTAAGATATATCCAAGTAGAGGAGCAATCACGCAAGGGTCTGATATACTAAAACCAGTTGCAGGTTTCCATACTTCTGCCAACTTCTGTCATACAGGTATCGACACCAATGTATGAGGAAAAAATAGGTTAGGCATCCCTAGAATTAGGTTCATTAACTGGGTAAATTGTTACCATCAGGGACGTAGCAATTCATATATACCTTTTGATCTACGTGTGCACGATTTCATTTAGAAAAAAAGTTGAAGGTGATAACGAATTTTCATTATTTCAGTACTCAATAAAAGTGAAATAACACAATTTACCTAGGTAAAACAAATGTTTTTGTTGTAAACCACGTCACTGCTAACTCAAAGCACTAGCTAGGCAAGAACCGTGACTAAAAAAGTTCGGTGAAAATGTAAAACATTGCAAATGCGTTACATATTTTTTTGATGCACCATTGTAAGGGTTATGACTACGAAGCTATATATAATAGAAAACTAATTTCATTTATCAATAAAGCAGTTCAAGAGGGGAAAAATATGTTTACTGTTTTCATATTGGATATGCACATTATTTGATCTTCAGAAGAAGAATCTACGGGCTCTAACAGATTATTATTTATCGTGGTTCTTCAATTGGGTGCAAGTGGTGCAGCTATTGATTATGTATTTTGTTTTATCATTTCTTGTTAATTTGTTGCTGTTTGACTAAAATTTAGTGTTTTGATGAGAGTATTGATAGAAGGACAGAGGAACAGATTCAAGGGAGGGAAGACATGCCCGAACAGGTAAGAAAATTAGGAGACGAGAAAAGAATGCAATAACTTTCTATATCATTACCCTTGATTCATTACATATATATATGCGCTTTTTCTAAACAGTTTTCTTACGTGGATATAACTACTAGCTATATAATGATAATACTTTTGTAACAAATTGATACCCCCTTGTAACAGAAAGAGACCATTTCTGAAGAAAAAAAGCAAATTGCTAAGCAGCACGTCTTCTTGTTCCCCACTTGTAACTGTATTGCATCCTATCAATTTTCTTTAATCCAACAATCTTCTAGGCAATTGTATTGTTCGTTTTGGACGTGTACTAATCTCCTGGTTGTCTGCTTGCATTGTTGTAGCGGGAATGTTGTGCGTATCAACACCCACTCCTTTAAGATCGGCCTTGTCCTCAAGGTCATTTTGTTCATACTGACGGGCAGTGGCTGTTGCGTAGCTGTGGATGGACTTGGGCAAAGTTCTAACAGAGAAACGTGGAAAACTGGATGGATGCGTGAATCTGATGGTAGAAGTAACTTGTATGCAAATGCCCCTATTTTCTCGGCGATTTGGTAAGTCCCAAAGTATTTTTTTATAATTTATGGTGTGTGTTGCGCACCGAAACTCGAAGGTATGGCTGTAGTTTGATGTAAATCCATGACGTGACATCGAATTGTTTGTATTGCCTGTGTTGGTCCGCTTGACATTTCATCCTTGCTTGTGCTTTAAGCAGATCCCCTTTAATGATTTGGAGTAGCTGGTCGCGTGATTGTGTCCAGTCATTTAATTCGGTAACCGAAGATGGAGAGTAAAAATAGTTGGAAAGAATTGGAGGGGGTCGACCATAAACTACTTGAAACGGTGACAAGTTCAATGACGTGTGTTTTGTGGTGTTGTACCACCATTCATCCCAAGGTAAACACTTGACCCGTTTTGTTGGCACATCCGCAACTACTGCTCTCAAGTATGTCTCCAAACATCGGTTGACTACTTCAGACTGTAACTACCCGCATTTTTACTCACTTCAAATCGACAAAAACCCGAACCCACATCGATTCAATGCAAGCAAAAATACGTTTCCTTAGTGTTCCTTAGAGCAAAACACAACGAAGTACAAAACTCGCAGCGGAACAAATATAATATAATATGAAAATATCATTGCGGCGGAAAAAAATTTGAAACAAAAACACTTTAAAATAAAGTCTGATTTTGTATACCTTTGTCGGCTTAACCTAATATACCGATAATAGAGTACATTCGACCTTCATATGAAGCACCAATTCTCTGCGGAACTCCATGTCTTCAAGCTTTCTTCGTGGAAATACTCGCTCGGATCTGACCCGAGCGATAAACACTCGGGTTAGGCTTGGCTTATATCAGTTATAAAATAATGTAATCAAACCTAACCATAACGACCATAACCAAACACAGTAACCATTCATCCATATTAATTATAAACCAAGTTGAAAACATGACTTTTAGAAAATGAGCGATTATAAGCCCCATGTCCCATCACACAATGCAAACGCAAGTCGGAGGAATGCATTTTTCCTTATAATCGAAAAATATGCTTGATATAATTTATACAAAACATTTCATATTATAATAATGTCTAGGGTATGGAAAAACCCTTCCGAAAAATAACTTATAAATCTTAGCTCGCATAGTGTCCCATACCACTATGTTGGCTACTAGGTATACAATTGAAAATCATAAAAGGGTTCGTATTGGAGTTTGGATTCAATCATGATGGTTACTGATTCGAAAGATCTCGGGCATTCAGCGGATACCATGTTTGTACACAACACCGCACCCATTTCTCAGGTTGGTGGAATTTAACCCCTACAACCTATCAGAAGGAAGGCCACCTCACTTATTGGGTCGACCATATCCATGTGAAACATAAAGTCTTGCTGATCTGACCATCAGCATAGCATCATACCTGGGTGTGAGGCTATCACGAGGTCACGTCATACACAAAGCTACACATTTAAGCCATGCTTTGATCATCACCACACAACCCTGCTTTTCAACAAAAGCCCTGGTCAAATCTTAACACTTAGCATGCCCCATGGTCATTCCATGTCGGACATGCAATCCATCCACAAGTCCGTTCTGAGAATTGGAACGAAACCGAAGGCACTTGATTCCACGTCCCCTCTTAGGAGTGCAAGCCCTTGTAATCTAATACGCTTCAAGTACGACCAGATAATGCCGTTACTTTAACCTCTTGAGGAGCGACCCCGAGGCATCAACAAGCTATCCATCCGATGTGAAGAATACCGGTCTTCAACCATTATCATTGAAAACTTTTAATCCTTTTACGTCGTATAATTATGTGGAATGAGTAAAAACCCGACCTCTCCAAATAATTAGCGCATCTTTTAAAACCAATTGGTTTATAGGATTTCATGAACCTCATTCTATTCTTTTATTCAATCCATTCATTAAAACTATATTAAGTTTTAAGACATCAAATCTCTTCATTTCTATCTCATGGAGCAAAAATGATAATACTCCATTTTTAATCATCTTATGTTTTGGTAATTTTAATTACCTTTCAAATCCTATTCCTTCAAATCTTGTTGAAAGATTCCAAATCAAATATTCTGATTACTTAACTTCAAATTCCAAGTTAAATCTTTTCAATAATCCTTATCGATTATTCACCATTAGCCTCATGTAAAAACATGTACGTTCCTTTCTCAAAAATATTTATAAATAAATATTTCATTTGCTTAACTTGGAAAATTATCTTACCATGGGCCAAAGAAAATTGTAGTTGTAGACATCATTCACAACAAACCCAAAATCATATTTCCTTTTATATTGGAATCTCTACAGAAATCATATTCGTTTATTATCGATATAAACTTTTATATCCAACAAACACAATAAGCAGGATAACGGCATAGACTTTTAAATCCCTCGCATAGTCTAAGTCATCATCGATGGAGACTTATCTTAGTCAATGACCAATTTGATTTCTATTCAATTTCCATTTAATTAAACAGATTGGAAACTTGGATTCTAATTTATCCTTATTAATAATATTATTTATTAATAAATAAACTCCTTTATGTTTAAATGAAGATCTTATTAAATGTTTAAACCGGAATATATTGATGTCGACAGGTGAACTATTCATGAATTGCAGATACACAATATTTTCTTCTAGGTTTCCCAGAAAACATCCATATCAGTAGGAAGCCGCTTCCCTATGAATTGGATAGATCAACTGAAGAAACCTTTATGTTTAAATAAAGGTCTTATTAAAAGTCAAAAACGGATTTCTTGAAGGGTTCACTTTAGTTGCTAAATAGCTCATTTTAACACGATTCATTTTTATCTTACCAAATATTAATATATTTGGTCCAAAACACTTTTAAATCATCTAATATGATTTATCATGATTTTTTTCCATATTTTTAAATAATTTATAAACGTCTTTTTACAAAAATCCGGATACTTGAACTGCCGAAATTGAATTTTCGGTCAAACTGATTTAGACTTTTAGAAATATCTGACCGTTGAAAAATGTTTCTTTTTCTTTTGTTGGAAAGCTATTCAAATTTTCGAACGTTAGATCTCTCGGAATTTCAATTTCAAATCTCGGGTCGAAATTCATGAACAGTCGCTACGCGACGAGTCCCATTCGAACCCAAAAGTGACTTTTTATTAAAACTGAGTCGAAATACTTTAAAATACGTTCAATAATTATTAAAACCATATTAAATAAATTTTTGAATTCAATTTCCACATTTTTGACCTTTAGATCAATTGTTTCATATTTTAAATATTAAATTAATATTTAAACCACTGAAATAATATTATTCTTCAAAAATGATTATTAAAGTCTCAAAATTGGCTGTCGCCCATTATAAAAATAAGAAAGAACATTGAAACCATAATTTTGCAAAACCGAGTCCGTTTTTTAGGCAAACGCAACTTCAATTTACTATTCATTGTAAAATCGATTTACCATTCATTTCAATATTCGATAAGCCATAACATGTTCTTAACTTCTTCAAAACTAGTTCGTTCTTTAGTTAAAGTTCATTGTAATGAACTCAATTTCATTTCCGAACGGTATTGGAACTTAAATTCAAACTTTTATTTTCCTCCATTATTTTATTATTAAAATAATCATTTAAAATCCAATTTTTAGAATGAGACTCATTCAACTCCTGTATAACCCGAGAATTTGGGTATATACAAACATCCAACAAACATAAACAAGATGTCATGTGTCTAACCGAGTTGCAACCAAACTCGTTATTCATTTAACCATATATGTCGGTGTCAATTTGGTTTCTATATTTCCAGAAAATTTTGCCATAACCTCCCCTATACGGGAGCATCGATACAACCACACTATTGCCTTAAAAGGTCGTCCAAATCACATATCAAACCAAATGGTGTTCATAACTGAAACGACCCGTTACTTCCCCGTAAAGGAAAGTGGCGGATAGTTCGAGAACAAGCCACAACAGAACGCATACACAAGAACATTTCACTGTATATTACAACAATGCATCAGATTACAAGAATATACAGAGTATAAATGAATATTACACAGAAATATCAGAGATTTAAATTACATTTAAATACATAGCAGCGGAAAATAATACAATACACAACTAGAAGGAGATATACGAATACAAAGCTTTCCGGATATCGTTCCAGCTGTAAACCAGGATCCTGTGAATATAAATCTGCAAAACCAAAACTACTAGCTGCCCGTGTCGAAAATAAGGGCACCCAGAGTTTAGGTTAAAACAATAAACTCCAGGTCAGTCATGGGACTGGTGTGAGAACTAAAACAGTTAATCTTTATTTTTAAAGTTCGGTAAATCAAGGGACCACGCCGTATAACACGGAACGGGTTTCCTCCCAAGAATACCAGTGCATAAAACAAACAGCGCAATGCTAAATAAAGAAAAATGAAGCTGTTATAAGACCCAGGTCCCATCACACAATGCAACGCAGCCGAGGATAGGGTTTTCCCTTATAACAACCAAAGAATGCTTGATACGTTTAAAAACAGATCGTTTGATACTATTATCAGTGCATAGTGTATAAAACCACTTCAAATCATAAGTATCAATCATAGGCGGCATGGGTACCATATATCATGTCGCCATACTAGTTTTACAATTAAAACCGCAAATGTCACGTATTTGGAAATTGGATTTCCGTTTATGAACCGAGGCTAGGGATCGTCCTCACCGAATTCGTGACTCTCTAGCCCGAGCCACAGGCAAGCGCGCAGGCAAGCCTTTAGATCCTCAGGGCCAGTCCACCGATGTGGATTATTATGCCTGAACACTACGTCTCCCCACCCTATGGGGTGTAAGTCTGGTCCGTCAGCCGACCAGAATGCATCGGCCGAAACCGATATAACCGAGGCGCCTCGCAACAGGAACAACCACATAAGTCAAACTCGTCAGGGCGTGTAAAACCACTGACGCCACTTCTAGCTAGAAAGAAACGCATGCCCTCCCTGACGTCCTCTCCCGTTTTTGGTTCATAACGGGTGTGAAGCTCGCGAATCAACGTTACACAAAGCTACGCCACAAAGGCCTGGCTTTGATCATCACCACAAGACTTTGCTTTTCAACAGAAGCCTCGATCAATTGCCACTTAGGCATGCCACACAGGCAATTCACTCCATGCGTTTGATATCCATCAATATATAACCCCTGAGCTCGTGCGTCTCAGAGAAGGGCGTTAAGCAAGAGAATAAATTCTCCGCCGCCAAACAGATATATATTTAATAGAAATCAATCACACAGACTAAAATCCAATGTCAGACACACAGTCCATTTACAAGTCCGTTCTGGGTCTGAACGAAACCGGAGGCACCTAGTACCCCGCATATCCATCGATCTCCAAGTACGTCTGGACGATCACTAACTGTTTCCATCTTCTTGGGTGTACAACCCAATCAAGATCATCAGTAATCACCCAAACGACGTGAAGACTTCTGGTCTTCGACCACCGTCTTCATCTTCGACACCACGTCGAATCAGTTATTCAGAATGGGATAAACCCGGTCTTTCTGAATAACTCGCGTATATATTATAAAAGTGTTACACAAACACAACATACGCCTCATTCCAATTCAGAATATTCTTTTATTCAAATATTCCTATACTTTGGGAAAAAGTTCCCATTAATTTTATCCAAGATGAATTCTTTAAATTTATTCTTTAATTTCCTTTGAATATCAATTCAAACTAGTCGGGATTAGCGAACCACACCGAAGTAATCATTTATTTTATTTCCCAATCCCAACCTATTCAGCCCATGAAGTAAAACTGGTGATACTTCATATCTAACACCACAGTGTTATCGGTAAATTCAATTACCATTTCACGTTCAAATCTAATTAAAGATTTAACTATCGCCTGGAGCAAAACTGGTGATACTCCATTCTCGACCATTTCAATCTAATTAAAGATTCATTAAAACTCCACTTAGTTTTAATCTTCGACTGGGTTAAAGAATCAGTGTCATTTAAAACACGGTTCACGATAAACCCAAAATCACATTCCATTAATTATCGGGTTAAAGAACGAGTGTTATTTAAAACACTGTTCACGATAAACCCAAAAATCAATACCAATTCAATTCCAATTAAATATCATTTAATTGGTACACTTCATTAAATCTAAAATAAAAAGATTTAATCTTTTCTCAACTGGGTTCAAGAACAGTGTTAGTGAAGACACCATTCACGACAAACCCAAATCACATTTGATATTCAATACAAGACTCTGAATAGAAAATATATCGGCTTATATTCAATATCAAATTCTACGACTAACAAAGGTCGTATTGGAAATAACGATATAAATATATATCTTTCAAATTTCCATAACAACATCTGTATAATCACGAATTCCAACATCGAAATATTCCGAAGACAATTTCGATTCAAATCCACTCCAATGCAATCATTGGAAATTTTGGTTATTTTTAAAACCCCTCTTCAAATTCAATTTATTTATTTAAAAATAAATAGAATTATATTTCTAGTTCAAAACTAGTTCATTTCGATAAAAATCTATTTTTATCTTTACAAACATGAAGTTTTTCATCCCAAATCTTCACAAATCATTTCTTATGATTTTACACAAATTATTACTATTTTTAATAATTTTATCAAGGCCCGTACAGTCGATTTCCATCAACGGTCATCGAACGGCACTTACAGCGACCTTTTTCCAATTTGATTTGGACATAATTCCAAATCCAACCGTTAGATTTCAAATTTCTAACATTCGCTAGAAAGCTCTTTTCGATACGAACCCAACGGTTCCGGTTTTAGGAGAATCCGACGGTCGGATCTCCCGTAATGTCCGTTTGAAATAAATGGTCGAAATTCACGAACTACCGCGGCGCGGCGCGTTCTATTCAGGCCATTATATTATATATATAATATATATAATATACACTTCGTCGATTTCTATTTAAAACGAATTATATAATTAGTTTTAAATTCGTTTCAAAAGCAATTTCAACTTCCTTTTCAATTCAAATCAAAATTGAATTCTTCTTTATAAATTCGTTTTAAAATTCATTTCTATTCAATTCAAATTTCAATTCAATTTGAATTCATTTCAATTCACTTTCAATTCAATTCGAATTCGTTTTCAATTCAATTCATTTCGAAATCGTTTTCAATTCAATTCATTTCGAAATCGTTTTCAATTCAATTCATTTCGAAATCGTTTTCAATTCAATTCATTTCGAAATCGTTTTCAATTCAATTCATTTCGAAATCGTTTTCAATTCAATTCATTTCGAAATCGTTTTCAATTCAATTCATTTCGAAATCGTTTTCAATTCAATTCATTTCGAAATCGTTTTCAATTCAATTCATTTCGAAATCGTTTTCAATTCAATTCATTTCGAAATCGTTTTCAATTCAATTCATTTCGAAATCGTTTTCAATTCAATTCATTTCGAAATCGTTTAAAATCGATATAAATATCGTTCACGTCAAAATGGCGTCAATCTAATCAACATGGCTTCATAAATTTCTATTTTCAAATATTATATTTCAAATATTTCTTTTTCAAAATATTTCGTTCAACACATGACCAATCTCAATGGATGAGTACTGTCAACACATGAACCTTTATTTTATAATATTCCTATTTTTTTCAAATTGGAATGAGGCCCAATCAATTACCATATAAAGTTAATTATATGGATTTTCATACAACACATGTATAATAGCATTGAAAAATAATCAACCATCAACCAAAGTGCACTACACTGTATAAGCATCAAATATAGATATCTAACGCTTATAACAGCCTGTCAATCAATCGATCGACATATTTAATCAATCAGGATGAGTGAACTTCAAATTTCATCCCAACACCCGTGTGGGGTTTCAAACAATCAAACACAGATTTTATTTGTGCAGTTGGGCGATGTGTGAAATTTATCGTCCCAATCAATGTCTTTCAAATAGGTGTACACAAACAAACCGTCCGGTTTGTAAATGAATATTTTATTTTATTCACTTTCACTATATTCATATTCACGTTAAAAATTATATTTTTAACGATAAAACATTTTATTCCAACATATGAATTTCTATTATTCATTTACACAATAAAATGATATTTTTATTTTCTAACATATTTTAGAAAATTTCGGCGGCATAACGGCACGATACTAGAAACGGGACGAGGCCTAGCCTTATCCCCGGTCTAGTGAAGGCCCACGCCATTCACACATCAATCAAAATCACCAAACACCCAAATTCAAATCAAATCATATAACTAAGCTATGCAACCAAACAAACAAGTCCATGGTCTGTGGACGATTGTGTCGGGTGCTACTAAGCACCGTCTGCATCCTAGTATATATATATAAATAGAAATGAAATTGAAAGGTGAGAAATTCTCACTTATTGCTAATCCAGACGCCATGACTCTTCTTATGTAGGGCATCTTCGCCGTGCTTTCTCTTGGTCCCATCGCACTCTGTTTCACACGGTTTAAGTAAAAATCACATTTTTATCATCCCTATACTTATAAAGATCAAATCTTTTCCCTACAACATATATAAAAATCGTATTTTTATATTCTCTGTCTTATAAAAACTATATTTTTATTACTTTACCTTAATAAAAATCATATTTTTACTCTTTTTATATTATAAAAATTATATTTTTAACTTCTTAAAAATCGCTTCTTTTTGTTTTCAAAAATCACTACTGTTCGTTTTCAAAGATCACTTCTTTTTCATCGCTAATTATATATATAAAAAATCTGTTTCTATATAAAGGTCGAATCTTTTTCGCTATACAAATCAATTCCTTTGCTCTCTAAAAATCCACTCTTTTTATTTCAAAAAAATTTCATCTAGAAGTCTCAATTTTAATCAACAAAATTAATAAATAAAATGGAATTAAAAATACTTACAAATGAATTGGCGGTGGAGGAGGCAGTTCAGAGGGTCGAGGAAGGCGCAGTGGGGTTGCGGTGGGGGAGGGTGGGGTCACGGCTGCGACTAGGGTTTGCTGGTGGCTTTTGTGGAGGGTTTGGGTGTCCACTCAAATCAGAAAAGGGAGAAGAGGGAAGGACGTCGATCTCAGTCGGGGGAAGGAGGCTCGGCCTGGCGATCAGAGGGTGGCGGTGCTGATCTGCAGGTGGTGGCGGGCCTTGGCGTCTGCTGGAGGCGACGAGCTCGCCTGAGGAAGGGTGCGAAGCACCGGGGTTCGCGAGGTGGAGGCGTTGAAGGGGAGGGGTTCTTCTCGGGCGGCGTCAGGTGGGTGGCGAAGGCGCTAGGGGGGGGCGATGGCGATCTGGCGCGCAGCGTTTTTTTTTTCTTTTATTTTGTTTTTTTTCTGAATCAGTTGAAGAATAAACGGGGGGGGGGGGTATATGTAAAGTTTATTTTAATTTATTTAATTAATTTATATTTCAAAAAGTTGACTTTTACATACGACCTCGAAACGAGGCCCACCGCCTGTCGTCCATAGCGTTTCACCCCCATTCTGAACACAATGGGATATGTATCGCAAGTTGATTCGATCGTTTGAATTAGTTTCCGTTGAATTTACATTTAAATCACTATATTGAATTTTAAACGTACATTTCAAATTACCGGGGTCACATACGAACTTTAAAAATTCTCGAAAAATATTTTCTAGGTTCGTATTGACGATACGGTCCTAACAAAACTAGTTTCGTCGAATTCTGAGACCGTTAGAAAAATGGCCAATTTCCAGTCGATTAAAATCAACTGAAACTGGTCAAACTCGTTTTCCTTTGCCACGCTCACATATTGATTCGAAAAATTATGAAATTTGGAATCTAGCAATAACTTTACATCACGGATCCAACAAAAGTGGTTTCGTCGAAATCCGAGGTCGTTTGCAAAATGTCCATTTTTAAGGGCCTGAATTCCATAGCGACTATTCAGAATTTTCAACTGGACATATCTTTTGATTCCCGCTATGAAATTTCGATTTCCCGCATTCGTTGGAAAGATATTATCAGTTAGATCCTATCATTTTTGGTTTCACTAAAATCCGGATTGTTTTGCACCCGGTACATTCAATTGAAGTTTGAAATCGAATTATCGAACTACCGCGCCATTTTCAATTCTATTTATAATTATATATAAATATTTATATTCTAATGACGACGCGTATAATATATACGTTCGAATTATATTCAAAATAAATTTCTCGTCGATATTATTTAAAATAATTCATTTTAAATAAACAAAATTCGCTAAAATTGCCAAAATAAAAATTTTAAACTGGCCCAGAATTTCCGGGTTATTACAATCTCCCCCACTTAAAACTTTTCGTCCCCGAAAAGGAACAAAGTCGAAAGTGGTTTGATTAATCAACTTTACGTTCGATCTGGCTTCCATTCTCCAACTCTTTAGTTTCTGAGAATTTTCAAAATTTCAAAAATTTGGCTAACACCCTAAATTTTTGAAAAATTTCGCCATAACCTCCCCTGCACCGGGAGCATCGGGGAATTTCAAATAGCTTCCCCGGTCCTTCAGATCTCAAAAAGAAAAAGAAAAAGCCAAGCGGCTAGCCAATAGGCTCATAAAATCATCATCACCCAAACAAAACAGTAAATTATGTAGTAAACATGTACCTATTTGTCGGGCAAACAAATTTTATTCTTCGGCTCTAGCCTCCTTGCTATGACCTGTTCAATGTAAGTACAAGTATATGCAAGCAAACGCAACCAATTTTCAATATAATTCAATATTCGGTTCAATTAGGCTAAATGGCTAAAAATTAGCAAACAAATAAACAAACAACACAAACATCAATCAATTAGTGAATTAGAGTTTCAAATTCATAATTTTGATACATATACAGAAAATCATGTTTTTGATGCCAATTCACAACAATAAGCCCTATCTAATTTTGGTTCTCACACCAGTCAATAGGAAATATATAGAAAGCCCACTTTCGTCACTCGAACATAAATTCTAATGATGGAGCTCCATCATCAAAATCATCTCCGGGCGATTAGAGTGTAATTCTATATCTATCCAGTATATTAAAATTTTGAATACACGCGGATCAGACGTATACGCAAAATCTATATATACTGGATTGTCCACATCAATATAAATAAATAACCAAATACGAATAATTGATTTATATTTCCAAAACAAAAATTTGTTTTCATTTTTTTTTTAAAAATATACTCTTCACACTCGTTCTAGGATACTACTGATCCCATCTCTAACGAGTCATTCTAATTGGATATTACTAATCCAATATCTGATGAATTCTTTCGTATGGTTCTAATGTGCCTTGTTCTCTGCTTTGTAAACCAAAGCTCTGATACCAAATGAAACGACCCGTTACTTCCCCGTAAAGGAAAGTGGCGGATAGTTCGAGAACAAGCCACAACAGAACGCATACACAAGAACATTTCACTGTATATTACAACAATGCATCAGATTACAAGAATATACAGAGTATAAATGAATATTACACAGAAATATCAGAGATTTAAATTACATTTAAATACATAGCAGCGGAAAATAATACAATACACAACTAGAAGGAGATATACGAATACAAAGCTTTCCGGATATCGTTCCAGCTGTAAACCAGGTTCATGTGAATATAAATCTGCAAAACCAAAACTACTAGCTGCCCGTGTCGAAAATAAGGGCACCCAGAGTTTAGGTTAAAACAATAAACTCCAGGTCAGTCATGGGACTGGTGTGAGAACTAAAACAGTTAATCTTTATTTTTAAAGTTCGGTAAATCAAGGGACCACGCCGTATAACACGGAACGGGTTTCCTCCCAAGAATACCAGTGCATAAAACAAACAGCGCAATGCTAAATAAAGAAAAATGAAGCTGTTATAAGACCCAGGTCCCATCACACAATGCAACGCAGCCGAGGATAGGGTTTTCCCTTATAACAGCCAAAGAATGCTTGATACGTTTAAAAACAGATCGTTTGATACTATTATCAGTGCATAGTGTATAAAACCACTTCAAATCATAAGTATCAATCATAGGCGGCATGGGTACCATATATCATGTCGCCATACTAGTTTTACAATTAAAACCGCAAATGTCACGTATTTGGAAATTGGATTTCCGTCTATGAACCGAGGCTAGGGATCGTCCTCACCGAATTCGTGACTCTCTAGCCCGAGCCACAGGCAAGCGCGCAGGCAAGCCTTTAGATCCTCAGGGCCGGTCCACCGATGTGGATTATTATGCCTGAACACTACGTCTCCCCACCCTATGGGGTGTAAGTCTGGTCCGTCAGCCGACCAGAATGCATCGGCCGAAACCGATATAACCAAGGCGCCTCGCAACAGCAACAACCACATAAGTCAAACTCGTCAGGGCGTGTAAAACCACTGACGCCACTTCTAGCTAGAAAGAAACGCATGCCCTCCCTGACGTCCTCTCCCGTTTTTGGTTCATACCGGGTGTGAAGCTCGCGAATCAACGTTACACAAAGCTACGCCACAAAGGCCTGGCTTTGATCATCACCACAAGACTTTGCTTTTCAACAGAAGCCTCGATCAATTGCCACTTAGGCATGCCACACAGGCAATTCACTCCATGCGTTTGATATCCATCAATATATAACCCCTGAGCTCGTGCGTCTCAGAGAAGGGCGTTAAGCAAGAGAATAAATTCTCCGCCGCCAAACAGATATATATTTAATAGAAATCAATCACACAGACTAAAATCCAATGTCAGACACACAGTCCATTTACAAGTCCGTTCTGGGTCTGAACGAAACCGGAGGCACCTAGTACCCCGCATATCCATCGATCTCCAAGTACGTCTGGACGATCACTAACTGTTTCCATCTTCTTGGGTGTACAGCCCAATCAAGATCATCAGTAATCACCCAAACGACGTGAAGACTTCTGGTCTTCGACCACCGTCTTCATCTTCGACACCACGTCGAATCAGTTATTCAGAATGGGATAAACCCGGTCTTTCTGAATAACTCGCGTATATATTATAAAAGTGTTACACAAACACAACATACGCCTCATTCCAATTCAGAATATTCTTTTATTCAAATATTCCTATACTTTGGGAAAAAGTTCCCATTAATTTTATCCAAGATAAATTCTTTAAATTTATTCTTTAATCTCCTTTGAATATCAATTCAAACTAGTCGGGATTAGCGAACCACACCGAAGTAATCATTTATTTTATTTCCCAATCCCAACCTATTCAGCCCATGAAGTAAAACTGGTGATACTTCATATCTAACACCACAGTGTTATCGGTAAATTCAATTACCATTTCACGTTCAAATCTAATTAAAGATTTAACTATCGCCTGGAGCAAAACTGGTGATACTCCATTCTCGACCATTTCAATCTAATTAAAGATTCATTAAAACTCCACTTAGTTTTAATCTTCGACTGGGTTAAAGAATCAGTGTCATTTAAAACACGGTTCACGATAAACCCAAAATCACATTCCATTAATTATCGGGTTAAAGAACGAGTGTTATTTAAAACACTGTTCACGATAAACCCAAAAATCAATACCAATTCAATTCCAATTAAATATCATTTAATTGGTACACTTCATTAAATCTAAAATAAAAAGATTTAATCTTTTCTCAACTGGGTTCAAGAACAGTGTTAGTGAAGACACCATTCACGACAAACCCAAATCACATTTGATATTCAATACAAGACTCTGAATAGAAAATATATCGGCTTATATTCAATATCAAATTCTACGACTAACAAAGGTCGTATTGGAAATAACGATATAAATATATATCTTTCAAATTTCCATAACAACATCTGTATAATCACGAATTCCAACATCGAAATATTCCGAAGACAATTTCGATTCAAATCCACTCCAATGCAATCATTGGAAATTTTGGTTATTTTTAAAACCCCTCTTCAAATTCAATTTATTTATTTAAAAATAAATAGAATTATATTTCTAGTTCAAAACTAGTTCATTTCGATAAAAATCTATTTTTATCTTTACAAACATGAAGTTTTTCATCCCAAATCTTCACAAATCATTTCTTATGATTTTACACAAATTATTACTATTTTTAATAATTTTATCAAGGCCCGTACAGTCGATTTCCATCAACGGTCATCGAACGGCACTTACAGCGACCTTTTTCCAATTTGATTTGGACATAATTCCAAATCCAACCGTTAGATTTCAAATTTCTAACATTCGCTAGAAAGCTCTTTTCGATACGAACCCAACGGTTCCGGTTTTAGGAGAATCCGACGGTCGGATCTCCCGTAATGTCCGTTTGAAATAAATGGTCGAAATTCACGAACTACCGCGGCGCGGCGCGTTCTATTCAGGCCATTATATTATATATATAATATATATATTATACACTTCGTCGATTTCTATTTAAAACGAATTATATAATTAGTTTTAAATTCGTTTCAAAAGCAATTTCAACTTCCTTTTCAATTCAAATCAAAATTGAATTCTTCTTTATAAATTCGTTTTAAAATTCATTTCTATTCAATTCAAATTTCAATTCAATTTGAATTCATTTCAATTCACTTTCAATTCAATTCGAATTCGTTTTCAATTCAATTCATTTCGAAATCGTTTTCAATTCAATTCATTTCGAAATCGTTTTCAATTCAATTCATTTCGAAATCGTTTTCAATTCAATTCATTTCGAAATCGTTTTCAATTCAATTCATTTCGAAATCGTTTTCAATTCAATTCATTTCGAAATCGTTTTCAATTCAATTCATTTCGAAATCGTTTTCAATTCAATTCATTTCGAAATCGTTTTCAATTCAATTCATTTCGAAATCGTTTTCAATTCAATTCATTTCGAAATCGTTTTCAATTCAATTCATTTCGAAATCGTTTTCAATTCAATTCATTTCGAAATCGTTTTCAATTCAATTCATTTCGAAATCGTTTAAAATCGATATAAATATCGTTCACGTCAAAATGGCGTCAATCTAATCAACACGGCTTCATAAATTTCTATTTTCAAATATTATATTTCAAATATTTCTTTTTCAAAATATTTCGTTCAACACATGACCAATCTCAATGGATGAGTACTGTCAACACATGAACCTTTATTTTATAATATTCCTATTTTTTTCAAATTGGAATGAGGCCCAATCAATTACCATATAAAGTTAATTATATGGATTTTCATACAACACATGTATAATAGCATTGAAAAATAATCAACCATCAACCAAAGTGCACTACACTGTATAAGCATCAAATATAGATATCTAACGCTTATAACAGCCTGTCAATCAATCGATCGACATATTTAATCAATCAGGATGAGTGAACTTCAAATTTCATCCCAACACCCGTGTGGGGTTTCAAACAATCAAACACAGATTTTATTTGTGCAGTTGGGCGATGTGTGAAATTTATCGTCCCAATCAATGTCTTTCAAATAGGTGTACACAAACAAACCGTCCGGTTTGTAAATGAATATTTTATTTTATTCACTTTCACTATATTCATATTCACGTTAAAAATTATATTTTTAACGATAAAACATTTTATTCCAACATATGAATTTCTATTATTCATTTACACAATAAAATGATATTTTTATTTTCTAACATATTTTAGAAAATTTCGGCGGCATAACGGCACGATACTAGAAACGGGACGAGGCCAAGCCTTATCCCCGGTCTAGTGAAGGCCCACGCCATTCACACATCAATCAAAATCACCAAACAACCAAATTCAAATCAAATCATATAACTAAGCTATGCAACCAAACAAACAAGTCCATGGTCTGTGGACGATTGTGTCGGGTGCTACTAAGCACCGTCTGCATCCTAGTATATATATATAAATAGAAATGAAATTGAAAGGTGAGAAATTCTCACTTATTGCTAATCCAGACGCCATGACTCTTCTTATGTAGGGCATCTTCGCTGTGCTTTCTCTTGGTCCCATCGCACTCTGTTTCACACGGTTTAAGTAAAAATCACATTTTTATCATCCCTATACTTATAAAGATCGAATCTTTTCCCTACAACATATATAAAAATCGTATTTTTATATTCTCTGTCTTATAAAAACTATATTTTTATTACTTTACCTTAATAAAAATCATATTTTTACTCTTTTTATATTATAAAAATTATATTTTTAACTTCTTAAAAATCGCTTCTTTTTGTTTTCAAAAATCACTACTGTTCGTTTTCAAAGATCACTTCTTTTTCATCGCTAATTATATATATAAAAAATCTGTTTCTATATAAAGGTCGAATCTTTTTCGCTATACAAATCAATTCCTTTGCTCTCTAAAAATCCACTCTTTTTATTTCAAAAAAATTTCATCTAGAAGTCTCAATTTTAATCAACAAAATTAATAAATAAAATGGAATTAAAAATACTTACAAATGAATTGGCGGTGGAGGAGGCAGTTCAGAGGGTCGAGGAAGGCGCAGTGGGGTTGCGGTGGGGGAGGGTGGGGTCACGGCTGCGACTAGGGTTTGCTGGTGGCTTTTGTGGAGGGTTTGGGTGTCCACTCAAATCAGAAAAGGGAGAAGAGGGAAGGACGTCGATCTCAGTCGGGGGAAGGAGGCTCGGCCTGGCGATCAGAGGGTGGCGGTGCTGATCTGCAGGTGGTGGCGGGCCTTGGCGTCTGCTGGAGGCGACGAGCTCGCCTGAGGAAGGGTGCGAAGCACCGGGGTTCGCGAGGTGGAGGCGTTGAAGGGGAGGGGTTCTTCTCGGGCGGCGTCAGGTGGGTGGCGAAGGCGCTAGGGGGGGCGATGGCGATCTGGCGCGCAGCGTTTTTTTTCTTCTTCTTTTATTTTGTTTTTTTTCTGAATCAGTTGAAGAATAAACGGGGGGGGGGGGTATATGTAAAGTTTATTTTAATTTATTTAATTAATTTATATTTCAAAAAGTTGACTTTTACATACGACCTCGAAACGAGGCCCACCGCCTGTCGTCCATAGCGTTTCACCCCCATTCTGAACACAATGGGATATGTATCGCAAGTTGATTCGATCGTTTGAATTAGTTTCCGTTGAATTTACATTTAAATCACTATATTGAATTTTAAACGTACATTTCAAATTACCGGGGTCACATACGAACTTTAAAAATTCTCGAAAAATATTTTCTAGGTTCGTATTGACGATACGGTCCTAACAAAACTAGTTTCGTCGAATTCTGAGACCGTTAGAAAAATGGCCAATTTCCAGTCGATTAAAATCAACTGAAACTGGTCAAACTCGTTTTCCTTTGCCACGCTCACATATTGATTCGAAAAATTATGAAATTTGGAATCTAGCAATAACTTTACATCACGGATCCAACAAAAGTGGTTTCGTCGAAATCCGAGGTCGTTTGCAAAATGTCCATTTTTAAGGGCCTGAATTCCATAGCGACTATTCAGAATTTTCAACTGGACATATCTTTTGATTCCCGCTATGAAATTTCGATTTCCCGCATTCGTTGGAAAGATATTATCAATTAGATCCTATCATTTTTGGTTTCACTAAAATCCGGATTGTTTTGCACCCGGTACATTCAATTGAAGTTTGAAATCGAATTATCGAACTACCGCGCCATTTTCAATTCTATTTATAATTATATATAAATATTTATATTCTAATGACGACGCGTATAATATATACGTTCGAATTATATTCAAAATAAATTTCTCGTCGATATTATTTAAAATAATTCATTTTAAATAAACAAAATTCGCTAAAATTGCCAAAATAAAAATTTTAAACTGGCCCAGAATTTCCGGGTTATTACAATAACCCTTGGTCAGACCAATCCAAATATCAAACACTATGACATCCACAAAGCAACCACATACACAATTTAGTGAACACTTGGGACTGGTGTGAGTCATCACACAAATACCCTGTGTAGGGGTTTACTAATAAATAACAATATGCGTAATAAACACATTGGACTAGTGTAATTTCATCCCACGACCTGCGTAGGGTTTCCAAATATTTCAGGCCACACAACAACATGCATGAAATCATCTCACACAAACAAATACCACAAGAAAATGTGAGAGGATAAACCACTCACCATCCCAGTAGGTTCCTTCAATTCCTTCACTTTAGGACATCAAAACTTCACGCTCTCTCTCAAATGTTCAACAACCTAGCCATTAAGGGTTATAATTAACATTAGCCCTTGTAATTTTAATACCTTTTCTAATTAACATCAATATACTTTTAAATGTATATTGATTTCCAAATCTAACTAGATTCATACATGAGAATACCTTCTTACATGGATTTAACCACCTTAAATTCATGATTACGATTTTCAATGGTCATTATAGCTTTCACAATATTACACCTAATTTTTCTAATCACTTAAGTAGGTAATTTGCTTATTACCTTTAGGATTTTCATTCCTAACTCAACTCCAATGACATCAATACTTTACATAGGTGTTAATTATCCTAAAATCGTTTATTCTTTCACTTAGGAATATTCACTTTTGCTATTACCATTTTCTACTTCCATACACAAATTTGCTAATAGAATTTGCTTTCTACCTTCTAACTTCTAATCTCAACAGATTCACATATAAACTTCATGGAAATGATAAGCCATTAACTACAAACTTAATCCATGAATATTCACCACAAATTTACTTAGGTTTTCTTTTTTAGGAATTTATACAAACACCTTGTGTGCATATTGTTAAAACTTGTTTTAAATACTGTAAATCAAACTATTTCTTACCCCAGAGCTTGCAGATCTTAGCCTAAGGTATATAGGTCCTTCCCTTAGCTTTTCCTTCCATTATCTTCTTATTTTCCCTTGAAATTCCTTTTTTTATTTGGTAAGGGGGAAAACGTGAGTAATAGGCTTAGATGGGAAGAGGTTTTGAGTGTTAAAATGATGAGAGATGGATCTTTGCTTTTTCTTTTCCCCTCTTTTGTGATGAACCCAAACCCTCGTGACACGGAAGCAAGGATAATCATTGGAATGCAACACATAAACAATAACAACAGAACAGAATCATAGAGATACACCAGATAAAGTACATCAAAGTTAAACTGGAAATAACATTAACATCAGAGTTACATAGCAAAACAGGATCATACTTAGTACATAATACAATTTCAGCTTAATATAAAATGTCTGCGGCGGAATCAAACATAATATACTAACTGAAGTCTGAACAGCATAATAGAAATGACATGATCCATCTTCAGCTCCATAGCTATCCAGAGTGAGTCTGCTAAAACCTGAATACAAGGCTGCCCATGTGGAAAATAGGGGTACCCGAGTTTGAAAAGTGAAACAAACTACGAGTCAATCATGGGACTGGTATGAGAAATCTTACTTAACCTATTTAATAATAAGGCTAATCATAGGACCATGCCGCTAACGCGGAACAGGCTTACTCCATTGGATTGCCAGTGCATGAAATAAAGTAAATCATTAAACAACGCAATGCTTTTTTTAGAAAAATGAAGCCATTATAAGACTCAAGTCCCATCACACAATGCAACGCAAACTGGAGGATAGAGTTTTACCTTATAATGGCCAAAATATGCTTGATATGTATAAAGCAAATTTGATATTATTATTAGTGTCTATATGTTTCGAAAAAAAATTCAATCATAATGTATCAATCATAGACGACATAGCTACCATATACTATGTCGCCATACTAGTTTTACAATAAAAACCGCAAGGTGTCGTATTGGAAGTTGGATTTCCATCATGAATCAAGGCAAGGAATCGTCCTTACCAAATTCGAGACAATCTAGCCAATGTCTCAGGGCAAGTAATCAGTCAAGCCCTTAGGAGCCACAGGGCCGGTCCACACATATGTTAGTGGATTATATATAATTCCTGAAAAATACGTCTCCCCGCTCTATGGGGAGTAAATCAAGAGCCACCAGGGAAAAAATGTGTTTGTTTACCGTTTTCATATTGGATATGCACATTATTTGATCTTCAGAAGAAGAATCTATGGGCTCTAATATATTATTATTTATCGTGGTTCTTTAATTGGGTGCAAGTGGTGCAGCTATTGATTATGTATTTTGTTTTCTCCTTTCTTGTTAATTTGTTGCTATTTGACTAAAATTTAGTGTTTTGATGAGAGTATTAATAGAAGGACAGAGGAACAGATTCAAGGGAGGGAAGACATGGCCGAACAGGTAAGAAAAATAGGAGACGAGAAAAGAATGCAATAACTTTCTATATCATTACCCTTGATTCATTGCATATATATAAGCTTTTTCTAAACAGTTTTCTTACGTGAATATACCTACTAGCTATATAATGATAATACTTTTGTAACAAATTGATACCCCCTTGTAACAGATTTCTGAAAAAAAAAAGCAAATTGCTAAGCAGCACGTCTTCTTGTTCCCCACTTGTAATTGTATTGCATCCTGTCAATTTTCTTTAATCCAACAATCTTCCAGGCAAATGTATTGTTCGTTTTGGACGTGTTCTAATCCCCTGGTTGTCTGCTTGCATTTTTGTAGTGGGAATGTTGTGCGTATCAATACCCACTCCTTCAAGATCGGCCTTGTCCTCAAGGTCGTTTGTGTCCATACTGACGGGCAGTGGCTGTTGCGTAGCTATGGATGGACTTGGGCAAAGTTTTAACAGATAAATGTGGAAAACTGGATGGATGCATAAATCTGATGGTAGGAGTAACTTGTATGCAAATGTCCCTATTTTCTCGGCGATTTGGTAAGTCCCAAAGTATTTTTTTTTACAATTTATAGTGTGTGTTGCGCACCGAAACTTGACGGTATGGCTGTAGTTTGATGTAGACCCATGATCTGACATCGAATTGTTTGTATTGCCTGTGTTGGTCCGCTTGACATTTATCCTTGCTTGTGCTTTAAGCAGATTCCCTTTAATGATTTGGAGTAGCTGGTCGCGTGATTGTGTCCAGTCATTTAATTCGGTAATCGAAGAGGGAGAGTAGAAATAGTTGGAAAGAATTGGAGGGGGTCGACCATAAACCACTTGAAACGGTGACAAGTTCAACGACGTGTGTTTTGTGGTGTTGTACCACCATCCATCCCAAGGTAAACACTTGACCCGTTTTGTTGGCACATCCGCAACTACTGCTCTCAAGTATGTCTCCAAACATCGGTTGACTACTTCAGACTGTAACTACCCGCATTTTTACTCACTTCAAACCGACAAAAACCCGAACCCACGTCAATTCAATGCAAGCAAAAATACATTTCCTTAGGGTTCCTCAGAGCAAAACACAACGGAGTACAAAACTCACAGCGGAACAAATAAAATATAATATGAAAATATCATTACGGCGAAAAAAAAATTGTAACAAAAACACTTTAAAATAAATTCTGATTTTTCATACCTTTGTTGGCTTAACCTAATATACCGATAATAGAGTACGTTCGACTTTTATATGAAGCCCCAATTCTCTGCGGAACTCCAAGTCTTCAAGCTTTCATCGTGGAAATACTCGCTCGGATCTGACCCGAGCGATAAACACTCGGATCAGGCTTGGGTTATATCAGTTATAAAATAATGTAATCAAACCTAACCATAACCAAACACAGTAACCATTCATCCATATCAACCATAAACCAAGTTGAAAACATGACTTTCAAATCTAACTAGATTCATACATGAGAATACCTTCTTACATGGATTTAACCACCTTAAATTCATGATTACAATTTTCAAAGGTCATTATAGCTTTCACAATATTACACCTAATTTTTCTAATCACTTAAGTTGGTAATTTGCTTATTACCTTTAGGATTTTCATTCCTAACTCAACTCCAATGACATCAATACTTTACTAGGTGTTAATTATCCTAAAATCGTTTATTCTTTCACTTAGGAATATTCACTTTTGCTATTACCATTTTCTACTTCCATACACAAATTTGCTAATAGAATTTGTTTTCTATCTTCTTACTTCTAATCTCAACAGATTCACATATAAACTTCATGGAAATGATAAGCCATTAACTACAAACTTAATCCATGAATATTCACCACAAATTTACTTAGGCTTTCTTTTTTAGGAATTTATACAAACACCTTGTGTGCATATTGTTAAAACTTGTTTTAAATACTGTAAATCAAACTATTTCTTACCCCAGAAGTTTGCAGATCTTAGCCTAAGGCATATAGGTCCTTCCCTTAGCTTTTCCTTCCATTATCTTCTTATTTTCCCTTGAAATTCCTTTTTTTATTTGATAAGAGGGGAAACGTGAGCAATAGGCTAGGATGGGAAGAGGTTTTGAGTGTTAAAATGATGAGAGATGGATCTTTTCTTTTTCTTTTCCCCTCTTTTGTGATGACCCTAAACCCTCGTGCCACGGAAGCAAGGATAATCATTGGAATGCAACACATAAACAATAATAACAGAACAAAATCATAGAATTACTCCAGATAAAGTACATCAAAGTTACATTGGAAATAACATTAACATCAGAGTTTAATAGCAAAAAAGGATCATAATTAGTACATAATACAATA
Organism: Allium sativum; assembly: GCA_030737875.1. Taxonomy (NCBI): domain Eukaryota; kingdom Viridiplantae; phylum Streptophyta; class Magnoliopsida; order Asparagales; family Amaryllidaceae; genus Allium; species Allium sativum. The sequence goes on along the minus strand of JASFAX010000061.1, from coordinate 1,809,426 downwards.
TCAGCTTAATATAAAATGTCTGCGGAAAAATCAAACATAATATACAAAATGAAGTCTGAACAGCGTAATAGAAATGACATGATCCATCTTCAGCTCCATAGCTATCCAGAATGAGTCTGCTAAAACCTGAATACAATGCTGCCCATATGGAAAATAGGGGTACCCAAGTTTGCAAAGTGAAACAAACTACGAGTCAGTCATGGGACTGGTATGAGAAATCTTACTTAACCTATTTAATAATAAGTGGATTGCCAGTGCATGAAATAAAGGAAATCATTAAACAAGCCATTATAAGACTCAAGTTCCATCACACAATGCAACGCAAACCGGAGGATAGAGTTTTACCTTATAATGGCCAAAATATGCTTGATACATATAAAGCAAATTTGATATTATTATTAGTGTCTATATGTTTTGAAAACATTTTTAATCATAATGTATTAAACATAGACGACATAGCTACCATATACTATGTCGCCATACTAGTTTTACAATCAAAACCATACGGTGTCGTATTGGAAGTTGGATTTCCATCATGAACCAAGGCAAGGAATCGTCCTTACCGAATTCGAGACAGTCTAGCCCATGTCTCAGGGCAAGTAATCAGTCAAGCCCTTAGGAGCCTGATCGACGCTAGTCTATGAATTAGAAAAGCGTGACATTTAAATTAAATTCTGCAAGCATACAGGTGTGTAGCATACAGGTCGAACACAGGTAGGAAAGTTAAATTTTATTATTTATATGTTTCGTGGGCGTGTTAGACGAACTTTGGAGGTTGCTTTTGAAAATAAAACAAACAAAATTAAAACTGTAATTTGATTCAGAACAGATCTAACTGAACCGACGATCAGATCACAATTTCAATGGAAAAGAAATAAAACTATGAATTAGATTTGAATCTAATCAAATCCAATTTGACCTAAGAAAATAATAAAAGCAGAAATTGAAATTACAGAAATTGAAATAACAAACAAGAATTAAAATTAGGATTTCCGCTGAATCTAATCAGACGGTAAATCACTAATGCAAATAAGTGCAAAATACAAATAGTGTTCTACCGAATCTAATCGTATAGACAACACTAGTTGCTAAGAAAACAAAAAAATGCAGAAAATAAAAGAGAAAGAAGAACTTTTATTAGAACAATGGAATAAGAGATGAGATGAGATGGTGGCTACAAGGTTATTACAGGGGTATATATAGGGTAGATAGCCAAACCCTAACCCTAACCCTAATGGTAAATGGGCCTGGTCATTACACCACTAATTTGTTTACAATGAGAAACATAAATGGGCCTTAGATAAATAAAGCAAATTTGGGCCTTTTCTCTTTTTCCTCTTGCTTCCTTGATATTTCTTCATTGATTTGTGATGTGCAAAGCCTTTTTATCACTCCTTTTCTTGTCCAACAGCAACTAGATGTGATATCTTCATCTATAATTCTTCAAAATGCAAATACACAGCAAATTGAACTCTATTTCTCTACATTTCTGGTTGCATGCGGGCTGGGTTGGACTATCTGTAAAAATAACAAAACAATACCCAAGTAATATTTATTTATATACAAAAGATAAGATATAAGAGCATAAAAATAACACATTTCTATGTCAATCAGAGCCACAGGGCCGGTCCACACATATGTTAGTGGATTATATATAATTCCTGAACAATACGTCTCCCCGCTCTATGGGGAGTAAATCAAGAGCCACTAGGGACTCAAATCCGAGGTACCTCGCTTTCCATCATCCACGTAAGTAAAAATGTCTGGGATCCATACCATGACACCACTCCTAGCTATAAAGAAACGCTTGTTCTCCCTGAATCCTTCTCCTATTTCTGGTTCATACCGGGGTATGAGGTTCGCGAAGTAACGCTATACACAAAGTTATGCCAATTAAAGCCATGCTTTGATCATCATCCACAAGGCTTTGCTTTTCGACAATAAACCTTGATCATTTACATCTTGGCATGCCACACTGACAATTCACGTCATGTGACTGATGTCTATCAATTTATAACCTCTGAGCTCATACGTGTCGGAGAAGGGTGTTAAGCAAGAGAATAAATTCTCCGCGACCAAGCAAATATATATATTTAATAGAAATCAATCAGCACAAAATACAATTCAATGTCAGACATACATCCATTTACAAGTCCATTCTGGGTCTGAACGAAACCGGAGACACCTTATTCCTCGTTCCATATGTCCAATACGGAAGAGAGGTCCTCGCATATCCGGACAATCAACAAGTACGTCCAGACAACTACCACTGTAACCCTTTCATGGAAGCAACTCCAATCAAATGCATCAGTAGTTGTCCATTCGATGTGAAGATCGCTGGTCTTCAACCACCATCTTCAATATCTTTGACTTCCAGTCATCATATAATTATTTGAAATAAGAATTAACTCGGCCTTTTCAAATAATTCACAGATATATATAATTCAAATCAATTCTTTTCATTCCATACCGTTTATAATATTTTATAACGATTTATCGGTATTTTTATTTATATAAAAATAGTTCCTTTTAATTAAACGACGCTTCAGGTCATTATGCGGCCCTGGCGCTGTTTTTACTAAAATTTGAATTACACATTTCTCAAAATCTAACTGTTGGATCTTAGCAAATTTTATATCCTTGGAAAGATCTTTCCAAAGCGAACCCAACAGTTCCAGTTTTGGGAAAATCATACGGTCGGATCTCTCGGTATAATCGTTTAAAGTTACGATGCCAAATCGCGAACTACCACGCGAGATTCGTTCTATTTAATTTATATCTATCTATCTATCTATATATATAATTCGTTCGACGATTTCAAATTATTTATTTTTAAAATAATTTTGTACACTTCATACACATGTTAAAAAGAATATTTTTATCTAATAAAAATATATTTAACACATGGTTCTTTTTCTAACTTTGCTAACATGTCAATGATTAATGTTTTGATCTAACAAAACATGTTTTTCTAACTTGAATCTTTTTAATGACTCCTTCTTACATAAAAAAAATGTAATTTTTAATGTAAAAACATTTCTATCAAACTTAACTCTTTTTAATGACTCATTTGTACATTAAAAATGTATTTTTTAATGTAAAAACATTTTCATCAAACAACGAATATTTTTAATGATTCCTACTTACATTAAAAATGTGATTTTTAATGTAAACATTTTTATCAAAAAATGAATATTTTTAATGATTCATACTTACATTAAAAATGTGATTTTTAATGTAATTTTTTTTAATCAAACAATGAATATTTTCTATGATTCCTACTTACATTAAAAATGTGATTTTTAATGTAAAAACATTTTATCAAACTATGAATACTTTTAATCTTTTCTACTTACATTAAAAATGTGATTTTTAATATAAAAACATTTTTACCAAACAATGAATATTTTTAATGATTCCTACTTTCATTAAAAATGTGATTTTTAATGTAAAAACATTTTTTATCAAACAATGAAAACTTTTAATCTTTTCTACTTACATTAAAAATGTGATTTTTAATGTAAAAACATTTTTATCAAACAATGAATATTTTTAATGATTCCTACTTACATTAAAAATGTGATTTTTAATGTAAAAACATTTTTATCAAACAATGAATACTTTTAATCTTTTCTACAAGCACAATAAAAATGTAAATTTTATCGTTAACATATTTTCATTTCATATAATGATCATTTTTCATATTTCTACATACACAATAAAAATGAAAATTTTATTGTGAACATATTTTTCTTTTCAAACTATGATCATTTTTTACAAATTCTATTCATACGATAAAAAAGTGATTTTTATTTTTAACATATTTTTATTTCCAATAAAGATCATTTATACAAATTCTATTCATACAACAAAATGTGATTTTTATTGTTAACATATTTTTATTTCCAATAATGATCATTTATACAAATTCTATTCATACAATAAAAATGTGATTTTTATTGTTAACATATTTTTATTTCCAATAATGATCATTTTTAATCTTTTCTTATATACAATAAAAATGAAATTTTTATTGTTAACATATTTTTCTTTTGCACTATGATCATTTTAGATATTTCTACATATAAAATAAAAATGAAAATTTTATTTTTAACATGTTTTTATTTTCAACTATGATCATATACATATTTTATATATATACAATGAAATTCTAATTTTCATTGTTTAACAATTCTATTTCAAAACATGAACATTTTACATATTTTGTGCATACAATAAAAATGTGATTTTTATTGTTTAAACAATTTTATTTCATAACATGAACATTTTACAACACATGAATATTTCAGAAAATTTCGGCATTATAACGGTAGGGTAATTAAAACCGACACCATCCCTAGTACGGCTCCTCTGCTATCCCAGGCCTCGAGGCGATACAAGGTTTTTTTTAATATAATTTCCACAATACAATTCATTTTCACAACACTGTGAATTTACCACAAACACAACCAATTTCGTTTCAACCACAATCAATCATCTATAGTCACACTCAATTTCACACCATAATACAATCAAGTCATCCATGGTCTGTGGATGACCGTGTCGGGAGTTACTAAACTCCGTCTGCAACCTAATATAATTTTATTAAATTATTTTTGAATTCAGAAATCTCACATCGGTTTTTATTCCTCCTAAAATTGTAGAGAGCTCCAAAAATTCTTCGGTCTCTTCTATAATGTAGAAGACGTTGTCACGATCACAATGCTTCCTATTTCATCAGATTTCATGACCGTATGAGAAAGATATGATTTTATGAAGGTTGATAACATTTTAAAGATAATAAATAAATAAATTAATTAAATAAAACACCTTCTTCCTCTTTAAAAACTCAAGGCCGTCGTTTTACATTTGGTCCAAACTAGGGTTTGATTTTTGCTCTAAAACCGAGGGGCTTGATGACGAACCCTACCACGCTGTAGAGCTCCGAGTGGCACGCCGGAACCTCCCCGTGGTGATGAACTCAACGACTCCAAGGGTGAGCAACGGCGGCGCGAACGGTGAGAGTTTGGGAGGGTGGTTCGAGCAATTTACAAGACGAGGGATACTGCTACCCGTATGGATTTGAAGAACTAAGGGAGTACTTCAAAATTCCCTGAAGAGTCGCTCGATTTTATTGCGTGGATCGAACGTCTTTGAAGAAGGAAGTCTCGAGCAGTTTCTCACGTTGAATGATAGTGGCGGAGACGACTTAGATTAGAATTAGGGTTTTTGATTTTTTTTATTTGACCATAATTATAATATTTTAATTCTTTAATTCAGAAAAGGCCCGTCAACCCATACTAACTCCAATCAATCCCAGCGACTGTCGCCCCTAGCCAAATACCCCCATTCCGGACAAAATGGACCGTTCCAGACAAAATGGACTATGTTACGTAAGCCCATTTGACCATTTCAGCCTGTTTTTCTTTAAATTAAAATATAAAACATTCAATATTAAATTTGAACGTACATTTTAATTTATCGGGGCCACATACTGATTCCAAAAATTCCCGAAAAATAAATCTAGCTATGTTTTGATGATATGGTCCTAAAAAAATTTATTTCGTCGAATTTGGTGACTGTTTGAAAAATGGATTTTTTCTGGTTGATCCAATTCAAACTGAAATTACCAAATGCATTTTAATTTACCACGCTCACATATTAGTTCCAAATATTTTTTAATTTTAAACCTAGCAAAAATTGACATTCCGTATCCAACCAAAGTGGTTTCGTCGAAAATGGAGGCCGTTTGCAAAATGGTTATTTATAAGGGCTATATAATATATTAAATTCCCTAGTGACTATTTCTAATTTTAAACTGGACATAACTTTTTGTTCCCGTTATGAAATCTGGATTTTTCACATTCGTTAGAAAGATATTGTTACAGATTCTAATATTTCTGCTTTTACTAAAATTCGATTTATTTTGAATCCTGTACATTCATTTGAAATTTGAAATTGAATTTTCAAACTACCGCGCTATTTCAGGCTCGGTTTATAATTAAATTAAATTTATATGTTCCAACTTCGTTTTAAATAAATTTTAAATCGTTATTATTTGAAATGAATCTTTTTAAATATTCAAAATTCATTAAAATAGCCAAAATAAATTTTCTTAAATTGGTTCTGATTTTCCGGGTTGTTACATCTTTTCTCTATTTTCCTCTCCTTTGATTTTTCTTTTGATTTTTTTTATACATAGATTTTCAGCCATGAAAGTTTCATGGAGGAGGAGTTTTAAAGAAGAAAAGAGATGTTAAAATTAATATAAGGATAGACTAAACTTATTTATAATAAAGGAAAATGTGTGGATGAATGACACGTGGCTTGTGGTTAAGCATGGAAGAATTAGAGGCCCATATTCATCCTTATCCTTAGGAATAGTAAGTTGAGTTTTCTCAAGCACTTTTTGGCCTCATGTCGGAGTATCAAACAATAACGGTTTTAAAAAATTCTTCAACCATAAGGTCCGGTTTCCAACGTAGTTCAATCCTACGTGTTCAAATATAAAATCTCAGTTCATTTTCATTTTCAAATATTTTATTTTAGTTTTGTTTTTTTAATAGCTTATTATATTCGATAAGGAATTTTCTCTGACTTTATACATAGCTAATATCCTTAGAATTTTCCTGGAAAGGTCCAAGGTTCCCGTTTTGCCGTTAGCACTATCAAATTCCAATTACCGTTAAATTTTAGTTCAAATTTTAGCCTTTTAATTTTCCTTTCCACATACGAATGTCGTTTTACGCGACACTTCCCTGAGTACTAAAATTCACTATTCCGATTGTAACAACCCGAAAATCTGGGCCAGTTTAAAATTTTTATTTTGGCCATTTTAGCGAATTTTGATTATTTAAAATGAATTATTTTAAATAATATCGACGATAAATTTATTCTGAATATAAATCAAACGTATATTTTATACGCGTCGTCGTTAGAATATAAATATTTATATATAATTATAAATAGAATTGAAAATGGCGCGGTAGTTCGATAATTCGATTTCAAACTTCAATTGAATGTACCGGGTGCAAAACAATCCGGATTTTAGTGAAACCAAAAATAATGGAATCTAATTGATAATATCTTTCCAACGAATGCGAAAAATCAAGATTTCATATCGGGAATCAAAAGATATGTCCAGTTGAAAATTCTGAATAGTCGCTATGGAATTCAGGCCCTTAAAAATGGACATTTTGCAAACGACCTCGGATTTCGACGAAACCAGTTTGGTTGGGTCCGGGATGTCAAGTTATTGCTAGATTCCAAATTTCATAATTTTTCGAATCGATATGTGAGCGTGGCAAAGGAAAACGCGTTTGACCAGTTTCAGTAGATTTTAATCGACTGGAAATTGGCCATTTTTCAAACGGTCTCAGAATTCGGCGAAACTAGTTTTGTTAGGACCGTATCGTCAATACGAAGCTAGAAAATATTTTTCTGGAATTTTTAAAGTTCGTATGTGACCCCGGTAATTTGAAATGTACGTTTAAAATTCAATATAGTGATTTAAATGTTAATTCAACGGAAACTGATTGTAACAGCCGAATCAGCGTACGATACATATCCCATTGTGTTCGGAATGGGGGTAGAACGCTATGGACGACAGGCGGTGGGCCTCGTTTCGAGGTCGTATGAAAAAAGTCAACTTAAGGTTGAATTAAATAATAATAAAATTAATAATAAAAAAAAAAAAATCTTTGCCCTCCTTAAAACACTTTGGCCCCCCCGTCCATTCATTTCAAACAGAAAATAAGAAAAAAAAAAAAAAAAAAAAAAAAAAAAAACTTCAGACATCGATCGCGCCCCCCAGAGTTTCGCCGCCGCCACAGGCGGAGCTGCCGCCGATCTTCCCCTCAGGTGCCTCCTCCCTCCAGCCTCGCTCCTCTCTCACCTGCCCTCCTCGACGGAGCGAAGCCCCCACGGCGCGACAACCCCGTAGTCCCCCCCCCTTTTGTTCAGCTCCGAATCGAAGCCCCTGCTGGCCACCACCTCGGCTCCGACGTCCAACCCCGCCTGATGACCACCGACAGCAGCATCCCCCCCCCTTCTTCGCAGGTAACAGTAAACATTTTATTTTATTTTTATTTTAGGGTTTTAAACTGTTTTTTTTAAAAGCATTTTAAACTGGTTTTAATTAGATTTGTAAACTGATTTTTAAGAATTTTATAAACTGAATTTTTAAATATATAAAAACTGATTTGATAAGAGTTTAAAAACTGAATTTTTAAATATTTAAAAACTGATTTGATAAGATTTTAAAACTGATTTTAAAATAAAAGTAAAAACTGATTTTTAGAAAAAGGTTTGAACTTCAAAGACTATATTTTTTTATAAGGCGAAGACTAGATTTTTACATATTGAACTTCGAAAAAAAAATATGATTTTTATCTATTGAACTTTAAAATAAAAATTCGATTTTTATAAATTGAACTTTGAAATAAAAATTCGATTTTTATATAATTGAACTTTGAAATAAAAATTTGATTTTTATATATTGAACTTTGAACTAAAAATTCGATTTTTATATATTGAACTTTGAACTAAAAATTCGATTTTTATATATTGAATAGCGTAGTAAAAAAATGTGATTTTTACGTGTGTAGTGAAAGCAGCAACGAAGGTGACAAAAAGGCGAGTTGGCGAAGGTTTCCTGCATTAGAAGGGCCGTGGAGCTAGGATAGCTAAATGTGAGAACTTCTCACTCTTAATTCTCTTTTTCTAGATATATATATATATACTAGGATGCAGACGGTGCTTATTAGAAGCACCCGACACCCGTCCACATACCATGGACTTGTTTGTTTGGATGTTTGGTGATTGATTGAGATATTGGTTTGAATGTGGTTTGTGGTGTGAAAAATCGAATCGATAAATTGGTTAGGATTAGACGTGCGCCGTTATAAGGCGAAGGAGTAAGACTAGGTTAGATTCTTACCCCAAATTTTGTAGTTTGCATAACGAAAGTGATTTGATTGATGTGTGAATGGCGTGGGCCTTCACTAGACCGGGGATAAGGCTAGGCCTTGTCCCGTTTCTAGTATCGTGCCGTTATGCCGCCAAAATTTTCTAAAATATGTTAGAAAAATAAAAATAACATTTTATTTAAAGAATGAATTGAATAGAAATTCATAGGTTGAAATAAAATGTTTTATCGTTAAAAATATAATTTTTAACGTGAAGTGAATAAAATAAAATATTCATTTATAAACCGGACGGTTTGTTTATGTACACCTATTTGAATGACATTGATTGGGACGATAAATTTTACACATCGCCCAACTGCACAAATAAAATATGCGTTTGATTGTTTGAAACCCCACACGGGTGTTGGGATGAAATTTGAAGTTCACTCATCCTGATTGATTAATATGTCGATCGATCGATTGACAGGCTGTTATAAGCGTTGAATATCTATATTTGATGCTTATACAGTGTAGTGCACTTTGGTTGATGGTTGATTATTTTTCAATGCTATGATATACATGTGTTGTATGAAAATCCATATAATTAACTTTATATGGTAATTGATTGGGCCTCATTCCAATTTGAAAAATAAAGAATATTATAAAATAAAAGTTCATGTGTTGACAGTACTCATTCATTGAGATTGGTCATGTGTTGAACGAAATATTTTAATAATAGAAATATTTGAAATAGAATATTTGAAAATGGAAATATATGAAGCCGTGTTGATTAGATGCGCCATTTTGACGTGAACGATATTTTTATCGATTTTATTCATTTTGAAATGGATATTGAAAAGTAATTTTGAAATCAAATATTTCGAAATGAATTGAATTGAAAATATTTCGAAATGAATTGAATTGAAAACGATTTCGAAATGAATTGAATTGAAAACGATTTCGAAATGAATTGAATTGAAAACGATTTCGAAATGAATTGAATTGAAAACGATTTCGAAATGAATTGAATTGAAAACGATTTCGAAATGAATTGAAAACGATTTCGAAATGAATTGAATTGAAAACGATTTCGAAATGAATTGAATTGAAAATATTTCGAAATGAATTGAATTGAAAACGATTATGAAATGAATTGAAAACGATTTCGAAATGAATTGAATTGAAAACGATTTCGAAATGAATTGAATTGAAAACGAATTCAAATGAAATTGAAAGCGAATTGAAATGAATTCAAATTGAATTGAAATTCGAATTGAATAGAAATGAATTTTAAAACGAATTTATAAAGAAGAATTCAATTTTGCTTTGAATTGAAATAGAAGTTGAAATAGAATTTGAAACGAATTTAAAACTATTTATATAATTCGTTTTAAATAGAAATCGACGAAATATATATTATATATATTATATATATAATATAATGGCCTGAATAGAACGCGCCGCGCCGCGGCAGTTCGCGAATTTCGACCATTTATTTCAAACGGACATTACGGGAGATCCGACCGTCGGATTCTCCTAAAACCGGAACCGTTGGGTTCGTATCGAAAAGAGCTTTCTAATGAAAATTAGAAATTTGAAATCTAACGGCTGGATTTGGAATTATGTCCAAATCAAATTCGAAAAAGGTCGCTGTAAGTGCAGTTCGATGGCCATTGATGGAAATCGACTGTACGGGCCTTGATAAAATTATTAAAAATAGTAATAATTTGTGTAAAATCATAAGAAATGATTTAGAAAGAATTGGGATGAAAAACTCCATATTTGAAAAGATAAAAATAGATTTTTATCGAAATGAACTAGTTTTGAACTAGAATTATAATTCTATTTATTTTTAAATAAATAAATTGAATTTGAAATGGTTTTAAAAATAACCAGAATATCCAATGATTGCATTGGAGTGGAATTGAATCGAAATTGTCTTCGGAATATTTCGATGTTGGAATTCGTGATTATACGGATGTTGATATGGAAATTTGAAAGATATATACATATATCGCTATTTCCAATACGACATTTGTTAGTCGTAGAATTCGATATTGAATATAAGCCGATATATTTTCTATTCAGAGCCTTGTATTGAATATCGAATGTGATTTGGGTTTGTCGTGAATGGTGTCTTCACTAACACTGTTCTTGAACCCAGTTGAGAAAAGATTAAATCTTTTTATTCAGATTTAATGAAGTGTACCAATTAAATAACATTTAATTGGAATAGAATTGATATTGATTTTTGGGTTTATCGTGAACAGTGTTTTAAATAACACTTGTTCTTTAACCCGATAATTGATGAATGTGATTTGGGTTTGTCGTGAATGGTGTCTTCATTAACACTGTTCTTGAACCCAGTTGAGAAAGGATTAAATCTTTTTATTTAGATTTAATGAAGTGTACCAATTAAATAATATTTAATTGGAATTGAATTGATATTGATTTTTGGGTTTATCGTGAACAGTGTTTTAAATAACACTTGTTCTTTAACCCGATAATTAATGGAATGTGATTTTGGGTTTATCGTGAATCGTGTTTTAAATGACACTGATTCTTTAACCCAGATAATGATTAAAACTAAGTGGAGTTTTAATGAATCTTTAATTAGATTGAAAAGATCGAGAATGGAGCATCACCAGTTTTGCTCCAGGCGATAGTTAAATCTTTAATTAGATTTGAACGTGAAATTTAGAAACTAACTGTCGGTTAGCCAAGCAGAATGGTTTTCTGGATATTGATCTGATGTTGGTTTCGGCCTTCGGGGTTAATATTTGGGGAATTATTCTCTTGATTAATTTACGGTTAGTGACTAATGAATTGGAATGAGGCGTATGTTGTGTTTGTGTAACACTTATTTAAAATATACGCGAGTTATTCGGAAAGATCGGGTTTATCCCATTCTGAATAACTGATGCGACGATAAGTCGAAGATGAAGACGATGGTCGAAGACCGGAGGTCTTCACGTCGTTTGGGTGATAACTGATGATCTTGATTGGGCTGTACACCCAAGAAGATGGAAACAGTTAGTGATCGTCCAGACGTACTTGGAGATCGATGGATATGCGGGGTACTAGGTGCCTCCGGTTTCGTTCAGGCCCAGAACGGACTTGTAAATGGACTGTGTGTCTGACATTGGATTTCATTCTGTGTGACTGATATCGGTTGCATAGAGTGGTTTGCCTGTGTGGCATGCTAAGATGCAAATGATCAAGGCTTCTGTTGAAAAGCAAAGTCTTGTGGTGATGATCAAAGCACGGCCTTTGTGGCGTAGCTTTGTGTAACGTTTACTTCGCGAGTTTCGCACCCGGTATGAACCAAAAACGGGAGAGGACATCAGGGAGGACTTGCGTTTCTTTCTAGCTAGAAGTGGCGTCAGTGGTTTTACACGCCCTGACGAGTTTGACTTATGTGGTTGTTGCGGTTGCGAGGCGCCTCGGTTATATCGGTTTCGGCCGAATGCATTCTGGTCGGCTGACGGACCAGACTTACACCCCATAGGGTGGGGAGACGTATTGTTCAGGCATAATAATCCACTCCGTGTGGACCGGCCCTGACGATCCAAGGGGCAGTTGCGGCTGTTCCTGAGGGGCGGGCTAGAGCGTCTCGAATCGATGGAGGACTATCTTTTGCCTCGGTTCATAGATGGAAATCCAATTTCCAAATACGCGACTCTGCGGTTTTATTTGTAAACCTATATATGGCGACATAGTGGCATGGGACGCTCATGTCGTCTACGATTGATACTTATGATTTGAAGTTGTTTTATACACTATGCACTTATAGTAGTATCAAATGATTTGTTTTAAACGTATCAAGCATCCTTTGGCTGTTATAAGGGAAAACCCTATCCCCCGGCTTGCGTTGCATTGTGTGATAGGACCTGGGTCTTATAACAGCTTCATTTTTCTTTATTTAGCATTGCGCTGTTTGGTTATGCACTGGTATTCTTGGGAGGAAACCCGTTCCGTGTTATACGGCGTGGTCCCTTGATTTACCGAACTTTAAAGACAAAGATTAATAACTGTTTTAGTTCTCACACCAGTCACATGACTGACCTGGAGTTTATTGTTTTAACCTAAACTCTGGGTGCCCTTATTTTCGACACGGGCAGCTAGTAGTTTTGGTTTTGCAGATTTATATTCACAGGATCCTGGTTTACAGCTGGAACGATATCCGGAAAGCTTTGTATCCGTATATCTCTTCTAGTTGAGCTTTGTATTATTTTCCGCTGCTATGTATTTAAATGTAATTTGAATCTCTGATATTTCTGTGTAATATTCATTTATACTCTGTATATTCTTGTAATCTGATGCACTGTTGTAATATATAGTGAAATGTTCTTCTGTATGCGTTCTGTTGTGGTTTGTTCTCGAACTATCCGACACTTTCCTTTACGGGGAAGTTACGGGTCTTTACATTTGGTATCAGAGCTTTGGTTTACAAAGCTAGAGAACAAGACACATTAGAACCATACGAAAGAATACATCAGATATTGGATTAGTAAAATCCAACGGGAATGACTCGTTAGAGATGGGATCAGTAGTATCCTAGAACGAGTGTGAAGAGTATATTTTTGAAAGTGAAAACAAATTTTTGTTTTGAAAATTTAAATCAATTATTCGTATTTGATTACCTATTTATATTGATGTGGACAATCCAATATATATAGATTTTGCGTATACGTCTGATCCGCGTGTATTTGAAATTTTAATATATTGGATAGATATAGAGTCACATTCTAGACACCCGGGGATAATTCTGATGATGTGGCCACATCATTAGTATTTATATTCGTGTTTCGAATGTGTGATATCTATATATTTCCATTAGACTGGTGTGAGAACCAAAATTAGATAGGGCCTATTGTTGTGATTTGGTATCAAAAACATGATTTTTGTATATGTATCAAAATTATGAATTTGAAACTCTAATTCACTAATCGATTGATGTTTGTGTTGTTTCGTTATTTGTTTGCTAATTTTTAGCCATTTAGCCTAATTGAATCAAATATTGAACTGTATCGAAGATTGGTCGCATTTGCTTGCATATACATATATATATTGAACAGGTCATAGCAAGGAGGCTAGAGCCAGAGAATAAAATTTGTTTGCCCGACAAATAGGTACATGTTTACTACATAATTTCCTGTTTTGTTTGGGTGATGATGATTTTGTGAGCCTATTGGCTAGCCGCTTGGCTTTTTCTTTTTCTTTTTGAGATCTGAAGGACCGGGGAAGCTATTTGGAATTCCCCGATGCTCCCATTGCAGGGGAGGTTATGGCGAAATTTTTCGAAAATTTAGGGTGTTAGCCAAATTTTTGAAATTTTAGAAATTCTCAGAAACTGAAAAGTTCGAGAATGGAAGCCAGGTCGAGCGTAGAGTTGAATAATCAAACCACTTTCGACTTTGTTCCTTTTCGGGGACGAAAAGTTTTAAGTGGGGGAGATTGTAACAACCCGAAAATCTGGGCCAGTTTAAAATTTTTATTTTGGCCATTTTAGCGAATTTTGATTATTTAAAATGAATTATTTTAAATAATATCGACGATAAATTTATTCTGAATATAAATCAAACGTATATTTTATACGCGTCGTCGTTAGAATATAAATATTTATATATAATTATAAATAGAATTGAAAATGGCGCGGTAGTTCGATAATTCGATTTCAAACTTCAATTGAATGTACCGGGTGCAAAACAATCCGGATTTTAGTGAAACCAAAAATAATGGAATCTAATTGATAATATCTTTCCAACGAATGCGAAAAATCAAGATTTCATATCGGGAATCAAAAGATATGTCCAGTTGAAAATTCTGAATAGTCGCTATGGAATTCAGGCCCTTAAAAATGGACATTTTGCAAACGACCTCGGATTTCGACGAAACCAGTTTGGTTGGGTCCGGGATGTCAAGTTATTGCTAGATTCCAAATTTCATAATTTTTCGAATCGATATGTGAGCGTGGCAAAGGAAAACGCGTTTGACCAGTTTCAGTAGATTTTAATCGACTGGAAATTGGCCATTTTTCAAACGGTCTCAGAATTCGGCGAAACTAGTTTTGTTAGGACCGTATCGTCAATACGAAGCTAGAAAATATTTTTCTGGAATTTTTAAAGTTCGTATGTGACCCCGGTAATTTGAAATGTACGTTTAAAATTCAATATAGTGATTTAAATGTTAATTCAACGGAAACTGATTGTAACAGCCGAATCAGCGTACGATACATATCCCATTGTGTTCGGAATGGGGGTAGAACGCTATGGACGACAGGCGGTGGGCCTCGTTTCGAGGTCGTATGAAAAAAGTCAACTTAAGGTTGAATTAAATAATAATAAAATTAATAATAAAAAAAAAAAAATCTTTGCCCTCCTTAAAACACTTTGGCCCCCCCGTCCATTCATTTCAAACAGAAAATAAGAAAAAAAAAAAAAAAAAAAAAAAAAAAAAACTTCAGACATCGATCGCGCCCCCCAGAGTTTCGCCGCCGCCACAGGCGGAGCTGCCGCCGATCTTCCCCTCAGGTGCCTCCTCCCTCCAGCCTCGCTCCTCTCTCACCTGCCCTCCTCGACGGAGCGAAGCCCCCACGGCGCGACAACCCCGTAGTCCCCCCCCCTTTTGTTCAGCTCCGAATCGAAGCCCCTGCTGGCCACCACCTCGGCTCCGACGTCCAACCCCGCCTGATGACCACCGACAGCAGCATCCCCCCCCCTTCTTCGCAGGTAACAGTAAACATTTTATTTTATTTTTATTTTAGGGTTTTAAACTGTTTTTTTTAAAAGCATTTTAAACTGGTTTTAATTAGATTTGTAAACTGATTTTTAAGAATTTTATAAACTGAATTTTTAAATATATAAAAACTGATTTGATAAGAGTTTAAAAACTGAATTTTTAAATATTTAAAAACTGATTTGATAAGATTTTAAAACTGATTTTAAAATAAAAGTAAAAACTGATTTTTAGAAAAAGGTTTGAACTTCAAAGACTATATTTTTTTATAAGGCGAAGACTAGATTTTTACATATTGAACTTCGAAAAAAAAATATGATTTTTATCTATTGAACTTTAAAATAAAAATTCGATTTTTATAAATTGAACTTTGAAATAAAAATTCGATTTTTATATAATTGAACTTTGAAATAAAAATTTGATTTTTATATATTGAACTTTGAACTAAAAATTCGATTTTTATATATTGAACTTTGAACTAAAAATTCGATTTTTATATATTGAATAGCGTAGTAAAAAAATGTGATTTTTACGTGTGTAGTGAAAGCAGCAACGAAGGTGACAAAAAGGCGAGTTGGCGAAGGTTTCCTGCATTAGAAGGGCCGTGGAGCTAGGATAGCTAAATGTGAGAACTTCTCACTCTTAATTCTCTTTTTCTAGATATATATATATATACTAGGATGCAGACGGTGCTTATTAGAAGCACCCGACACCCGTCCACATACCATGGACTTGTTTGTTTGGATGTTTGGTGATTGATTGAGATATTGGTTTGAATGTGGTTTGTGGTGTGAAAAATCGAATCGATAAATTGGTTAGGATTAGACGTGCGCCGTTATAAGGCGAAGGAGTAAGACTAGGTTAGATTCTTACCCCAAATTTTGTAGTTTGCATAACGAAAGTGATTTGATTGATGTGTGAATGGCGTGGGCCTTCACTAGACCGGGGATAAGGCTAGGCCTTGTCCCGTTTCTAGTATCGTGCCGTTATGCCGCCAAAATTTTCTAAAATATGTTAGAAAAATAAAAATAACATTTTATTTAAAGAATGAATTGAATAGAAATTCATAGGTTGAAATAAAATGTTTTATCGTTAAAAATATAATTTTTAACGTGAAGTGAATAAAATAAAATATTCATTTATAAACCGGACGGTTTGTTTATGTACACCTATTTGAATGACATTGATTGGGACGATAAATTTTACACATCGCCCAACTGCACAAATAAAATATGCGTTTGATTGTTTGAAACCCCACACGGGTGTTGGGATGAAATTTGAAGTTCACTCATCCTGATTGATTAATATGTCGATCGATCGATTGACAGGCTGTTATAAGCGTTGAATATCTATATTTGATGCTTATACAGTGTAGTGCACTTTGGTTGATGGTTGATTATTTTTCAATGCTATGATATACATGTGTTGTATGAAAATCCATATAATTAACTTTATATGGTAATTGATTGGGCCTCATTCCAATTTGAAAAATAAAGAATATTATAAAATAAAAGTTCATGTGTTGACAGTACTCATTCATTGAGATTGGTCATGTGTTGAACGAAATATTTTAATAATAGAAATATTTGAAATAGAATATTTGAAAATGGAAATATATGAAGCCGTGTTGATTAGATGCGCCATTTTGACGTGAACGATATTTTTATCGATTTTATTCATTTTGAAATGGATATTGAAAAGTAATTTTGAAATCAAATATTTCGAAATGAATTGAATTGAAAATATTTCGAAATGAATTGAATTGAAAACGATTTCGAAATGAATTGAATTGAAAACGATTTCGAAATGAATTGAATTGAAAACGATTTCGAAATGAATTGAATTGAAAACGATTTCGAAATGAATTGAATTGAAAACGATTTCGAAATGAATTGAAAACGATTTCGAAATGAATTGAATTGAAAACGATTTCGAAATGAATTGAATTGAAAATATTTCGAAATGAATTGAATTGAAAACGATTATGAAATGAATTGAAAACGATTTCGAAATGAATTGAATTGAAAACGATTTCGAAATGAATTGAATTGAAAACGAATTCAAATGAAATTGAAAGCGAATTGAAATGAATTCAAATTGAATTGAAATTCGAATTGAATAGAAATGAATTTTAAAACGAATTTATAAAGAAGAATTCAATTTTGCTTTGAATTGAAATAGAAGTTGAAATAGAATTTGAAACGAATTTAAAACTATTTATATAATTCGTTTTAAATAGAAATCGACGAAATATATATTATATATATTATATATATAATATAATGGCCTGAATAGAACGCGCCGCGCCGCGGCAGTTCGCGAATTTCGACCATTTATTTCAAACGGACATTACGGGAGATCCGACCGTCGGATTCTCCTAAAACCGGAACCGTTGGGTTCGTATCGAAAAGAGCTTTCTAATGAAAATTAGAAATTTGAAATCTAACGGCTGGATTTGGAATTATGTCCAAATCAAATTCGAAAAAGGTCGCTGTAAGTGCAGTTCGATGGCCATTGATGGAAATCGACTGTACGGGCCTTGATAAAATTATTAAAAATAGTAATAATTTGTGTAAAATCATAAGAAATGATTTAGAAAGAATTGGGATGAAAAACTCCATATTTGAAAAGATAAAAATAGATTTTTATCGAAATGAACTAGTTTTGAACTAGAATTATAATTCTATTTATTTTTAAATAAATAAATTGAATTTGAAATGGTTTTAAAAATAACCAGAATATCCAATGATTGCATTGGAGTGGAATTGAATCGAAATTGTCTTCGGAATATTTCGATGTTGGAATTCGTGATTATACGGATGTTGATATGGAAATTTGAAAGATATATACATATATCGCTATTTCCAATACGACATTTGTTAGTCGTAGAATTCGATATTGAATATAAGCCGATATATTTTCTATTCAGAGCCTTGTATTGAATATCGAATGTGATTTGGGTTTGTCGTGAATGGTGTCTTCACTAACACTGTTCTTGAACCCAGTTGAGAAAAGATTAAATCTTTTTATTCAGATTTAATGAAGTGTACCAATTAAATAACATTTAATTGGAATAGAATTGATATTGATTTTTGGGTTTATCGTGAACAGTGTTTTAAATAACACTTGTTCTTTAACCCGATAATTGATGAATGTGATTTGGGTTTGTCGTGAATGGTGTCTTCATTAACACTGTTCTTGAACCCAGTTGAGAAAGGATTAAATCTTTTTATTTAGATTTAATGAAGTGTACCAATTAAATAATATTTAATTGGAATTGAATTGATATTGATTTTTGGGTTTATCGTGAACAGTGTTTTAAATAACACTTGTTCTTTAACCCGATAATTAATGGAATGTGATTTTGGGTTTATCGTGAATCGTGTTTTAAATGACACTGATTCTTTAACCCAGATAATGATTAAAACTAAGTGGAGTTTTAATGAATCTTTAATTAGATTGAAAAGATCGAGAATGGAGCATCACCAGTTTTGCTCCAGGCGATAGTTAAATCTTTAATTAGATTTGAACGTGAAATTTAGAAACTAACTGTCGGTTAGCCAAGCAGAATGGTTTTCTGGATATTGATCTGATGTTGGTTTCGGCCTTCGGGGTTAATATTTGGGGAATTATTCTCTTGATTAATTTACGGTTAGTGACTAATGAATTGGAATGAGGCGTATGTTGTGTTTGTGTAACACTTATTTAAAATATACGCGAGTTATTCGGAAAGATCGGGTTTATCCCATTCTGAATAACTGATGCGACGATAAGTCGAAGATGAAGACGATGGTCGAAGACCGGAGGTCTTCACGTCGTTTGGGTGATAACTGATGATCTTGATTGGGCTGTACACCCAAGAAGATGGAAACAGTTAGTGATCGTCCAGACGTACTTGGAGATCGATGGATATGCGGGGTACTAGGTGCCTCCGGTTTCGTTCAGGCCCAGAACGGACTTGTAAATGGACTGTGTGTCTGACATTGGATTTCATTCTGTGTGACTGATATCGGTTGCATAGAGTGGTTTGCCTGTGTGGCATGCTAAGATGCAAATGATCAAGGCTTCTGTTGAAAAGCAAAGTCTTGTGGTGATGATCAAAGCACGGCCTTTGTGGCGTAGCTTTGTGTAACGTTTACTTCGCGAGTTTCGCACCCGGTATGAACCAAAAACGGGAGAGGACATCAGGGAGGACTTGCGTTTCTTTCTAGCTAGAAGTGGCGTCAGTGGTTTTACACGCCCTGACGAGTTTGACTTATGTGGTTGTTGCGGTTGCGAGGCGCCTCGGTTATATCGGTTTCGGCCGAATGCATTCTGGTCGGCTGACGGACCAGACTTACACCCCATAGGGTGGGGAGACGTATTGTTCAGGCATAATAATCCACTCCGTGTGGACCGGCCCTGACGATCCAAGGGGCAGTTGCGGCTGTTCCTGAGGGGCGGGCTAGAGCGTCTCGAATCGATGGAGGACTATCTTTTGCCTCGGTTCATAGATGGAAATCCAATTTCCAAATACGCGACTCTGCGGTTTTATTTGTAAACCTATATATGGCGACATAGTGGCATGGGACGCTCATGTCGTCTACGATTGATACTTATGATTTGAAGTTGTTTTATACACTATGCACTTATAGTAGTATCAAATGATTTGTTTTAAACGTATCAAGCATCCTTTGGCTGTTATAAGGGAAAACCCTATCCCCCGGCTTGCGTTGCATTGTGTGATAGGACCTGGGTCTTATAACAGCTTCATTTTTCTTTATTTAGCATTGCGCTGTTTGGTTATGCACTGGTATTCTTGGGAGGAAACCCGTTCCGTGTTATACGGCGTGGTCCCTTGATTTACCGAACTTTAAAGACAAAGATTAATAACTGTTTTAGTTCTCACACCAGTCACATGACTGACCTGGAGTTTATTGTTTTAACCTAAACTCTGGGTGCCCTTATTTTCGACACGGGCAGCTAGTAGTTTTGGTTTTGCAGATTTATATTCACAGGATCCTGGTTTACAGCTGGAACGATATCCGGAAAGCTTTGTATCCGTATATCTCTTCTAGTTGAGCTTTGTATTATTTTCCGCTGCTATGTATTTAAATGTAATTTGAATCTCTGATATTTCTGTGTAATATTCATTTATACTCTGTATATTCTTGTAATCTGATGCACTGTTGTAATATATAGTGAAATGTTCTTCTGTATGCGTTCTGTTGTGGTTTGTTCTCGAACTATCCGACACTTTCCTTTACGGGGAAGTTACGGGTCTTTACACAGTCGTTCCTAACTTAAAGGTTGATCCCACCCAAGGACTTATAAAATTTACTAATTAGTACCTGCGTACCCCTAGGTGACCAAGTAGGCGCCACGGGGCCCTACAATCCACTAGGTGTACACACTACTTCCCATTCGATCGGCTCCCTAACGTAGATACCCGTGCTGGCCCCACCGTGGGATGTATCATTCCCCAATGTGGCAACCTGATGAAACTAAAGGTGCACGGCTTATATCTACTCGATGCAACAACGGCTTACCTACCAGCCCGGGCCCACTCACGCATATGAAGCCTGTTGGACTTGCGTTGCCACCGCTAACCCGTTTGCCTCTTACAGTCAAGTCCAGTATGCGTGTCCCGTCCTCGACATGGGTCGAGCCCACAAAGATACGTATGGGTTACTGGTTGAAATGGGCCTCCACAAGCTACCCACCTAAGCTTGTCCCTTTTTCTAGTATATCCCACTTAACCCTTTAATCATGTTTTAATTACATGTTCCATTTTGGTTAAGTATTCTAATCGTATTTTCTATTGCCACCCAAGGCAACCACTAGATTTTCTCATGCCACCCGAGGCACCCACTTAACCCCTCATGTCCCTCTACATGCTAATATGGTTAAGTGTTTCTTAATTAATTAATTAAGAACGTAACCTTTGTAAAGACCTCTCACATTAGACTGTCTTTTATGACCGCTGGTTAAGCCGGTTGGGTCCGGGCAGCCTTATGTCATAACAGAGTCTAACCTCGTGTCTTTACATTAATTACGTATTTAGTTTGTGCCTAAGACCTCTCACATTGGGCTAACATTTGTAGCAACTGGTTAAGCCGGTTGGGTCCGGGCAGTTTTACGCTACAACTGAGTCCAACCTCGTGTCTTAGTCAATTAATTACACCTAATTAATCACCCTCATAATTTTATATTAATTATCCCTAATTAATCAAGTTTTCTTAACATGGGTAGACCTAACTTAATAGGTAAATTCCCATGGGGTAGACCTAACTCAATAGGTAAATTCCCAACACATAGTATGGGTACACCTAACCAAATAGGCAAATTCCCATACTATGTTTATTTATTTTGTGTTATGCATAATTATATTAATTTCACACAATCTTATTAACTTATGCATTTAATTACCCCATCGTTCCCACGTAATTTCGTTCATGATATAACACATATAAAAGGTGTCAACTTGCATATGAATGAACATGTTTCAAAGGTGCCATCTTGCATATTAACAAACACATAACTTGCATATGAACTTGCATAACATGTCACATAACTTGCATATAATATGTCACATAACTTACATATTCATTTTGCATAACAAACTTGCATATTAGCTTATAGACTTGCATAATGTGTCATCATGAACTTGCATATTAATAAACATGTAACTTGCATATTTACATACATGTAACTCGCATATTAACAAACATGTAACTTGCATATAAAGAAACATGTAACTTGCATATTTACATACATGTAACTTGCATATTAACAAACATGTAACTTACATATTAACAAACATGTAACTTGCATATTTACATACATGTAACTTGCATATTAACAAACATGTAACTTGCATATTTACATACATGTAACTTGCATAGCATATTACCATGAACTTGCATAACATGCATATGATTACATAGCCCACAACTTGCATATTTAGCATCATGCAAACATAACATACATCATATTAAACTTGCATAAGCTTACATACTCAACATGCATAAACATAAGATTAATGCTAACATCATATCATATGATTCAAAGCTCATTAACCCACATACAAAACCATAAATCTCATCACATCTCATCTAATTAGTTTACCAAAAGATCATCAAAGTGATAGAAACTCACAACTAGCAACTTTGAACACCAAATGAAGAAGATTAAGATGCTAAGAAGGGATTAGAAGTTGATTAGAGAGTGATTAGTATGCAACCCTCTTCATAAAATTAGTGGAGGCCATGAGAGCTAGCATTTTGCCATAGTTTAGTCACTAGGTTTAATTATGAATGAATTAGGGTAGGTTAGGGTCTTATTTATAGATTAGGCAAGTGTTTTAGGCCATAGGATTAACCCTAGATTCAATCCAAGCCATCAAAGCATGTCTTGGGGAAGAAGTCAAGTGTAGGAACCATCTAGGGCCTTTAGATTAAAGATGGACCATGAGAACCATTCAAATGCAAAATCTGCACTTGAGCGAATCGGCCCACGGGTTGACAGCCAAACACCCTGGATTAACCCCTAGTCGACCCAGCGAGCTCGGGTCGACTTCAAAAATCGGCCGGTTCGGTTATTCCCCTCTCCCAATTCGCTGTTTTGAGCATTTTTGCATATTTATTTATTAAATTTTCAATTATATATATATATATATATATATATATCAATATATATATATATATATATATATCTACACAACCCATTTCACTTAATTAAGTATACTTTAATTTGGGAATTTTCGTGAAACTTCGCGAGGCCATATCTTGGTCATACGGACTCCGATTTTCGAAAACTCGGGCTCTATTTCGCGTATTTTTCCGAGACGAACACAATGGCATAGCCCGTTTCCCTTGATTCCCATTTTAGAATTAAATTCTGCCTCGATTTATGTTATTACAGGTTATTGAAAATACGGGTTGTTACACAATGTCTATCTTGTGGTATTTACAGTGTACCACTGTGAATATCACAAGCTGTCTAGACATAGATGGATTACAATATAAATCAGATTAAGCCATGAAAAATGATGAGAAACACACCGAAATTCTATGGTAAATAAAATTTTAAAATAAAAATTATATCTGCTAGAATAAAATTATTTTTGTTCCAGATTACTGTGTGTGTTTTGTGATAGGTAAGAAGAAGATTGGACTGACTGTGAAGAGTGGCATAAGACAAAAGACAAGTGTGTATTAGTGTAACTGTATATGAGTGAGTAACTGTACAACTGAGTGATGAGTGAATTGTAGTGAGGAACAATGTATACAAATAAAATTGAACGTGAGTGTGTTTTATTTCAGTGAAATGTACAAACAGTGGAGTTATAAATTTGTATTGTTGAGATGTTGAAATAAAATATTCATATTTAAATAAAATACTATTTGAATATTTAAATTCTTATGCAGTAGTATTCTATTTAAATATAATTATTATATTATGTATGTGATGTAGTATAACAGTACAATTACAAACACATATATAATAATAAATATATGTTTGTTATCATCAAACAAAAATCATAGAATTGCTAGATACAACAATCTCCCCCTTTTGATGATGACAAACATAAAACAAGATTTTGAATAGAATATTAAAATAAATGTGTTTGATGGTTTATTGAACTCCCCCTATTTGAATGCTTCCCTACAACAAAACTCCCCCTAGATATGTGCATTAGTGAAAAAACAATAATTGAAACTTCAATATTAAAATATTCAAAGAATATTCACTCACTCGATCAACATCTTAACCCATTCTCCCCTATTTTTTATCATCAAAAGGATACAGAAATCAAAACAATGATGAAAAATGTGTAAAAATATCATTTCAGTTTAGGAAAAAGAACGATCATCATAAATTTCAATTAGTCAAACAAAAATCATAATATTCTAAGAACTAGTGGCAATTTCACATTGTATAGTGATTGATTTACGATGAATTTTACAAAAATGGAGAGAGAAAAAATATGATTCCAATTATTTTCAAATAATATTTTAGAAAAGAAGCACAAAACAGTGATGGATTTGGACAACGATTATAAATTCAATTTAAGTGATGTAATCAAATACCAATAGCTATCAATCAACAAATCATAATATATCATAAAATATTAACACATTTCACAGATTAGAAAAAATGGATGGATAGGCCGGTTTTTACACACCAAGGAGTATTTCATATAAAATTTTTATTTATAGTAAATTATTCCCTTTTCTTTTTATTTAAGAGCACACTGACCACGCATAACTAGAGCTTGGATTTTTAAATGAGGTCGGTTGTAGCTTAAAATAAGTAATCTCGTAACCATGCATGACCAGAGCTTTGATTTTTAAATGAGGTTAGAGAAACAACTATGAATATTATATTTTTATTATTTTTTGTTCTAATAAAAAATCCTCAATGTATAAAACCAAAATGGATGATAGAAATATGGTAGGTACAGAAATGGTTTGTGAAATGAATTTCTAAATTAATTACATTATGAAATATGCTCAACTGTACCGGGATTCTTGAAATTTTCAATTATCAGTAATTCTGAAATGTAATATAATCACAATTCCATCACAAATATTTCCATTGTTTATTCAAGATGGTTTGAAAAATAATAGACTCTCCACATTAATATAAAATCATGATGGATGGCAGAATAATGGTAGATAAAGGAGATGTTTGTGAAATAAGCACTAATTTAGAGATATTATAACAACTGTTCAACCACCATGAAAATTTAAATAAATTATCCTCTTGTTGTGAAATATACTGTAGTCACAACTCATCACAGTTTCAAAATTTTGATAATAATTTTGATGAATTCTAAATATAGTTTAGTTTGGTTATTGATTTCAATTTCTGAATAAATAATCAATAAATGATTTTAAAATTGAAAAATCAATTAAAAGAGTGATTTAAAGACATCTATACATGATGAAGATCAGAATAAAAAATCAAAACAGATGAGTGAGAGAATTATAATACACTTCTGATACCACTTGTTGTCTCTGCTAATGGGTATTTTAGTACCACCCTGGTATTTAACAAAGGTATCTCAGAAACTGATTTTACATTTTGCCACTCGACACAGAATTATCAATTTTTTTTACCAAACCCAAGCAGTTAAATCTAACAAATCAATTTCATCTTTCAGAGCAGCAAGACAAATTTTACCAAAACAACCAGTCATCAAAAGATTTTCAAAAATGATTCCTTTTTATCAGAGCAACAAACTTCAATATCTGAACACGTTTCACAAGAGAGTTTTCAGAAAAATTACAAAAAGTCCAAGAAAATAAATCAATTTTAAAGCAGACTTATCAATAGATTTTTTTCACAGAAATTTCTAACTGTCACAGAAGATGATTCATGATCCAAGATTAAAAATATAGTTTGTTTTAAATCATTTGAAGGAACATGAAAATCTCAAGATTCAATGAATCGATCACACCATATTATAAATTTCAAATCCAAGATGTGTGTGAAATTCACTAATTAATAATTTCAAATGAATTTGAACAAACAAATATCCAAATCAAATGATCATGAAATAACAGTGAGTTTCAATACAAGATCTTGAAAGAATTTCTCACAATTATTTCTGACATGACAAGAGAAATTTTTAGAATATTTACATCAAGAATGAGAAATATTCATGATCCAAAATTAAAACGGTTTATTTGAAATTCTTGAATCAGTGTAAATTTTGAGATATAATGAATCATTCACATAAGATTAATAATTTCAAATCTAATAAGTGTGTGAGATTCAAAATATCAAAAAATTCAAATGATTTCAAACAAACAAATATTTAAACAAATGATCACAAATAAAAATGAATTTCAAGATGTAACACAATGATTCAAGTCAATAATTTTGATTCAAAAATAATCATGCCAATCCAAAAATCAAAGAAATTATCACAACTGAAAAATAGCAGTGTGCTATAATCGGTATGAATTTTCAAGCTTTCAAAAATGAATTAGAAGAAACTCAAAACAGCAGGGATGTGTGAAATTTCAATAATTTTTAAGATCTTCAAAAAATTTAGAATTCAAATTAACATTGTTCAGGATATAAGAAGAATGCTTTATAACTATTAGGATTTCAAAAATAAACTTCAAATCAATTACAGATATTTACAAGTTTGAATTCAAGATCTGAAAGTTATTAAAACATGAGAGTTTTATACAAATGAAGCACATTTCCAGACAATCATGAATTCTGCAATTTGAAGTTAAGAAAGCTCAAGAAAGAAAAAAAATATGGCAGTCTCAAATCAGATCAGAATAATCAAAAGAAAAATAAATAGAAGGTGTAGAAGAGGAATAAAATAAAACCAGAGAATATTAACAAAAATGAGTTTAGAGATCATACCTCTAATCAATGTGAATCAGTGAATCTCTAACTTATAAAACTTGGCTAAGGAACTCTGAATGATATAGAAATATGGAACAACTTGAATTCAATTCTCTTTTATAAAGCAGTTCCTTAGCCTCCTCCAGTACCTAACAGTTTAGGGGATAAAGTGGTCTAACAAAATTTGTAAAACCACTCTAAAATGTGATCACGGCTTTCGGTACCCAAACAAGTTTGTATAACAATCCATCAGAATTTACTTTTGTTCCCTTAGGAACCCAAATTTATTTAAATTTGGTCAAAATCGTTTTATTTCCATTTGGGATCCAAGATTGTTTAAATTGTTTGTTACCAAACAAATTCTGATATTTTTTATGATTCAAAAATCCTTTGAAATTATCGGAGTTTAATTTTTCAAAATGATCTTTTCCAAAATGGTTTGAAATATTTTTAAAACCATTTGGATTCAGTTTTTCAAAGTTATTAAATCTCAAATTTTCACTTTGATTACAACCCAAGTCAGTTGAAAAGTTTTTCAAATCATTTGATTTTTGCTTTTAAAAAAAATTATTTCGTTTTCCGAACCCTAAACCATTTCCATTTCCAACAGAAATTAGGTTTTGTACAGAAATTTGGTTTTGTAACAACATATTCAACGATTTTTTCCCATTAGAAAATTTATCAAAAGTTGATTCTAATCGTTGAATTTTGGATTTAAGATAGCTATTTTCTTTTGTTAAATTTGAGCAATGATTTATAGCAATCTTCTATTTAGCATTGGACTATTTCAAAACCAAATTCTCATTTTCAATTAATTTAATTTTAGCTTGGGACCTAGAGATTTCAAATTTCAAATGTTTTTGCTTTTCAAACTCAAGTTTTCATAATCTTTGAATTTCACAATTTCGTTTTCAAGTTCTTTTAAAATCAAATAACTTTTCAATAAGCTTTCTTTTTCAACACATGTTTGGAATTTTTGATGGCCTTAAAATTATTAATTTTTTTGTAAAGAATTGTTTGTACCTTTTAACTCAATCTCGTTATCTTTTAAAATTAGAATTTCCTCTTTAAGATTCTGAATGTTTTTATTGAGATGAACGAGATCAGTTTTCAATTTCAAACAATTTTCACAATAAGAATTTTCTAATTTCATGACATTTGAAAGTTTTGATTCCAAACAATTATTTTTCTATTCAACTAATGATTTTTAGATTTTAAAGATTTGTTTTCCCGATGGAGTTTATCAACAGATTTAGTTAAATTGGCACACATATAAACTAAATCTTCATAAGAGAAATTTTCTGTCTCATCGTCTATTGAGTCTCCATCGTCTTATCCATCTAAAATTTTATTTGTATCTCCTTTCAAGTAGATCTGAATCTGAGTTGGCCTTCTGGGGTTTTGAGCAGTTGTCATCAATTCGTCCATAATTCGATTAAGAGTATTCCAGATTTCCTACGCAACTAAAAAGTGAGAGATATGACTATACTGGACATCATCAATATAAGAATATAAAATATGAATAGTACAAGAATTAAACTCTATATCATTCCTATCAACCCAATCATATTCGTTAATAACAGTATCCCAACATTTAATATTAACAGATTTTAAATGGGACTCCATTTTTTATTTCCAATTTAAAAAATCTATACCATTAAAAATAGCTAGAATATGACTGGTCTGACTCTCAGAAGACTGACAGCTAAGGACCACCATTACTCTAGAGTTAATAAAAAAATACCAAGCTCTAATACCACTTGTTGGATCTAGATTAATCCTAAAGAGGGGTGAATATGGTTTATTAAATTAATTCGAGATATTAAAAAATATCATAGCATAAATCATAACACAAAATATAAATGCAAAAGTAAACAACACAGTTTTTACCCAGCTTCGACAAACCTTGTCTACTTCTGCATTTCCAGGATTTTAACTAGGCATTAAAATAGATCCCGCTTACAGAACCCATTAAACTCGCAAACCCTGCTCATGTTCTAATCCTATGCTCAAAACCCTATACTGATTTTTGTCCCCGAAATTAGATTTTCCCTTGCTACAAACCCATTGCTAGTAAACCTTGGTTATTACAGGCATTAGAAATCTGCTAGTTAAAATCCTATAACTAAATGACCTAGTTTTACAGACAAACTAGAAAACTAAACGAAAATTACAAGTGTTAAAAACCCAAAACAAGATAAAATAAAAACACCCCTTTTACAAATAAACTAGCTCGGCCCATATTCTTTATTTCTTTGTTAAGCTTGGTCTTCAAAAAAAATGTTGGCCGAACAAGGTTAGGGTTTTTCGCGATATCAAAAAGGGAATTGCTTTGCAAATCTTCTCTGAAGCTTCGAATGAATGATGCTTGGCTTGTTGATTTGATTAGGGTTGTTGCAATCGAAAAAATGTGAGTTTCTCTGAAATGATTTCTCTGGTTGTTCTTCAAAATTGTTGCTTTTATTTTTTCGATCTCCTTTTGCTTGTGATGAATAATGGTGATTATATAGGATTACAAATTCTAATAACTCTCTGGTTTCTAGAAAATTGGCTTGGCTTGATAGCGTGATTGTAACAACCCGAATTTTTAGAACCAATTTAAAAAATTTATTTTAGCTATTTTTTTGGATTTTGAATATTTAAAATGTTTTATTTTGAATAATAATGACTAAAAATTTATTTTGAATAAAGTTAGAATGAGTAAATTTATTATAATTATAAAACGAGCTTGAAATGGCGTAGTAGTTTGAAAATTCGATTTTAAACTTCAAATGAATGTACATGATTCAAAATAAATTGGATTTCAGTAAAATATGAAACATTAGAATCTGTTTAATAATATATTTCTAACGAATGTGAAAAATCCAGATTTCATAACGAGAATTGAAAGTTACGTCCAGTATAAAATTTAAAATAGTCGCTATGAAATTTATATATATTTTATATAATATATAGCCCTTAAAAATAGCCATTTTGCAAATGACCTCCGTTTTCGATGAAACCACTTTTGTTGGATCCGGAATGTCGAATCATTACAAGATTCCAATTTTCATAATTTTTGGAATTAATATGTGAGCGTGGTGCATTTAAACGTGTTTGGTCAATTCAGTTTGAATTTAATCGACTGGAAAATGACCATTTTTCGAACGATCTCCAAATTTGATGAAATTAGCTTTGTTAGGACCGTTTCCTCAAAACGTAGCTAGATTTATTTTTTAGGAATTTTTGGAGCCAGTATGTGGCCCCGGTGAATTAAAATGTGCGTTCAAATTCAATATACACTGATTTATATTTTAATTTAAAGGAAAACTGATTGAAACAATCGAATTGGCTTACGAGACATATCCCATTGTGTTCGGAATGGAGGTAATTAGTTAAGGGCGACAGTCGGTGGGTTCGATTTGGAGTTCAAATAGAAAAGTTTTATATATTTATATATATATATATATATATATATATATTCAAACCATAAGTTTTACATTTTAATGGCGGAAAAAGCAAATCCATCATCTTCCACATTTACATTTACACGACCTCAATCAAATGCTCCTTTACCAAATCTAAATCCTAATATTAGATCTGAATCTTTATCTAATCTTCCAGATCCAAATGTGGCTCTACATCAGAAATCGAACCCAGATCTGTCGTCTAGCTCAAAAAACAGGAAGCTCGAATTCATCAAACCATCCTTGGAATATGTTTTTGTCCCTGAAAAAGTATATAATCAATCAGAGATTTCATGGAAAAACGCGATTGCTTTGATTCCTATTTTCTTCAGATTATCAACAATCAAGCTAAAGGAATACATTAATAAGATATGGAAACCATTGGGGAATTTCAACATACATGTTTCTCCTAGCTTTGATTTTGTTGTACAGTTTGAAAATATAGATGATTTTCATCGCATAACAAATAGCACAACTTATTCATATTTTGGGAGATTGTTATATGTTGAACCATGGCATCCTGGTTTCATTTTTAAAGGTAAACAAAGTGATTTGGTCCAGATCTGGATTAGATTAATTGATTTACCCTTAGAACTATGGACAAAAGAAGCAATTCAGATCCTAGCAAGCTTTATCTCTAAACCACTGCTGATTGATGAAAATACATCAGAGAAAAAGTTTACTAAGTATGCGAGAGTTCTTATAGAAATTGACACTCAAACAGTTTTATTAAATGAAATCCCTACTTTGCTTCATAATGGAGAGAAATTCAATATAACTGTTGAGTATGAATTTGTACCTTTAAAGTGTCTTCAATGCAATCTTTTTTTCCATGATGATGATTATCATGAAGTTACTAAAGATCCAAGATGGATTCCTCCTGATTTACATGAAGAAAATCAAGATAATATTGAGGATCAAGTTGAATCTGAAAATGCAGAAAATTTAGATCCAGGAAAAAATCTTTCAAATGATCAAACTCACTCAAAAGAAGCAAATGAAGTTGACATTTCTTTAAACAATTCAGATCCATCAAATTCAAGAGCTCGTGATGACTTATCATTTTTAAATTCCAAGCTTCCTGAGAAGATAATTCATGATGATTTAAATAACATAGCAGATGTTATTACAGAAAATGATAAAGTAAAAAATTTAGACAAAGGCAAACAGGTGGATGTGTCTTCTTTTGTAAATCAGAATACAAGCTATCTTCAGGCTGCAAAATCAAAAATTCCTACTCCTGCTAAAAGATCTACGAGGAGTACTTCATCAATAAAATGACCTTATTAGTTTGGAATGTAAGGGGAATGAACACTTCTTTTAGAATGAAAGAAGTGCTCAAACTTCTTATATCTACTAAATCGACTCTTGTTGGTTTAGTAGAAACAAAGTTAAATCCAACTAATTTAGGTTTATTTTTTCTCTACTACCAAATGACTGGAAATTTCTCACTAATAATTCCTCTATTTCCACTAGAAGAATTTTATTGATATGGAATTCTAATATATGGGATCTGGATGTGTTGTTTTCATCTCCTCAACATTTGACAGTTAATGCAAGAAATAAGGGAGGATTTATTATGACATTCTCTGTGATATACGGTAGTAACACTTTTGGTGATCAGATAAATTTATGGAATCAATTGATAAATGAATCAAGTGCTATTTTTAATTCATGGATTCTTATGGGAGACTTCAACAATGCTTTATCACCATATGACAAAAAAGGTGGGCTTCCTATTCCTTATTCTCAAATTAGAGAATTTCAAAGGTTTTTAATTCAGACAAGTTTATCTGAAATAAAATCATTGGGTTTTTAATTTACATGGCGAAGAAGAGGAATAGCAACTCATATTGATAAAATATTGGTGAATAATATTTGTATGCATCAATTTTTAAACATGAAGGCACTTTCATTTCCCCAAAAATCAAGTGATCATAATCCCATTTTGCTAGACATAATTCCAACTCCAGAAATCAAAGGGTATCTTTTTAATATAAAAATGATTGGCTACTTCAAGATGGATATCATGATGCAATTCAAAAGGTTCTGAATGGTTCAGTTTGGGGCTTTAATAGTTATCATTTTTTGTAAAAACTAAGCAATTGCAAAAAAGAGCTAAAAAACTGGAATAATTTGAGAACAAGAAATGCAACAAACCTTGAACAGGCAGAACAGTTAGTTGCCAATCTAGAAGAAGCAGTTGACCTTGATCCTGAAGATGTTCAAGTTTTTGATGACTATCTGCAAGCAAAAAGAAGCCTTCAGAGTTTGCAATTTTCATACTTCAGTGGGTTTAAAGCAACAATCTAAAATTTTTGGCTTCAACAAGGTAATACAAATTCTAATTTTTTTTACTCTAGAATGTCTAATAGGAGATACTTCAATCATATCAGAGCTCTTATTGATTCTAGTGGTAATCTGTTGTTCAAATCAGAAGAGATAGAATTAGAGGCTATCAAATATTTTCATTCTATGTTTAATGGTTCTTGTGTCACAAAATTTCCTACTTTTCAACCAATATCAACAATTAATGAGCAAGGTCATAGATTTCTTCTCAGAAGAATTGAATTGTCAGAAGTTAGAGAGGCAGTTTTTTCTATTCATGATGATTCAAGCCCAGGACCTGATCGAATGAGTGCATTTTTTTTAAATCTCATTGGGAGGTGATAAAAGATGATTTATATGCAGAAATTTCAGATATATTTCAATCTGGCAAAATTCCAAAAGCTTTGAATCATACTTTTATTACTTTAATCCCAAAGAATGATAGACCTTCAGAAATTGCTCATTACAGACCCATTTCATGCTGTAACGTCTATTACAAATTTTTTTTATAAAATTTTATGTAATAGATTAAAGCCTTTCCTTCCATCTTTGATATCATCAAATCAAAGTGCTTTTATACAGGAGAGGTATATTGGGGATAATATTCTTTTGGCACATGAATTATTAAGAGATTTCAGAAAAGTAGGAATGGACAAAATGTGTGTGAAAGTTGATTTACAAAAAGCCTATGACAAAGTTAACAGGAAAATAATCTGTTACTTAATGTCAAAAATGAACTTTCCAACTCATTTTATAAACTTGATTTTTGAGTGTATGGGTACTGCTACTTTTTCTGTAATCATTCAGGATGTTCCTAATGGCTTCATTTCATCTACAAGGGGTTTGAGGCAGGGTGATCCATTGTCTCCATATCTGTTTGCTATTGCAATGCAATTTTTTACCTTCATGATGGATAAAGCAACATATTCAAAAGGATTTCAACCAAGCAGTCAAGTGCAGCCTATAATTTCTCATCTACTATATGCAGATGACTTAATGATTTTTGGGAAAGCTTCAATTCAAAATTCAAATACACTCAAAGACATCTTTCAGAAATTAAGTCAGCATGCAGATTTAAATGTGAATGCATCAAAGACTAAGATATTCTTTCGCAAGTCAGTGATTAATGCAACTGAAATCCTGAATATTCTAAGGTATGAACAAGGTACACTCCCAATTAAATATCTTGGAGTTCCTTTGTCCTCAAACTACTTGCATTATTCAGAATGTAATTCTTTGATTCATAGAGTGCAAAGTAAGATTCAAGGATGGGAATCAAATCTTTTAAGTTTTGCAGGTTGAGCAGAACTTATAAATTCAGTTATAACCCCTATTGTGCTATATTGGCTATTTATCTATCAGATTCCAGAATATACTCTGAGCAAATTACAGACTTTATGTGCTGATTTTTTCTGGGGAGGGACATCTCATAAAGTAGCATGGTCATCGTTATGTAAACCTAAAGGAGAAGGGGGAATTGGTTTAAAGAATTTCAGTGACTTAAAGAAAGTAGCCTGTATAAAATTGATGTGGAATTTTCTATCTAATAATTCCTTATGGAGTAAATGGGTTCATAACAGGTATTGTAAGCATGATTTTTTCTGGACTATGGCCTTGGATGTTAATGCATCAAGTACTTGGAAATCTATACTGAGACTTAGATCCAGATCTAAACAATATTTCAATAAAATAATATCTATAGGTCAAAATACTTATCTTTGGATGGAGCCTTGGATTAATTGTAAATGCATGGTTGATCTACTTGGTTTTGATAGACTGCATATCATTGGTCAATCAAATGAAAAGGTTTCTGAAATTATTAGAAATGAAGATTTTTATCTAGAAATTCATCCTGCAACTAGAGAATTATTAGATGAAATTAGTACATTTCATACTCATCCTAATCTAAATCATGACATATATGAATGGTGTGAAGGGGGAGCTTTTTCATTCCATAAAGTTTGGGACTTTATCCGTGTTCATGAAATATTAGATCCAATATATTCAGTAATTTGGAATAAAAAGAATAGCAGAAGAATGTCTTTTATATCATACCTTGCGATTTTGGGAAGGCTGAACACAAAAGATAGAGTCTTGCGTTTTAATTCTGAAGTTAATCCTCTATGTCCACTTTGCGAGAATCATCCAGAATCCACAAAGCATCTTTTCTTTCAGTGTGATTTTGCAGCCTTTATCTGGTTATCCCTGAAGCATAAATTGGAACTTCCATTAACTATTAGCTCAGATTTGAAAGAAGAAGCAAGATTATTGCATTCGAAATTCACAACAAAGAGCAATTGAGGGACTTAGCTTTTGGATCTCTAGTAACAGCAATTTATTATATATGGCGAGAAAGAAATATGAGAGTATTTCAGGGACGGAAGAATCATTCATCTTCTACTCTTTACAGAATTGAGCGAGAAATAGTTTTGTTGGTTCAAAATAATGGATCTAGATCTACACGTTCTTCGAGGAATGAATGTTTTCTTCAGAAGTGGGGGATTGAGTTAAGAGATACAGGTTGACGTGTACTTCTTTTTGAAGTGGAGGATGGGCCAGTTTAATGGGCCGAGAAGTTTGGACTTTACTTTTAGTTCATATTTTGAAGTTTTTGATGTATTTTCCTTTGTTAATGACTTTGGTCATTTCTATGTTGTATACCAATTTTGTGAGTACTCTTTTTCCCTATAAGGTACCCACTAGGGGGGTTATGGGGTTTTAACGAGGCTCATAAAGGCAGTTTTATTGGTTTAAGAAATAAAGTGAACCAATTTCCAAAAAATAATATTCAAACCATAATTTTTCATTAAAAAAAAGAGGAAACCGCTCAGCCCTAACCCGCTCCCCCCAAATTCCCATCGCCTCTCCCCAGTGGGCCGCCGCCGCCCCCCTCTAGGTCGCCGCCGCCGCCGCGTAACCCCCCTTCTCCGATCCTCCTCCTCCGCCTTCCCTTCTCTCCCCTCTCTCCAAAGCTCACCCAAAAACCAAAGGCCCCAAATCAACGCAGCCACCACCCTAGCCGCCACCACTAGGCCAGCCGCCGCCACCCCTAGACCCCAGCAGCACTGTGCCACCTCCGATCGTGGGTCCCCCAATCATCAAAAATCCAATTTTTTAATCATTTCAGTATTTGCAAAAACACCCCTGACCTGTTTTAGCCAATATCTCCCAATCTGTGCGCTTCTAGCCAAAACTCCACATTGCCAAAATCGAAGAGCACGATCTCCTCTTTGATTTGAGTATATGGAAGTCAGATTTTGGATTGCGGAGTTGTTCAGAAAATGCGTCCAAAGTTTGTTATCCAAATACTATCTTTTCGCGATTTCTGGTGAAATGGACCAATTTCAGAAGAAAGGCCACTAGGCGAAAGCTGTCTCGAATGGCGCGCTTAGGCTAGAAAAAACATGGTGTTAAGATTGGAGCTCGTTTGCAAATTCTGGGATCAGAACAACAGTTCAGAACGTCAGAAAAGCATGGCGGACTGTATCCCAAACTAAGAATTCCTTCTCACTAAAATTTTGTACAATTAGTTAATGTATTTAATAACTGTAAATAAATAGAAATTTCCAGTATAGATTTTTATTTGAATTGTATGGAGTTCAACACTCAAATTCGCACAATCACATAAACTGAAAGCGATGTATGGATATTATCGACACATGGATTTCATACTCCGCGAATAGCCACTTATGGCGCCGTAAATGACATTGAGGTAGTTGAGTATTTATTTATTTGGATGTTCTGCGTGATTTGATTGTGGTTGTGAAATTGACTGTACTATGGTATGATTGATTGGATTGATGGTTTGTGTATGGTGCGAGCCAGTATTAGGCGAGGGATAAGGCTAGACCTTATTTCGGATTTAATATCGAGCCGTTATGCTGTCGAAAATTTCTGAAATGTGTTATAAAAATTAATAGCTAGTTAAAAGTATTATTTTTAACATATATATGAGATATATAAAATGGATATGTTATGGAATAAATGCTAGTACGCTGAAAATATAATTTTTAGTTTATAACTACAATAAATAAAATTATTTAGGCATTGTATAGAATTTTATAAGCAAAGTTATAAAATTCTATATATTTATGGATAGTTAAAAATAAGTTTACACATCCATTTACAAATCGGACGACTTGTTTATGCTCGCCTATTTTGTGATATGGATTGGGATGATAAATTTTACACATCGCCCAACTGCACAAATCATATTAAGTATTTGTTGGTTGAAACCCTACACGGGTATTGGGTTGATATTTGACATACACTAGTCCCAATAATTAGCTGTATGTCAATCGATTGGTTGACAAACTTTTGTAAGCATTAAATTTTATATTTAATGCTTATGCAGTTGCGTAATGCACTCTGGATGATGGTTGACTGTGTATAATTGTTGTTGTATACATGTGTTGTATGAAATCCATATAAATAACATTATATGATAATTGACTGTGTCTGATTCCAATTCAGAAAGAATGAATATTTTTAAATAACGAATATTTTAAAATAATATTCTGTAAAGGATAAAAATATGATTTTGATGTCCGATTTGGGATGGACACGAAAATATTGAAATGTGTAAAGCCGTGTTGATTAATTTTGCGTCATTTTAACGCAAACGATATTTATATTAATTTTATTCATTTTTATAATGAATATCGAAATGGAAATGATTTCAAAATCTGATATTTTGAAAATATTATCATTTATATATTATAATGATAAGGATTATTCAATTTCGATTTAAAATTGAAATCCTTTTAAAATGAATTTATAAACGATTTATAAATTACGTTTTAAATGGAAATCGACGAAATACATATAATATATGTTAGACCGAAATCTGGGCCTAACACCCAAATGCAGATCGCAGATCACAGAAATGCAGAAAATAGTAAATTAAGAGGAGACACACGAGATTTTTATAGTGGTTCGGTTGTAGATGTAGCCTACGTCCACTTTATAATCTTATTGTTATACTGACATATTACAAGAATCAGTTACATGCAGACACACAATCCGGGTGTTAATTGAGATTAGAAGAGGAGAATTTATGTGAAGAAAGGTGCAAAATCCTTGCACTTCAGCAATGGTGGAAGTCGTGAAGAAGAATGTCCAAAAGTCCCTGAAAATGCCTTCGAATCGTGTATTTATAGCTGTTTACAGCAGGCGGATCGCGGTACTCGTGGCACGCATCCCAAAAATCTCGAAAAGAGGTGGAAAATGTCCAGAAACATTCTCCAAATCGTCATATGACATGTGTAATAAGATCCATGCAAGTTGGAGCGAAAATAGCCTTTAGAATAGGTCAAAACAGTGCAGAACTGCAGGCGGTTCGCGGTCCCCATGCGCTCCACGATCGGATCGTGGTAACCACGACCCCTAGGAGGATGACCCCTAGGATCGGGTCGTGACCTAGGGGTGCGACTCCTAGGATCGGATCGCGACCTAGGGGTGCGAGTCCTAGGATCGGACCGCAACCTAGGGGTGCGACTCCTAGGATCGGATCGCGACCTAGGGGGGCGACTCCTAGGGGGCAAACCGATCCAGAAGGTTGAGAAATGGCACAAACTCCATGCTAGCAATGCTCCGCCACTTCATCCAAGTGATTGCCAGTCTATACCCAAGTCCTGAGTCGTTCCAGATGATAGAAATTCGTGTTGAGACGATCTTTGCCAAAAGATAGTGCAACAAGTTGCCCCCCAGAACATATCTTGCTGATTGAAGGAAGATGTGTTCTGGATAATCTGAGAAATCCAAATTCAGAATGCGACGATCACGCCGGATCGTATTAAGGCCAGAAAACCGACGATCACACGGGATCGTATTAAGGCCAGAGAAATCCAAGAAGACCAGGAGTTTGATCATGTAAGAGGATAAAACAAACAATGCAAGAATATTTCCTAGATGGCCTTACCGGAGTAAACCATCCGAGGAAATGTTAGAGGGGTTCCGAGACGGCCTTACCGGAGTAAGACGACCAAGGAAAAGCAGTGAAGGTTCCAAGACGGCCTTAGCGGAGTAAACCGACCAAGGAAAAGCACATGAAGGTTCCAAGACGGCCTTACTGGAGCAAGACGACCAAGGAAAAGCACATGAAGGTTCCAAGACGACCTCACCGGAGCAAGACGACCAAGGAAAATCAATGAAGGTTCCAAGACGGCCTTACCGGAGTAAGACGACCAAGGAAAATCAATGAAGGTTCCAAGACGGCCTTACCGGAGTAAGACGACCAAGGAAATGCACATGAAGGTTCCAAGACGGCCTTATCGGAGTAAGACGACCAAGGAAAAGCACATGAAAATTTGTTTATACTGGACGGATCCAGTTAGGAGTCGGAGCTCATGTTTGTACTGGACGGATCCAGTTGGGAGCCGGAGCTCATGTTTGTACTGGACGGATCCAGTTGGGAGCCGGGGCTCAATGCTTATTGCTAATTCATGAAAATGTAGCAGTCATTTGCCGGACACGGCTGGATACCACAAGCCTGTTCCGTGCGTGTGGGCTGATGTGACTACTTTTATTACATGCGGGGAAAACAAAGAGGGGCGAGGAGTCGCCTAAAAGCCTAAAAACATGAACTACGAACCGGAGTACGGCAAACTGAAGGGATCCGCTGAGTGGGATCATTTGATAATGATCCCGCGATTGCTCGATCCAGGATCATTCCCTCTTTGGGGAGTCGGTGGTAGCAACGCAAGTGCTGGCGTAGTTGATTGAATGATATACTCGGGTAGTTCTCATTGCCTGACCCGGTCCTCAATAAGGTCTCGCAAATGTCTGCAGTCATCAGTGTTATGGCCATCAATGTCATGAAATATGCAGTGTCTTCCAGAATTGCGTTGTGATAGTGTCGGCTCCCTCTTGGGAGGTCTCGGATAGGAGGCAGCACCTCCTGTATCCATGTATATGTTGCTCAGAGTGTCATTCAGTTCAGTGTATTTGTCGTATCTGGACCCTCTCTGGGGTGGAGCATTACGATCATTTGTAGCAGGGGTCTTTCCTTTACCCTTGTCATTGCCTTTTCCAGGATTGGGCAGTTCTCCATCTCCGAGCATGTTGACGTCGAGAGTGCGTTTCTCAGAAGTTGCATCTTCTTCCTGCAGGAACCTATCTGCTTCAAGGTAGAATTCGCTAAGGTTTCGCGATGGATCTCTGTACAAAGACTTTTGAACTCCGAGTTATCTAGAATGTCGGATACTGCTGCCATCAGTACCATCGATTGTTCAGGGCGATCCACTGATGCTGCTGCAACGTTGAATCTTTCCAGGAAAGAACGCAGAATTTCTCTGGGCCTCTGCTT
Organism: Allium sativum; assembly: GCA_030737875.1. Taxonomy (NCBI): domain Eukaryota; kingdom Viridiplantae; phylum Streptophyta; class Magnoliopsida; order Asparagales; family Amaryllidaceae; genus Allium; species Allium sativum. The sequence continues at coordinate 1,769,350 of JASFAX010000061.1, read as the reverse complement.
GATTGTAGTGAGTGACATGACGTTCTTCGGTCGAGCGATGTGGACTCGAAACTGTTCAAGGAAGCATGCGACCAACATGTTCCAACTGTTGATCGATTCTGTTTCCAGCTGCCGAATCCACATGGCTGTTATATCAGTCAGAAAGATGGGAAAACATTTAGCCATGACGTTTTCCGATGCCGATTGAACTTCCATATGCCGTTTGTAACGCATGAGATGCACGGTAGGATCTGTCCTGCCGTTGTAAGGCTCTAGTTGTGGAAGTTTGAAATCTGGTGGATTACGGGAATTTCTGATTTCCTGAGTGAATGGGTTATGATTGACGTCATCTACGTCATTCTGATAGGTGCGACCTCTCGTGAGGCGTTGAATCAGATCGGCGAGTCGATTGCCCTCAAAAAGTTGTTGCAAGTTGTCAAGATCAGAGCCGGTGCCCCCAGCATTGAGTGCAGGAGAAGATGGAAGTTGGTGAGCTGTCGCCTGGGGATCGCGGCTCGCGGATCGTGGATCGAGGGGGGCGACCTGACCCGGTTCGAGGGGGACGGTTCGTGAGGTAGGTTCGTGAAGTCCAGTTCGTGAGGCCAGATCGTGAAGCAGGGGGGCGATCCGACTGGGTCCTGGAGGTAGATCACGAACCGTTTGATGCTGTTGAGGAGCTGGAGCTCGCAATCCGGTGTCTATATGAACCTGAGCTGAAGTAGGCTGCTGTGCATTTGCAATAAGGAGTGGGTTGCCCCCGTGCACTAGAGCTGGCGGGTCACGGGTCACTGGGCCCGACCCGATCTGATCGTGGTGGCCTGTGCGAGCCGCTTCAGTGGCTCCGTCTCCAATGGCTTGAGCGTTGCTCGGCCTTCCATCCATCCGAGCGAAGAATTGGTTGATCATTTCTTGTTGTTTCTGGAGGAGACCGTCTTGCTGTGCCATCTGATCTCTCAGTTCAGCGAGAACTCCGTCCATCTCGTCTCTGGTCAAGTATGCAGAAGGATCTCCATGAGAGGAAGCTTCCTGGCTTGCCACGTTCCTTGTGCCTTCAGCATCAGCATCATCAGCATGAGTGGAAGTTCCAGTCTTCTTCCTTTTGATTGCCATTGAGTCTCCTTTCAAGCTAGAAGTTGAAGTTTTTGTGTGCCCCCCTACCTGGCGCGCCAAAATGTTGGACCGAAATCGGGGCCTAACACCCAAATGCAGATTGCAGATCACAGAAATGCAGAAAATAGTAAATTAAGAGGAGACACACGAGATTTTTATTGTGGTTCGGCTGTAGATGTAGCCTACGTCCACTTTATAATCTTATTGTTATACTGACAGATTACAAGAATCAGTTACATGCAGACACACGATCCGTGTGTTAATTGAGATTAGAAGAGGAGAATTTATGTGAAGAAGGGTTCAAAATCCTTGCACTTCAGCAATGGTGGAAGCCGTGAAGAAGAATGGCCAAAAGTCCCTGAAAATGCCTTCGAATCGTGTATTTATAGCTGTTTACAGCAGGCGGATCGCAGGACATGTGGCATGCATCCCAAAAATCTCGAAAAGAGGTGGAAAACGTCCAGAAACCTTCTCCAAATCGTCATATGACATGTGTAATAAGATCCATGCAAGTTGGAGCGAAAATAGCCTTTAGAATAGGTCAAAACAGTGCAGAACTGCAGGCGGTTCGCGGTCCCCATGTGCTCTACGATCGGATCGTGGTAACCACGACCCCTAGGAGGGTGACCCCTAGGATCGGGTCGTGACCTAGGGGTGCGACTCCTAGGATCGGATCGCGACCTAGGGGTGCGAGTCCTAGGATCGGACCGCGACCTAGGGGTGCGACTCCTAGGATCGGATCGCGACCTAGGGGAGCGACTCCTAGGGGGGTGAACCGATCCAGAAGGTTGAGAAATGGCACAAACTCCATGCTAGCAACGCTCCGCAACTTCATCCAAGTGATTGCCAGTCTATACCCAAGTCTTCAGTCGTTCCAGATGATAGAAATTCGTGTTGAGACGATCTTTGCCAAAAGATAGTGTAATAATATATATATTATATATTTAATGGTCTGAATAGAACGCGCCGCGACCGTTCGCGAATTTCGGCCATTGACTTCGAATTGATATTATGGGAGATCCAACAGTCGAATTCTCCTAAAACCGGAATCGTTGTGTTCGTATCGAAAAGAGATTTCCAACGAATATAAGGGATTTGAAATCTAACAGTTGGATTTGGAATTATGTCCAAATCAAATTTAGAAAAGGTCGTTGTAAGTGCAGTTCGATGACCGTTTATGGAAATCGACTGAAAGGGCCTTAATAAAATTATTAAAATATTAATATTTTTTGTAAAATCATAATAAATGGTTTCGAAAGATTTGGGATGAAAAATTCCATATTTGAAAAGATAAAAATATATTTTTATCAAACGAACTAGTTATTAACTAGAATTATAATCCAAATATTTTAAATAAATAAATTGGATTGAGAATGAGTTTTAATATAACCAGAATTTTCAATATATGAATTTGAATGGAAATCATCTTCGAAATATTTCGATGTTGGATTCTGTGATTATTCGGACATTATTGAGGAATTTGGAAGATATATATATATATATATATCATTATTCCCAAAATGATATTTATTGGTTTCAGAATTTGATGTTGAATATAAGCCGATATAATTTCTATTCAAAGCCATGTATTTGATATCAAATAGGATTTTGGGTTTGTCCTGAACGGTGTCTTAAATAACACTGTTCTTAAACCTAGTTGAGAAAAGAATAAATCTTTAATTTAAGATTTAGTGCAGTTTTCCAACTAATTAATATTTAATTGGAATTGAATAAGAGAATTGGATTTTTGGGTTTATAGTGAATGATGTTTTAAGCGACATTTGTTCTTTAACCCGATTAACCGTGAAATGTAATTTGGAATTTATAAATCTTTTATTAAGATTTAGCGGGAATTTTCCAAAGTAAAGTTTTCCAATTTAATATATTAAATTGGAAATGAATGGAATTCAATTTGGTAATAATCGAAGTGAGGTTCTATGGAGGAAGACTGTTAATATATGTATATATATAAATATATATATATATATATGGAATTTAAAAGACTTTGTCGTTATTCCATTTATATTATTAGTCGGATACGGAAATTGATATCGATTATATATTGATCTGTTTTTCCGTGAAGATTCCATAATTAATGGAATGTGATTTTGGGTTTATCGTGAATTGTGTTTTAAATGACATTAGTTCTTTAACCCAGTTAAAGACAGGATTACATGTCTGACGTTGTATTTCGAACTGTATTATTGATCTCTGCTAAATATATATCTATTTGGTGGCGGAGAATTTATTCTCTTGATTAACACCCTTCTCTAAGATGGACGAGCTTAGAGGTTATATATCGGCAGAAATCAATGGTACAATGTAGATTGTCGATGCGGCATGTTTGATTTCCCAAAGTTAAATAATCATTAGTAATGATTGTTAGAAGATTAAAACTAAGTGGATTTTTAATGAATCTTTAGTTTGATTGAAATTTGAATGTGATAATTTAAATTATCAAATTTGGGAAATGATCGAGAATGGAGTACCACCAGTTTTTACTCCAGGCGATAGTTAAATCTTTAATTAGATTTGAACGTGAAATGGTAATTAAATTTACCGATAACACCGTGGTGTTAGATATGGAGTATTACCAGTTTTGCTCCATGGAATGAATAGGTTGGGATTGAGAAATTAAACAAATGATTACTTCGATAAAGTTCGCTAATCCCGGCCAGTTGATAAACCTTAATTCGGTTTAGAAATGATATCTAAAGGAAGATTATAGAATAAATTTAAAGAATTTATCTTTGATAAAATTTATGGAACCTTTCCCAAAGGATATGTATATTTAAATAAAATAATATTCAGAATTAGAATGAGACGTATGTTGTGTTTTTATAGCATTTGATTATAAGATATGTGAATTATTCAGAAAGGCCGGGTTTATACCCATTCTGAATAATTGATTCGACAATAAGTCGACGATGAAGACAGTGGTTAATGACCAGAGGTCTTCACGTCGTTTGGATGATTACTGATGTCTTGATTGGGCTGTACACCCAAAACAAGGTAACAAGTGGTGATCGTCCAGTCGTACTTGGAGATCGACCGGATATGCGATGTCCTATCTCCTGTATTGAACATATGAGACGAGGAATAAGGTGCCTCCGGTTTTGTTCAGACCTAGAACGAACTAGTAAATGGATGTTTGTCTAACATTGGATTTTATTCTATGTTGATTGATTTCTATTAAATATATATTGGTTTGGTGGCGGAGAATTTATTCTCTTGCTTAACACCCTTCTTTGAGACGTACGAGCTTAGAGGTTATATATCGATAGACATCAGTTGCATAGCGTGAATTGTCAGTGTGGCATGCTGAGATGCAAATGATCAAGGCTTCCGTTGAAAAGCAGAGTCTTGTGGTTGATGATCAAAGCACGGCTTTAAATAGCATAGCTTTGTGTATAGCATTAATTCGCGAGCCTCACACCTCGGTATGAGTCAAAAACGGGATAAGGGACCCAAGGAGTGCACGACGTTTCCTTCTAGCTATGGGTGGTGTCATGGTATGGAGCCCAGACATTTATTATATTTTTACCTATGTGGATGATGGATGGTGAGGCACCTCAGATATATCGGTTACTACGGAGCTGATGCATAGATCCTATAGGACCGGGAAACGTGTGTTCAGGAATTGCCAATCTACTAACGTAAGTGTGGACCGGCCTTCGAGGATCCAAGGGTTCACTGCCGGGAACCCTGAGGCATTTGCTGGAGTGTCTCGAAGTCAGCGCGGAGTACATCCCCTGCCTCGACTCATGACGGAAATCCAATTTCCAATATGTGACATTTCGGTTTTAATTGTAGAACTAGTATGGCGACATAGTAAGATGGGGTACTATGCCGTCTATGATTGATACATTTATATTTGAAGTTGTTTTATACCCTATACACTTATAATAGTATCAAAATGATTTGTTTTAAATGTGGCAAGCATGTTTGGCTATTATAAGGGAAAAATCTTTCCTCCGGCTTGCGTTGCATTGTGTGATGGGACCTGAGTCTTATAATAGCTTCATTTTTCCAAAAAGCATTGCGTTGTTTATTATATGCACTGGTATTCTTGGAAGAAAACCCATTCCGTGTTATATGGCGTGGTCCCTTGATTTACTTTATAAAGTAAAGATTAAATAACTGTTTTAGTTCTCACACCAGTCACATAACTGACCTGGAGTTTATTGTTTTAACCTGAACTCTGGGTGCCCCTATTTTCCACACGGGCAGCTTGTAGTTGGGGTTTTGTAGTTATTTCTTTTCCAGGATCCTGGATTTACAGCTGAAGCTATATTCGGAAAGCTCTGTATCCATGTATTTCTTTCAGTTGTGTTATGTATTATTTTTCCGCTGCTTTGTATTTTAACCTCTGATAATATTTTATATCTGTTGTGTAACGACCCAGGTTTTTGAACGATTTATTTTAAATATTTAATATCGTTTTAAATATTGTGTTGGTAATATAAAAGAATTTTTATATTGAATTTATCGATTTAATAATCAATATAGGATATAATTCAGATTTAAAACTGAATCGAAACACTTCGGTCAATTAATATAAATTCTATGTTGAATTAAAACGATAATAATAATTTATTATCGATGAAATTAAATGTTGAAATCTATTCATATTTAAATCGAATTTAATTTAAACCATTGATTTAATTTGTTATTTCTTCTATGCTGTCAAATTAAAATTCAGAATTTGGTTCTACTAATCTTGTAACGTCAATGGTTGCGTTGAAATAACGGTTCAGGATTTTAAATTAGGAGACCAAGAGATACTTTGAAATAAAATCAAATCAAAATAAAGCAGTGTATGTACTTAAGCAAACATGAATTCCTAAAGCCGACCTAAGAATAAACAGCGGCACCCTAAAATTTTACATCAACGCAGACAATCCCTTCCTCGAGCTGTAAAAACTGCTTTTGATCCTCAATATCAAAGAGACAACATTTTAATGGCCATGTACGATTGTCTACTCTTTCGTTCTATAAATTGAAGACACCGGCCTTCATTCTTCTCATCGTCCCTCTATCCAAATCGAGCGGAGCTTCACAAACAAAAATGGCCGACGCTCTTTCGCAAATTCATTCCACAAACCAGATAACACCCTTATACGCCATTTTTGATTTCCTCAACAAATCGATCGGAATAAAATTAGAAACTTTCAGAAGAAAAAGGGAACCGAGTCTTCTGAAGCTCGAGATTTAAATCGAGGTGATTGCGATTTAGGGTAGAGGAGTTGTTGGAAATTAGGGCATCGTGGTTCGTTCGAAGTTGAGTTGAAGAGAGCGATCTTGTGGAGGTCGACGAACTAGTGGTTGAGGTTTGGAAAGGATTGGCGACTGAGTTGAGAGGGACGATGGGAGAAGAAGGCCACTGCAGGTTTCAGAATTGGCCGATACATGGGAGGTCGCGATTTCAATATTGGGAGTTCGATACTGATGTTGACATGGTCGCTGTCTGGGATGAAGGTCGAACTGAGGAGCTGGGTTTTGGTTCCAAGTTTTGCGGTAATTTGAGGATAAGATAATTAAGGTAAAACCAATTTTCCTTGCTTATTTAAATTTATAAAGTAAGATCAGTTTTTAAATTAAGTAATTAGATTATAATTACATTAAAATCAATGGCTTTAAGGAAGACATTTGTCTGAGAGAAATCAAGTGGAAATACCATTCTGTTTATATCTAAAGGAAAATTGGTAATAAATTTTTGTAATAAATCATTTTGTAGATAGATAATTTTAATTGTAAATCATTTAATGGTTAAATAAAATGATTATAATGTTGGGAAATTAGTTTAAATAAAAAAATAAAAAGAGGGAATCTGTTAATAAGTAAATTAAATGTGTAAACATATCATTTATCAAATTAAGGTTTAATTTGGAGTTGGTTTACACGTAGATAATTTATTAAATCCGATAATGGAGATTTTATTAATTATTGTTGTTTTCCGTTGGGAAACAGACGTATGGAGGAACTGCTATGAAATCTATATAAGATGCTTCGGTGGCTATTCAACGCGAATAAAAGCCTGGTGAGTAAATCTCACTCACCTTTAGAATTATTTTTATTTCATTAAAAATAATTGTGTGTTGCTTGTGTGAATATTTTCTGGTTGTTTTATATATATATTAGTTATTTAGGCTATTATATATATATATATATATATATATATTGGGTTGATTGATTGGTTGGATTCCCGCAGTATCATTAGCGGATGCCCGCAGTTTCATAGCGGATGATTACCCTATACGCCCCACGCTATGATTAGTGGATGACCTTCTATACCGCGATATTCTGCCACGAAGCAGAATGGGTATTATTTATGTGCTAACATCTGTGGATGCAGGAAAACAGGTTGGAGGAATCCAACTGGATTCCTCAAAAATATATTATCTGTTTGTTTATTTGATTTCATATATGTTGTTATATAAGATGTGTTAGAAAAATAAATAATTCGTTGTTTTGTGTATTTAAATATCACTGGGCTTAAGTAATGATATTTAAAATATCGTGAAAAGATATTGGAGATTTTAAAGGTAAAATTCTATTTTTAAATAGAATTTGAATAAAAATATAAACTTGTTTTGAGAAACAAAACAAGTAGTTTCTTTTTAAACGAAGTTTATAAACAGTCTTTTATAACGAAGTTATAAATGAAGTGAAAAGAATTATCATTTGATAATTCAGAAATAGAAACACCAGTGTGGAATTGGAATTTTGAAATGAAATTTCAAAACAGGATGTGAAATGAAATTTTTAAATATATAACTCAAATGAAATTTGAGTATAACATTTGAATTCTAAAAGGGAGTTAATTATTTGAATTTTAAAAGGGGATTGAATATTAGAAATTCAAATAAGAAGTTCAAATAGAATTTGAATAGATGAAATTAGAATGAAAAACAGAATTTGAATTCAAGGAATTAAAATTATAATTTGAATTCGAAGGAATTCAAATAAAGAAATTCAAATAGAGATTTGAATGTAGAATTTCAAAATAGAATTTGAAATATAGAATTTCAAAGAAGAATTGAATAGCATTTGAAATATAGTATTTCAAGGAAGAATTCAAATGTGAAATTTGAATAGAGTTTTGAATGGAATTTAAATATGAAATTTGAATTGAGATTTGAAATAGAAATTCGAGTATTGAATTTGAACATGAAATTGAATATAGAAATTCAAGTAGAAATTTGAATATGAGATTTCAAAATAGAATTTGAGATAAACTTTGAAAGTAGGATTTCAAAGTAGGATTTAAATAGGATTTCAAAATAGGAAATCCAAATGGTTTTGAAATGGAATTTGAATTCAAGGGAATTCAAAAGGATTTGAGTGAAGAAATTCAAATGGTGTTAAAATGAGTTTGAATATTGGAATTCAAATGGGGCTGGAAATGAATTTGAATATTAGAATTCAAATGAAAAAATGAAATTGAATATAAGAGATTCAAATTGAATTCAAATAAGATTTAATCTATGGGATTTGAATAGGAAATTCAAATGGGTTTTAAACTATGGAATTTCAAATATAGAATTTAAAAGGAGTTTGAATATTTGAATTTCAATAAATTTCAAATATAGAAATTAGAATATAGAAAGTTCAAATGGAATTTAAAAATAGAGTTTGAATAAAAGAATTCAAAGGAATTCAAGTATTGAATTTGAATATAGGGAATTCAAATAGGAATTTAAGTATTGAATTTGAATATCAAATAGAAAAGGGATTGAAATTTGAATATGGAATTCAAAGTGAAATTGGAATTTTAATCAAGGAATTCAAATAGAATTAAATAAAGTTGAAGTCATTTTTAAGAAGTTTAAAAAGTTTTTATATATATAAATATAATTAAAACGAACTCGCCGCAGCGCTGCAGTTCGTAAAATAGCGATTCGAACTTCAATTGAATATACAGAACCCAATTGAAGTCGGAATTCTTTGAAACAAGAAACGTCAGGACCGATTTGATAATAGCTTTCTAATGAAGGAGAAAAATCTGGATTTCGTCGTACATATTTTGAGTTATGTCAAAAATCAAATTTTCAGAAAAACAACGCCAGAACTATTTAACGACCATAATGGTATATTTAACATTTTAAAAGGATTTTAAGCAAATAAAACCCGAAGTTTCTATTTAGAAAATTTCAGAGTTGAGTTGTAAAATATATGCGAATTCAAGTTGTGTAAATGAATATGATTTTTGAAACAGAAACCAGATTTTGATTTATTGAATAGAATAAACTAAATTGAATAGAAACTAGTTGATGAGATTTCGAATGGATATTGGGGTTTGAATAAATAAATTCGATTTGAAAATTTATATTCGAAATCAAAAAAGGAAACTAGAATTGAAATTGAAATTCAATTTGGTTATGAACGAGTTAAAATATTTTGTTTGAAAATGCTATGTTCAACAAAGAAGCAAAATAGGCAAAATGGCCGATTTAAAGGATAAATGGGCGGGACTGAATTCAAACGATTAGATAGTGTTGAATTGAATTGAAAACAGGTGAACATGTGTTAGACAGGTATGGGATGGAGTATATGAAGATTTAAATTTATGTGCTCGACAAAGAGGTACATGTTTAATTCATATATGAGATTTTATGCGCCGTATCGGCAAGCCGCTTGGCTTTTTCTTTTCCTTTTTGAGATTAGAAGATACCGGGAAGCTATTTGAAATTTCCCGATGCTCCCGATACAGGGGAGGTTATGGCGAATTTTTCCGGGAATTTAAGGAGTTAGAATATTTTTAAGATATTTTGATGATTTGAAATCATTGTATCGACGTATTGAATTCGATAGTAAAGTGAATATAAAAATCGAATATTGCAAACAAAAAGGGATAGAGATAAGTGATTAAAATTGTTTCAATTGCAAATATGGAGATTTTTCTAATATATAGAAAATAAAAGAAGTTGATATTTGGAAACGTTTTCCAAATGGCATAAGAGGCCGATATGATTATTGAAATGTGTGGTTAACAAATATTGATAAGAGAGTGTAGAAGAGATTTAATTAATGAAATATTAAAGAGCCCAGTGATTTGTTTGATATGTTGATTGAACACTTGTTTTTATTCGATAGTTAAATCACAGACTATCGAAGTTTTAACCATCGTTGTCAATATGGAGAGACCGGTTGGATTATTATCCGAGAACCACTCCGTATCGGCATAAGCGTTGCGAACCAAGTATGCTGAATATATTGAAGACGGAGTAAAGTGCAAGGGCTTTTCTATTAATAGAAATAGTGCCTTCGGTTTCGTTCAGTCCTAGAACGAACGTAAATGGACGAATGTCTGACAGAATATTTCCAATGATCAAATGGGTTGGTCTGTACGAATGTATATGGTTGCAACGGATTTATCCCTTAGCATAATATCCAGAATATTTGTGCAAACTCAACTAGTGATTAACGGATCTGACGATGTGGCATTCAAAGTGATTGTGTTATCGATGAATGGTAAGTATGCGTAGCCTCAGGCCTCAACAACCGGGAAAGGACAAAAATCGGGCAGGCAGCATGGCTATGTGGGTCGCACCCATTAGGGTGTATAATCACCTATCTAGAGAAATTCCTTTTGTTTCTAAATCTATCGATTCTGCCCATTCGGGAAACGGTGGTTTGAGTCCAACCGTTGGTGATATACATTCGATACACTCAAGCGAAATGAGTGGTCGGTCATGTGTGGGCCGGGTTGCAAGATGTTCTTGTTGAACCCAGTGTATTCCTCTCTAGAGATACACAGTCGGAAGGTGGTTCCATACCTTGTCATGTTGGAAATCCAATCTCCAATAAGCGCCATGCGGGTTTTGATTTTATAATATATGTGGAGCGTGAGATGCAAGCGTTCTGCTATTTGGTTATTTACTTGATGTAGACATTATTATAATATCACTAGATTTTCGTATCAAAGTGTTTTGGGTTATAGTAAGGTAAAAACCGTCCATGTTTATGTGTGGCTGGTCTTACTATTATCTTTTCTTTCGGAAAGGGTTTTGAAAGTTAAACAAGTGGTTGGAGTTTACTCACACCAGTCCCATGACTGACCCAGAGTTTATTTTGTTTTGTTTTTCCTAAACTCTTGGGTGCCCAAATTTGTACGGGCAGTCAAGTGTTTCAGGCTTTTACAGATACACTTGGAGGAGCTTGAAGCAGGAGGCTTCAACGTTAGTTATTTAGAGTTACTTCCGCTGAATCAAATGTTATGTGTACTCTGATGATGGTATGTATATATGTACCAAACAGATTTGTATTTCAAAAGTTATGTTATATAATATATTTTATTCGTTCCGCTGTGAGTTGTGATCTTCGTTTTTCTTCTATTCTAATATTTCTTTCTTTCTATTTCTCATCCTCTAATTTCTTTCTAATAATGAGTCGTATTTCTGTGTTATTTGGGTTGGACGTGTGTTGTATTTAGTCAACTCAGATAGCACGGATTTGCGGGCCTTTACAGTTGGTATCAGAGCTTAGGTTGAGCGAATACCTAGGCTTGTGTGGCATGTGCTCATTAGAGATAGGGTCAGTAGTACCCTAGAATGAGTTGAGTATATATATGAGAGAGCGTATTTGTAAGTGGATATAAAAGTTGTTTTATATTGTGTTGGCTAGTCTGTTGAGTGGTTTATGAATTCTGGTCGAATCGTGGGACGCCACGAAGTCGATAGGGATTTCTAAATACTTGAACAGAAGATTGAACACGATATTGTTTTTAAGTGGGTAAATGAAATTATTTTACCCAAAATTTCTATTTTGATATAGAAAGAATAATTTTCTAGGATTATTATTATATGGATGTGTTGGATGTTGACCTTATAAATCAGATGAGATTATAATATGGGAATGGTTATTTATAACCAAATAAAATTTGTATAGGGATTAAATATACAAATGAGATGAATTTGAATTAAATTCAAACCAGAATTAAGAATTCAAAATCCTGGGAAGTTGAAAATATTTTTTCAAAGTATATTAAAATAATATAGATTTGTTTTAAAGATTTGAAAGGAAATCATGGATTTTGAAATGATAAAGCACTGAACTCACTTCAGTGGCTGGGAAATTATTCTGATGATGATTGCAACATCATCAGTGTTCATTTCCGAGTTTCTAAGTGATGGATTGCTACCTTAGAAAATTTTGATGGAAATTTGTTTTGAAAGAAAACGAGTGGTTTGAAAATTCAAATGTTTTGAATTTGAAATGAAAATAAATATATGTATATATTTATGGGATTTCAAAAGAATTTGAAAAGAAAACCCAGGGATTTAAATTCTGAAATTGAAATTTAACTTAAACAAGTTAAATGGGTCAAAGTGAATGAATTGATTAAAATCAATTTGAATAGGTTTAATGGAATATAGATTGGATAAATGGATTGATCGTAGATCATTCAAATTAAAGGAAGGAAGACCAAAAGTTTTGGTGAAATTAAATATGTTGAAATATAAGGAGGTGAGTTTCAACATAAAGGAGTTTGAAAAGTAATGGATTTGTACCATTTTCCTATCTTAGCAATTTCAAGGACGAAATTATTTTAAGGGGGGAAGAATGTAACGACCCAGGTTTTTGAACGATTTATTTTAAATATTTAATATCGTTTTAAATATTGTGTTGGTAATATAAAAGAATTTTTATATTGAATTTATCGATTTAATAATCAATATAGGATATAATTCAGATTTAAAACTGAATCGAAACACTTCGGTCAATTAATATAAATTCTATGTTGAATTAAAACGATAATAATAATTTATTATCGATGAAATTAAATGTTGAAATCTATTCATATTTAAATCGAATTTAATTTAAACCATTGATTTAATTTGTTATTTCTTCTATGCTGTCAAATTAAAATTCAGAATTTGGTTCTACTAATCTTGTAACGTCAATGGTTGCGTTGAAATAACGGTTCAGGATTTTAAATTAGGAGACCAAGAGATACTTTGAAATAAAATCAAATCAAAATAAAGCAGTGTATGTACTTAAGCAAACATGAATTCCTAAAGCCGACCTAAGAATAAACAGCGGCACCCTAAAATTTTACATCAACGCAGACAATCCCTTCCTCGAGCTGTAAAAACTGCTTTTGATCCTCAATATCAAAGAGACAACATTTTAATGGCCATGTACGATTGTCTACTCTTTCGTTCTATAAATTGAAGACACCGGCCTTCATTCTTCTCATCGTCCCTCTATCCAAATCGAGCGGAGCTTCACAAACAAAAATGGCCGACGCTCTTTCGCAAATTCATTCCACAAACCAGATAACACCCTTATACGCCATTTTTGATTTCCTCAACAAATCGATCGGAATAAAATTAGAAACTTTCAGAAGAAAAAGGGAACCGAGTCTTCTGAAGCTCGAGATTTAAATCGAGGTGATTGCGATTTAGGGTAGAGGAGTTGTTGGAAATTAGGGCATCGTGGTTCGTTCGAAGTTGAGTTGAAGAGAGCGATCTTGTGGAGGTCGACGAACTAGTGGTTGAGGTTTGGAAAGGATTGGCGACTGAGTTGAGAGGGACGATGGGAGAAGAAGGCCACTGCAGGTTTCAGAATTGGCCGATACATGGGAGGTCGCGATTTCAATATTGGGAGTTCGATACTGATGTTGACATGGTCGCTGTCTGGGATGAAGGTCGAACTGAGGAGCTGGGTTTTGGTTCCAAGTTTTGCGGTAATTTGAGGATAAGATAATTAAGGTAAAACCAATTTTCCTTGCTTATTTAAATTTATAAAGTAAGATCAGTTTTTAAATTAAGTAATTAGATTATAATTACATTAAAATCAATGGCTTTAAGGAAGACATTTGTCTGAGAGAAATCAAGTGGAAATACCATTCTGTTTATATCTAAAGGAAAATTGGTAATAAATTTTTGTAATAAATCATTTTTGTAGATAGATAATTTTAATTGTAAATCATTTAATGGTTAAATAAAATGATTATAATGTTGGGAAATTAGTTTAAATAAAAAAATAAAAAGAGGGAATCTGTTAATAAGTAAATTAAATGTGTAAACATATCATTTATCAAATTAAGGTTTAATTTGGAGTTGGTTTACACGTAGATAATTTATTAAATCCGATAATGGAGATTTTATTAATTATTGTTGTTTTCCGTTGGGAAACAGACGTATGGAGGAACTGCTATGAAATCTATATAAGATGCTTCGGTGGCTATTCAACGCGAATAAAAGCCTGGTGAGTAAATCTCACTCACCTTTAGAATTATTTTTATTTCATTAAAAATAATTGTGTGTTGCTTGTGTGAATATTTTCTGGTTGTTTTATATATATATTAGTTATTTAGGCTATTGTATATATATATATTGGGTTGATTGATTGGTTGGATTCCCGCAGTATCATTAGCGGATGCCCGCAGTTTCATAGCGGATGATTACCCTATACGCCCCACGCTATGATTAGTGGATGACCTTCTATACCGCGATATTCTGCCACGAAGCAGAATGGGTATTATTTATGTGCTAACATCTGTGGATGCAGGAAAACAGGTTGGAGGAATCCAACTGGATTCCTCAAAAATATATTATCTGTTTGTTTATTTGATTTCATATATGTTGTTATATATGATGTGTTAGAAAAATAAATAATTCGTTGTTTTGTGTATTTAAATATCACTGGGCTTAAGTAATGATATTTAAAATATCGTGAAAAGATATTGGAGATTTTAAAGGAAAAATTCTATTTTTAAATAGAATTTGAATAAAAATATAAACTTGTTTTGAGAAACAAAACAAGTAGTTTCTTTTTAAACGAAGTTTATAAACAGTCTTTTATAACGAAGTTATAAATGAAGTGAAAAGAATTATCATTTGATAATTCAGAAATAGAAACACCAGTGTGGAATTGGAATTTTGAAATGAAATTTCAATACAGGATGTGAAATGAAATTTTTAAATATATAACTCAAATGAAATTTGAGTATAACATTTGAATTCTAAAAGGGAGTTAATTATTTGAATTTTAAAAGGGGATTGAATATTAGAAATTCAAATAAGAAGTTCAAATAGAATTTGAATAGATGAAATTAGAATGAAAAACAGAATTTGAATTCAAGGAATTAAAATTATAATTTGAATTCGAAGGAATTCAAATAAAGAAATTCAAATAGAGATTTGAATGTAGAATTTCAAAATAGAATTTGAAATATAGAATTTCAAAGAAGAATTGAATAGCATTTGAAATATAGTATTTCAAGGAAGAATTCAAATGTGAAATTTGAATAGAGTTTTGAATGGAATTTAAATATGAAATTTGAATTGAGATTTGAAATAGAAATTCGAGTATTGAATTTGAACATGAAATTGAATATAGAAATTCAAGTAGAAATTTGAATATGAGATTTCAAAATAGAATTTGAGATAAACTTTGAAAGTAGGATTTCAAAGTAGGATTTAAATAGGATTTCAAAATAGGAAATCCAAATGGTTTTGAAATGGAATTTGAATTCAAGGGAATTCAAATGGATTTGAGTGAAGAAATTCAAATGGTGTTAAAATGAGTTTGAATATTGGAATTCAAATGGGGCTGGAAATGAATTTGAATATTAGAATTCAAATGAAAAAATGAAATTG
The DNA here is from genome assembly GCA_030737875.1 of Allium sativum. NCBI lineage: Eukaryota > Viridiplantae > Streptophyta > Magnoliopsida > Asparagales > Amaryllidaceae > Allium > Allium sativum. Next base: position 1,753,652 of record JASFAX010000061.1, on the reverse strand, counting down.
AATATAAGAGATTCAAATTGAATTCAAATAAGATTTAATCTATGGGATTTGAATAGGAAATTCAAATGGGTTTTAAACTATGGAATTTCAAATATAGAATTTAAAAGGAGTTTGAATATTTGAATTTCAATAAATTTCAAATATAGAAATTAGAATATAGAAAGTTCAAATGGAATTTAAAAATAGAGTTTGAATAAAAGAATTCAAAGGAATTCAAGTATTGAATTTGAATATAGGGAATTCAAATAGGAATTTAAGTATTGAATTTGAATATCAAATAGAAAAGGGATTGAAATTTGAATATGGAATTCAAAGTGAAATTGGAATTTGAATCAAGGAATTCAAATAGAATTAAATAAAGTTGAAGTCATTTTTAAGAAGTTTAAAAAGTTTTTTTATATATAAATATAATTAAAACGAACTCGCCGCAGCGCTGCAGTTCGTAAAATAGCGATTCGAACTTCAATTGAATATACAGAACCCAATTGAAGTCGGAATTCTTTGAAACAAGAAACGTCAGGACCGATTTGATAATAGCTTTCTAATGAAGGAGAAAAATCTGGATTTCGTCGTACATATTTTGAGTTATGTCAAAAATCAAATTTTCAGAAAAACAACGCCAGAACTATTTAACGACCATAATGGTATATTTAACATTTTAAAAGGATTTTAAGCAAATAAAACCCGAAGTTTCTATTTAGAAAATTTCAGAGTTGAGTTGTAAAATATATGCGAATTCAAGTTGTGTAAATGAATATGATTTTTGAAACAGAAACCAGATTTTGATTTATTGAATAGAATCAACTAAATTGAATAGAAACTAGTTGATGAGATTTCGAATGGATATTGGGGTTTGAATAAATAAATTCGATTTGAAAATTTATATTCGAAATCAAAAAAGGAAACTAGAATTGAAATTGAAATTCAATTTGGTTATGAACGAGTTAAAATATTTTGTTTGAAAATGCTATGTTCAACAAAGAAGCAAAATAGGCAAAATGGCCGATTTAAAGGATAAATGGGCGGGACTGAATTCAAACGATTAGATAGTGTTGAATTGAATTGAAAACAGGTGAACATGTGTTAGACAGGTATGGGATGGAGTATATGAAGATTTAAATTTATGTGCTCGACAAAGAGGTACATGTTTAATTCGTATATGAGATTTTATGCGCCGTATCGGCAAGCCGCTTGGCTTTTTCTTTTCCTTTTTGAGATTAGAAGATACCGGGAAGCTATTTGAAATTTCCCGATGCTCCCGATACAGGGGAGGTTATGGCGAATTTTTCCGGGAATTTAAGGAGTTAGAATATTTTTAAGATATTTTGATGATTTGAAATCATTGTATCGACGTATTGAATTCGATAGTAAAGTGAATATAAAAATCGAATATTGCAAACAAAAAGGGATAGAGATAAGTGATTAAAATTGTTTCAATTGCAAATATGGAGATTTTTCTAATATATAGAAAATAAAAGAAGTTGATATTTGGAAACGTTTTCCAAATGGCATAAGAGGCCGATATGATTATTGAAATGTGTGGTTAACAAATATTGATAAGAGAGTGTAGAAGAGATTTAATTAATGAAATATTAAAGAGCCCAGTGATTTGTTTGATATGTTGATTGAACACTTGTTTTTATTCGATAGTTAAATCACAGACTATCGAAGTTTTAACCATCGTTGTCAATATGGAGAGACCGGTTGGATTATTATCCGAGAACCACTCCGTATCGGCATAAGCGTTGCGAACCAAGTATGCTGAATATATTGAAGACGGAGTAAAGTGCAAGGGCTTTTCTATTAATAGAAATAGTGCCTTCGGTTTCGTTCAGTCCTAGAACGAACGTAAATGGACGAATGTCTGACAGAATATTTCCAATGATCAAATGGGTTGGTCTGTACGAATGTATATGGTTGCAACGGATTTATCCCTTAGCATAATATCCAGAATATTTGTGCAAACTCAACTAGTGATTAACGGATCTGACGATGTGGCATTCAAAGTGATTGTGTTATCGATGAATGGTAAGTATGCGTAGCCTCAGGCCTCAACAACCGGGAAAGGACAAAAATCGGGCAGGCAGCATGGCTATGTGGGTCGCACCCATTAGGGTGTATAATCACCTATCTAGAGAAATTCCTTTTGTTTCTAAATCTATCGATTCTGCCCATTCGGGAAACGGTGGTTTGAGTCCAACCGTTGGTGATATACATTCGATACACTCAAGCGAAATGAGTGGTCGGTCATGTGTGGGCCGGGTTGCAAGATGTTCTTGTTGAACCCAGTGTATTCCTCTCTAGAGATACACAGTCGGAAGGTGGTTCCATACCTTGTCATGTTGGAAATCCAATCTCCAATAAGCGCCATGCGGGTTTTGATTTTATAATATATGTGGAGCGTGAGATGCAAGCGTTCTGCTATTTGGTTATTTACTTGATGTAGACATTATTATAATATCACTAGATTTTCGTATCAAAGTGTTTTGGGTTATAGTAAGGTAAAAACCGTCCATGTTTATGTGTGGCTGGTCTTACTATTATCTTTTCTTTCGGAAAGGGTTTTGAAAGTTAAACAAGTGGTTGGAGTTTACTCACACCAGTCCCATGACTGACCCAGAGTTTATTTTGTTTTGTTTTTCCTAAACTCTTGGGTGCCCAAATTTGTACGGGCAGTCAAGTGTTTCAGGCTTTTACAGATACACTTGGAGGAGCTTGAAGCAGGAGGCTTCAACGTTAGTTATTTAGAGTTACTTCCGCTGAATCAAATGTTATGTGTACTCTGATGATGGTATGTATATATGTACCAAACAGATTTGTATTTCAAAAGTTATGTTATATAATATATTTTATTCGTTCCGCTGTGAGTTGTGATCTTCGTTTTTCTTCTATTCTAATATTTCTTTCTTTCTATTTCTCATCCTCTAATTTCTTTCTAATAATGAGTCGTATTTCTGTGTTATTTGGGTTGGACGTGTGTTGTATTTAGTCAACTCAGATAGCACGGATTTGCGGGCCTTTACATGTTGTGTAATATTTATTCATACTCTGATTCTTGTACTTTGATGTAAATTGTTGTAACAGTAATGAAATGTTCTATTTTTTGTGTTCTGATTTGTCGTGTTCTCAACTCAATCCGGGCTTTCCCGTAAGGGCGAGTTTGGGTCGTTTCAGTGATTTTGGTTGCCTTGTTTGAATTTGTTGTCGTGAGTTGATTGAATCGTATTTGTGGCCCCTTGATAAAATTGAATTGGCCTTGACTTGTTCTCGTAAATTCTCTGATTTAATTCAGAAAGCAATTGATGATTTCTTGCCATAAAAATTTGGATGTACAATTCTGGAAAACAGATTTTGTTTTCATTTCCCTTACACGGTTTCTGGAATGATAAAATACCTGATTTCGAATGAATTACATTCTTCCCAAATAAAAAATAATCTTGAACTCTTCCCATAAATTAATACCCTGATTTATGTAAACATTTACAATAACTTGCCAAGAATGAATGGTGATATTTGCGTGATTTTTAGAATGGCTTAAAAACTTGACAAATATTTAAAAATATTTCTTGCCTGTTTAAAAACATTTCTAGGGAATAATACCTTGCCCAAACAAGTTACTATAATTTCTTTTGGAGATAAATTGTGAAAAATTCTAGCCCAAAATTATTGAGTTGAAACTTTGCCAATATTAATTGAAAGATTTCTGGAAACAAAACATATACTTTTTTGCCTAAAAAATGCTTGTGTATTTCTAAAAAAAAACAATAAAATTGTTTCTATGGAAATATTTATTGCCGAGAATTTTGGAAATATTTTATATGATTTCAAGCCTGAATTCATGCGCAAAAACTCTATGATTTTTGGACATAAATTTGAATTATTATGCTTTGTTGACATGTGATTTTCAAATATGTTTTCATGGCAATGGAGTGTTGCAAGATTTTGTATGATAGATTTTAAAAAACTTGCCATATTGATAGCCTGAAAAACAAATTTAATTGTTTACATTCCTTAAACTAGTATTATGATTTCTGAAATCACATGAATTGTTTTGCCATTTATTTCTATGCTCAAAACTGGAGACAAAATAATTTGTTTCAATGATGAAAACTTTCCAAAAAATTACTTTCTCCCTTTTCCAATTGCCAAAAATAAATTCTTGCAAATTGTTCTTGACTGTGGTTTGGCATGTTTCCTTTCCCATGTCAATTTGTTGTGTGCATGTATAAATGATTGTACATACACCATTTCTTGAGACTGTTGTGTACTGTCTTATGCACATGTTCATTCTGGCTTGAACCTGAAGCTTGTACCATGCTGCGTTGTACTTGAGCCATGCTGAGATGAACTGCCCTTGGTCTTGAGATGTTGTGTATACATGCGTATACTTGCTGGTTTTCTCTGTTTCCTTGTTCATTATCCATTTGCATTTTCCCTGTGCTTGTCTCTCTGTGCATTTATGTTAACCTTGGTTCGACTCATGTGTACATTTGCATTGACCCTGCATATTTCAAGTTGTGCACTTGTTTTTGGCTGTGTACTTGAATTTCACCACTAACTTGAGTTTGAATGTGTTTGAGCATGCTGACTTCACCATATGCTTGTGCATGTCGAGCATTGGTTATTTGTATGTGTACACACTTGTGTAGATACAACTGTACTGTCCATTTGTGTTCTTCATTTCGAGTTGCACTGTCATGTTTGCTCTTCCATGATGCATGTTGACATGTCATTGTTGTACACTCGAATATTTGAGCTTGTTAAATCACTATTCCTATTGTGTAGATGCATATATATATATATATATATATATATATATATATATATATGCACAGATGTGTAAATATATGTGTGTTTGTGTCTGCATATGTACTGGATTTCTTGGTTTAGTCCATTCGCGATGTTTGACCGTATTGTCCATACATAGAATTATGTGTATATACATACAATGTGTGTATATACATGTATAGTGCACGTCCATAGAATATATATATATATATGTGCACTACAGACGATGTCTACCTTGTGGTATTTACAGTGTACCACTGTGAATATCACAAGCTCTCTAGACATAAATAGATGACCATATTAATCAGATCAAGTCATGAAAAATGATGAGAAACACACCAAAATTATGTGGCAAATAAATTTTTAAAATAAAAATTATATCTGCTAGAATAAAAATATTTTTGTTCCAGGTTACTGTGTGTGTTCTGCGATAGGTAAGCAGAAGACTGGACTGACTGTGAAGAGTGGCATAAGACAGAAGACAAGTGTGTATTAGTGTAACTATATATGAGTGAGTGAATGTACAACTGAGTGATGAGAGAATTGTAGTGATGAACAATGTATACAAATGAAATTGAATGTGGGTGTACTGTATTTCAGTGAAATGTAAAAATAATGGAGTTATAAGTTTGTACTGTTGAGATGTTGAAACAAAATATTCATATTTAAATAAAATATTTTTTGAATATTTAAATTCTTGTGCAGTAGTATTCTATTTAAATATAAATATTATATTATGTATGTGATTTAGTATAACAGTACAATTACAAACACATTTATAATAATAAATATATGTTTGCTATCTTCAAACAAAAATCTTAGAATTGTTAGATACAATAACTATTTAACCCCCTTTAGTGTTTGTTTTGCCTTAACATCCGTCTTCCGTGTTCCCTAACAATTAGTATCAGAGCATAGGTTTTCAAAAAGTTCATAATCTGATTTTTGGAAATATTAAAGGCAAATTTTGGAATGATTGTTAACACTAGTGTCAATTCATGCACTGCATCAATGTTGAAAGAGTCTGCATTCAATTGTGTTGAAATTTTAAGTGACCTACTGAAGTGTTGTCCAATACAGGAAAAAATGTGTTATATGACTATTGGAAATTCAAAATTTGAAAAGATGGATGATGTGGCTGTTGAAAATTCAAATTCCAAAATGGTTTGTTACATGGTTGTTGAGGATTCAAATTCTGATGTACAAATGGTGGAAATCAAAAAGAACAAATGGATACTAGATAGTGGCTGTTCGAGACATATGACGGGAAATCCTGAAATACTAAATAATCTAGTATATGAAGATGGTGGAATGGTCAACTTTGGTGATAATTTAAAGGATATATTGTTGGAATCGGCAATATCGGTAATTTTGAAACTCCTACTATTTCTGATGTTTTATTAATTAGAAATTTAAAACACAACCTACTAAGTATAAGTCAACTTTGCGATAAAGGCTATAAAATAAACTTTGAAAAAGATAAATGTTTTATAGAAGATAGGAATTCAAAAGTAATATTCGAAGGAGATAGAAAGAAATATATATATATATATATATATATATATTGAGTATGAAAATCTCCAACGATAACTTAAGTCTTATGGCCAATACAAGTGACCCTTGGATCTAACATAAGATATCCGGTCTTATAAATTTCAAACACATCTCTAAGATTTCTAAATTAGATTCAATTAGGGGATTACCCAAAATGAAATTTAAAGTTAATAATCTATGCTACGCTTGTCAATTCGGAAAATTAAAAAGAAGTTCATTTAAATCAAAAGAAAAAATTACTACTTCGAAACAATTAGAGTTAATTCATATGGATTTATTTGTTCCATCCTAAATCCAATCAATAAATCACAATAAACATGTTTACGTAACAATCGACGATTTTTCTAGATTTACTTGGACTTTGTTTCTTAAAAATAAAAGTGATGCTTTTGATCAATTTAAATCCTTTTCTAAAAGAACTCAAAATTTATTATCTTTAAAAATCAAGATAATACGCAGTGACCATGATGGAGAATTTGAAAATGAAAATTTTGAAAAATTCTGTACTAAAAAGGGGATAACCCATAATTTTTCTTTCCCTAGAACCCCTCAACAAAACGGAGTAGTTGAACGTAAAAATAGGTCGATACAAGAGTGTGCACGAACTATGTTATCCGATAGTAATTTACTAAGAAATTTTTGGGTTGAGGCATTTGCAACAACCTGTTATATTTTAAATAGAATTTCAGTTAGACCCTTAACTCATAAAACACCATATGAACCTTTGTATAATTAAAAAAACCAAAAGTATCATATTTTAAAACATTTGGAAGTAAATATTTTATTCTTAATACTGAAGAAAATTTAGAAAAAATTGACTTGAAATCCGATAAAGGAATATTTATTGGATATTCAGAGAGAAGTAAGGCATATAGAGTTTTCAATTCAAGAACCAATACTATAGAAGAAACTTTAAATGTATCATTTGACGAAAACTATAAAAATATAACACAACACAACGAAGGTAAATGTGAAAATTAGATTAATTAAACAAATAATGATGACAGTCAACCAAATAAAAGAATTAGATTACTAAGAGACCATCATATAGAAAATATCTTAGGAGATATTGAATCCGTTGTTAGGACTCAATGCATTTAAATAATATGAGTAATTAAGCATTTATTTTAACTATTGAGCCTAAGAATCCAAAGGAAGCATCATCTGATGATTCATGGATCCTTGCCATGCAAGAAGAATTGAATCAATTTACAAGGAATGATGTATGGGAACTTGTTCCTAGACCACAAGATGAAACAGTAATTGGAACTAAATGGGTTATAAAAATAAAATGAATGAACACGGTGAGGTCGTAAGAAATAAGGCACGATTAGTAGCGCAAGGTTATACTCAAGAAGAAGGAATATATTATGATGAAACGTTTGGCCTTATAGCAAGATTAGAACCAATGAGGATATTATTAGCATTTGCTAATCATAATAATTTCAAATTATATCAAATGGATGTTAAAAGTGCTTTTCTAAATGGATCTGTTAAAGAAGACGTATATGTAGAGCGACCGCCTATTTTTGAAGAAGAAAATTTACTGAATCACGTATATAAATTAAAGAAAGCGTTATATGGATTAAAACTGGCTCCTAGAGCTTGGTATGATCGATTAAGAACATATTTATTACAATCTAACTTCGAAATTGGGAAAATAGATAATGTACCTTTTATCAAAAGAAATAATAATGATATACAATCAGTACAAATATATGTTAACGATATAATATTCGGATCAACAAATAATAAGATGAATAAAGAATTTTCTGATATTATGACCCAAGAATTTGAGATGAGTCACATGGGAGAACTAATATTCTTCTTAGGCATACAAATTCGTCAACTAAAGAATGGAATATTTATTAATCAAGAGAATTACACAAGAGATTTAATTAATAAATATAATTTAACAACAACTTATGGAAGACCAACACCAATGGAAACTAATATAGCCTTAAGTTAATATGATACGTCAAAAGATGTTGATCAAAAATTATATAGAGGTATGATAGGATCGTTATTATATATAACCGCTAGTAGATCATATATAATGCATAATGTATGTCTCCATGCAAGATATCAGTCGCAACCTAAGGAAACACATTTAAAAGCTATAAAACTTATTCTAAGATATGTAAAACATACATTAGATTTTGGATTATTTTATCCTAAGAATGTTTCATTCGATTTCAATTCTTATTGTGAGGCTGATTATGCAGATGTAAATTCGATCATAAGAGTACTAGTGGAACATGTCGGTTCTTAGGACATTCACTAGTTTCTTGGTTTAGTAAAAAGAAAAATATCGTATCTTTGTCAACAATTGAAGCATAATATATGTTTGCTGCTTTGGCTTGCTCACAAGTAATATATATGCAACAAACTCTAAATGATTTTGGATCAAAAATATAAATAAGTCACCAAAATACTGCGATAATACGAGCACTGTAAATATATCTAAAAATTCAACTCATCATTCAAGAACTAAACATATTGATATACAACATCATTTTCTAAGAGATAATGTAGGTAAAGAGAAAGTTTCACTAGAATTTATAGAAATAGAAAAACAAATAGCAGATAAATTAATAAAAGCATTAAATGAAGCAACGTTCACTAAATTTAGAATATAATTAGGTATTTGTTCATTAAGTGAATTAGAATAATTAAACATATTAATATATATAAGAATAACAAGGAAAATTAGAAAAATAAAATTAAAAATGCATGTATGTCGACATATATATATATATATATATATATATATATATATATATATATATATATATATATATCCCTATGTCGACATATAACTGCCAGATTTTAAAAAATTCATTCCCACCAAAAGTTAGTTACAATAACCATTTAAAATTTCCACTTTGAATTTTTTTCTTCATTCTCTCATTTCACTTCTGGAAAAACTCAAAACTAAAATAAATCATGGCCTCCACTAATCATAATGACCAAATTAATCCTGAATCGTCCGTTGGACCATCAAAAGGTGCATTGCAACGCTCTACTCATGCTCGAGTGATAAAATTGGAAGAGAAAATGGGGTATGTTCTTCAAATGCTTGCTGAGAACCAAGTTCTACAAATTAGGATGAATCAAGAGCAAGTAAGGAAAAATCATGAGAAACTTACAGAAATTTTGTTATGGATAATCAAACAAATCCAATTATCATCGAGGATGATAATCCAACATTGGAAGAGGAAGAAGAGGAAGAGATGATAGAGGAAGAGGAACTAAAAGAGGCACAAAATGAAGGCATGGAAGAGGATGATCAAGTCATATGCATTGGCGAAGTTTCGCTCAATAGAGAAGAGAATATAGTTGAACGAAATGGGGAATTCTGTCTCCATTACCCAATTGTCCAATTCATAAGTCCCATATCATGAAGAATCGTTAGAAGTTAGGTTTCTTTTTTGCTTATTCGATGTAAAACGTACATAGTGTTTCGTGCTTTCCTGAAACAATGTAATTTGCTTTGGTTTGTATTGTTTGAATTGTAAAACAACAATTGAATTGTTTGCTTCTTACAATATTTATTTCTCTTAGATTTAGGGATTAGAATGGTTTATATATATATATATAATAAGAATAAAATATAGGCTTAAATTAAGGGGGAGTAATTTACTCTAGTATAATTATAGAATAGATATAGGATTTAGGGCGAGTAAATTTGAAATTTCTTTTTGTTGATGACAAAGAGGAAGAAATTATACAATAGGGATTAGTTTAAGAGAAAGTATTTAGGATTCATGATGACAGGGGGGATACTGGAAGGATCAGAATCAACAGTTAATTAACAGGTATGAATATTTTATAAATCAAGGTTGTCATCATCAAAAAATGGGAGATTGTTGGAGAATGGAGTTTTGATGACAACAACCTTATTTCAATATTAATTAATTATTAAATAAATATACTAACATCTTTATCTAGATATATATATATATATAGGATTTGTATACAGGAATTAATAATGAAGACTGTACAGTTTTAGAGTTTCATGATTCAGAATTCAGAGGAGATTCAAGACTCTTGAGTAATCAAGTTATCAAGAGTTCAAGACAAATATAGTAATAGAGTCTAGTTTATATGTAAGACTCTGAACAACACTCCAGGTTTAAATTCAAATTTTGTTTTTCAAATTCTGATTTTCAAATATCAAATTATGATTTTCTAATTTGAAATTGTTTTTCTATCCTACTTATGGTTCATGTATAAGTTTTAAATTTAATATATAAGTTTATATATGTGTGTATAGTTATATAGTTTTAAACCTTATAATTTTATAAATATGTTCATATAATATATTACTATGATTTCATATGATTTTATACTTTAGAATACTCATTTATATCATAAGTTTTAATTCAAGAATTTCCAAAATAGTATATATGTTTAAACACCAGGAAAAGTTCAAAATTCAAATTTTCAACATGCCTATGTCGACATACATAGGATGGTATGTCGACATACAACTGTCAGAAATTCAATTTTCAAAGGAAGTGTATCTTAACTATTTGCAATGTTCTAGAAGCATTGCAACCTTTCAAATCTTATAAATAGGGGTTGATTTTGAACTTTTTCATCATTCTTCTTCTCCATCTTCACGCCTCTTCATCCTACCATTAATATTTCATATTTTATTGTAGAATTCTACAATTCTACTCTGCTGATTTCTACCCTAATTACATAAAATTTCTTCTCTTTCTCTACTCATTACTCTCTGAATTAAAGTGCTATTGAAGAGTTATAGGGCTGTTGTAATCTTTTGGGAAGTGTTTGGGAAAGTGTATGTTCCTTACAGCCCTAAAATCAAGGAAAGGGAACGGTGGTAACCTTATAGTCGTGAAATCAAGGGTGTTTGGAGCGGTGTTAACCTTGTTGTCGTGAAATCAAGGGGATTGTACTTGGATAGTGATATTAATAAAACTCTGCACAATCCAGCGTTGCGTGGGACTGGGCATACGAGTAATCCAAATGAGTACAAAATCCGGTGTGTTCTTTCCTTTTCTGCATTTTATATTTATCTGTTTATGTGTTTGTGATTGATTCTGTGTCTGTGATCATCTGTTGTATGTGATTCATATAGTAGATCATATAAGTTTTAGATTTTCGTAAATTTCTTATAACACTGTTCACCTCCCCATCAAGTGTTTTTTTTTTGCCTTAAGATCCATCTTCTGCATTCCCTAACATGCCTTTGGGTGGTAGTAAGGAGGATGGAGCAGGTGGAGGTAAGGCACTTTGTTGCATACTGATCTGATTGGAATCTGAAGAAGAGTAGACCAATTTCAGGGTTTTACACTGCTACAAAAGTGGGCATATTCGACACTAATTTTATGTGGCCGTAGATCAAAAAAGCGTTGTCGTAGGCCATTTTTCAAATAGGCAACACCAGAGGGGCGTGGCATCCGCGGCCGTTGCATTATCCCTCTAAGGCAACGCCTTTACCCATCTACGGCCACAGAAAGAAAGTGTTGCATTATAACCATATTGCATCAGTATTAGCAAGTAATGCAACAAAACACAGCGTTGCCTAAAGCATAAGTTAGAGCATGGCTTCTTGGTCATGATAGTGAAGGCCACGTCAGCTTCCACATAAGATGCCTATGTGTCACACGCCACATCAGCTATCCACGTCAGCTCCCCACGTGTCACACGCCACATCAGTTGTGGGGCCCACATGCCGTGTGGAATTAATAATATTTTACGTAATGCAACACCATTGTATTATGTGATGCAACACCATTATCTTGAAATGTAACATCGAAAAAAAAGTAAATGCAACAGCAGAAGACGACAAATGCTACACTAGAAGAAAACAGACACAACGATTAAATTAAAAATTCTGCAGTACCAGTTTTAAACATATATTAAACCCATTCAAAACATTCATCATCACATTCAGATCATCTAAAATGTTTTACATATCATACCAATTCTTCAAATATACCACAAGTGCCAACACAAAATACATAATTTAAAAGTATAATTCAAATATTCTACATACCGCACACACACCAACCAAAATATCCATTATCTAGGGATGATCAGAGACATTCAGTAGGGTTAGCAATGAGATATCCTTCAGTTAGAGCGCTTTTCACTTCAAAGTTGTCGAGGTCTGCAAATTCTAGGCGTTCCTTTATGGACCAAATTGGCACAACTGCATGCATGCATATGATTTCAATGTTATAACATGTATGTATATATCTTGGTGAACATATCCTGATAGAAACTAGTGATTGAAGACAAAATATATATAAATGTCGAAAATAATGTGGAACCTGGTGTGAATTTGATTTCACGAATGCTTCCAACTCCTTTGCCAGATAGCACTGTACTTCTCTCAATGATTTCATGAATAGCTTTGGGTCCGAGTTTGTGCCAATCCAGTTTGCAACTTCATTGAGAGGGTTATATAGTTATTGAATTTAAATAAAACCAAACCTATTTGGTGTAGTCCCAGTTTGCAACCCTTGATATTTCATCAAAACTAAACTAAGTTAGATTTGTGCCTAACAATAGCTAATTAAAATAGACAAGCACACATATATGTCATTATCACATATGCCACATATGCTGTAACTAATATATGATCACATATTTTTTTAATAATAAAGATAATTTATTCCTTGCAACATTCAAGGAGAACCACTATGCCATGTGTAGACAGAGATCATGCGGTTTAGATTGCAGCACAATATTACTGTTTTAACAACATACTGGTATGATTGCTCTCCTGATTCCACAAAACGTTATTATAAAAATAAGAACACAAATAATAATTGGTTAATCAGAACAGAAAATGTGATAATATATTCACATATAACTAATATATGATCATATTTGTTGTTCTGTTTAACTAAAGGTATGGTTGATCCCTACTCATATGACCCAAACATATAACAAAGCAAAAGAGTCACATGGAAAACTAAACACAAAGTTAATACATTATCTCCATCTTCCTATGATGACATATGACAGAAATGGAGGCTCAAATCAAGAGAACTATAACTCAAGTTGATAAAATGAAGAAAACACACCTACAAGAAGGATCATCAACATTTATAGGAACCAGAGTAAGTCCATAAATGAAGCAGGATCTTAAAGCATAGATCTAGTCACTTAATGCAAATACACTGTGAAATACCTGAGCATTTTAGCAGTAACCTCAAGTCCAAATATAGGTGAAGCGACCCGAACTTCCCCGGTAAGGAAAGCCCGGATTGAGTTGAGAACAAGCCACGTCGGAACGCAAACAGAAGAACATTTCATTGTTAATAACAACAATTCCATCAGAATACAAGAATATACAGAGTATGAATAAATATTACACAGAAAATATCAGAGATTACAATACATTACATAGCAGCGGAAAATAATACAATACACAACTAGAAGTAATACGCGGATGCAGAGCTTTTTGAGTATCGTTCCAGATGTAAATCTAGATCCGGTGAATATAAAATCTGCAAAACCAAAACTACTAGCTGCCCGTGTCAAAATAAGGGCACCCAGAGTTTAGGTTAAAACAATAAACTCCAGGTCAGTCATGTGACTGGTGTGAGAACTAAAACAGTTATTAATCTTTATTTTAAAGTTAGCTAAATCTAGGGACCACGCCGTATAACACAGAACGGGTTTCCTCCCAAGAACACCAGTGCATAAAACAAACAGCGCAATGCTAAATAAAGAACAATGAAGCTATTATAAGACCCAGGTCCCATCACATAATGCAACACAAGCCGGGGGATAGGGTTTTACCTTATAATAGCCAAAGAATGCTAGATACGTTTAAAAACAAATTATTTTGATATTACTGTAAGTGTATAGTGTCAAAACAATTTCAATCATAAATATCAATCATAGACGGCATGGGTACCATATATCATGTCGCCATACTAGGCTCTACAATCAAAACCGCAAAGTCACGTATTTGGAAATTGGATTTCCATCTATAAACCGAGGCCAGGGATCGTCCTCTACCGATTCGAGATGCTCTAGCCTGCCCCTCAGGCAAGCGCGCAGACAAGCCTTTGGATCGTCAGGGCCGGTCCACCGATGTGGATTAAAATGCCTGAACACTGCGTTTCCCCACCCTATGGGGTGTCAATGAGTCCAATGACTCCATCAGCTCAACACAGTCACCGATATATCCGAGGCGCCTCGCAACAACAACAACCACATAAGTCAAACTCGTTAGGGCGTGTAAAACCACTAACGCCACTTCTAACTAGAAGGAAACGCATGCCCTCCCTGGTGTCCTCAGTAACGACCCGGATTTCAAACAATTTATTTTAAATATTTAATAGGGTTTTAAATGTTGGTGTTGATAATATAAATGAATTTTTTTTTGAGCTATCGATTTAATAATCGATTTCGATTTATTATCGAATATATTAAATTATCGTAATACGAATAATAACTCAATTCGAGGTAAAAAAAACTGAATCGAAATGATTCAGATGATCAGTGTCAGTTCTGTTTGAATATTAAAGCGATAATATTAATTTATTATCGAAGATTTATTTGTTTTAAATTTAATTTATATCAGTTTAAATCAATATATTCTCCAGATGATCAAATTGGGCTTTGTGACATATCTCAGTGTGTTCAGAAAAGTGGTTAAACGCTAGAAACGACGGTTGTTGTGCTCGAATTGGTGTTCGTTACCCTGAATTATATTATTTTAAAATTTAATGGATAAGCTCGAACTCAAATCAGTTAAATCAGAATCAAATTGAAATCTATTTTAAAAGAGTAAAGATATCGTTTAGTCTAATCAAAATTTATAATGATGTACTCTTACACTGTAAACTCCTTGATGGCCAAGGAATACTTCTGTATAAAACAGCGACCCCCCTTTACTTCTGGATCTCGTTTCACAGAGGAGCTCAATATGAAAATGTCCATCACACCTCTTCCATTTAAAAACCACGGAAATACCTTTTCCAATCCTCATTAAAATCAAACTAAAATCAAAACGCAAGTTTCTATTTCAGGAAATTTCTTCAATAAATCAAATCCAATATGAATCGAGCTCATCGCAGAGCTAGAAATCGAAAACGTGACTTGAAATCCGTGAAGGCACGAAGCTCGATGTCAATCTAGAACCGCGGTTTCTAAATCGCGATGGGTTGAGAAGCTCAGGGAACCGCTCGATGTCAGGAAGATTCACCTAGGGTTCAGATACACGCGATGGCGTCGCGTGAGGAGACTCCGATTTACAGAGAGGGGTCGTGACAGGTGATGGTTGGTGACAGTATCGGGTTTGGACTTCTAGAAGAAGGTTAGTGCGGTTCAACAGCAAGGTATAATGAGATTAGGGCTGTTCCATTCTGGAACTAACTGGAGTTGATCACCGTAAGCTACTGTTTGCCATGTTCGGAGAAATGCAGGGACTTTCGATGTCCTTACTGATGTGCGATTTGGGGAGGGTCAGCATGATTTGGGAGGGGACGATGCTGTTTTTTTAGAAGGAAACTGTAGTTCGAATTTTGTGAGGAAGAATAGCAGTGTGAAGAGGAGTCAAGAGTTGGGTTACTGGAGAAGGGATGGAGCAGTAAGGTAAAAGTTAATCTCTTGCAATTTAAAATTTTACATTGTAAATTAAACAATTAAGATAATTAATTTATGGAATGATGATTAACTAAAACTGTTAATTATATATATGTATATAATTTGAACTTGTAAAATATTTAAACTTAAAATCAGTAGTTGTTCAGAACAAGGAAGTTAGGAAAGGAAAATATAAGTATAGTATAGTTTTGACATAAGATTTTGTTTAGAAAATTCATTAGCTTAATTATAAAATTCGGATCTTTGCTTAGGCGAGGATAAATCGAATGGTATCGTTCTTGAGGAGTTCAGAGCCTAGAAAAATCAATGAAAGGAAATTGGAATTGGTACACGTGCAAAATAAAATCACGGTGAGTAAATCTCACTCACCTTTTATTTAGAATTATTTTTATTCGTTAAAAATAATTGTTTGATGCTTGTTTGAATGCTTTCTGGTTGATTTAAATATATTAGCTATATTGGGTTGATGATTGATTGGATTGTTCCCGCAGTATCATTAGCGGATGCCCGCAGTATCATTAGCGAATGACCCTACGCCCACGTATATAAGTGGATCCCCTTTTATACCACGATATCCTGCCACGAAGCAGGATGGGTATTACTATGTTGACTAACGTCTGTGGATGCAGGAAAACAGGTTGGAGGAATCCAACTGGATTCCTCAAAAATATATTATCTGTTTGTTTGCTTGATTTCATATATTCATATATGACATGTTAAAAATCAAATGATTGAAAATTGGATGATTTGATTGTTTTAAATATCACTGGGCTAAGTGTTAATTTATTTAAATATCATGGAAAGAATATTTGAGATTTAAAGGGAAAATTCTATTTTTAAATAGAATTTGAAATTTAAATAGATTTGAAATATAAAACTTGTTTAAAAAAAAAAACAAGAGATTCCTTTATAAACGAAGTTTATAAATAGTTCTTGTATAAATGAAGTTTATAAATGAAGAGAAGAGAATTTATAAATTATAAGTTTGAATTTGAAAAAAGGAAAAAAAACTATTTTTCCAAAGTAGAAATATCTATTTCAAAGGAATTGAAATAGAATTTGAATTCAAAGGAATTGAAATAGAATTTGAATTCAAAGAAATTAAAATAGAATTTGAATTTAAAAGAATTCAAATGGAATTTTGAATTCAAAGGAATTCAAATGGATTTGAATAAAGAAAGTTCAAATGAAATTTAAAAATATAAAGATTTGAAAATAGAATTCAAATGAAGTTTAAATATAGAATTTGAATATAGATATTCAAATGGGATTTAAAAATAGAATTTGAATTTTTAAATAGATTTTGAATAAGAGGAATTGAATAGAATTTGAATAATAGAATTAAATTGGAGTTTGAATATTTGAAAATCAAATAGAATAAATATGGAATTTGAATAGAGAATTCAAATGGAATTTAAACTATGGAATTTGAATATGTAATTCAAATGGATTTCAAATATAGAATTTGAATATAAAAAAATAAAGGAAATTCAAATATAGAATTTGAATATAGAGAATTCAAATAGAATTTGAATATAGGGAATTTGAATATAGAAAATTCAAATAGAATTGGAAATAGAATTTCAAAATGGAATAAAAATTTCAAAATAAAACTCGAAATAGAATTTCAAAATAGAATTTGAAATAGACATCGAATATAGAATTCAAATAGAGTTGGAATGGGAATTTGAGTATAAAATTCAAATAGAATTGATTTGAATATAAAAATTCCAATGAAGTTGGAAAATAGATTTGAATAGAAATTCAAATGGAGATTGAAAAGGAATTTGAATATAGAATTCAAATAGAAGTGAAATGAAAATTTGAATATATAATTCAAATAGAAAAGAAATGGAATTCGAATATAGAATTTCAAATGGAAGTGAAATAGATCAAAAATGTTATGTTGAAATGGATTTGATATACATCAAAAATATATCAGAATGGAGTTGAATTTATTATAAACGAAGTTCAAATGTTTATATATATATATAAAAATATAATTAAAACGAACTCGCCGCAGCGCTGCAGTTCGTAAATTGGCGATTCGAACTTCAATTGGGTATACAGAGCTCAATTGAAGTCGGAATTCTTTGAAACAAGAAACGTCAGGACCGATTTGATAATAGTTTTCTAATGGAAGAGAAAAATCTGAATTTCGTCGTATCGATTTTGAGTTACATCAAAATCAAATTTTCAGAAAAGCAGTGCCAGAACCATTCAAAAACCATAACGGTTTATTTAATTTTATAAAAAGGATTTTAAGTAAATCAAATCCAAATTTCTATTTAGAAAATTTCAGATTTTGAGTTGTAATTATATGTGAACTCAAGTGGAGTAATGAATTGATCTTTGAAACAGAAATCAGATTTTTGATTATTAAATAAAATTTACTAATTTGAATAGTAATTAGTTAATGAGATTTTGAATTGATATTGGGTTTTGAATAAGTGAATTCGATTTGAAAATTTATATTCGAAATCGAAAAGGAAACTAGAATTGAAATTAGAATTCAATTTTGTATTGAGCAAGTTAAATATTTTGTTTGAACATGTTATGTTCAAAACAAAGAAGTGAAATAAGCGAAATAGCTAATTAAAGAATTAATGAGCTAGACTGAATTCAAACGATTGAATTGAGTTGAATTGAATTGAAAACAGGTGAGCATGTGTTAGACAGGTATGAGATGAAGTATATGAAGATTTGAATTTGTGCCCGACAAAAAGGCACACGTTTAAATTCATATATGAGATTTTATGCACCGTATCGGCAAGCCGCTTGGCTTTTTCTTTTTCTTTTGGATTGGAAAGGGCCATGGGAGGCTATTTGAAATATCCCGAAGCTCCCAGTACAAGGGAGGTTATGGCGAAATTTTCCAGGAATTTAAGGAGTTAGAATATTTTTAAGAAATTTTGATAGTTAGAAATCAATATATCGATATATATTGAATTCGATAAGGAAACGAATTTTAAAATAGAATATTATAAACAAAAAGGGAAATCTATAAAATAGAAATAGAAAGCGAACTTTATACATGTTTTAAAAATGAATAATTGGGTTTTATAGTGTGTCTATTCGAGGTAAGTGGTTTTGTCGTTTTGAAGTTGGGGATGTTTTCAGTCAAGGTCTGAGAGGTAATAATACCCCAACTTGATTGATTTCATTTTTAATTGATAAATAGCAGGATCCAGTCTCAGAATTCGTTTATTCCAATAGTGAAGGAGTTCGTCTCTATGCCTATAATTTCATTAGTAAGAAAATTTGTTCAATGGCTGTCATGTTTGGAAGTTCAGTACTAGAGGTGTCTTCCAATATGATTTTAGACTTTATTTTCTAGTTTGATCTCCCCCTTCCCTTTCTCGCCACAAGGAGCTCTTCTATAAATAACAAATGGGGAGTATTTACTTCTTACGTGTTTTCATTGGCAATCAAAGTGATGCGTAAGGTTTGAAAAGAGTTAGTTGAATAAAATATTTTGGGTTGTTGTAACAATGTTTTACACAACATTCGTTTATCCCAAGTGGTGGAACTTTGGAAATATAAAAGTAAATATTTCCTGAGTATAATTAAAGTAGTAGAAAAAGTGATAAGTGATTGAAATTGTTTTCAATTGCAAATAGAATATATTTTCTAAATACAGAAAATAAAGGAGGGCGATATTCGGAAATGTTTTTCCAAATAGCGTAAAGGGCCAATATGGTTATCGAAAATATTTGGTTAACCAATATTGTTAAGGAAATGGAGAAGAGATTTAATTAATGAATAATTAATTAAAGAGCCCAGTGATCTGTTTGATATGTTGAATGTACACTTGTTTTTATTCGATAGTTAAATCACAGACTATCAAAGTTTTGACCATCGTTGTCAATATGGAGAGACCGGTTGGATTATTATCCGTGAACCACTCTGTATTGGCAGTAGCGTTGCGAATCAGATTATATGAAGATAATCGAAGATGGTGTAAAATGCAAGAGCTTTTTCTATTTATAGAAATTGTGCCTTCGGTTCGTTCAGTCCCAGAACGAACGTAAATGGACGAATGTCTGACAAAGTATTTCCAATAATCTAATGAGTTGGTCTGTATGAATATATATGGTTGCAACGGATTTATTCCCATAGCATAATATCCAGAATATTTGTGCAAATCAATTAGTGATTAACGGATCTGACAATGTGGCATTCAAAGTAATTGTGTTATCAATGAATGGAAAGTAATCGTAGCCTCAAGCCTCAACAACCGGGGAATGACAAAAATCGGGCAGACAGCATGGCTATGTGGGTCGCTCCCATTAGGGTGTATTATCACCTATCTAGAGATTCAGTTAATTCCTTATTCTATTCGATGCTGTCCCAATCGGGAAACGGTTGCTGATCCCAACCGTTGGTGATATACATTCGATACACTCAAGCGAAATGAGTGGTCGGTCATGTGTGGGCCGGGTTGCAAGATGTTCTTGTTGAACCCCAGTGTATCGCCTCTAGAGTACACTGATCGGAAGGTGGTTCCATACCTTATCATAGTTGGAATCCAATCTCCAATAAGGACCCTGCGGTTTTTGATTTTATACTATATATGTGGAGCGTGAGATGCAAACGTTTTGCTATTTGGTTATTTATTTGATATAGACACTATTATAATATCATTGGATTTTTGTATCAAAGTGTTTTGGGTTATAGTAAGTTAAAAACCGTCCATGTTTACGTGTGGGCTGGTCTTACTATTATCTTTTCTTAGGAAAGGATTTTTGAAAGTTAAACAAATGATTGGAGTTTACTCACACCAGTCCCATGACTGACCCAGAGTTTATTTTGTTTTGTTTTCCCTAAACTCTTGGGTGCCCAAATTTGTACGTTGTGACGGCCCGCCCCGCACCAACCGACATTTACTCCGAAAGTGCGCTGTACACATGTCCAGCTAGCATAGGACGGTCGTCAGAAGGAAAGGAAAGGGGGAAATGGACTAACAAAGAACCTGTAGAATGTCTCACAACGCATAGAATAAAATATAACAACAACATACTTGACATAACACAGGTGAGACAGTGCATAAGCTGAAAACAAACTAAGCATCATAGCAGCGGAAATCCAAAATACAGCTTATTACAACTTTTAAAATACTGTCTCAAAAGAAAAAGCAAGATAAAGAAGGTACACTACTAATGCCCAAGTAGTGACCGCCAACTACACAGGGAGAATATCTATATATCAAACGTGGAAGCCTCCTGCTCGCCTTCGAATCAGCTACTCGCGCATCACCAGCTAACCTGTCTCTAGTCTGCTCGTGTGAGCACCCAGAGTAATAGGAAGAGACATAAAACTCTGGGTCAGACAAAAAGTCTGGTATGAGCAATAAGCATCTAAACAAAACAATAACAGGTATACTAAACCATACCTGAACCTGGACCTGCAACCAAAGAGTTAGCACTGCATACTATACAACACTCTAAGGTGCCACTAACATATGGTGTAAAGATACGGGTGTGGGGTGTGCATGTCATAGTGATGGCAAACAATCAAGCATAGCAACCATCCTCACATCTCTCACTCAGTGCGTAAAGCATACGATATCCACTACTTTGGTCACCTAATACTTTGGGCCATGACGGAATCCAATCCCGTACAACTATCACTATAAGCCCCTAATCTATCTGTCAGTGGTGAACCAAAGTTATGAATACCGATAACCCCTTTGCACACGTCCCGCAGCAAAGCCCAATCATGAAGTGAACTCATTGGTTCCCATCTGGATCCTGAGCTCTAACTTCCATTTGGACTACCTTTACATCTCGGGGTTTAGTCTCATCCTCCGGATCAGTCTTCATTCAGTTCATAGCCTCTTGGTTCGGTTCGCAGTCACCAGCTCGTGGTCAAGCTCCAGGTCGTGATGATACTCCAGCTCAGATCGTGCTACCTTCGCCAGGTCGGATCGTGATATGATCTCCAGGTCTGTTCGCGATCATCGGATCGTGCTTCATCAGTTCATGGCACCCCTGTCGGGTCGGGTCGTGGCACCCTGGTACTCATCGCATCGTGAGCTCCTTCATCCTCCTCTGGTTCGGATCGCGAGCTTGAAGTGACTCGTAGCGTCAGTCCCTCGTTCGTGGCCTTCGAAGTGGAGCAGATCGTCATGGTGGTGCGGCTCGTGATGACTCTTCACGAATGGAGGGGATCAGATCGTGGAGGGTGGTTCGTCCCGGATCGTGGCTCACCTCCTGCCTTGATCGTGGCACATACCCCACGAACGGGGAGGGGGCTCACGAACCGATTCCTGCACAACCCCCTGCAGCCCTTCCAGCAAGCATTTTACGCCCCTCGATGGCGTTTTCGATAAATCCAACTTTTCTAATCAATCACAAAGCATATCATACAGTCATAGCAACATGTATAAACATCCACAAACAGCAAAACAACAATATGATATGTCAAAACGGATCAAACATACCCAAAACTCATATTTTCCCCTTAATCCCCCAAATTCCAGGATTTGCAAAATTAGTCGAAATTAACCCAAATTCATATCAGAGGAATAAAATGATGTTTTAGAATTTTAGGAATTTTTCTAGATTTTTCTGAGCCATAATTTCGCTAATTTTCGCTAATTACCATAATTAGCCATAATTAGTGAGGAACTATGCAAATCACTCACCTTTGCCACAAAGTAAACTATAGATCTGAAATGATTCTCTGTTTGGGTCGAATTCCAATGCTTAGCAGCAGCTCCTATTTTGATTTGATGCTAATCCGCCTTGATTTGGTGTAGATCTTGCTAATATGTGATTAGGAAAGCCAAAAAGATGTTTTGGGAGTGATTTAGAAGGTGGAGGCCATTGCTAGAGCTCAAAGGAGGTTTGTGGCGGTTGGAAAATGAATGAAAAAATCATTTTCTAAACCCTAGCAGCCCTTAAATACCTCTAAACCCGAAATCCCCCATTGGGCCTAGCTGTTAATCACCCGGTTTAGCCCAATTAAGCTGTTTTTCACCTTCTAAACCTTGTTTCAGCCATATCTCCCAAACAGTAGGTCCGTTTGGCTAATGTAACCACTCTACGGAAAGAGAAACCATCATTCGAATCCAATGGAAGCGGTTTCAGGACAAAACTCCTTTCCAATCAAAAGTTATGGACGAAACAAGATCAGCTAGGGGTAAAACAATCATTTAAAAATCGGCAAAAATCATGAACATGGGAAATGACCCCAATAGTCGTTTCCCAAAGCCACATGACCATACGACTTCGTATAAGAAAGAAATAAATATTCTATGGTCCTCCGATGCGTAGAATGCGGGTTGTTACATTATCCCCCCCTTAAGAAATTTTGCCCCCGAAATTCCCTAACCAAAAGACACAAAGGGTCGCGCATGCCTGCCAGCCCCAAAACAACAATCAACATGCAAAACAAGTCTATCCTAGCATGCGGTTTACTAACAAGGGAAGAAACTATCACTACAAAAACCTTACCAGGCAAAGAGTTCTGGATACTTCTTCCTTATATCTTCCTCTGTTTCCCAAGTATAGTCCTTTTCATTTTCACCCCACTGGACTTTGACTAGTTTCACCGCTTTCCTTCGAAGCTGCTTCGTATCGTTCCCCATAATACGCATAGGCTTGCGGTTCTCAACCGCCTCGGGTTCAACCTCGATATCGTCCAACTGATCTAGGGAAATAGCCACATTAGGGTCTTGCACAAACTTCCTTAACGGGGAAACATGAAATACGTTGTGAACTCCCGCCATCTTGTCAGGTAGCTCTACTTCATACGCCAAATTCCCAACTTGCTCGAGGACTGGGAATGGACCAACAAATCTTGGTGCTAACTTACCTCTCCAACCAATCTGAATCACATTCTCAATGGAGAGATCTTGACGAACACCAAGTCGTTAACGAAGAATTCCAAATCTCTTCGTCTCTTATCGAGATAAGTCTTCTGTCTATCTTGGGTAGCCTTCATTCTCCAATATACAATTCACTCAAATACCATCATGACCTGACCTAGTCCTTGGTAAACTATCAATATAATCCATTTGAGACTTGTTCTCATTTCCATTTAGGAATTTCTAATGGTTGTTACAAACCATTAGGCTTCTTTTGCTCAACTTTTACTAACTGGCAATTTATGCATTTGGACATAAACTTCCCAACGTCTTTCTTTATCCTTTCCCAGTAGTAGATCTGCTCCATGTCTCAATACATCTTGTTACCACTGGGATGTATAGTCAATTTCGGGTGATGATATGCTCTAAGCACTTCATCTCTCAGTTCATCTACGTTGGGTACAACTAGTCCCCCATTCTTTTGAAGCCATCCTTCTCGATCAGTCCTTACTTGATCAATCTCTCGCCATCGATATCCATCTCTACCTTAGAGATGGTTTCCAATAGGTTAGGATCGTTCCTCTAACTGGAACCAATCCACTAAATCAAAATCGATCTAATCGTCAAGCTTACTAGTGTTTCTGAATCCAATTCACTCTTGGGCCTGAAATCATATCCTGTGATATACTCTAGTTGCTTCCATCCTAGAAACAAAACCCCTAAACTGGCATGTCTCCTACTCAATGCAACTATTACCGCACCCAAATCCTTTACTATGATCAATCTGCCCCATGGAGTCATGGCGACTCCACTGCACTGATCCATAGCCACTAGTCCTTTGCTATGTCCACTCTGCCCCCATGAAGTCATAACAACTCCACTACACTGGCTCATAGCCTTACTAATCCTTTACTATGTCCATTTTGCCCCTCGAGTCATGACGACTCTACTGCACTGGCTCATAGTCCTACTACAATCACTTTGCTCCCCATCGTTGGAACCCTATAGGTGATAGTCTACTCAAGGGAAGAAAATAGGAACAACATAGCAACCATAACATCCATCGAACATGTCCTACCTATCACCTGCTAAATTCATAAACACATCGACACCTACGTGACTGGTCTAACCAATCCCAATATGTCGATTCTAGTATGTCTGGTCCAACCAACATCAATAACTAATGGAAGCCCAGCCTCCATACATACACCGATGCCTACTTGACTGGTCCAACCAATCCCAGGCCAATGGAAGCCCCGCCTCCCTACGGACTACCGTACGTCCAACGTACGTTTATCCTCCAAGGATAACTAGATCACGTCCAACGGATCCAGGGTAACGGGCGTCCCCAGATACCCCTGCTTTTAGTCTGCCTAAAATACTTGAGTCCAACCCAAGTCTATCCATTGTCTTGCTGCCCTCTCGAGTCTAACTCAAGCTGAATCCAATTCCTTGCAGCCTTCTCTTCATCGCATCCTCGATACCCAAGTCGTCGAAGATACGATCACAGCTATCCAACCAATCCTGAACATCCGTGGCCGACTCCGTTCCGTGGAACGGCTTCCCACCAAGGTTAGTGTAATCCTTGCACAGCTTGGCGAAATCAACCCTAGGCGCCTGCACTACTGGACCACCACCATTACCGGCATTGGGAACTGCTTCCTGAACATCCTTAAGCATCTCCCTCATGAAATTAGTGAACATAGTTCTCATGTCAGGAGCATTCCCATTACTGGTCCCTCTACCAGCAACTCTTGCGTATCGGTTCATCGTTCAATATGTAAAGAGAAAACGATTAACGACCCCATAGTGGTGCTAGTGCAATATGACTTCATTCTTATACTACCAATAGTATATATATAGCTTTTGAAAACCAAAGTAATCACATATACGTGCTCTTATATACGTATTATCTCTCCCTAGTGTCTTTCCCTAGGTTAACTACGCAACCTCGAGCTCTGATACCAAATGTGACGGCCTGCCCCGCACCAACCGACATTTACTCCGAAAGTGCGCCGTGCACATGTCCAGCTAGCACGGGACGGTCGTCAGAAGGAAAGGAAAGGGGGAAATGGACTAACAAAGAACCTGTAGAATGTCTCACAGCGCATAGAATAAAATATAATAACAACATACTTGACATAACACAGGTGAGACAGTGCATAAGCTGAAAACAAACTAAGCATCATAGCAGCGGAAATCCAAAATACAGCTTATTACAACTTTTAAAATACTGTCTCAAAAGCAAAAGCAAGATAAAGAAGGTACACTACTAATGCCCAAGTAGTGACCACCAACGACATAGGGAGAATATCTATATATCATATGTGGAAGCCTCCTGCTCGCCTCCGAATCAGCTACTCGCGCATCACCAGCTAACCTGTCTCTAGTCTGCTCGTGTGAGCACTCAGAGTAATAAGAAGAGACATAAAACTCTGGGTCAGACAAAAAGTCTGGTATGAGCGATAAGCATCTAAACAAAACAATAACAGGTATACTAAACCATACCTGAACCTGGACTTGCAACCAAAGAGTTTGCACTGCATACTGTACAACACTCTAAGGTGCCACTAACATATGGTGTAAAGATACGGGGGTGGGGTGTGCATGTCATACGATGGCAAACAATCAAGCATAGCAACCATCCTCACATCTCTCACTCAGTGCGTAAAGCATACGATATCCAATACTTTGGTCACCTAATACTTTGGGCCATGACGAATCCAATCCCGTACAACTATCACTATAAGCCCCTAATCTATCTGTCAGTGGTGAACCAAAGTTATGAATACCGACAACCCCTTTGCACACGTCCCGCAGCAAAGCCCAATCATGAAGTGAACTAATTGGTTCCCATCTGGATCCTGAGCTCTAACTTCCATTTGGACTACCTTTGCATCTCAGGTTTTAGTCTCCTCCTCCGGACCGGTCTTCATTCAGTTCATAGCCTCCTGGTTCGGTTCGCAGTCACCAGCTCGTGGTCAAGCTCCAGGGTCGTGATGATACTCCAGCTCGGATCGTGCTACCTTCGCCAGGTCGGATCGTGATATGCTCTCCAGGTCGGTTCACCATCATCGGATCGTGCTTCATCAGTTCATGGCACCCCTGTCGGGTCAGGTCGTGGCACCCTGGTACTCATCGCATCGTGAGCTCCTTCATCCACCTCTGGTTTGGATCGCGAGCTTGAAGTGACTCGTAGCGTCAGTCCCTCATTCATGGCCTTCGAAGTGGAGCAGATCGTCATGGTGGTGCGGCTCGTGATGACTCTTCACGAATGGAGGGGATCGGATCGTGGAGGGTGGTTCGTCCCGGATCGTGGCTCACCTCCTGCCTTGGTCGTGGCACATACCCCACGAACGGGGAGGGGGCTCACGAACCGATTCCTGCACAACTCCCTGCAGCCCTTCCAGCAAGCATTTTACGCCCCTCGACGGCGTTTTCGATAAATCTAACTTTTCTAATCAATCACAAAGCATATCATACAGTCGTAGCAACATGTATAAACATCCACAAACAGCAAAACAACAATATGATATGTCAAAACGGATCAAACATACCCAAAACTCATATTTTCCCCTTAAACCCCCAAATTCCGGGATTTGCAAAATTAGTCGAAATTAACCCAAATTCATATCAGAGGCATAAAATGATGTTTTAGAATTTTAGGAATTTTTCTAAGCCATAATTTCGCTAATCTTCGCTAATTACCATAATTAGCCATAATTAGTGATGAACTATGCAAATCACTCACCTTTGCCACAACGTAAACTATAGATCTGAAATGATTCTCTGTTTGGGTTGAATTCCAATGCTTAGCAGCAACTCCTATCTTGATTTGATGCTAATCCGCCTTGATTTGGTGTAGATCTTGCTAATATGTGATTAAGAAAGCCAAAAAGATGTTTTGGGAGTGATTTAGAAGATGGAGGCCATTGCTAGAGATCAAAGGAGGTTTGTGGCGGCTGGAAAATGAATGAAAAAATCGTTTTCTAAACCCTAGCAGCCCTAAAATACCTCTAAACCCGAAATCCCCCATTGGGAATAGCTGTTAATCACCCGGTTTAGCCCAATTAAGCTGTTTTTCACTTTCTAAACCTTGTTTCAGTCATATCTCCCAAACGGTAAGTCCGTTTGGCTAATGTAACCACTCTACGGAAATAGAAACCATCATTCGAATCCAATGGAAGTGGTTTCAGGTCGAAACTCCTTCCAATCAAAAGTTATGGACGAAACAAGATCAGTTAGGGGCAAAACGGTCATTTAAAAATCGGCAAAAATCATGAACATGGGAAATGACCCCAATAGTCGTTTCCCAAAGCCACATGACCATACGACTTCGTATAAGAAAGAAAGAAATATTCTACGGTCCTCCGATGCGTAGAATGCGGGTTGTTACATACGGGCAGTCAAGTAGTCGGGATTTTTCAGATTCACTTGGAAGAGCTGGAAGCAGGAGGCTTCACCAGTTAGCTATAGACTATCATATATTCCGTTGTGAACCATGTTTGTATCTGGAAACAGGTGTTATAAATGTTCCAGGAATAACTGTTGTGCTCTGATGATGGTATGTATATAAAGTTATTGATTTGTATTTCAAAAAGTTATGTTATTTAATATATTTTATTCGTTCCGCTGTGAGTCTGTGATCTTCATTTTCTTCTATTCTAATATTTCATTCTTTCTTTTTCTCACCCTCTAACTTCTTTCTAATAATGATTCGTATTTCTGTGCAATTTGGGTTGGACGTGTGGTGATATTAGTCAACTCAGATAGTACGGATTTGCGGGCCATTACAGTTGGTATCAGAGCTTAGGTTGAGCGAATACCTAGGCTTTGGTGGGGTTGTGCTCATAAAAGATAGGGTCAGTAGTACCCTAGAATGAGTTAAGTGTATATACAAGAGCGCGTATTTGTAAATTGATATAAAAACTGTTTTATACTGTGTTGGCTAGTCTGTTGAGCTGTTTATGAATTCTGATCGAATAGTGGGACGCCACAAAGTCGATAGGAATTTCTAAACACTTGAACTGAAGATTGAACATGATATTGTTTTAAAGTGGGTGAATGAAATTATTTACCCAAAATTCTATTTTGATATAGAAAGAATAATTTTTGAAATTATTGGATGTGTTGGTTGTTATTATTATAATCAAATAAGATTATAAGAAATGAAATGGTTAGATAGAACCAAATAGAATTTGTACATGAATGGAATATACAAGTGAGATGAATTAAAATTAGGTTCAGAATTTGAATTAAGAATTTAAATCCTGGGGGATTTGGAAAATATTTTCGAAGTATATTAGAATAATATAGCTTTGTTTTAAAATGATTTTTAATAGAAGACATTTCTGATGGATTTTGAAAGTATAAAAGCACTGAACTCACTTCAGTGGCAAGGAAATAATTCTGATGATGCATGCAGCATCATCAGTGTTCATTTTCGAGTTTCTAAGTGATAAATTGCTGCCTTAGAAAAGTTTGATGGAAAATTTGTTTAAAAGAAAAGAAGTTATTTGAAAATTCAAATGTTTTGAATTTGAAATGGAAATAAATATATATGTACATATTTATGTGATTTCAGAAGGATTCGAAAGGAAAACCCAGGAATTTGAATTCTGAAGTTTAAATTTAACTAAAGCAAGTTAAAGGGATCGAGATAAATAAATTAGTGAAATTCAAATTGAATAGAATTTGAATTGGGTATAAATCATTTAGATTAAGTGTGAGAAAACCAAAAGTTTTGGTTGGAGCTAATTTGTTGAAATAGAAAAAGGTGAGTTTCAACATAAGTGAGATTTTGAAAACTAATGGATTCGTACCATTTTTCCTACCTTAGCAATTTCGAGGACGAAATTATTTTAAGGGGGGAAGAATGTAACGACCCGGATTTCAAATAATTTATTTTAAATATTTAATAGGGTTTCAAATATTGGTGTTGATAATATAAATGAATTTTTTTTGAGCTATCGATTTAATAATCGATTTATTATCAAATATATTAAATTATCGTAATACGAATAATAACTCAATTCGAGGTAAAAAAAAACGAATTGAAATGATTCAGATGATCAGTGTCAGTTCTGTTTGAATATTAAAGCGATAATATTAATTTATTATCGAAGATTTATTTGTTTTAAATTTAATTTATATCAATTTAAATTAATATATTCTCCAGATGATCAAATTGGGCTACGTGACATATCTCAGTGTGTTCAGAATAGTGGTTAAATGCTAGAAACACCGGTTGTTGCGCTCGAATTGGAGTTCGTTACCCTGAATTATATTATTTTAAAATTTAATGGATAAGCTCGAACTCAAATCAATTAAATCAGAATCAAATTGAAATCTATTTTAAAAGAGTAAAAATTTCGTTTAGTCTAATCAAAATTTATAACGATGTACTCTTACACTGTAAACTCCTTGATGGCCAAGGAATACTTCTGTATAAAACCGCGACCCCCCTTTTACTTCTGGATCTCGTTTCACAGAGGAGCTCAATATGAAAATGGCCATCACACCTCTTCCATTTAAAAACCACAGAAATACCTTTTCCAATCGTCATTAAAATCAAACTAAAATCAAACCGCAAGTTCCTATTTCAGGAAATTTCTTCAATAAATCAAATCCAATATGAATCGAGCTCATCGCAGAGCTAGAAATCGAAAACGTGACTTGAAATCCGTGAAGGCATGAAGCTCGATGTCAACCTAGAACCGCGGTTTCTAAATCGCGATGGGTTGAGAAGCTCAGGGAACCGCTCGATGTCAGGAAGATTCACCTAGGGTTCAGATACACGCGATGGCGTCGCGTGAGGAGACTCCGATTTACAGAGAGGGGTCGCGACAGGTGATGGTTGGTGAGAGTATCGGGTTTGGACTTCTAGAAGGACGTTAGTGCGGTTCAACAGCAAGGTATAATGAGATTAGGGCTGTTCCATTCTGGAACTAACTGGAGTTGATCACCGTAAGCTACTGTTTGCCATGTTCGGAGAAATGCAGGGACTTCCGATGTCCTTACTGATGTGCGATTTGGGGAGGGTCGGCATGATTTGGGAAGGGACGATGCTGTTTTTTTATAAGGAAACTGTAGTTCGAATTTTGTGAGGAAGAATAGCAGTGTGAAGAGGAGTCAAGAGTTGGGTTACTGGAGAAGGGATGGAGCAGTAAGGTAAAAGTTAATCTCTTGCAATTTAAATTTTTACATTGTAAATTAAACAATTAAGATAATTAATTTGTGGAATGATGATTAACTAAAACTGTTAATTATATATATATATATAATTTGAACTTGTAAAATATTTAAACTTAAAATCAGTAGTTGTTCAGAACAAGGAAGTTAGGAAAGGAAAATATAAGTATAGTATAGTTTTGACATAAGATTTTGTTTAGAAAATTCATTAGCTTAATTATAAAATTCGGATCTTTGCTTAGGCAAGGATAAATCGAATGGTATCGTTCTTGAGGAGTTCAAAGCCTAGAAAAATGAATGAAAGGAAATTGGAATTGGTACACGTGCAAAATAAAATCACGGTGAGTAAATCTCACTCACCTTTTATTTAGAATTATTTTTATTCGTTAAAAATAATTGTTTGATGCTTGTTTGAATGCTTTCTGGTTGATTTAAATATATTAGCTATATTGGGTTGATGATTGATTGGATTGTTCCCGCAGTATCATTAGCGGATGCCCGCAGTATCATTAGCGGATGACCCTACGCCCACGTATATAAGTGGATCCCCTTTTATACCGCGATATCCTGCCACGAAGCAGGATGGGTATTACTATGTTGACTAACGTCTGTGGATGCAGGAAAACAGGTTGGAGGAATCCAACTGGATTCCTCAAAAATATATTATCTGTTTGTTTGTTTGCTTGATTTCATATATTCATATATGACATGTTAAATATCAAATGATTGAAAATTGGATGATTTGATTGTTTTAAATATCACTGGGCTAAGTGTTAATTTATTTAAATATCGTGGAAAGAATATTTGAGATTTAAAGGGAAAATTCTATTTTTAAATAGAATTTGAAATTTAAATAGATTTGAAATATAAAACTTGTTTTAAAAAAATAAAACAAGTGATTCCTTTATAAATGAAGTTTATAAATAGTTCTTGTATAAATGAAGTTTATAAATGAAGAGAAGAGAATTTATAAATTATAAGTTTGAATTTGAAAAAAAGGAAAAAAAAACTATTTTTCCAAAGTAGAAATATATATTTCAAAGGAATTGAAATAGAATTTGAATTCAAAGGAATTGAAATAGAATTTGAATTCAAAGAAATTAAAATAGAATTTGAATTTAAAAGAATTCAAATGGAATTTTGAATTCAAAGGAATTCAAATGGATTTGAATAAAGAAAGTTCAAATGAAATTTAAAAATATAAAGATTTGAAAATAGAATTCAAATGAAGTTTAAATATAGAATTTGAATATAGATATTCAAATGGGATTTAAAAATAGAATTTGAATTTTTAAATAGATTTTGAATAAGAGGATTTGAATAGAATTTGAATAATAGAATTAAATTGGAGTTTGAATATTTGAAATTCAAATAGAATAAATATGGAATTTGAATAGAGAATTCAAATGGAATTTAAACTATGGAATTTGAATATGTAATTCAAATGGAGTTCAAATGGAGTTCAAATATAGAATTTGAATATAAAAAAATAAAGGAAATTCAAATATATAATTTGAATATAGAGAATTCAAATAGAATTTGAATATAGGGAATTTGAATATAGAAAATTCAAATAGAATTGGAAATAGAAATTGAAATAGAATTTCAAAATGGAATAAAAATTTCAAAATAAAACTCGAAATAGAATTTCAAAATAGAATTTGAAATAGACATCGAATATAGAATTCAAATAGAGTTGGAATGGGAATATGAATATAAAATTCAAATAGAATTGAAATAGATTTGAATATAGAAATTCAAATGAAGTTGGAAAATAGATTTGAATAGAAATTCAAATGGAGATTGAAAAGGAATTTGAATATAGAATTCAAATAGAAGTGAAATGAAAATTTGAATATACAATTCAAATAGAAGAGAAATGGAATTCGAATATAGAATTTCAAATGGAAGTGAAATAGATCAGATATGTTATGTTGAAATGGATTTGATATATAATAAAAATATATCAGAATGGAGTTGAATTTATTATAAACGAAGTTCAAACGTTTATATATAAAAATATAATTAAAACGAACTCGCCGCAGCGCTGCAGTTCGTAAATTGGCGATTCGAACTTCAATTGGGTATACAGAGCTCAATTGAAGTCGGAATTCTTTGAAACAAGAAACGTCAGGACCGATTTGATAATAGTTTTCTAATGGAAGAGAAAAATATGAATTTCGTCGTATCGATTTTGAGTTACATCAAAATCAAATTTTCAGAAAAGCAGCGCCAGAACCATTCAAAAACCATAACGGTTTATTTAATTTTATAAAAAGGATTTTAAGCAAATCAAATCCGAATTTCTATTTAGAAAATTTCATATTTTGAGTTGTAATTATATGTGAACTCAAGTGGAGTAATGAATTGATCTTTGAAACAGAAACCAGATTTTTGATTATTAAATAAAATTTACTAATTTGAATAGTAATTAGTTAATGAGATTTTGAATTGATATTGGGCTTTGAATAAGTGAATTCGATTTGAAAATTTATATTCGAAATCGAAAAGGAAACTAGAATTGAAATTAGAATTCAATTTTGTATTGAGCAAGTTAAATATTTTATTTGAACATGTTATGTTCAAAACAAAGAAGTGAAATAAGAGAAATAGCTAATTAAAGAATTAATGAGCTTGACTGAATTCAAACGATTGAATTGAGTTGAATTGAATTGAAAACAGGTGAGCATGTGTTAGACAGGTATGAGATGAAGTATATAAAGATTTGAATTTGTGCCCGACAAAAAGGTACATGTTTAAATTCATATATGAGATTTTATGCGCCGTATCGGCAAGCCGCTTGGCTTTTTCTTTTTCTTTTGGATTGGAAAGGGTCATGGGAGGCTATTTGAAATATCCCGAAGCTCCCGGTACAAGGGAGGTTATGGCGAAATTTTCCGGGAATTTAAGGAGTTAGAATATTTTTAAGAAATTTTGATAGTTAGAAATCAATATATCAATATATATTGAATTCGATAAGGAAACGAAATTTAAAATAGAATATTATAAACAAAAAGGGAAATCTATAAAATAGAAATAGAAAGCGAACTTTATACATGTTTTATAAATGAATAATTGGGTTTTATAGTGTGTCTATTCGAGGTAAGTGGTTTTGCCGTTTTGAAGTTGGGGATGTTTTCAGTCAAGGTCTGAGAGGTAATAATACCCCAACTTGATTGATTTCATTTTTAATTGATAAATAGCAGGATCCAGTCTCGAAGAGAAGTGTTTGAAAAGAGTTAGTTGAATAAAATATTTTGGGTTGTTGTAACGATGTTTTACACAACATTCGTTTATCCCAAGTAGTAGAACTTTGGAAATATAAAAGTAAATATTTCCTGAGTATAATTAAAGTAGTAGAAAAAGTGATAAGTGATTGAAATTGTTTTCAATTGCAAATAGAATATATTTTCTAAATACAGAAAATAAAGGAGGGCGATATTCGAAAAAGTTTTTCCAAATAGCGCAAAGGGCCAATATGGTTATCGAAAATATTTGGTTAACCAATATTGTTAAGGAAATGGAGAAGAGATTTAATTAATGAATAATTAATTAAAGAGCCCAGTGATCTGTTTGATATGTTGAATGTACACTTGTTTTATTCAATAGTTAAATCACAGACTATCGAAGTTTTGACCATCGTTGTCAATATGGAGAGACCGGTTGGATTATTATCCGTGAACCACTCTGTATTGGCAGTAGCGTTGCGAATCAGATTATATGAAGATAATCGAAGACGGTGTAAAATGCAAGGGCTTTTTCTATTTATAGAAATTGTGCCTTCGGTTTCGTTCAGTCCCAGAACGAACGTAAATGGACGAATGTCTAACAAAGTATTTCCAATAATCTAATGAGTTGGTCTGTATGAATATATATGGTTGCAACGGATTTATTCCCTTAGCATAATATCCAGAATATTTTTGCAAATCAATTAGTGATTAACGGATCTGACAATGTGGCATTCAAAGTAATTGTGTTATCAATGAATGGAAAGTAATCGTAGCCTCAGGACTCAACAACCGAGAAATGACAAAAATCGGGTAAGCAACAGGACTATGTGGGTCGCTCCCATTAGGGTGTATTATCACCTATCTAGAGGTTCATTTAATTCCTTATTCTATTCGATGTTGTCCCAGTCGGGAAATGGTTGCTGATCCCAACCGTTGGTGATATACATTCGATACACTCAAGCGAAATGAGTGGTCGGTCATGTGTGGGTCGGGTTGCAAGATGTTCTTGTTGAACCCCAGTGTATCGCCTCTAGAGTACACTGATCGGAAGGTGGTTCCATACCTTGTCATAGTTGGAATCCAATCTCCAATAAGCACCCTGCGGTTTTTTATTTTATACTATATATGTGGAGCGTGAGATGAAAACGTTCTGCTATTTGGTTATTTATTTGATATAGACACTATTATAATATCACTGGATTTTTGTATCAAAGTGTTTTGGGTTATAGTAAGGTAAAAACCGTCCATGTTTATGTGTGGGCTGGTCTTACTATTATCTTTTCTTAGGAAAGGATTTTTGAAAGTTAAACTAATGATTGGAGTTTACTCACACCAGTCCCATGACTAACCCAGAGTTTATTTTGTTTTGTTTTCCCTAAACCCTTGGGTGCCCAAATTTGTACGGTGTGACGCCCCGCCCCGCACCAACCAACATTTACTCCGGAAGTGCGCTGTACACATGTCCAGCTAGCACGGGACGGTCGTCAGAAGGAAAGGAAAGGGGAAAATGGACTAACAAAGAACCTGTAGAATGTCTCACAGCACATAGAATAAAATATAATAACAACATACTTGACATAACACAGGTGAGACAGTGCATAAGATGAAAACAAACTAAGCATCATAGCAGCGGAAATCCAAAATACAGCTTATTACAACTTTTAAAATACTGTCTCAAAAGCAAAAGCAAGATAAAAAAGGTACACTACTAATGCCCAAGTAGTGACCACCAACGACACGGGGAGAATATCTATATATCATACGTGGAAGCCTCATGCTCGCCTCCGAATCAGCCACTCGCGCATCACCAGCTAACCTGTCTCTAGTCTGCTCGTGTGAGCACCCAGAGTAATAAGAAGAGTCATAAAACTCTGGGTCAGACAAAAAGTCTGGTATGAGCGATAAACATCTAAACAAAACAATAACAAGTATACTAAACCGTACCTGAACCTAGACCTGCAACCAAAGAGTTAGCGCTGCATACTGTACAACACTCTAAGGTGCCACTAACATATGGTGTAAAGATACGGGGGTGGGGTGTGCATGTCATAGTGATGGCAAACATTCAAGCATAGCAACCATCCTCACATCTCTCACTTAGTGCGTAAAGCATACGATATCCACTACTTTGGTCACCTAATACTTTGGGCCATGACGGAATCCAATCCCGTACAACTATCACTATAAGCCCCTAATCTATCTGTCAGTGGTGAACCAAAGTTATGAATACCGACAACCCCTTTGCACACGTCCCGCAGCAAAGCGCAATCATGAAGTGAACTCATTGGTTCCCATCTGGATCCTGAGCTCTAACTTCCATTTGGACTACCTTTGCATCTCAGGTTTTAGTCTCCTCCTTCGGATCGGTCTTCGTTCAGTTCATAGCCTCCTGGTTCGGTTCGCAGTCACCAGCTCGTGGCCAAGCTCCAGGTCCTGATGATACTCCAGCTCAGATCGTGCTACCTTCGCCAGGTCGGATCGTGATATGCTCACCAGGTCGGTTCGCCATCATCGGATCGTGCTTCATCAGTTCATGGCACCCCTGTCGGGTCGGGTCGTGGCACCCTAGTACTCATCGCATCGTGAGCTCCTTCATCCTGCTCTGGTTCGGATCACGAGCTTGAAGTGACTCGTAGCGTCAGTCCCTCGTTCGTGGCCTTCGAAGTGGAGCAGATCGTCATAGTGGTGCGGCTCGTGATGACTCTTCACGAATGGAGGGGATCGGAACGTGGAGGGTGGTTCGTACCGGATCGTGGCTCACCTCCTGCCTTGGTCGTGGCACATACCCCACGAACGGGGAGGGGGCTCACGAACCGATTCCTGCACAACCCCCTGCAGCCCTTCCAGCAAGCATTTTACGCCCCTCGATGGAGTTTTCGATAAATCTAACTTTTCTAATCAATCAAAAAGCATATCATACAGTCATAGCAACATGTATAAACATCCACAAACAGCAAAACAACAATATGATATGTCAAAATGGATCAAACATACCCAAAACTCATATTTTCCCCTTAATCCCCCAAATTCCGGGATTTGCAAAATTAGTCGAAATTAACCCAAATTCATATCAGAGGCATAAAATGATGTTTTAGAATTTTAGGAATTTTTCTAGATTTTTCTGGGCCATAATTTCGCTAATCTTCGCTAATTACCATAATTAGCCATAATTAGTGAGGAACTATGCAAATCACTCACCTTTGCCACAAAGTAAACTATAGATCTGAAATGATTCTCTGTTTGGGTCGAATTCCAATGCTTAGCAGCAGCTCCTATCTTGATTTGATGCTAATCCGCCTTGATTTGGTGTATATCTTGCTAATATGTGATTTGGAAAGCCAAAAAGATGTTTTGGGAGTGATTTAGAAGGTGGAGGCCATTGCTAGAGCTCAAAGGAGGTTTGTGGCGGCTGGAAAATGAATGAAAAAATCGTTTTCTAAACCCTAGCAGCCCTTAAATACCTCTAAACCCGAAATCCCCCATTGGGCCTAGCTGTTAATCACCCGGTTTAGCCCAATTAAGCTGTTTTCCACCTTTTAAACCTAGTTTCAGCCATATCTCCCAAACGGTAAGTCCGTTTGGCTAATGTAACCAATCTACGGAAAGAGAAACCATCATTCGAATCCAATGGAAGTTGTTACAGGTCAAAATTCCTTTCCAATCAAAAGTTATGGACGAAACAAGATCAGCTAGGGGCAAAACGATCATTTAAAAATCGGCAAAAATCATGAACATGGGAAATGACCCCAATAGTCGTTTCCCAAAGCCACATGACCATACGACTTCGTATAAGAAAGAAATAAATATTCTACGGTCCTCCGATGCGTAGAATGCGGGTTGTTACATTCTCTCCCCCCCCCCCCCTTAAGAAATTTCGCCCCCGAAATTCCCTAACCAAAACACACAAAGGGTCCCGCATGCCTGTCAGCCCCAAAACAACAATCAACATGCAAAACAAGTCTATCCTAGCATGCGGTTTACTAACAAGGGAAGAAACTATCACTACCAAAACCTTACCAGGCAAAGAGTTCTGGATACTTCTTCCTTATATCTTCCTCTGTTTCCCAAGTACAGTCTTTTTCATTTTCAATCCACTGGACTTTGACTAGTTTCACCGCTTTCCTTCGAAGCTGCTTCGTATCGTTCCCAACAATACGCATAGGCTTGCGGTTCTCAACCGCCTCGGGTTCAACCTCGATATCGTCCAACTGATCTGGGGAAATAGCCACATTAGGGTCTTGCACAAACTTCCTTAACTGGGAAACATGAAATACGTTGTGAACTCCCGCCATCTTGTCAGGTAGCTCTACTTCATACGCCAAATTCCCAACTTGCTCGAGGAATGGGAATGGACCAACAAATCTTGGTGCTAACTTACCTCTCCAACCAATCTGAATCACATTCTCAATGGAGAGATCTTGACGAACACCAAGTCGTTAATGAAGAATTCCAAATCTCTTCGTCTCTTATCGAGATAAGTCTTCTGTCTATCTTGGGTAGCCTTCATTCTCTGATATACAATTCACTCAAATACCATCATGACCTGACCTAGTCCTTGGTAAACTATCAATATAATCCATTTGAGACTTGTTCTCATTTCCATTTAGGAATTTCTAATGGTTGTTACAAACCACTAGGCTTCTTTTGCTCAACTTTTACAAACTGGCAATTTATGCATTTGGACATAAACTTCCCAACGTCTTTCTTTATCCTTTCCCAGTAGTAGATCTGCTCCATGTCTCAATACATTTTGTTACCACTGGGATGTATAGTCAATTTCGGGTGATGATATGCTCTAAGCACTTCATCTCTCAGTTCATCTACGTTGGGTACAACTAGTCCCCCATTATGTTGAAGCCATCCTTCTCGATCAGTCCTTACTTGATCAATCTTTCGCCATCGATATCCATCTCTACCTTAGAGATGGTTTCCAATAGGTTAGGATCGTTCCTCTAACTGGAACCAATCCACTCAATCAAAATCGATCTAATCGTCAAGCTTACTAGTGTTTCTGAATCCAATTCACTCTTGGGCCTGAAATCATATCCTGTGATATACTCTAGTTTCTTCCATCCTAGAAACAAAACCCCTAAACTGGCATGTCTCCTACTCAATGCAACTATTACCGCACCCAAATCCTTTACTATGATCAATCTGCCCCATGGAGTCATGGCGACTCCACTGCACTGATCCATAGCCACTAGTCCTTTGCTATGTCCACTTTGCCCCATGAAGTCATAACAAGTCCACTACACTGGCTCATAGCCTTACTAATCCTTTACTATGTCCATTTTGCCCCTCGAGTCATGACGACTCTACTGCACTGGCTCATAGTCGTACTACAATCACTTTGCTCCCCATTGTTGGAACCCTACAGGTGATAGTCTACTCAAGGGAAGAAAATAGGAACAACATAGCAACCATAACATCCATCGAACATGTCCTACCTATCACCTGCTAAATTCATAAACACATCGACACCTACGTGACTGGTCTAACCAATCCCAATATGTCGATTCTAGTATGTCTGGTCCAACCAACATCAATAACTAATGGAAGCCCAGCCTCCATACATACACCGATGCCTACTTGACTGGTCCAACCAATCCCAGGCCAATGGAAGCCCCGCCTCCCTACGGACTACCGTACGTCCAACGTACGTTTATCCTCCAAGGATAACTAGATCACGTCCAACGGATCCAGGGTAACGGGCGTCCCCAGATACTCCTTCTTTTAGTCCGCCTAAAATACTTGAGTCCAACCCAAGTCTATCCATTGTCTTGCTTCCCTCTCGAGTCCAACTCAAGCTGAATCCAATTCCTTGCAGCCTTCTCTTCATCGCATCCTCGATACCCAAGTCGTCGAAGATACGATCACAGCTATCCAACCAATCCTGAACATTTGTGGCCGACTCCGTTCCGTGAAACGGCTTCCCACCAAGGTTAGTGTAATCCTTGCACAGCTTGGCGAAATCGACCCTAGGCGCCTGCACTACTGGACGACCACCATTACCGGCATTGGGAACTGCTTCCTGAACATCCTTAAGCATCTCCCTCATGAAATTAGTGAACATAGTTCTCATGTCAGGAGCATTCCCATTATTGGTCCCTCTACCAGCACCTCTTGCGTATCGGCTCATCGTTCAATCTGTAAAGAGAAAACGATTAACGACCCCATAGTGGTGTTAGTGCAGTACGACTTCATTCTTATACTACCAATAGTATATATATAGCTTTGGAAACCAAAGTAATCACATATACGCGCTCTCATATACGTATTATCTCTCCCTAGTGTCTTTCCCTAGGTTAACTACGCAACCTCGAGCTCTGATACCAAATGTGACGGCCCGCCCCGCACCAACCGACATTTACTCCGAAAGTGCGCTGTACACATGTCCAGCTAGCACGGGACGGTCGTCAGAAGGAAAGGAAAGGGGGAAATGGACTAACAAAGAACCTGTAGAATGTCTCACAGCGCATAGAATAAAATATAATAACAACATACTTGACATAACACAGGTGAGACGGTGCATAAGCTGAAAACAAACTAAGCATCATAGCAGCGGAAATCCAAAATACAGCTTATTACAACTTTTAAAATACTGTCTCAAAAGCAAAAGCAAGATAAAGAAGGTACACTACTAATGCTCAAGTAGTGACCACCAACGACACAGGGAGAATATCTATATAACATACGTGGAAGCCTCCTGCTCGCCTCTGAATCAGCTACTCGCGCATCACCAGCTAACCTGTCTCTAGTCTGCTCGTGTGAGCACCCAGAGTAATAAGAAGAGACATAAAACTCTGGGTCAGACAAAAAGTCTGGTATGAGCGATAAGCATCTAAACAAAACAATAACAGGTATATTAAACCATACCTGAACCTGGACCTGCAACCAAAGAGTTAGCACTGCATATTGTACAACACTCTAAGGTGCCACTAACATATGGTGTAAAGATACGGGGGTGGGGTGTGCATGTCATAGTGATGGAAAACAATCAAGCATAGCAACCATCCTCACATCTCTCACTCAGTGTGTAAAGCATACGATATCTACTACTTTGGCCACCTAATACTTTGGGCCATGACGGAATCCAATCTCGTACAACTATCACTATAAGCCCCTAATCTATCTGTCAGTGGTGAACCAAAGTTATGAATACCGACAACCCCTTTGCACACGTCCCGCAGCAAAGCCCAATCATGAAGTGAACTCATTGGTTCCCATCTGGATCCTGAGCTCTAACTTCCATTTGGACTACCTTTGCATCTCGGGTTTTAGTCTCCTACTCCGGATCGGTCTTCATTCAGTTTATAGCCTCCTGGTTCGGTTCGCAGTCACCGGCTCGTGGTCAAGCTCCAGGTCGTGATGATACTCCAGCTCGGATCGTGCTACCTTCGCCAGGTCGGATCGTGATATGCTCTCCAGGTCAGTTCGCCATCATAGGGTCGTGCTTCATCGGTTCATGGCACCCCTGTCGGGTCGGGTCGTGGCACTCTGGTACTCATCGCATCGTGAGTTCCTTCATCCTCCTCTGGTTCGGATCGCGAGCTTGAAGTGACTCGTAGCGTCAGTCCCTCGTTCGTGGCCTTCGAAGTGGAGCAGATCGTCATGGTGGTGCGGCTCGTGATGACTCTTCACGAATGGAGGGGATCGGATCATGTAGGGTTGTTCGTCCCGGATCGTGGCTCACCTCCTGCCTTGGTCGTGGCACATACCCCACGAACAGGGAGGGGGCTCACGAACCGATTCCTGCACAACCCCCTGCAGCCCTTCCAGCAAGCATTTTACGCCCCTCGACGGCGTTTTCGATAAATCTAACTTTTCTAATCAATCACAAAGCATATCATACAGTCATAGCAACATGTATAAACATCCACAAACAGCAAAACAACAATATGATATGTCAAAACGGATCAAACATACCCAAAACTCATATTTTCCCCTTAATCCCCCAAATTCCGGGATTTGCAAAATTAGTCGAAATTAACCCAAATTCATATCAGAGGCATAAAATGATGTTTTAGCATTTTAGGAATTTTTCTAGATTTTTCTGAGCCATAATTTCGCTAATCTTCGCTAATTACCATAATTAGCCATAATTAGTGAGGAACTATGCAAATCACTCACCTTTGCCACAAAGTAAACTATAGATCTGAAAAGATTCTCTCTTTGGGTCGAATTCCAATGCTTAGCAGCAGCTCCTATCTTGATTTGATGTAATCCGCCTTGATTTGGTGTAGATCTTGCTAATATGTGATTAGGAAAGCCAAAAAGATGTTTTGGGAGTGATTTAGAAGGTGGAGGCCATTGCTAGAGCTCAAAGGAGGTTTGTGGCGGCTGGAAAATGAATGAAAAAATCGTTTTCTAAACCCTAGCAGTCCTTAAATACCTCTAAACCCGAAATCCCCCATTGTGCCTAGCTGTTAATCACCCGGTTTAACCCAATTAAGCTGTTTTTCACCTTCTAAACCTTGTTTCAGCCATATCTCCCAAACGGTAAGTCCGTTTGGCTAATGTAACCACTCTACGGAAATAGAAACCATCATTCAAATCCAATGGAAGTGGTTTTCGGTCAAAACTCCTTTCCAATTAAAAGTTATGGACGAAACAAGATCAGTTAGGGGCAAAACGGTCATTTAAAAATCAGAAAAAAATCATGAACATGGGAGATGACCCCAATAGTCATTTCCCAAAGCCACATGATCATACGACTTCGTATAAGAAAGAAATAAATATTCTACGGTCCTCCGATGCGTAGAATGCGGGTTGTTACATACGGGCAGTCAAGTAGTCGGGATTTTTCAGATTCACTTGGAAGAGCTGGAAGCAGGAGGCTTCACCAGTTAGCTATAGACTATCATATATTCCGTTGTGAACCATGTTTGTATCTGGAAACAGGTGTTATAACTGTTCCAGGAATAACTGTTGTGCTCTGATGATGGTATGTATATAAAGTTATTGATTTGTATTTCAAAAAGATATGTTATTTAATATATTTTATTCATTCCGCTGTGAGTCTGTGATCTTCATTTTCTTCTATTCTAATATTTCTTTCTTTCTTTTTCTCACCCTCTAACTTCTTTCTAATAATGATTCATATTTCTATGCAATTTGGGTTGGACGTGTGGTGATATTAGTCAACTCAGATAGTACGGATTTGCGGGCCATTACAGTTGGTATCAGAGCTTAGGTTCAGCGAATACCTAGGCTTTGGTGGGGTTGCGCTCATAAAAGATAGGGTCAGTAGTACCCTAGAATGAGTTAAGTGTATATACGAGAGCGCGTATTTGTAAATTGATATAAAAACTGTTTTATATTGTGTTGGCTAGTCTGTTGAGCTGTTTATGAATTATGATCGAATAGTGGGACGCCAAAAAGTCGATAGGAATTTCTAAACACTTGAACAGAAGATTGAACACGATATTGTTTTAAAGTGGGTGAATGAAATTATTTACCCAAAATTCTATTTTGATATAGAAAGAATAATTTTTTAAATTATTGGATGTGTTGGTTGTTATTATTATAATCAAATAAGATTATAAGAAATGAAATGGTTAGATAGAACCAAATAGAATTTGTATATGAATGGAATATACAAGTGAGATGAATTAAAATTAGGTTCAGAATTTGAATTAAGAATTAAAATCCTGGGGGATTTGGAAAATATTTTCGAAGTATATTAGAATAATATAGCTTTGTTTTAAAAGGATTTTTAATAGAAGCCATTTCTGATGGATTTTGAAAGTATTAAAGCACTGAACTCACTTCAGTGGCTGGGAAATAATTCTGATGATGACTACAGCATCATCAGTGTTCATTTTCGAGTTTCTATGTGATAAATTGCTGCCTTAGAAAAGTTTGATGGAAAATTTGTTTGAAAGAAAAGAAATTATTTGAAAATTCAAATGTTTTGAATTTGAAATGGAAATAAATATATATGTACATATTTATGTGATTTTAGAAGGATTCGAAAGGAAAACCCAGGAATTTGAATTCTGAAGTTTAAATTTAACTAAAGCAAGTTAAAGGGACCAAGATAAATAAATTAGTGAAATTCAAATTGAGTAGAATTTGAATTGGGTATAAATCATTTAGATTAAGTGTGAGAAAACCAAAAGTTTTGGTTGGAGCTAATTTGTTGAAATAGAAAAAGGTGAGTTTCAACATAAGTGAGATTTTGAAAACTAATGGATTCGTACCATTTTTCCTACCTTAGCAATTTCGAGGACGAAATTATTTTAAGGGGGGAAGAATGTAACGACCCGGATTTCAAACAATTTATTTTAAATATTTAATAGGGTTTTAAATATTGGCGTTGATAATATAAATGAATTTTTTTTTAGCTATCGATTTAATAATCGATTTCGATTTATTATCGAATATATTAAATTATCGTAATACGAATAATAACTCAATTCGAGGTAAAAAAAAACTGAATCGAAATGATTCAGATGATCAGTGTCAGTTCTGTTTGAATATTAAAGCGATAATATTAATTTATTATCGAAGATTTATTT
Organism: Allium sativum; assembly: GCA_030737875.1. Lineage (NCBI taxonomy): Eukaryota > Viridiplantae > Streptophyta > Magnoliopsida > Asparagales > Amaryllidaceae > Allium > Allium sativum. The sequence goes on along the minus strand of JASFAX010000061.1, from coordinate 1,708,959 downwards.
GTTTTAAATTTAATTTATATCAGTTTAAATTAATATATTCTCCAGATGATCAAATTGGGCTCTGTGACATATCTCAGTGTGTTCAGAATAGTGGTTAAACGCTAGAAACGCCGGTTGTTGCGCTCGAATTGGTTTTCGTTACCCTGAATTATATTATTTTAAAATTTAATGGATAAGCTCGAACTCAAATCAGTTAAATCAGAATCAAATTGAAATCTATTTTAAAAGAGTAAAGATTTCGTTTAGTCTAATCAAAATTTATAACGATGTACTCTTACACTGTAAACTCCTTGATGGCCAAGGAATACTTCTGTATAAAACCGCGACCCCCCTTTTACTTCTGGATCTTGTTTCACAGAGGAGCTCAATATGAAAATGGCCATCACACCTCTTCCATTTAAAAACCACGGAAATACCTTTTCCAATCCTCATTAAAATCAAACTAAAATCAAACCGCAAGTTCCTATTTCAGGAAATTTCTTCAATAAATCAAATCCAATATGAATCGAGCTCATCGCAGAGCTAGAAATCGAAAACGTGACTTGAAATCCGTGAAGGCAAGAAGCTCGATGTCAATCTAGAACCGCGGTTTCTAAATCGCGATGGGTTGAGAAGCTCAGAGAACCGCTCGATGTCAGGAAGATTCACCTAGGGTTCGGATACACGCGATGGCGTCGCGTGAGGAAACTCCGATTTACAGAGAGGGGTCGCGACAGGTGATGGTTGGTGACAGTGTCGGGTTTGGACTTCTAGAAGGACGTTAGTGCGGTTCAACAGCAAGGTATAATGAGATTAGGGTTGTTCCATGCTGGAACTAACTGGAGTTGATCACCGTAAGCTACTGTTTGCCATGTTCGGAGAAATGCAGGGACTCCCAATGTCCTTACTGATGTGCGATTTAGGGAGGGTCGGCATGATTTGGGAAGGGATGATGCTATTTTTTTTAGAAGGAAACTGTAGTTCGAATTTTGTGAGGAAGAATAGCAGTGTGAAGAGGAGTCAAGAGTTGGGTTACTGGAGAAGGGATGGAGTAGTAAGGTAAAAGTTAATCTCTTGCAATTTTACATTGTAAATTAAACAATTAAGATAATTAATTTGTGGAATGATGATTAACTAAAACTGTTAATTATATATATGTATATATGTATATATGTATATAATTTGAACTTGAAAAATATTTAAACTTAAAATCAGTAGTTGTTCAGAACAAGGAAGTTAGGAAAGGAAAATATAAGTATAGTATAGTTTTGACATAAGATTTTGTTTAGAAAATTCATTAGCTTAATTATAAAATTCGGATCTTTGCTTAGGCGAGGATAAATCGAATGGTATCGTTCTTGAGGAGTTCAGAGCCTAGAAAAATCAATGAAAGGAAATTGGAATTGGTACACGTGCAAAATAAAATCACGGTGAGTAAATCTCACTCACCTTTTATTTATAATTATTTTTATTCGTTAAAAATAATTGTTCGATTCTTGTTTGAATGCTTTCTGGTTGATTTAAATATATTAGCTATATTGGGTTGATGATTGATTGGATTGTTCCCACAGTATCATTAGCGGATGCCCGCAGTATCATTAGCGGATGACCATACTGTAATGGCACGTTTGGTTAGCTGTCGAATAATTAATTTATTTAATTATTTATATATCGATTTGGCGATATCGATAACTTAAAGTACAACGTTCGAACTTATAATTTATAATTATAATTAAAACGAACCTGAAACGTCGCGGCAGTTTGCAATTTGGCGATTCGAACTTCAACTGAATATACAGAATCCGTTTTAAGTCGAATTTCTGTGAAACAAGAAACGTACGGATCTGTTGAACTATATTTTTCATATGGAAGAGAAAAATCGAGATTTCGTCGTGTAGATTTTGAGTTATGTCCAAATCAAATTTCAGAAAAGTCGCTGTAGAATTCCTTTATAATTTGCGACGCTTTATTTACGTTATAAAAGGATTTTCAATGTAAATTGAATATCGATTCAATCTGGACTCGGAATAGCGAGTATATAATTATACTAGAGCTGTATGATATTCCTCGGCGAATATATACGATAATATAAATTTATTTATATTTAATTTAATAATATTTAAATATATTTATATATTTAAATGGGTCATCCAGAGCTGAAAAAAATAGCCGGTTTTGCAAACGAAGTCGAAATTCGACGAAACTAATTTTGTTAGATCCGCAATGTCAAATAGTTGTTAGATTTCTAGTTTCGTGATTTTTAGAGTCAGTGTGTGGCCGTACGGATTTTTAGAGTGAGAAACAGTCAGTATTTTGACAGTTAAAAATACGCTGTGTGAGCATACGGAGTCGGAATTCGACGAAACCAGTTTCGTTGGGACCGTAATATCGAACTCTAGCTGCATGTCCAGTTCGGTGATTTTTGGGTATCGTATGTAGTTGCAGGGATTTTTGAGGACCGAGAACAAATATATAATCATTAAAATAAAATAACAAAATAAAAGGGAAAAATATCCAAACCCTTTCATGGATCAACAGCAGGCCAGGCACCATGTATTTTCGACCACATATGCTACCAACCACCACAACAAGTATATATACCCGCATATGCTTTTACAGTAAAGTTTCAAAAAGGAGAAATCAAAATAAAATCCAAATACAAATCCTATAAATCAAAGTACAAGCATATTCACACTCGTAAGTCGATCCTCTTCAACGCAGTAGCAATTTTGTTGGTCTCAGTTTCAATTTTTGTTCGCTGAAAGTGGACAGCGAAGCTAGGGCAGGGGTTCGACGGAGCTAGGCGAAGTCAGAGGCCGATTCGATGGTGCAGTGATGTTCAGAGCGACGGGACGCAGCTGGTGGTGGCGCTCGGAGGAACTCCGGTGGTCTCTGGCCAAATCTGACGCGAGGCAGCAGCAGATCGAAGCTTGGGGGGCCACCGAGTAGGGGATGATGGTGTCATTCAGGTAGAGGAGGAGGCGAGGAATCCTGGGGTGTTGACGGCGGCACAAACGGACGGCCAAGGTGGAGGATGGTGGAGGATGGTGGAGGTCAAAGGGGCGGTCAACGAGGAGGTATTGGGTTCATAATGTACTGGTGGAATCGGGTTTCAAGTTGGGGAAGGAAGGAGACTTATACGGGTCTGTTGAGAAGGAAATGGGCCAAGTCAAAAGAGTTAAGCCCAAATAGATTTTTAAAATCAAGTTTTATTTTATTTAAATATAGTGTATTAACTTGTAAACTCAATAACTTGATCATGCGAGTTCAGAATCGAGAACCGTAAGTTGCGTTGGGATCGTATGGACGGGAGAAACACAATGAGACTGACCGGGAGTGAATCCGAGCTCGTTACAATTTACGGCGAAATAAAACTGTTTCATTCAAATCAAATAACGGTTTATCGTTCTTTAACGATGAACTGCAAAAGTGAGTAAATCTCACCAACTCTGAACAGTTTATAATTTCATGTTGTATCTTTAGAACTGTTCGAAATTGTCTGATTTACTGTGCGTTGATTGTTTGATTGAACTGCTAGTCAGTTAGTTAAATTTCTATATTGATTCTGTTTAACAGAATGTATCATATGGAACTGAAAGTGATGTTATCTATATGTCTAACATCTGTGATGCAGGGAAACAGGTTGGAGGAATCCGACTGGATTCCTCAACAGTTATTTTATTGTTTTTCATATATTGTTATATGATGTGATATAAAATCTGTGGGCGATCATATGTGCTTGGACGATATTGAACATCGTGGTTTGATATGATTGAATAGCATAACATACCGAAATGTTGATAAGGGGATTTTCAATGTTTATGTTGAAAATGAATCTTATTTATAAAATCGATAGGATTTTATAAAAGGGAAAACATTTATTTAATTAGAAAATAAATAAATGAAAAAGGAAACATTTATTTAGAAAATAAATGAAATAAAATAGAAACATTTATTTAGAAAATAAATGAATTAGAATATAAAGGAATATTTATTTAGGAAATAAATATAGGAACATTTATTTAGATTATAAATAAATGGAATAAAGGAATATTTATTTAGGGAATAAATAAAGGAACACTTGTTCGGAAAATAAATAGAATTATACAAGGATAGATTTAAACACGTGCTTCGCACACAAGTATAACACGATATGGGTTTTAAGGAGATATTGTAGAAGTAGGAATTATAAAAAGAGTGTGATAAAAGGATTAAACAAAGTAATTGGTTAGGTTAACCAAAGCAAGTTAGTCGAGTTAAACAAAGTAATTTGTTAGGTTAACCAAAGCAAGTTAGTCGAGTTAATCAAAGTAATTGGTTAAGTTAACCAAAGTAAATTAGTTAAGATAAACTAAGCGGTTAATCGAAGTGAATTAGTTAAGTTAAACTAATTGGTAAATCAAAGTGAATTAGTTGCGTCAAACTAAGTGACTTAGTTAAGTTAAACTAATTTGTAAATCAAAGTGAATTAGTTGCGTCAAACTAAGTGAATTAGTCAAGTTAAACTAATTGGTTAATCGAAGTAAATTAGTTGGGTTAATCAAAGTGAATTAGCTGAGTTAAACTAAGTAAATCGGTTAGAGTTAATCAAAGTGAATTAACTAAGTTAAACTAAGTGGATTAGTTCAGTTAATCGAGACAAGTAACTCAAGTTAGGTTAAACCATTTGAGTTAACCAGTTAGGTTAAACCATTTGAGTTAACCAATTAAAATTTACCAGTTAAAGATAAACAGTTAGAGCTGACCAGTTAAAGTTGACCAGTTAAAGTTGACCAGTTAGAGTTGATCAGTTAGAGTTACTCAGTTAGAGTTGACCAGTTAGAGTTGACCAGTTAGAGTTGACCAGTTAGAGTTATCCAAGTGGAGTTAATCGAGTAGAGTTGCCAAATATCACTTATTCGAAGTAGAGTTATCGAATATAGAGTATTCGAGGGAAGAGTAATCGAATATAGTTTATTCGAGTGGAGAAATCAAATGTTATTCATTTGAGAAGAGTTACCGAATATTATTTATTCGAAGAGTAGTTATCGAATATTGGTTATTCGAAGTTAGTTAATCCAAAGGAGTTATTCGAAGTTAGTAATCCAAAGGAGTTATTCGAAGTTAGTTAATCCAAAGGAGTTAGTCGAAGATTTAATCGAATATAGTTATTCGAAAGAAAGTGTTAATCGAATATAGTTATTCGAGTAAATTTAAAAGAGTTAATCGAATATAATTTATTCGAATAGAGTTAGAGAAGTTAATCGAATATAGTTCATTCGAATAGTGTTGGAGGGGATATCGAATATAGTTTATTCGATAGGATAGAAGTGAATATAATTTATCAATTAAGTTATTCGAATGAGTTATTCGAAGGAGTAAATCAAATTAAGTTAATCGATTAGAGTTGAGTTAATCGATTTGGGTTAAGTTAAGTTATCGAGTTAAGTAATCGAGTTAAGATTTATCGAGTTAAGAAATCGAGTTGAGATAATCGAGTTAAGAAAATCAAGTTGAGTTAATCGAATAAGTTGTTCGATAAGAGTAAATCCATTTAAGTTAAATCGGATGTTAGTTATTCGATAAGAATTGACACATTTAAGAACATCGAATATTTGTTATTCGATAAGAGTTAATGAAATAGAGCTAACCAAGAAGAGTTATTCGAATATTAGTTATTCGATAGGGGTTAATCGAAATAGAGTTTATCGAATGTAAGTTATTAAAAAGGGAGTTAATCGAATAGAGATTACTCGAAAGAGAGTTATACGTCGAATTCGATTATAGAGAATTCGGGAAAGTACTATTTACTTTCCAGGGTTTAAATCAAGATTTAGTTATTGATTTAGAAATTAGGTGTCTGTTAAATTATTCGAGTTAGGAGATAAAGTTATAATTTAGGTTAGATATTGCAGAAGTAGGAATTATAACGTTATAGTTATAATCAAACGTTTTCATATAAGAAGTAGATTCGTAACCTGAATACGAGAATTTGCGTAAACAGATGATTGGAAAAAGTGAGTGACGAACTTCATCTATTTCACAGTAAAGGACGTTGTTCAATTAAGGTCTGAGAGGTAATTATACCCCAACTTGATTGACTTCAGAATTGACAAAGGAATAGTTGTGGTTCGATAGAAAAGGTTGATTTGAAATATAGTTAAGTAATAAGCGATAAATGGATTAAGCGAAACGATGTTTTATACAACGTTCATTGGAAATCCGTAAATGGGTTTTGGAAACGTTTTCCAAATATAGTCAGATATGTTTTCTAAACATAGAAAATGAAATGTTTTCATGATAAGAATTTAAGAAACAGAGTTAAGCAAATTCAGAAACTGACTGGAGAGGGTAAGTTGAACGGTTTTCTAAGTGACGATCTAATGTTGGTTTCGACCTTCCGGATTGATACTTAGAGAATTGTTCTCATACTAGTTACAGTTAGGGACTGATAGTTGCAAAATAATAGTGATGTGAAAATAAGCTATGGAAATGTTTTCCAATGATTAATAACATATATTTTCTAAATATATGAAATAAGGAAATATGAACATATGATGATTGATCGACCGAATTCCCATTTGGAAATAAGATCGTTGTTTGTACACCGACATGTTTTCATTTGATAGTTGAATCACAGACTATCATAGTTTTGACCATTTTTACGTTGTTAATATGGAGAGACCGGTTGGATTATTATCCGAAGAACCACTCCGTATTAGCATAAGCATTGCGAATCAAGTACGCTGAAGATAATTGAAGACGGAGTGAAGTACAAGGGCTATTGTGAAAAGCCTAGGTAGGATGGATTCACTGAATAGTGCCTTCGGTTTATTCAGTCCCAGAACAACGTATATGGACGAGTGTCTGACAAAGTATTCTTAACGAATCATATGTTGATCTCTTTAAATGTATTACGTTGGTGGCGGAGAAATTCGTTTCTCTTAGCTTTTATACTCGTGATGCCTTGAGAAATCGATAATGATTTGGTGGGTATGACGATGTGGCATTCAAAGTAATTGAAGAAATAATCTGTCAAAGTGATAAACGTGACCTCAAAACCTCACAACCGGAAAATAACAGAAGTTGGGCTAGGCAGCATGGCTAGTTGGGCCATACCCAAGCAGGGTGTATTATCACCATCTAGAGAATATTCAATTGTACTTCTTTATAATCTATTTCAATGCTGTCCCTTATCGGGAAGGATGGTTGCTGATCCCAACCATCGGTGATAATATATTCGTTACACTCAAGCTAAATGAGTGAACGGTCATGTGTGGCCGGGTTGCAAGACGTTATTGTTGAACCCTAGTGTATCTCCTCTAGAGTACATTGATCGGAAGGTGCTCCCATACCTTGTCTGTTGGAATCCAATCTCCAATAAGCGCTCACGGTTTATTTGTATACTATGTATGTGGAACGTGAGATGCAAGCGTTCTGCTAGATTGATATCTATTTGTATTTAGACATTATTATAATATCAGAAAGATATCCTTTATTTAACCAAGTGTTGGAGTTTTATTCACACCAGTCCCATGACTGACCCAGAGTTTATTTTGTTTTGTTTCCCCTAAACTCTTGGGTGCCTAAATTTGTACGGGCAGTCAAGTAGTCGGGATTTTACAGATACATTTGGAGAGCTTGGAGCAGGAGACTTCAGGATTATAGCTATTATTATTCCGCTGTGTTGTTAAGTGTTGTACTTTGAAATGGTATGTATATACGAGTACTGATTTGTATTTCAAAGTTATGTTATATTTTATTCGTTCCGCTGTGAGATTCGTGTTTACTCTGATGATGTAAGTTCTTCTTCTTCTTCTATTCTATTAGTTCTATCTTTTCTTCCTCACCCTCTACTTTCTTTCACTAACGTCTCGGAATTTTCGACTCTCGAGGAGTCGGAAATTTCCAGCCGTTACAGTTGGTATCAGAGCTTAAGTTAAGTGATTACCTTGGCTCTGTGGCATAACTCGATAGAGATGGGATTAGTAATATCCTAGATTGAGTTTGAGTGTATATATATGAGCGCGTAATTGTTATTCAATATAAAATGGTTTTATATTGTGGAGACTCATTGGTTGAGTGGCTTATGAATTCTGGTCGATCAGTTTGATCCACTGTATCGATAAGGGTTACTAAACACTCGAATACGATGAACCGTCATGGTATGTTTTGAAAGAGGGTAAATAAAATAATTTTTCCCAAAATATATTTGTTTATAGAAGAAATATATATCTTGAAATTATTATAGTATATTGATTGTGTGGGTTGTTATTATAATCGAATAAGATTATAAAAGGGTGAAATGGTTATAATTGACCAATCAGAATTCATATGGATGTAATATATGAAATAGTTTGAATTAAATATGAATTTAAATCAGAATTTGGAATTTAAAATAAGGAAATTTTAAGTTCCTGGGAGATTTTGAAAATGTTTTTCAAATTGAAAATGATATAGTATTGAACTCACTTCGATAGCTGGAAAATAGATTCTGATGATGAATCTAGACATCATCAGTGTTCATTTTCGAGTTCTAAGTGACGGATTACTACCAAAGGTTTTGTTTCTGAATTGTTTTGAGAAAACAAGTTGTTTAGAAATTCAAAGGTTTTGAATTGGCATTATGATTTCAAATTGATTTGAAAGAAACCCAGGAACATAAGTTCTGGAATTAAAATTTAACTAATGAAGTTAAACAAATTGAGATGGTAAAAATAAATTGAAATTTAACTTGAACCGAGTTAAATAAAATTGAATTGGATTAGAGATAATCTAGAATGGAACCAAATTGATAAGTCAATAATTTGGAATTTGATATTAGAGTTCGAATGAAATTCGATTTGGATTTGAGGATATGAACTGATTGGAGATCAGTTGGAATGGATAACATTGGTATATGTTGAAGTGGTAGCAGATGTAAGGGATAGAGTTAAATGCCCGACAAAAAGGTACAAGTTTATATCATATATGAGTTTGGATTTTATGAGCCGAATTGGCAAGCCGCTTGGCTATTTTGATTTCCTTGTGGATTGGAGGAGGCCTAGAGAGGCGAGTTGTGGTTTGACGTATTGAGCCGTACAAAGGAGTTTATGGCGAAATTTTTCGAAAATTTAAAGTGTTAGAAAAATTTTAGAATTTTTGAAAATTTTAGTTGGTCGGAAATGAATTAATAAATTAATTAAAATTAAATGGGTCCAGTCGAAACTGAAATTTAGAGGTAAACAAAAAAGATTTTTAAATCTAGTTAGTAGAGTTAGTAGCATTTTTCTAACTTAGCAATTTCGAGGACGAAATTATTTTAAGGGGGGAAGTCTGTAATGGCGCGTTTGGTTAGCTGTCGAATAATTAATTTATTTAATTATTTACATATCGATTTGGCGATATCGATAACTTAAAGTACAACGTTCGAACTTATAATTTATAATTATAATTAAAATGAACCTGAAACGTCGCGGCAGTTTGCAATTTGGCGATTCAAACTTCAACTGAATATACAGAATCCGTTTTAAGTCGAATTTCTGTGAAACAAGAAACGTACGGATCTGTTGAACTATATTTTTCATATGGAAGAGAAAAATCGAGATTTCGTCGTGTAGATTTTGAGTTATGTCCAAATCAAATTTCAGAAAAGTCGCTGTAGAATTCCTTTATAATTTGCGACGCTTTATTTACGTTATAAAAGGATTTTCAATGTAAATTGAATATTGATTCAATCTGGACTCGGAATAGCGAGTATATAATTATACTAGAGCTGTATGATATTCCTCGGCGAATATATACGATAATATAAATTTATTTATATTTAATTTAATAATATTTAAATATATTTATATATTTAAATGGGTCATCCAGAGCTGAAAAAATAGCCGGTTTTGCAAACGAAGTAGAAATTCAACGAAACTAATTTTGTTAGATCCGCAATGTCAAATAGTTGTTAGATTTCTAGTTTCGTGATTTTTAGAGTCAGTGTGTGGCCGTACGGATTTTTAGAGTGAGAAACAGTCAGTATTTTGACAGTTAAAAATACGCTGTGTGAGCATACGGAGTCGGAATTCGACGAAACCAGTTTCGTTGGGACCGTAATATCGAACTCTAGCTACATGTCTAGTTCGGTGATTTTTGGGTATCGTATGTAGTCGCAGGGATTTTTGAGGACCGAGAACAAATATATAATCATTAAAATAAAATAACAAAATAAAAGGGAAAAATATCCAAACCCTTTCATGGTTCAACAACAGGCCAGGCACCATGTATTTTCGACCACATATGCTACCAACCACCACAACAAGTATATATACCCGCATATGTTTTTACAGTAAAGTTTCAAAAAGGAGAAATCAAAATAAAATCCAAATACAAATCCTATAAATCAAAGTACAAGCATATTCACACTCGTAAGTCGATCCTCTTCAACGCAGTAGCAATTTTGTTGGTCTCGGTTTCAATTTTTGTTCGCTGAAAGTGGACAGCGAAGCTAGGGCAGGGGTTCGACGGAGCTAGGCGAAGTCAGAGGCCGATTCGATGATGCAGTGATGTTCGGAGCGACGGGACGCAGCTGGTGGTGGCGCTCGTAGGAACTCCGTTGGTCTCTGGCCAAATCCGACGCGAGGCAGCAGCAGATCGAAGCTTGGGGGGCCACCGAGTAGGGGATGATGGTGTCATTCAGGTAGAGGAGGAGGCGAGGAATCCTGGGGTGTTAACGGCGGCACAAACGGACGGCCAAGGTGGAGGATGGTGGAGGTCAAAGGGGCGGTCAACGAGGAGGTATTGGGTTCGTAATGTACTGGTGGAATCGGGTTTCAAGTTGGGGAAGGAAGGAGACTTATACGGGTCTGTTGAGAAGGAAATGGGCCAAGTCAAAAGAGTTAAGCCCAAATAGATTTTTAAAATCAAGTTTTATTTTATTTAAATATAGTGTATTAACTTGTAAACTCAATAACTTGATCATGCGAGGTCAGAATCGAGAACCGTAAGTTGCGTTGGGATCGTATGGACGGGAGCAACACAATGAGACTGACCGGGAGTGAATCCGAGCTCGTTACAATTTACGGCGAAATAAAACTGTTTGATTCAAATCAAATAACGGTTTATCGTTCTTTAACGATGAACTGCAAAAGTGAGTAAATCTCACCAACTCTGAACAGTTTATAATTTCATGTTGTATCTTTAGAACTGTTCAAAATTGTCTGATTTACTGTGTGTTGATTGTTTGATTGAACTACTAGTCAGTTAGTTAAATTTCTATATTGATTCTGTTTAACAGAATGTATCATATGGAACTGAAAGTGATGTTATCTATATGTCTAACATCTGTGATGCAGGGAAACAGGTTGGAGGAATCCGACTGGATTCCTCAACAGTTATTTTATTGTTTTTCATATATTGTTATATGATGTGATATAAAATCTGTGGGCGATCATATGTGCTTGGACGATATTGAACATCGTGGTTTGATATGATTGAATACCATAACATACCGAAATGATGATAAGGGGATTTTCAATGTTTATATTGAAAATGAATCTTATTTATAAAATCGATAGGATTTTATAAAAGGGAAAACATTTATTTAATTAGAAAATAAATAAATGAAAAAGGAAACATTTATTTAGAAAATAAATGAAATAAAATAGAAACATTTATTTAGAAAATAAATGAATTAGAATATAAAGGAATATTTATTTAGGAAATAAATATAGGAACATTTATTTAGATTATAAATAAATGGAATAAAGGAATATTTATTTAGGGAATAAATAAAGGAACACTTGTTCAGAAAATAAATAGAATTATACAAGGATAGATTTAAACACGTGCTTCGCACACAAGTATAACACGATATGGATTTTAAGGAGATATTGTAGAAGTAGGAATTATAACCAGAGTGTGATAAAAGGATTAAACAAAGTAATTGGTTAGGTTAACCGAAGCAAGTTAGTCGAGTTAAACAAAGTAATTTGTTAGGTTAACCAAAGCAAGTTAGTCGAGTTAATCAAAGTAATTGGTTAAGTTAACCAAAGTAAACTAGTTAAGATAAACTAAGAGGTTAATCAAAGTGAATTAGTTAAGTTAAACTAATTGGTAAATCAAAGTGAATTAGTTGCGTCAAACTAAGTGACTTAGTTAAGTTAAACTAATTTGTAAATCAAAGTGAATTAGTTGCGTCAAACTAAGTGAATTAGTCAAGTTAAACTAATTGGTTAATCGAAGTAAATTAGTTGGGTTAATCAAAGTGAATTAGCTGAGTTAAACTAAGTAAATCGGTTAGAGTTAATCAAAGTGAATTAACTAAGTTAAACTAAGTGGATTAGTTCAGTTAATCGAGACAAGTAACTCAAGTTAGGTTAAATGTAACGACCTGGGGTTTTTCGACTCCGAAAATCGACATAAAACCCAGCGTCGACTGTTCAGACATCGAAAATACCGGACCATTAATAGAAAGAAGTTAGAGGATGAGATAGAAAAGATAGAACTAATAGAATAGGAGAAAAAGAAGAACACAGCTGAACATAATCAGAGTAAACACGAATCTCACAGCGGAACGAATAAAATATATTATATAACATAACTTTGAAATACAAAACTGTATTGTATATACATACCATTATCAGAGTACAATACATCATATCACAGCGGACATAGTCTCTAAATACTAACGGTGAAGCCTTCTGCTTTTAGCTCCTTCAAGCGTATCTGTAAAAGCCTGAAACACTTGACTGCCCGTACAAATTTGGGCACCCAAGAGTTTAGGAAAAACAAAACAAAACAAACTCTGGGTCAGTCATGGGACTGGTGTGAGTAAACTCCAACCATATGGTTTAAATTCAAAAATCCTTTGGAAGAAAAGATAATAGTAAGACCGGTCCACACATAAACACGGACGGCTTTTACCTTACTATAACCCAAATCATTATTGATATCAAAATCTAGTGATATTATAATAATGTCTAATCAAATAAATAACCAAATAGTAGAACGCTTGCATCTCACGCTCTACATACATAGTATAAAATTAAAACCCGCAGGGCGCTTATTGGAGATTGGATTCCAATTATGACAAGGTATGGGACCACCTTCCGATAATGTATCTCTAGAGGCAAATACACCTGGGTTCAACAAGAACGTCTTGCAACCCGGCCCACACATGACCGACCACTCATTTCGCTTGAGTGTATCGAATGTATATCCCCAACGGTTGGACTCAAACCACCGTTCCCGAATGGGCAGAATCGATAGATTTAGAAACAAAAGGAATTTCTCTAGATAGGTGATTATACACCCTAATGGGTGCGACCCACATAGCCATGCTGCCTGCCCGATTTTTGTCCTTTCCTGGTTGATGAGGCTTGAGGTCATAACGTATCTTTTGACAGATCCCACCTCCATTACTTTGAATGCCACATCGTCATACCCGCCAAACCACAAATTGATTTCACCAAAAATACCACGGGTATACAGCTAAGAGAAACGAATTCCTCCGCCACCAAACGTTAGTACGTTTGAAGAGATCAACTTACGCGATCCTTTGAATATACTCTGTCAGACATTCGTCCATTCACGTCTGTCCTGGGACTGGACAAACCGTAGGCACTATTCTGTAAACAGGATAGCCCTTGCATAACTCCGTCTTCAATATATTTAGCATACTTGATTCGCAACGCTTATGCTAATACGGAGTGGTTCTCTGGATAATAATCCAACCGGTCTCTCCATATTAACAACGTTAAAATGGTCAAAAACTTTGATAGTCGGTGATTTAACTATCAAATGAAAACATGTCAGTGTGCAAACAACGATATTATTTCCCGAAGGAAATTCTATCAAACAAACATCATTCAACGTTTATCTTTTTTTTTTTTTTTAGTTCATTCATTTATTCACTTCTCTTTCCTGTTATTCATCATTTCTAATTCATTTATTTGGAAAATATATGTTATCATCATTGGAAAACATTTCCATTTCCTGTTTGCTATATTCAGAAAACATTTCTGATTCTCATTTGGAAAACATTTCCAAATCTCCTTCACTCGCTTTAAACAGATGTTCGAATAAACATCACTCTGCCAAATCTCCTTCATTTGGTTTCCACTTAACCACTTTCCACTATCGAACCTTAACCATTTCTTAGTTAAAATCGAAGCCAATCAAGTTGGGGTATAATTAACTCTCAGACCTTAACTTAACAACCTTTCTAACCTCGAAAATAAGCTAAGTTCTCCTTTTAAACTTTAACACCTCTTTACACAACTCTCGGACTATATACACAAATCCGCTTCTTGTACGGGAACACTTGATTATAACAATGGTGCTATAATTCCCTACATCCGAATATAATAGCTTCAAATTTGACTTTTACTTTCTAACCCGAATATATAACGAACTACTAGTTATTGATACCTATTTGGTTAACTCTAATCTATAACCTTTATTCTATCTTACTGGATTAATTCTTATTCGGATAACTCATGTTGATTAACTCATTTTGACCAACTTACTTGATTAGTACAATTTGACTAACTTAACTTAACTAACTCGACTTATCTAACTCAACTTGACAACTCGACTTAATTACTTCTATTAATTAACTAATAATTGATTTAACACCATTCGCTCGACTCTAGATCGCAGCGATCACAATGGTTACGCCTGATTCCCTCAGGAAACATCTGTCCGCCTTAGGCTATCTGCAGCCCTGCGAATTACGCTAGCAGTCGTGCTTACTGATAACTTATCTTAAATGACTACTTCTGTTTAACTCTATCTCGAATAACTAAATTCGAGCAAATCTAATTGAATAACTAATACTCAATCATCCCTTATTCGATCACTATATTTGGATAACTCTAGTTCGATTAGACTCTAATCGATTAACTCTAACTGATTACTTTAATTGGTTAACTCTAACTAACTAACTTTAAATGTTTACTCCAACGGTTTCACTCCACGGTTTAACCCTAACGGTTTAACTCTAATAGTTCAACTCTAACAGTTTAACTCTAACAGTTTAACTCTAACGGTTGATCTCAATAAATTTATTCTATTGGATTAACTCTATGGGATCAACCCATTTTGAATAACTAATATTCAATAAACTTCCTTTCGAATAAACTGGTATTCGATAACTTTACTCCGAATAACTCTTATTCGATAAATTCTCTTTCATACATACTCAGTTTCAACATCGATGTGGGAATCGATTTTTACTCCTCTATATAAGTCTTGACTTATATATTCTATTTATCCAAAGATAAATAACTAAATTAATTTATAAAACTTTTATTTATAAATTAACCTACTCACTTTATCTGTTAAAACAGATCTCTCTTAAATTCTCACTTTGAATTCATATTCTGTATACCCGTGTGCGAAGCACGGGCCTAAATTCTCCCTAGTGTAAAATTCTCCTCTATTACACTTTTTTCCATTTTCAAGTACTCCATTATTCTCTTTAATTCCTAAATAATTCCTTTCCATAACTCAGTTCATTTTCTTGATAAATATTCCTTTTAATCCATTTATAATTGTTTTAAAAATATTCCTTTCTATTTCCATTTTGTAGATGTTACATATATTTTCCTTTCAATGGTAGTTTTCACAAATACTTTCTTTTTATATAATCCCTTTGATTTTATAATTATTTTCTTCTATGAAAAACATTTCCCTTTTATATAAAATCCATGATTTTATATAAATAAATTATATTTCAAAGTAAACTTTGAAAATCCTTTTTCACTATCCAGTATCATTTATGGTATAAAAATACCGAATCAAAATGATCGACCCCCATCCAAACATACAGCATCAATAACAGATGATATAACACTTCATATATCAGGATATATGAAAAATAATAGAATAAATGTTGAGGAACCCAGTTGGGCCCCTCCAACCTGTTTCCCTGCATCCACAGATGTTAATAACATCAATAATATTATTTCACGTCAATGTGAAATATCAGAACTAATAATTGATCAACGATGCAATCATTTCAACCAATTTTATCAACCATTCAACCAAGCAACCATTTCACAGTATGAAATAAATTTAACATTTCGTTTATAAAAAAAAATATAAACGAGAGGGAGTTAGTGAGTTTACTCACCTTGGCGCGTTAACCGTTAAATAACGATTTGCGTCGGTACACCAGATCAGACGTTATAATTTCCAACGAGCTTTCAATGGTTTCAAACCAGTTCCAATCCAGTCGATTGCCTTCATCCCCTCTCTATCTTTGCTTTTTTTTTAAATGCAACGATCTCAACTGTGAACTTCCCATTACTCCATTCAGAACTTCATCATCTCATTTTCAACTTCACAGTCCTGCCATTTCCTGTTTATAAATGTCACCGCCACTTTTTTCCGAACAAGAAACGCCTGCTCCTGGTTTCCCATAGGCCATTACATCCTTTTCACGCCAAAAGCCTTAACAGTGGCGTCACCCCTCTTGTACTTTGTATTTCCCTTTGAATCCCCTGAACGTGTGCATTGCAATAAATATGCTTTGTCACCTCTGTCCCCTCTTATACTCATACACCAACAATTCTACCTTAAAACTCCAACACCCCGAATCCCTGTAGTCCGCACCAGACCCTTCAAACACTCACGTGAGAGCCCAACCTAGCATGAGACAGTGTTTCCTTCTTTTTCTTTGTCAAACCGTGACCTGCTACCCCTTTTTATCCCCATTGCCGTGCCATGTTTTGCTCACTGAGTTCAACCAATCCCTGCGCCACATATCCTCTCCACGTTCTCCCATACATTCCTACTCCACAGTAACGCCTGCAGATGGCACTTCTCCCATACCACAACTGAAACCAACGTGCCTCCTTCATGCAACCCCCACGTTACTCCACTACTACAAACATACATCACGCGTGGACCTCCATGTACAAGAACACCAGCAAGCTCCTGCTTCTTTGATTTCCACCTTTTATTCACGTCCTCTGTTTCATACTACTACGGGGACTTCGAGATTTTCTAGCTGAGAAAATAATTTGTTTGATTTTTATTTTGTTTATAAGCAATGAAGCTGTTCGGCCATTGTTGATTTTCTGGAGCTGCTCAATAATTTCGGTCACCCTTACGTATTTATAATATAATAACCCTTGGCACGCAAGGAATAGAAGGGTAGTCCGGTACCATTTAGCTGTTAGGTGTGCAGATTTTAAATTTTCTATTTTACTTTGTCGGCAAGGTTTCTAAAGTAGGCGTGAGACACAAGGAATAGTGCTTCAGTACTGACTTTGCTATCCCAAATCTCCCCTAACATATTTTACTCCTCAAAGTTCCCATCGCATGCCATACAAGTTGATTCCATTCTATACTGGACATACTATTTTATAATGAAGCTGCTTAGTGTGAGTGAAATGTAAAAATCAAACTTAAATCCTTATTTAAGAAATATGGTACCCCACCGCATAAGACTCCGTCCATTTATGGACTGCTGCAGACAGAAGTAAGATTACGGTTGCGCCCAACGAGGTGCCACGATCTCAAAAATATAATAATATCGGTAGGTTGATTCATATTTTGAAACCCCAAAATATCGATATAGGGTGCAAAATACTTCAAATAAAAAGTTGCATATTTAATTAATTAAAAATTACAGAAAAATCCTAAAAATTAAATTATCACTACGTCTCAAAAGAACCTTGTCTAAATTCGAAACCGATAAGAAGTTATTTCAAATAAACCGTTATGGTCGATATACGATTTCATAGCGACTTTCTGAATATTTGATTTTGACATATCTTGCAATCTATACGACGAAATCTCAATATTTCACTTCTGTCAGAAAGATACAGTTCAACAGATTCCAATATTTCTTATTTCGAGGAAATCCGATTTATAACGAATCCCGTACACTCAGTTGAAGTTCAGAACGTTAAATTACGAACTGCAACGTCGTTATGAGCTCGATTATATTTAATATATATTTTTATACGTTCAACTTCGTTTAACAAATATATAAATCCATTTATATTACGAATTCAATATTTAAACTGGTTTAAATATTCCAATATAAACCAAAAATAATTGCGGGTCGTTACATTCTTTCCCCTTAAAATAATTTCGTCCTCGAAATTTCTAAGATGGGGAAAATGCTACAATCTCTGTTGTAAACAGATTAAAAATCTTTTTGGTTTACTTCATAATTTCAGTTTCAACTGAACTGATCAAAATATTAATTCCCTTCTTTGTAACAAAAATTTTCAAAATTCTGAAAATTTTCTAACACTTTAACTTTCGGAGAATTTCGTCAGCCTCTCTGCTGCACGGTTCATTCGGTACTACTACCACACGCCACTTTGGGACTTCTCCCTTTATTGGGCATCCAACTTTCTCGCTTCCATTTGCAATCCATTCAGCATACCCAAATGCATCTCCAGCTGATCTCCAGTCAGTTTATTCTCAATCAATAATCCTCTTACATCCTAACTCAAATTTCTTTTTCAAACTCCAGTTCAATTCCAATTCCAAATAATCAAATTTCCAAACCCAGTTTGTTTCCATTCCCAATCTCAATTCACAACTCAACTATTTTGCCAAGTCAAATCCTTATTCTAGTACGTTTTTCCCCTTACTTGGCTTCAATTCAACTCCACTTTTATTTGACTTATTTAAATTCTCTGTTTATTTACTTCATAAGTGAATTTTAATTTCAGAATTCAAATTCCTGAGGTTTTGTTTCAAATAAGTTTGAAATAATATACATATATATTCATAACATAGCAATTCAAAACATTTGAATTTCTGAACAACTTATTTCAAAACAATAATTCAAAACAAAATCTTTGGTAGTAATCCGGCACTTAGAACTCGAAAATGAACACCGATAATGGTCGACTTCATCATCGGAATTTATTTCCAGCGATCAAAGTGAGTTCAATACTATATCACTTTCAAAACTCATATTCAAATACCTTTATTTGAAATTACTTCAAAAAAATCTTTTTGAAACTTGGATAATATTTCAAAAATTTTCCAGGATCTTAAAATTCCATATATTTAATTCAAATTTCATTTACAAACATTTTCATGTTTCATAATTTTTTTATTCCAATTCTGGTTTAAATTTCAGATTCAGTTCATCTGATTTTACATATTATATTTATAAAATATTTCGATTGGTTATTTATATAACCAATTCAATTATAAATCTTATTCGATCATAAGTTCACCCAACACATTCAATATATATTAGATAATTCCAATATATATGTTTTCTTTATATCAAAATACATTTCGAGTAAAATTATCTCATTTACTCTCTTTCAAAACAATATTGTGTCGAATTGCTCTATCCAAGCGTTTATAAAGCCCTATCGACTTCGTCAGCTAAACGCGTCGATCTGGAATTCATATACCACTCAACAGATCAATCAACACAATATAAAACAATTTCTATATCAATTTACAAATACGCGCTCATATGTATACACTCAAACTCAATCTAGAGTATTTCTAACTCCATCTCTATTGAGTCACGCCACAGAGCCAAGGTAATCACTTAACCTTCAGCTCTGATACCACTGTAACGACCTGGGGTTTTTCGACTCCGAAAATCGACATAAAACCCAGCGTCGACTGTTCAGACATCGAAAATACCGGACCATTAATAGAAAGAAGTTAGAGGATGAGATAGAAAAGATAGAACTAATAGAATAGGAGAAAAAGAAGAACACAGCTGAACATAATCAGAGTAAACACGAATCTCACAGCGGAACGAATAAAATATATTATATAACATAACTTTGAAATACAAAACTGTATTGTATATACATACCATTATCAGAGTACAATACATCATATCACAGCGGACATAGTCTCTAAATACTAACGGTGAAGCCTTCTGCTTTTAGCTCCTTCAAGCGTATCTGTAAAAGCCTGAAACACTTGACTGCCCGTACAAATTTGGGCACCCAAGAGTTTAGGAAAAACAAAACAAAACAAACTCTGGGTCAGTCATGGGACTGGTGTGAGTAAACTCCAACCATATGGTTTAAATTCAAAAATCCTTTGGAAGAAAAGATAATAGTAAGACCGGTCCACACATAAACACGGACGGCTTTTACCTTACTATAACCCAAATCATTATTGATATCAAAATCTAGTGATATTATAATAATGTCTAATCAAATAAATAACCAAATAGTAGAACGCTTGCATCTCACGCTCTACATACATAGTATAAAATTAAAACCCGCAGGGCGCTTATTGGAGATTGGATTCCAATTATGACAAGGTATGGGACCACCTTCCGATAATGTATCTCTAGAGGCAAATACACCTGGGTTCAACAAGAACGTCTTGCAACCCGGCCCACACATGACCGACCACTCATTTCGCTTGAGTGTATCGAATGTATATCCCCAACGGTTGGACTCAAACCACCGTTCCCGAATGGGCAGAATCGATAGATTTAGAAACAAAAGGAATTTCTCTAGATAGGTGATTATACACCCTAATGGGTGCGACCCACATAGCCATGCTGCCTGCCCGATTTTTGTCCTTTCCTGGTTGATGAGGCTTGAGGTCATAACGTATCTTTTGACAGATCCCACCTCCATTACTTTGAATGCCACATCGTCATACCCGCCAAACCACAAATTGATTTCACCAAAAATACCACGGGTATACAGCTAAGAGAAACGAATTCCTCCGCCACCAAACGTTAGTACGTTTGAAGAGATCAACTTACGCGATCCTTTGAATATACTCTGTCAGACATTCGTCCATTCACGTCTGTCCTGGGACTGGACAAACCGTAGGCACTATTCTGTAAACAGGATAGCCCTTGCATAACTCCGTCTTCAATATATTTAGCATACTTGATTCGCAACGCTTATGCTAATACGGAGTGGTTCTCTGGATAATAATCCAACCGGTCTCTCCATATTAACAACGTTAAAATGGTCAAAAACTTTGATAGTCGGTGATTTAACTATCAAATGAAAACATGTCAGTGTGCAAACAACGATATTATTTCCCGAAGGAAATTCTATCAAACAAACATCATTCAACGTTTATCTTTTTTTTTTTTTTTTAGTTCATTCATTTATTCACTTCTCTTTCCTGTTATTCATCATTTCTAATTCATTTATTTGGAAAATATATGTTATCATCATTGGAAAACATTTCCATTTCCTGTTTGCTATATTCAGAAAACATTTCTGATTCTCATTTGGAAAACATTTCCAAATCTCCTTCACTCGCTTTAAACAGATGTTCGAATAAACATCACTCTGCCAAATCTCCTTCATTTGGTTTCCACTTAACCACTTTCCACTATCGAACCTTAACCATTTCTTAGTTAAAATCGAAGCCAATCAAGTTGGGGTATAATTAACTCTCAGACCTTAACTTAACAACCTTTCTAACCTCGAAAATAAGCTAAGTTCTCCTTTTAAACTTTAACACCTCTTTACACAACTCTCGGACTATATACACAAATCCGCTTCTTGTACGGGAACACTTGATTATAACAATGGTGCTATAATTCCCTACATCCGAATATAATAGCTTCAAATTTGACTTTTACTTTCTAACCCGAATATATAACGAACTACTAGTTATTGATACCTATTTGGTTAACTCTAATCTATAACCTTTATTCTATCTTACTGGATTAATTCTTATTCGGATAACTCATGTTGATTAACTCATTTTGACCAACTTACTTGATTAGTACAATTTGACTAACTTAACTTAACTAACTCGACTTATCTAACTCAACTTGACAACTCGACTTAATTACTTCTATTAATTAACTAATAATTGATTTAACACCATTCGCTCGACTCTAGATCGCAGCGATCACAATGGTTACGCCTGATTCCCTCAGGAAACATCTGTCCGCCTTAGGCTATCTGCAGCCCTGCGAATTACGCTAGCAGTCGTGCTTACTGATAACTTATCTTAAATGACTACTTCTGTTTAACTCTATCTCGAATAACTAAATTCGAGCAAATCTAATTGAATAACTAATACTCAATCATCCCTTATTCGATCACTATATTTGGATAACTCTAGTTCGATTAGACTCTAATCGATTAACTCTAACTGATTACTTTAATTGGTTAACTCTAACTAACTAACTTTAAATGTTTACTCCAACGGTTTCACTCCACGGTTTAACCCTAACGGTTTAACTCTAATAGTTCAACTCTAACAGTTTAACTCTAACAGTTTAACTCTAACGGTTGATCTCAATAAATTTATTCTATTGGATTAACTCTATGGGATCAACCCATTTTGAATAACTAATATTCAATAAACTTCCTTTCGAATAAACTGGTATTCGATAACTTTACTCCGAATAACTCTTATTCGATAAATTCTCTTTCATACATACTCAGTTTCAACATCGATGTGGGAATCGATTTTTACTCCTCTATATAAGTCTTGACTTATATATTCTATTTATCCAAAGATAAATAACTAAATTAATTTATAAAACTTTTATTTATAAATTAACCTACTCACTTTATCTGTTAAAACAGATCTCTCTTAAATTCTCACTTTGAATTCATATTCTGTATACCCGTGTGCGAAGCACGGGCCTAAATTCTCCCTAGTGTAAAATTCTCCTCTATTACACTTTTTTCCATTTTCAAGTACTCCATTATTCTCTTTAATTCCTAAATAATTCCTTTCCATAACTCAGTTCATTTTCTTGATAAATATTCCTTTTAATCCATTTATAATTGTTTTAAAAATATTCCTTTCTATTTCCATTTTGTAGATGTTACATATATTTTCCTTTCAATGGTAGTTTTCACAAATACTTTCTTTTTATATAATCCCTTTGATTTTATAATTATTTTCTTCTATGAAAAACATTTCCCTTTTATATAAAATCCATGATTTTATATAAATAAATTATATTTCAAAGTAAACTTTGAAAATCCTTTTTCACTATCCAGTATCATTTATGGTATAAAAATACCGAATCAAAATGATCGACCCCCATCCAAACATACAGCATCAATAACAGATGATATAACACTTCATATATCAGGATATATGAAAAATAATAGAATAAATGTTGAGGAACCCAGTTGGGCCCCTCCAACCTGTTTCCCTGCATCCACAGATGTTAATAACATCAATAATATTATTTCACGTCAATGTGAAATATCAGAACTAATAATTGATCAACGATGCAATCATTTCAACCTGTTAGACCCAAATGTGGTTCTAACACCCAAATTGATTAGAAACAAGATAAAGTAAAGCAGAAATAAAAAAGAACACACAAGGTTTATAGTGGTTCGGCGAAGAAATGCCTACGTCCACTTAGTTTTCACTATATTCAGTAATTCAATTACAAATACAATGTAAGATTCGCTCACAACTCACTTTTGTTCACTCAGAAAGATAAAAACAGGAAATGAAAGATGGTTTGGATTTTCCGGGAGTGAAGGAATTCGAATGATGGAGGTACTTGGATTCTCAAAAGTGCTGAAAAGGATCCTTCTCTTTGTCTCTAGATGGGGTATTTATAGGTGTGAATCTGCCTGAGATGCAATCCGGGTCGGAACACGTGTCATCCATTGCACTCTCTTCGGGTTCGGATGGGCTATCAAGCTGACAACGCATCAATGAGATGGACGTTAGGGGTAGGAATTGGTCACATCCGGTCCGGTTCTTCAGGCGGCTTTATAGGAGATCTTCCTGGATCATGGGTGCGGGTCGGAGACGTGCAGGTTGGGGGCTCGGATCGGAATACCCGACCCGAACCGGAGTAGCTTGGACGTCTCTTCTTTTCTAATCATACTCCGCTCCGCTCCGAAGTCGTGGCAAGCAGACGGCTTTCCGATCCACCTGAGATTCATTGGCCTTCCGATCCGATCAGGTATGCTTTGCCAATTTATCCAGTAAGAGATATCCGATCCGAACAGAGAATTTTACCCGATCCGAACCGATACGCTGCTATCAATCTGAATTGTGGAGTTTCCTTCCGATCCGAACCGGAGTCGCATAACTTGAAATACTCTTCAACGGTTGGTTTCTTGACTTTGTGTTGCCTAGTTCACAAAGTAGGCTAACATTTTGCCCCCTCAAAGGATGCTTTCGTTGTACAAAGCGTCCTTTGATGTCGTTCAACCAGAATTGTCAAGAGTAATGCATTGATTTCTATTCGGTTCGGCGTCCGATCCGAGTGCCTTTTCTTCATTTCTGAGCAAATGTGGGAACTCTACTCGCCGTGTAATGCTTCTTGTAGGTATGCTCCTCCTTTACTTCCCTTCTCTTCAATTCGAGTCGGACGTTAAATCAATCGCGTGAGATTTCCGCTCGGTTCGGATTCCGATCCGAAGCATCTTCGTGAGTTAAGTTCTTGGATGTTGGGCCTTCAGAGGGAGTTGTGCTTCTGGGCCTTCATTCCGGTCCGAGCGGGTGAGACAAAATGGGAAGACGAGGAGTCAACAACATTCCCTTTATAAACTCGTTACTGCCTTCATTCCTTCCTTCTTCGTTTTTGCTACCGCTCCCGACCCTAATATTGAAAACGTTAGAAACTCGAAAATTCTAAAACAACTTCCTGTAGATTTCCCGAATCAAACATATAGGTAGCTTTTCTAATCTCAAATACTTTTGTTGCAACCGTTCTCGATTTCAATTAGCGTTGGATTAAGATGGTTTGGCCATAAGCGTCACTCGAACCCTCCGCCGCTGCTGGTGGACGCGCCATTGCTTCGAGGCGTTGCGAGGCTGAATAGGGCGAACATTTGTTCTTCACGGCGGCTTCGGTGATAAAGTGGACTCATCTGTGAGTAGATGGGAAAAAAGGAAAGAGATGAAGAGTGGGGTGACAAGCTGGAGTCGATTCGGGTAGACGACGAAGGAGCAAAAAGGAAAAGGAGGGAAAGGGAATCGGCTCGGGTCTCGTTCTTAGGAAAGATGGAAAGGAAAGGAAAAGGCGGTTCGGGTCGGAAAAGTGAATGGGATAAGAGGCTGAAGTAAACGGATCGGTTAGGTGATGCTGGTTCGGTTCGGATCGGGCTACCCGATCCGAACGGATCAGTCCTGCTTCCGCACCCGTTGCTTCCCTTGTCTTGAACTGACCATGCTTTAGTGAGGCATCCGAACCGACTGTTATCTTTGCCTGCGTCGAGCTAGTCATCATATGCATATCCGAACCGACCCGAACATATTGAACTTGACACATAAAGACCACTCAACTAATTCAACTAACACTCATTCTAGACGAATATGCCTCGCGGACAGTTAGGATAGTGCCTTGTAAACATAAACGAGAATTAAGAACAATTCTGACTATCACCTTCTCTTTAAAGCTTCGTCTTACATTGCTGTACTCTTATTTTGCACTTCCCGCATTTGTTGCACACACTTTAGTTCACACACATACACAAAAAGGGGACACGGGATAATTCACTCTAATTCGTGCTATTGCTTCTTCAATAGTTCCATGACAATGAGGCCCAGACGCTCTTCTCGTCTAGCTGAGAGGAAAGAAGCTCCAGAAACTTCCCACAAAACCACTCTCGAGGATATATCTTCTTCATCTGACCCAGAATGGGACAGCGAGGGTCCGGATTACGGAGCTGGTCATCGGGAAAGCGATGAAGTGTCTTCAGAAAATGAAGTCTCCCTAGGCTTTGAGGAGGAAGGAGGGATTGGTGACACCCGAGCACCCGATGAATTCGACTCAGCCATTATATTGGAGTCACCTCCAGATTCCGTAGAATCAACAATTGACAACGACCGACTCGTGAGAATTTGCTTGAAGTATGGAATAATGAAGAGAGACACTCTAGTGCCCTCACGTTCTGACCGTCCACATAACCCTCCAGAAGGATATATGACGGTCACTCGTTTGATGTGCATGGTTGGCGCCATTCCTCCTTTCTCGCCTTTCATCGTCGACTTCTTAAGACAAATGCGGATTGCCCCCATGCAGCTACATCCCAATTCATACGCCTATCTGCATACCTTATTCATAGCATATCGTGAAATTCTAGGCGTGGAGCTTACGTTTGACGATGTTCATTTCTTCTATAATTTCAAACATCGGACTAGGGAAACCCCTTCTTTCTGTTACTTTGAGTCGGTCCCAAAGAGGAAGATAATCTCTACACCGTTTAGCAGCAAGGCTGGAGATTCCAGATTGGAGTGGTTCTATATAAAGCAACAGCCTGGATGCGCCAGAAGATGGATAAAATCAAGTAAAGCACTGATTTTCTGACCCTGGATTCTAGACACTTGAATCATCACCCTGACCTGTTTTTCCTTTTTATTTGCAGTCGATAATCCCAAACAGGTATCAGACCAAGTGTTCTTTGATCGAATGCACCGTCTCCTCAATGGCGACCAAAAATTCCTTACTATTGACGAGGTTCTTAAAGATGAGTACCTTCATTTTCACGGGCTGCTATCCGTCCACCGTAGCATCGGTCATGGGACAGTCCCTTATGCATATATCCCTCCAGTGGAAACAGTTCCAGAAATAGGAGAAGGCTCGGGGATTCCTGCAGCTTCTCTTCAAACTTCACCCTCTCCCTCTTCCACTCAAGACGATGAGCTGGCTAATCTGGCCAAAAAACATCGTGAAGGGTACGTTGCCCCCGAGGAAACTACCTCGGTAGACAAATCAAAATCTCCCCAAGGGTCGCCACTTCACGCTTCCGAAGGGGATGTTCCTAGCGCCGACGAGCACATATTTCAGGGTTTGGGGGATCTCCCTTTACCCGAGGCTATATACACTTCGGAAGATTTCAGAAAGGACCCTCTAGTCTTCACTTCTTCTGAAGAGACTACTCCTGCTAAGGCCAAAGAGCCTGCCCACACCACTTTAGCTTCAGACTCGGGTTGGTTGGGGGGACACATACACTACATAGGATGCACTTTGCACCGTAGCACTAGCATTCATTGCACTTCTTTTTCCATGGATCCGCTGATTCTAAACTTCGTTTAACTTATCGTGCAGGTACAATGTCTCGATCCTCTTATGACATAAGAAAGCTTCGCCGCAGCATGTCTAATCCTCCCCAGGATGCCGAATATAACCGCCGGGATGACCGCGGCAGGGAGGAAAGGAGACCCTATGATCCTTATCGATCTCGATCCTCACGCTCCCGCTCACCAGTTCGACCGGAACAGGAAAAATACAAAAGCTATCAAGGTCGTAGGGAGGAGGATAGACCACAATCTAGGGATTCCACTTCCTCCCATGAAAAGCGAAGCAGAGAGAAAACACCTCCAAAGGAAACTGGGTCTAGAAGCAAGCAAAAAGTCCCTGCTACTAAGCGACCTCGGACAGACAAGGGTTCTACAGAATCTTCTTCGAGAAGGGACGCTGAACTAACAATCCTAGCCCCTCCTCCACCAGATGCGGGAACCGCCGTAAGGCTGGCATACTTAAAGGAGCAATTTCCCGAGCACTACTTCGAGACTCTGACCTTTCTACCTTCCCTTGAACCTATTTCTTCTAATTGGGCAGAGGAGGCCAGAGCAAAGATTGATTTGGTGGAAAAACAATATACCGAAATGTTCAAGTATTCCCGCACTCTTTCTAGAATCATTCGCACGCTACTGACAAATGCTGACTCAATGCACAAAACTGCAGAGGAAGATGCTAAGGCCCTGAAAACCTTAGGAAAAAATTTAGAAGATACTCAAGCTCAACTAGCTATCGCTCAAAAGAACGCTTCTAACTTCAAACAACAGTTTGAGGACATGCAAAAGCGCTATCATGATTTGCTAGAATCCCACACTCAGGAACGTTCCGAGTTGAAGAAGCAAGCTGACGAAGCCAAGTCAGAGGCTGCTAAGACACGTCTCGCTTATGCTGAGCTTGAGCAAAAGAATGCCGAGTTAGCGAAAAGGAGTGCTGAGTTAGAAAAGAAAAACGCTGATTTGGCTTCAAAATTGTTAGAGGCGGAAAACAGGGCTGCTCTGGCTGAGGACAACGTTGAATGCGCTATTAAATCTGCGGAGGAAACCCGCAAACAGCTATCAGAGGCGGAGGCCGATATTCAGGGCTTCGGGGAGCTAATGATCGAATTCTTTGCGCACATTATTCGTCGTCGAAACATTTCCTGGATCGAGGACTATCCATCCACCTTGGTTCATGTGTGGAATCAAATCGTTGAGTGGGAAAAAGAAGAGCTTAAGGTCGATTCCCTCGATGAAGATAAGTTGATGGAGAAGTACTTGAGAGACGACGAACCAGAGCGCCTAGCTGAAGGTCGCCGTCTAATTGCTGAGGCCATGGAAGAAGAGAGGCGGAAGTCTAAACAGAAAACCATTCCTGAAGCTGGCTCCTCTTCTTCTGCTCCTGTAACTCCTGAAGTGGAAGGGTATGATCCCGAAAACCCGGGAATTCCCCGATCAACTTTACTATCTCCCATTCCTGAAATAACTCCAGAGGTAGTAGTCACCCCCGCTGAGAAGTCTTCAGAAGGTATCCCTGTCTTTTCTCCTCAACTTGTCAAGGCTACTACTACCTTTGGCTACATGATTGAACGTTCAATGAGAAATCCTTTGCTCTCGCCTGAGTTGATAACCGATGTTTCTCATTTTGTAGGCGTTGAATCCTCCGCGAAGACAGATGTAGTTCAAGGAGCTACCACTGGGACAAAGCCCGCTGATAGGGTCAAAGAAGGAGAAGACAAGGCTGCTTCCACAGACTTGGGGGAAAGGAGTGAATCAACTAAGGTGACTACTCCCCATGACGAAGAAATGATTGCAGCGTTAAAAGACGACGGAGGAGACGAGGGGCATGATGAGGAACCAGAAGTTACAATAACCGGGGAGTCGAAAAGCGCTGAGGACATTACCTTGGCTGCCATGAAGGCTGATCAAGACAAGCGCTTGCAATTAAAGGCTGAAGAATTAGACCCTGAGGTCCTCAAGCCCCTTGCTGTTGTGGATGCAGGTTCAAGGTTAGTTGTTAAGCTTTCCACTAGATCTATTACCGAAGAACTTGCTAAAAAATCTTCTCTCGATTCCAGTGCCCCGCCCTCCGGGAAAAAGTCTGCTGGCCCCAGTACTACATCTTCAGGGAAAAAGAAACCAAAGCGGATCTTGACTGAAGCCGAGAAGGAAGCAAAAGATGCAGAAAAAGCTGTCAAGAAATCAAAGGCTCATTCCAAGCCCAAATAGTGGGTCCTTCTGTGTCCTTTTAGCATCTTTGTAAATCAATAAGTGCTGCTACACCAGCAGCTTTCGCACTTTCTTTTTCAGTTATTTCCCTGTACAAATTCATTAATTCGTAAATAAAAATAATTCACTTTCTGCAATGTTTATTTGTTAGCAGTTCTGCACTTATGTAAAAATGCATATCTATAGTTATGAAACAAAGTTGTGAAGAGGGGAGATATGTGTATGGGCATGTGTCCCCAGTCAATCTCCGTAAGTTATTCAGTGCCTAACTATGCAATCTGGATGCTCCCGATTCTCTAACGGGATAGCATTTCCTGTATCATCAATATCTGTTGTTTTTCCTGGCATTTCTTTTATACTCTTTCTCACTCTCTTGAGAGTTAGTGTTCGAGTTCAGTTATTTGTTTATCCCCCGGTCGTTCAACGGGAAAAGATTTCTTTCTCGGCGATCGGTCGGAGACGCCTTTATACTCTCTTTCTCTCTGGAAAGTTAGAGTTCGGAGTTGAACCTCTTTCTCAGCGCTCAGTCGGAGACGCTTTTATACTCTCTCTCTTTCTCTGGAGAGTTAGAGTTCAGAATAGAATTTCTTTTTCAGCGCTCAGTCTGAGACGCTTTTATACTCTCTCTCTTTCTCTGGAGAGTTAGAGTTAAGAATGTCGTTTTCTCATTCTTTTATGTCTTATTGCACAAATAATCATTGTGCTTCTTTTTATGCCCAAACTGTTTCAACCTTTTTAGGTTCTAAGTTGTCCTGTATTTTATAATCACAACAGAATAACTAACGAATGTAAATGCATAAAAGTAAATAACACACAATATTTTATAGTGGTTCAGCTAAGTCATAGCCTACGTCCACTTTATAGTCCTTTATTCATATCGTCATATTTTCCAAAGGCAAATCGTGCCTTATTACAGAGTTTACAGGAAGAACAGCAAAAAGTATAGCATTTCTAATCCAAATATCGCATTAAGTGTTGGGCATTCCATGCTCGAGGGACTTCTTCGCCATCTACGGTCGTTAACTTGAATGTTCCTTTATCAAGTTTCCGTTGGATGACAAAGGGTCCCTCCCATTTTGGGCCGAGGTGAGGAAGGGATGGAAAAACTCTCTTGAGCACCAAATCTCCGGGTTCAAAAGTTCTGAGGCGAACTTTTTTGTCATAATAGCGCGCCATCTGACGCCGATGTCTTGCTGCACGCAAGTCTGCTTCGTCTCTTTTCTCTTCGACTTCATCAAGAGACTCAAGTAAAAGTGCCCGATTCGTCATCGGGTCATAATATGTCACCCTGTGGGAAGGAACTTCCAGTTCAACTGGAATTACTGCTTCTGAACCAAAGGAGAGGGAGAAAGGGGTATGACCAGTAGCCGTTTTAAACGTTGTTCGATATGCCCACAAAGCTAGGGGCAGTTCATCCACCCATTTTGCCTTTGCATGCTCTAATCGCTTTTTGAGGATGGATTTTATTACCTTGTTTATTGCCTCTACTTGCCCATTAGATTGTGGATAGGCCACTGCAGTATATCGTTTGTCTATCTTATATTTCTGGCAAAAGTTTCTGAATTCAGTGCTATCAAATTGGGTCCCATTGTCAGTAATAATTGTCCTTGGGATTCCGAATCGGCATATAATATTTCGGACCACAAAACTTATCACCTTTCTTGTGGTGATCTTAGTCAAGGGTTCAGCTTCCACCCACTTCGTGAAATAATCCACGGCTACTATGGCATACTTAGCCCCCCCTTTAGCAATCGGTAAAACTCCAATGATATCGATTCCCCATGTGGCAAATGGCCAAGGACTCACCATCGATTTAAGCTGGGTTGATGGTGCCCTGGGGATTTTGGCGAATCTCTGGCACTTATCGCAGCGTCGTGAATAATCAGCTGCATCCTTGTTGATCGTAGGCCAGAAGTATCCGTACCGCAATATTTTCTTTGCTAAAGTTTGACCTCCTGTATGATCTCCACACTCACCTTCGTGTACTTCTCTCAGTACACGCTTGATGTCGTCGTGTGCGATACATCGTAACAGGGGCATAGAAAATCCTTGCCTATAGAGGGTATCGTCTTGCATAACATATCTGGCAGCTTTGCGAACTACAGCTCTCTTTTCACTCTTCTTTAATGGGAGTGTCCCATTCTTAAGAAAATTCTTGATTGGCGTCATCCATGATTCCTTCTCTGGTTCCGCTTCAAGAACGAATTCCATTTCCATTGACTCAAAGCTTGGCGACTCCAACGTTTCAATTGGAATTACCTCAGTCCCTTCTGGATTGTCAGAACTAGCTAATTTTGCTAGTCTATCCGCTTTCTGGTTTTCTTCTCTGGGAATATGTGTTATGTTGTACCGCTCTAAGCTACTTAATAGCTCCTTCACTTTCTTAAGGTAAGCGACAAGTCGAGGTCCTCGAGCCGCGAACTCCTCTCGCACTTGACAAACAACAATCTTAGAGTCACAAAATATATCCATCACTTTTACTCCGAGGTCTTTAGCGAGTTTCAGCCCGGCAATCAGGGCTTCATACTCAGAGTCGTTGTTAGTGGCCGAAAATTCTAACCGTAGGGCGTAATATAACGACCGTCCCTCCGGAGTGACTAAGACAATTCCTGCTCCGGATCTTCGGTCATTTTTAGCTCCATCTGTATATAGTCTCCACGGATTCATCTCTAGCTTATCCTCAGATTTGACCACTTGGTCATTGATTATTTCTTCTTCTGGAATGGTGAACTCCGCAATAAAGTCTGCTAGAGCTTGCCCCCTGATTGACTTTCGTGATTGAAAATTCAAATCAAACTGGCTTAGTTCTATGTTCCATTTAATCAACCTTCCCGACGCTTCGGTTCTCTGCAGCACTTGTCTTAACGGCTGATCGGTGTATATGGTTATTGGATGGGCTTGGAAGTAGTGACGAAGCTTTCGGGATGCAATCAGGAGGCTATAAGCAAGCTTCTCGATCTTTGGGTAGTTGCGCTCTGCCGCTGCTAATTTCTTACTCACATAGTATACTGGCCTTTGTACTTTGTCTTCTTCTCGAACCAGAACTGTGCTGACAGCGTGAGCCGAGACTGCTAGATAAACAAATAGTTCTTCATGGTCTACGGGCTTTGATAAGATTGGCGGTTTTTCTAATAGTTCTAACAGATTTTGAAAAGCCTCGACACAATCGGGAGTCCACTGGAAGTTCTTCTTTCCCCTTTTTATCAAATCAAAAAATGGAACACATTTATCGGTGGCTTTGGAGATGAATCTACTTAGCGCCGCTACCTTCCCTGCCAGACTTTGGACGTCTTTAATTCTCCTTGGTTCCCTGATATTTCTAATCGCCGCTATCTGGCTAGGGTTGATTTCAATTCCTCGGGAACTCACAATGAAGCCAAGGAACTTTCCCGACGCCACTCCAAATGAACATTTTAAAGGATTCAATTTCATACGGTATTTTCGCAAGATATCAAACATTTCTGCTAAGTCTTGCGTATGACTGGAGGACTGCTTTGATTTAACAAGCATATCATCCACATAAACTTCCATAGTTTTTCCTATTTGATCATAAAACATTCTATTTACCAACCGCTGATAAGTAGCTCCAGCGTTTTTTAATCCGAATGGCATTACAACATAACAATATAATCCCAGATTCGTAATGAAACTTGTATGCTCTTGGTCTGGTACATGCATAGGAATTTGATTGTATCCAGAATATGCATCCATGAAAGAGAGAAGTTCATGACCTGCTGTCGAGTCTACAAGCTGGTCAATCCTGGGAAGTGGGAAACTATCTTTTGGGCAAGCCTTATTTAAATCTGAAAAGTCAATACAAGTTCGCCACTTTCCGTTTGGCTTCTTTACCAGAACGGGATTCGATATCCAGTCGGGATAGGTCGAATCTCGAATAAATCCATTTTGCTTCAATTTCTCTACTTCCTCTTTGAGGGCAGCCGACCTCTCTGGGCCCAGCATGCGTCTCTTTTGCTTTACAGGTGGATGCTTCGGATTTACATTCAATTTGTGACTGATAACGGAAGGCGATATCCCACACATGTCAGCATGGGTCCAGGCGAACACATCTAAGTTCGCCTTTAAGAAGTTCGTCAGCTCTTCAGCACGACGTGGATCCAATTGGGAACCAATCTTCAAAACTTTCGTCGGATCAGCTTTATCAACAGGAATTTCCACTGTTGCTTCATTAGGAGTTGCATTCCTAGCCTCCGGTTCCTCGTCTTTTCTAGGATCCAGGTCTTCAGGCGTTCCTTTTCGCAACTCCCTTGGGTTCAACCTCTCTAATTGCTATGCCGAGTCCCCCTTTGAGGGAGATGAGGCATCCTTATTCTCAGCATTAACTCCTTTCATCAACATCTTCAGTTCGGCCACATAGCAGGCCCGTCCAGAAACCTGATCCCCCCTTATTACTCCAGTCCCGGCTTCGGTTGGGAACTTTAGTAACAAGCACCAAGGGGCGATACAAATTCTAAACTCAGCGAGGGCAGGCCTCCCTAAAAATGCGTTATATGGCGAATCTACATCCAGTACTACAAACTGAAGCATTCGCACTCTTCTACGTTCTCCTTGCCCTAGGGTCACAGGCAACTCTATATATCCCATAGGAGCTGTCGTCGCTCCGTTGAAACCTCTAATCCATCCTTCACAAGGTTTCAGATCTTCAGGCTCAAGCTTCATCTGATCAAATGACTTCTTGAACAAAATATTAACGGAACTTCCGTTGTCTACTAATACCTTATGGACCAACGCTGGCCCAATAGTGGTAGTAATAACCAACGGATCATTGGTGGGAGATTGTATTCCCGTGTTGTCTCGGCTGCGAAACACCACGTCATCGAACATGGTTTTTTGTTGTTTGATGGGGGTGACATCTTCCAAATCGTCACCTTCATTCACATCTAGATGCTTGGCCGCATTCACATATTGGTCCATTGACCTAAAGCTTCGGATTGCCGGGTGAGGTCCACCTACTATGGAGTTGATGACGATCCCTTTACCTTTCTGCTGCGCGGTAGGCTTAGGAGCAGGTAGGATTTGCTTTGGAGCCTGCTCTCCTTGCCCCCTGTCCCTCGGGGCAACCTTGTACTCATCCAACTTTCCTTCACGCAGCAGCTTTTCAATTACATCCCTCAAATGTCGACACTCATTGGTCGAATGTCCATGCGTTCCGTGAAACAAGCAAAATTTCCCTGTCGCCATTTCTTTCTCGGTCGAATCACGAGGTGGCGGTCTTTTGTATTTCAACACATTATACGTGTCCAGGTAAATATTTTCCAACGTGTCATTCAGTGGTGTGTAGTTCTCGTAGTTCTGGAATCGGGGCCTTTTGTTTGGGTCGCTTCCCCTATTTCTGTTTCTCCTGTTACCGTTCGAATTACGGTTGTTGTTGTTTCCCCCGCTTCCAGTATTGCTGTTTCCACCCTTGTTTCCTACATTTACTTCAACCTTGCCAGAACTTTCCCCAGACTGCTTCACTGCAATATTACTTTGCACATTCTCCTTTGAAGCTGTCTCAGACTTTCTCTTCCGGTTTGCCCGGGCCTCCTCTCGTCTTAGATAAATATCGGCTTTTTCGTAGAATATCGCCCTTGTGGGGGGTGTCTTCCCAGAAAGGTAGTCTCCAAACTCAGATTCGGGATCGACTCCTTCCTTCAATGCCATCAGAATAGTGGGCTCATGCGGGTCACTGACCTCAGTTACAGCTTGGTTAAAACGATCTAAATATGCCCTTAAAGATTCTCCTGGTGCCTGTTTGATCCTCGACAATTCAATAACGCTCTTGGACTTTCGAGCATGTAGTCGGAACTGGTTCATGAAACGCTCGCTTAGTTCTTTGTAATTAGAAATTGAACGAGGAGGAAGTCGGGTAAACCAAAATAAAGCCACATCTTCTAGGTAGATTGGGAACGCTTTGCATTTTACTTCATCGGGGGCAGCAGCTGCATTCATAAGCCACGAATACCGCATCAAGTGCTGTCCTGGATCAGTCCTTCCGTTATATTTATCCATCTGTGGCAAATTAAAGCGTCGGGGGAACTGGAAGTCTAGGATGTCGTCAGTGAACCGAGTATGGCTTCGCTCTATACCGTAGTCTTCATTTGTATAATTCCGGCTTTCGGACATAATTCGACGAACCATCGCCTGCACATCGGCACTAGTTAGGGGCTGCTCAGGTTCCCTGGCCCTATTGTCCGAGTTCCTCCGGGGCTCTTGCTCAGGAGACGCCCTTCTTCTTCGAGCTGCCTCTGCTCTATTCCTTTCCCTGCGTTCCCGGTCGATCTCGGGAAGAGGGGACTGGAGTCTTTGCCCCCGAGATGGGCTATCGTTTCCTAATGCTCGTGCGATATCCTCGCGAGATCCCAAAGATCCAAACGTTAGCTGCTCCACGTTCTGAGGTCGTTCGAGTGGCCTTCGCTCACGGGGCCTCTCTTCCTCAGAAGATGAAGATTGATCTACTGGTGTATGACGAACTGGCGACGGAGTTCTTTGCCGGCGGAGCTCACTGATTTCCCGACTCATGAGCCTCATATTTTCCTGCATCATGAGATTGGTGCGCTCATGAACTCTCATAGCTTCCCTCGTGCTCTCAAGCATATCAAGCAAGCGCGAGAAATCTCCTTGAGTGATGGGAGCAGATGGATTGGCCTGGTCTCCAACCCTGGCAGCTGGAATTGGAGCATTCGCGGGGACTCGAGTAGATGTTCCACCTTCACCAAGCATCGGGTCGGATCGGAGGTAGGAAGTCGGGTCGGATCGGAGCTGGGGTGTCTGTTCGGATCGGTGTGCAGCGAGCAAGTCGGGTCGGTTCAGACTGGGGGAGTGCATTGCTTCAGAGTCTCCAACCCGGATCAGATCGGAACTTTCCCCTTGCTGTCGGTTCGGATTTCCTGCGTTGATTCTCCCTGCTGCTGAACTCTGCCCCCTAGACCTTGTTACAACAGCATGTTGCTGATCTTCACCAGCTCCATTTCCTTGAACAGACTGGACTTCCTTGCCTTTTCCTCTGGCCATGAGTCTTTGACAATTACTTCGACGAATGTAAGAAAGTGGAGAAACTTAAGGATTCACTTCTTTGAACTCAACGGTCCAAAAAGTAGAAAGAGATCCCGGAAAATAAAGAATTTAGATGAGGGCTCTCAGTGAAAGCACCAAAATGTTAGACCCAAATGTGGTTCTAACACCCAAATTGATTAGAAACAAGATAAAGTAAAGCAGAAATAAAAAAGAACACACAAGGTTTATAGTGGTTCGGCGAAGAAATGCCTACGTCCACTTAGTTTTCACTATATTCAGTAATTCAATTACAAATACAATGTAAGATTCGCTCACAACTCACTTTTGTTCACTCAGAAAGATAAAAACAGGAAATGAAAGATGGTTTGGATTTTCCGGGAGTGAAGGAATTCGAATGATGGAGGTACTTGGATTCTCAAAAGTGCTGAAAAGGATCCTTCTCTTTGTCTCTAGATGGGGTATTTATAGGTGTGAATCTGCCTGAGATGCAATCCGGGTCGGAACACGTGTCATCCATTGCACTCTCTTCGGGTTCGGATGGGCTATCAAGCTGACAACGCATCAATGAGATGGACGTTAGGGGTAGGAATTGGTCACATCCGGTCCGGTTCTTCAGGCGGCTTTATAGGAGATCTTCCTGGATCATGGGTGCGGGTCGGAGACGTGCAGGTTGGGGGCTCGGATCGGAATACCCGACCCGAACCGGAGTAGCTTGGACGTCTCTTCTTTTCTAATCATACTCCGCTCCGCTCCGAAGTCGTGGCAAGCAGACGGCTTTCCGATCCACCTGAGATTCATTGGCCTTCCGATCCGATCAGGTATGCTTTGCCAATTTATCCAGTAAGAGATATCCGATCCGAACAGAGAATTTTACCCGATCCGAACCGATACGCTGCTATCAATCTGAATTGTGGAGTTTCCTTCCGATCCGAACCGGAGTCGCATAACTTGAAATACTCTTCAACGGTTGGTTTCTTGACTTTGTGTTGCCTAGTTCACAAAGTAGGCTAACACAACCAATTTTATCAACCATTCAACCAAGCAACCATTTCACAGTATGAAATAAATTTAACATTTCGTTTATAAAAAAAAATATAAACGAGAGGGAGTTAGTGAGTTTACTCACCTTGGCGCGTTAACCGTTAAATAACGATTTGCGTCGGTACACCAGATCAGACGTTATAATTTCCAACGAGCTTTCAATGGTTTCAAACCAGTTCCAATCCAGTCGATTGCCTTCATCCCCTCTCTATCTTTGCTTTTTTTTTAAATGCAACGATCTCAACTGTGAACTTCCCATTACTCCATTCAGAACTTCATCATCTCATTTTCAACTTCACAGTCCTGCCATTTCCTGTTTATAAATGTCACCGCCACTTTTTTCCGAACAAGAAACGCCTGCTCCTGGTTTCCCATAGGCCATTACATCCTTTTCACGCCAAAAGCCTTAACAGTGGCGTCACCCCTCTTGTACTTTGTATTTCCCTTTGAATCCCCTGAACGTGTGCATTGCAATAAATATGCTTTGTCACCTCTGTCCCCTCTTATACTCATACACCAACAATTCTACCTTAAAACTCCAACACCCCGAATCCCTGTAGTCCGCACCAGACCCTTCAAACACTCACGTGAGAGCCCAACCTAGCATGAGACAGTGTTTCCTTCTTTTTCTTTGTCAAACCGTGACCTGCTACCCCTTTTTATCCCCATTGCCGTGCCATGTTTTGCTCACTGAGTTCAACCAATCCCTGCGCCACATATCCTCTCCACGTTCTCCCATACATTCCTACTCCACAGTAACGCCTGCAGATGGCACTTCTCCCATACCACAACTGAAACCAACGTGCCTCCTTCATGCAACCCCCACGTTACTCCACTACTACAAACATACATCACGCGTGGACCTCCATGTACAAGAACACCAGCAAGCTCCTGCTTCTTTGATTTCCACCTTTTATTCACGTCCTCTGTTTCATACTACTACGGGGACTTCGAGATTTTCTAGCTGAGAAAATAATTTGTTTGATTTTTATTTTGTTTATAAGCAATGAAGCTGTTCGGCCATTGTTGATTTTCTGGAGCTGCTCAATAATTTCGGTCACCCTTACGTATTTATAATATAATAACCCTCGGCACGCAAGGAATAGAAGGGTAGTCCGGTACCATTTAGCTGTTAGGTGTGCAGATTTTAAATTTTCTATTTTACTTTGTCGGCAAGGTTTCTAAAGTAGGCGTGAGACACAAGGAATAGTGCTTCAGTACTGACTTTGCTATCCCAAATCTCCCCTAACATATTTTACTCCTCAAAGTTCCCATCGCATGCCATACAAGTTGATTCCATTCTATATTGGACATACTATTTTATAATGAAGCTGCTTAGTGTGAGTGAAATGTAAAAATCAAACTTAAATCCTTATTTAAGAAATATGGTACCCCACCGCATAAGACTCCGTCCATTTATGGACTGCTGCAGACAGAAGTAAGATTACGGTTGCGCCCAACGAGGTGCCACGATCTCAAAAATATAATAATATCGGTAGGTTGATTCATATTTTGAAACCCCAAAATATTGATATAGGGTGCAAAATACTTCAAATAAAAAGTTGCATATTTAATTAATTAAAAATTACAGAAAAATCCTAAAAATTAAATTATCACTACGTCTCAAAAGAACCTTGTCTAAATTCGAAACCGATAAGAAGTTATTTCAAATAAACCGTTATGGTCGATATACGATTTCATAGCGACTTTCTGAATATTTGATTTTGACATATCTTGCAATCTATACGACGAAATCTCAATATTTCACTTCTGTCAGAAAGATACAGTTCAACAGATTCCAATATTTCTTGTTTCGAGGAAATCCGATTTATAACGAATCCCGTACACTCAGTTGAAGTTCAGAACGTTAAATTACGAACTGCAACGTCGTTATGAGCTCGATTATATTTAATATATATTTTTATACGTTCAACTTCGTTTAACAAATATATAAATCCATTTATATTACGAATTCAATATTTAAACTGGTTTAAATATTCCAATATAAACCAAAAATAATTGCGGGTCGTTACATTAAACCATTTGAGTTAACCAGTTAGGTTAATCCATTTGAGTTAACCAGTTAAAATTTACCAGTTAAAGATAAACAGTTAGAGTTGACTAGTTAAAGTTGACCAGTTAAAGTTGACCAGATAGAGTTGATTAGTTAGAGTTACTCAGTTAGAGTTGACCAGTTAGAGTTATCCAAGTGGAGTTAATCGAGTAGAGTTGCCGAATATCACTTATTCGAAGTAGAGTTATCGAATATAGAGTATTCGAGGGAAGAGTAATCGAATATAGTTTATTCGAGTGGAGAAATCAAATGTTATTCATTTGAGAAGAGTTACCGAATATTATTTATTCGAAGAGTAGTTATCGAACATTGGTTATTCGAAGTTAGTTAATCCAAAGGAGTTATTCGAAGTTAGTAATCCAAAGGAGTTATTCGAAGTTAGTTAATCCAAAGGAGTTAGTCGAAGAGTTAATCGAATATAGTTATTTGAAAGAAAGTGTTAATCGAATATAGTTATTCGAGTAAAGTTAAAAGAGTTAATCGAATATAATTTATTCGAATAGAGTTAGAGAAGTTAATCGAATATAGTTCATTCGAATAGTGTTGGAGGGGATATCGAATATAGTTTATTCGATAGGATAGAAGTGAATATAATTTATCAATTAAGTTATTCGAATGAGTTATTCGAAGGAGTAAATCAAATTAAGTTAATCGATTAGAGTTGAGTTAATCGATTTGGGTTAAGTTAAGTTATCGAGTTAAGTAATCGAGTTAAGATTTATCGAGTTAAGTAATCGAGTTAAGAAATCGAATTGAGATAATCGAGTTAAGAAAATCAAGTTGAGTTAATCGAATAAGTTGTTCGATAAGAGTAAATCCATTTAAGTTAAATCGGATGTTAGTTATTCGATAAGAATTGACACATTTAAGAAAATCGAATATTTGTTATTCGATAAGAGTTAATGAAATAGAGCCAACCAAGAAGAGTTATTCGAATATTAGTTATTCGATAGGGGTTAATCGAAATAGAGTTTATCGAATGTAAGTTATTAAAAAGGGAGTTAATCGAATAGAGATTACTCGAAAGAGAGTTATACGTCGAATTCGATTATAGCGAATTCGGGAAAGTACTATTTACTTTTCAGGGTTTAAATCAAGATTTAGTTATTGATTTAGAAATTAGGTGTCTGTTAAATTATTCGAGTTAGGAGATAAAGTTATAATTTAGGTTAGATATTGCAGAAGTAGGAATTATAACGTTATAGTTATAATCAAACGTTTTCATATAAGAAATAGATTCGTAACCTGAATCCGAGAATTTGCGTAAATAGATGATTGGAAAAAGTGAGTGACGAACTTCATCTATTTCACAGTAAAGGACGTTGTTCAATTAAGGTCTGAGAGGTAATTATACCCCAACTTGATTGACTTCAGAATTGACAAAGGAATAGTTGTGGTTCGATAGAAAAGGTTGATTTGAAATATAGTTAAGTAATAAGCGATAAATGGATTAAGCGAAACGATGTTTTATACAACGTTCATTGGAAATCCGTAAATGAGTTTTGGAAACGTTTTCCAAATATAGTCAGATATGTTTTCTAAACATAGAAAATGAAATGTTTTCATGATAAGAATTTAAGAAATAGAGTTAAGAAAATTCAGAAACTGACTGGAGAGGGTAAGTTGAACGGTTTTCTAAGTGACGATCTAATGTTGGTTTCGACCTTCCGGATTGATACTTAGAGAATTGTTCTCATACTAGTTACAGTTAGGGACTGATAGTTGCAAAATAATAGTGATGTGAAAATAAGCTATGGAAATGTTTTCCAATGATTAATAACATATATTTTCTAAATATATGAAATAAGGAAATATGAACATATGATGATTGATCGACCGAATTCCCATTTGGAAATAAGATCGTTGTTTGTACACCGACATGTTTTCATTTGATAGTTGAATCACAGACTATCATAGTTTTGACCATTTTTACGTTGTTAATATGGAGAGACCGGTTGGATTATTATCCGAAGAACCACTCCGTATTAGCATAAGCGTTGCGAATCAAGTACGCTGAAGATAATTGAAGACGGAGTGAAGTACAAGGGCTATTGTGAAAAGCCTAGGTAGGATGGATTCACTGAATAGTGCCTTCGGTTTATTCAATCCCAGAACAACGTATATGGACGAGTGTCTGACAAAGTATTCTTAACGAATCATATGTTGATCTCTTTAAATGTATTACGTTGGTGGCGGAGAAATTCGTTTCTCTTAGCTTTTATACTCGTGATGCCTTGAGAAATCGATAATGATTTGGCGGGTATGACGATGTTGCATTCAAAGTAATTGAAGAAATAATCTGTCAAAGTGATAAACGTGACCTCAAAACCTCACAACCGGAAAATAACAGAAGTTGGGCTAGGCAGCATGGCTAGTTGGGCCATACCCAAGCAGGGTGTATTATCACCATCTAGAGAATATTCAATTGTACTTCTTTATAATCTATTTCAATGCTGTCCCTTATCGGGAAGGATAGTTGCTGATCCCAACCATCGGTGATAATATATTCGTTACACTCAAGCTAAATGAGTGAACGGTCATGTGTGGCCGGGTTGCAAGACGTTATTGTTGAACCCTAGTGTATCTCCTCTAGAGTACATTGATCGGAAGGTGCTCCCATACCTTGTCTGTTGGAATCCAATCTCCAATAAGCGCTCAAGGTTTATTTGTATACTATGTATGTGGAACGTGAGATGCAAGCGTTCTGCTAGATTGATATCTATTTGTATTTAGACATTATTATAATATCAGAAAGATATCCTTTATTTAACCAAGTGTTGGAGTTTTATTCACACCAGTCCCATGACTGACCCAGAGTTTATTTTGTTTTGTTTCCCCTAAACTCTTGGGTGCCTAAATTTGTACGGGCAGTCAAGTAGTCGGGATTTTACAGATACACTTGGAGAGCTTGGAGCAGGAGACTTCAGGATTATAGCTATTATTATTCCGCTGTGTTGTTAAGTGTTTTACTTTGAAATGGTATGTATATACGAGTACTGATTTGTATTTCAAAGTTATGTTATATTTTATTCGTTCCGCTGTGAGATTCGTGTTTACTCTGATGATGTAAGTTCTTCTTCTTCTTCTTCTATTCTATTAGTTCTATCTTTTCTTCCTCACCCTCTACTTTCTTTCACTAACGTCTCGGAATTTTCGACTCTCGAGGAGTCGGAAATTTCCAGCCGCTACACATACGCCCACGTATATAAGTGGATCCCCTTTTATACCACGATATCCTGCCACGAAGCAGGATGGGTATTACTATGTTGACTAACGTTTGTGGATGCAGGAAAACAGGTTGGAGGAATCCAACTGGATTCCTCAAAAATATATTATCTGTTTGTTTGTTTGCTTGATTTCATATATTCATATATGACATGTTAAAAATCAAATGATTGAGAATCGGATGATTTGATTGTTTTAAATATCACTGGGCTAAGTGTTAATTTATTTAAATATCGTGGAAAGAATATTTGAGATTTAAAGGGAAAATTCTATTTTTAAATAGAATTTGAAATTTAAATAGATTCGAAATATAAAACTTGTTTTAAAAAAATAAAACAAGTGATTCCTTTATAAACGAAGTTTATAAATAGTTCTTGTATAAATGAAGTTTATAAATGAAGAGAAGAGAATTTATAAATTATAAGTTTGAATTTGAAAAAGGAAAAAAACTATTTTTCCAAAGTAGAAATATCTATTTCAAAGGAATTGAAATAGAATTTGAATTCAAAGGAATTGAAATAGAATTTGAATTCAAAGAAATTAAAATAGAATTTGAATATAAAAGAATTCAAATGGAATTTTGAATTCAAAGGAATTCAAATGGATTTGAATAAAGAAAGTTCAAATGAAATTTAAAAATATAAAGATTTGAGAATAGAATTCAAATGAAGTTTAAACATAGAATTTGAATATAGATATTCAAATGGGATTTAAAAATAGAATTTGAATTTTTAAATAGATTTTGAATAAGAGGATTTGAATAGAATTTGAATAATAGAATTAAATTGGATTTTGAATATTTGAAATTCAAATAGAATAAATATGGAATTTGAATAGAGAATTCAAATGGAATTTAAACTATGGAATTTGAATATGTAATTCAAATGGAGTTCAAATATAGAATTTGAATATAAAAAAATAAAGGAAATTCAAATATAGAATTTGAATATAGAGAATTCAAATAGAATTTGAATATAGAAAATTCAAATAGAAATTGAAATAGAATTTCAAAATGGAATAAAAATTTCAAAATAAAACTCGAAATAGAATTTCAAAATAAAATTTGAAATAGACATCGAATATAGAATTCAAATAGAGTTGGAATGGGAATTTGAATATAAAATTCAAATAGAATTGAAATAGATTTAAATATAGAAATTCAAATGAAGTTGGAAAATAGATTTGAATAGAAATTCAAATGGAGATTGTAAAGGAATTTGAATATAGAATTCAAATAGAAGGGAAATGAAATTTTGACTATATAATTCAAATAGAAGAGAAATGGAATTCGAATATAGAATTTCAAATGGAAGTGAAATAGATCAGAAATGTTATGTTGAAATGGATTTGATATATATTATAAATATATCAGAATGGAGTTGAATTTATTATAAACGAAGTTCAAACGTTTATATATATATATATATAATTAAAACGAACTCGCCGCAGCGCTGCAGTTCGTTGATTAGCGATTCGAACTTCAATTGGGTATACAGAGCTCAATTGAAGTCGGAATTCTTTGAAACAAGAAACGTCAGGACCGATTTGATAATAGTTTTCTAATGGAAGAGAAAAATCTGAATTTCATCGTATCAATTTTGAGTTACATCAAAATCAAATTTTCAGAAAAGCAGCGCTAGAACCATTCAAAAATCATAACGGTTTATTTAATTTTATAAAAAGGATTTTAAGCAAATCAAATCCGAATTTCTATTTAGAAAATTTCAGATTTTGAG
This sequence comes from Allium sativum, assembly GCA_030737875.1. Lineage (NCBI taxonomy): Eukaryota > Viridiplantae > Streptophyta > Magnoliopsida > Asparagales > Amaryllidaceae > Allium > Allium sativum. The sequence continues at coordinate 1,664,781 of JASFAX010000061.1, read as the reverse complement.
TTGTAATTATATGTGAACTCAAGTGGAGTAATGAATTGATCTTTAAAACAGAAATCAGATTTTTGATTATTAAATAAAATTTACTAATTTGAATAGTAATTAGTTAATGAGATTTTGAATTGATATTGGGCTTTGAATAAGTGTATTCGATTTGAAAATTTATATTCGAAATCGAAAAGGAAACTAGAATTGAAATTAGAATTCAATTTTGTATTGAGCAAGTTAAATATTTTATTTGAACATGTTATGTTCAAAACAAAGAAGTGAAATAAGCGAAATAGATAATTAAAGAATTAATGAGCTAGACTAAATTCAAACGATTGAATTGAGTTGAATTGAATTGAAAATAGGTGAGCATGTGTTAGACAGGTATGAGATGAAGTATATGAAGATTTGAATTTGTGCCCGATAAAAAGGTACACGTTTAAATTCATATATGAGATTTTATGCGCCATATCGGCAAGCCGCTTGGCTTTTTCTTTTTCTTTTGGATTGGAAAGGGCCATGGGAGGCTATTTGAAATATCCCGAATCTCCTGGTACAAGGGAGGTTATGGAGAAATTTTCCGGGAATTTAAGAAGTTAGAATATTTTTAAGAAATTTTGATAGTTAGAAATCAATATATCGATATATATTGAATTCGATAAGGAAACGAAATTTAAAATAGAATATTATAAACAAAAAGGGAAATCTATAAAATAGAAATAGAAAGCGAACTTTATACATGTTTTAAAAATGAATAATTGGGTTTTATAGTGTGTCTATTCGAGGTAAGTGGTTTTGCCGTTTTGAAGTTGGGGATGTTTTCAGTCAAGGTCTGAGAGGTAATAATACCCCAACTTGATTGATTTCATTTTTAATTGATAAATAGCAGGATCCAGTCTTGAAGAGAAGTGTTTGAAAAGAGTTAGTTAAATAAAATATTTTGGGTTGTTGTAACGATGTTTTACACAACATTCGTTTATCCCAAGCGGTGGAACTTTGGAAATATAAAAGTAAATATTTCCTGAGTATAATTAAAGTAGTAGAAAAAGTGATAAGTGATTGAAATTGTTTTCAATTGCAAATAGAATATATTTTCTAAATACAGAAAATAAAGGAGGGCGATATTCGGAAATGTTTTTCCAAATAGCGTAAAGGGCCAATATGGTTATCGAAAATATTTGGTTAACCAATATTGTTAAGGAAATGGAGAAGAGATTTAATTAATGAATAATTAATTAAAGAGCCCAATGATCTATTTGATATGTTGAATGTACACTTGTTTTTATTCGATAGTTAAATCACAGACTATCGAAGTTTTGACCATCGTTGTCAATATGGAGAGACCGGTTGGATTATTATCCGTGAACCACTCGGTATTGGCAGTAGCGTTGCGAATTAGATTATATGAAGATAATCGAAGACGGTGTAAAATGCAAGGGCTTTTTCTATTTATAGAAATTGTGCCTTCGGTTTCGTTCAGTCCCATAATGAACGTAAATGGACGAATGTCTGACAAAATATTTCCAATAATCTAATGATTTGGTCTGTATGAATATATATGGCTGCAACGGATTTATTCCCTTAGCATAATATCCAGAATATTTGTGCAAATCAATTAGTGATTAACGGATCTGACAATGTGGCATTCAAAGTAATTGTGTTATCAATGAATGGAAAGTAATCGTAGCCTCAGGCCTCAACAACCGGGAAATGACAAAAATCGGGCAGGCAGCATGGCTATGTGGGTCGCTCCCATTAGGGTGTATTATCACCTATCTAGAGATTCATTTAATTCCCTATTCTATTCGATGTTGTCCCAGTCGGGAAACGGTTGCTGATCCCAACCGTTGGTGATATACATTCGATACACTCAAGCGAAATGAGTGGTCGGTCATGTGTGGGCCGGGTTGCAAGATGTTCTTGTTGAACCCCAGTGTATCGCCTCTAGAGTACACTGATCGGAAGGTGGTTCCATACCTTGTCATAGTTGGAATCCAATCTCCAATAAGCGCCCTGCGGTTTTTGATTTTATACTATATATGTGGAGCGTGAGATGCAAACGTTCTGCTATTTGGTTATTTATTTGATATAGACACTATTATAATATCACTGGATTTTTGAATCAAAGTGTTTTGGATTATAGTAAGGTAAAAACCGTCCATGTTTATGTGTGGGCTGGTCTTACTATTATCTTTTCTTAGGAAAGGATTTGTGAAAGTTAAACAAATGATTGGAGTTTACTCACACCAGTCCCATGACTGACCCAGAGTTTATTTTGTTTTGTTTTCCTAAACTCTTGGGTGCCCAAATTTGTACGGGCAGTCAAGTAGTCGGGATTTTACATATTCACTTGGAAGAGCTGGAAGCAGGAGGCTTCACCAGTTAGCTATAGACTATCATATATTCCGTTGTGAACCATGTTTGTATCTAGAAACAGGTGTTATAACTGTTCCAGGAATAACTGTTGTGCTCTGATGATGGTATGTATATAAAGTTATTGATTTGTATTTCAAAAAGTTATGTTATTTAATATATTTTATTCGTTTCGCTGTGAGTCTGTGATCTTCATTTTCTTCTATTCTAATATTTATTTCTTTCTTTTTCTCACCCTCTAACTTCTTTCTAATAATGATTCGTATTTTCTTTTTCTCACCCTCTAACTTCTTTCTAATAATGATTCTTCTATTCTAATATTTTATTCGTTTCGCTGTGAGTCAACTCAGATAGTACGGATTTGCGGGCCATTACATCATCTCCCGTTTCTGGTTCACTACCGGGGTGTGAGGCTCGCGAATCAACGCTACACAAAGCTATGCCACACAGGCCGTGCTTTGATCATCAACCACAAGACTCTGCTTTTCAACAGAAGCCTTGATCATATTGCCACTTAGGCATGCCACACAGGCAATTCACTCCATGCGTTTGATATCCATCAATATATAACCCCAGAGGTCGTACGTCTCAGAGAAGGGCATTAAGCAAGAGAATAAATTCTCCGCCGCCAAACAGATATATATTTAATAGAAATCAATCACACAGAATAAAATCCAATGTCAGACACACAGTCCATTTACAAGTTCGTTATGGGTCTGAACGAAACCGGAGGCACCTTGTACCTCGCATATCCATCGATCTCCAAGTACATCTGGACGATCACTAACTGATTCCCTCCTCTTGGGTGTACGGCCCAATCAAGATCATTAGTAATTATCCAAATGACGTGAAGACCTCCGGTCATCAACCACCGTCTTCATCTTCGACACCACGTCGAATCAGTTATTCAGAATGGGATAAACCCGGTCTTTCTGAATAACTCGCGTATATAATAAACAAGTGTTACCCAAACACAACATACGCCTCATTCCAATTCAGAATATTCTTTTATTCAAATATTCTTATACTTTGGGAAAGGTTCCCATTAATCCTATCAAAGATAAATTCTTTAAATTTATTCTTTAATCTTCTTTGAATATCAATTCAAATTAGTCGGGATTAGCGAACCACACTGAAGTAATCATTTATTTCATTTCCCAATCCCAACCTATTCATCCCATGAAGTAAAACTGGTCATACTTCATATCTAACACCACGGTGTTATCGATAAATTCAATTACCATTTCACGTTCAAATCTAATTAAAGATTTAACTATCGCCTGGAGCAAAACTGGTGATACTCCAATTTCGATCATTCCAATCTAATTAAAGATTCATTAAAACTCCACTTGGTCTTAATCTTCCCAAAAATCAATATCATATCTTTAACTGGGTTAAAGAACCAATGTCATTTAAAACACGATTCACGATAAACCTAAAATCACATTCCATCAATTATCGGGTTAAAGAACAAGTGTTATTTAAAACACCGTTCACGATAAACCTAAAAATCAATTCCAATTAAATAATTGGTATACTTCATTAAATCTAAATAAAAAGATTTAATCTTTTTCTCAATTGTGTTTAAGAACAGTGTTAATGAAGACACCCTTCACGACATACCCAAATCACATTTGATATTAAATACAAGGCTCTGAATAGAAAATATATCGGCTTATATTCAATATCAAATTCTACAACCAACAAATATCGTATTGGAAATAACGATATAAATATATCTTTCAAATTCCCATAACAATATGTGTATCATCACGAAATCCAACATCGAAATATTCCAAAGACAATTTCGATTCAAATCCATTCCAATTCAATTATTGGAAATTCTGGTTACTTTTAAAACCCCTTTCAAATTCAATTTATTTATTTTAAAAATAAATAGAATTATAATTCTAGTTCAAAACTAGTTCATTTTGATAAAAATCTATTTTTATCCTTTCAAATATGGAATTTTTCATCCCAATTCTTCACAAATCATTTCTTATGATTTCACACAAATTATTACTATTTTTAATAATTTTATCAAGGCCCGTACAGTCGATTTCCACAAATGGCCATCGAACTGCACTTACAACGACCTTTTCCAAATTTGATTTGGACATAATTCCAAATCCAACCGTTAGATTTCAAATCTCTAATATTCGTTAGAAAGTTCTTTTCGATATGAACCCAACGGTTTCGGTTTTAGGAGAATCCGACGGTCGGATCTCCTGTAATATCCATTCGAAGTCAATGGTCGAAATTCGCGAACTGCCGCGGCGCGGTGCGTTCTATTCAGGCAATTATATATATATAATATATATTATATATATTTCATCGATTTCCTTTCAAAACGTATTTTATAAATCGTTTTAAATTCGTTTTCAAAACGATTTCAACTTCATATTCAATTTCTAATCAAATTGAATATTCCATATCATTAATATATAAATGATAATATTTTCAAAACGTTATATTTTGAAATCACTTCCTTTTATAAAATCATTATAAAAATGAATAAAATCGATATAAATATCGTTCGCGTCAAAATGGCGTAAATCTAATCAACACGGCTTTATATATTTCAATAACTTCGTTATTCTATTCAACAAATGAATATTTTCTCTATTCAACACATGAATCTATATTTCTTTCAACACATGAATATTCTCAACACATGAGTATCGTCAACACATGACTATTTTGTTATTTAATATATTTTATAAAATTATGATTTTATATCGTTTAATTCTTAATTAGACTCTAACCGTATATTATTAAGAGAACGATTCCCTAAATATTAACCCCGAAGGCCGAAACCAACATCAGATCAATACCCAGGAGACCATTCAGCTTAGCTGATTTCCAGTTAGTTTCTAATTTCATATTTGATAAAAATGAGAATTTTATTGTTAAAATATTTTACTCAACACATGATAAGTTTCAACACATGAATATTCTCAACACATGAGTATCGTCAACACATGACTATTTATTCTATTCAACACATGAATTTTCTTTTTATAATATTCTATATTTTCCAGATTGAAATGAGGCCCAATCAATTACCATATAACGTTTATTATATGGATTCCCTACAACACATGTATATAACAGCAACGATAAATCATCAATCATCATCCAGAGTGCACCACACAACTGCATAAGCATTAAATATCAATAATTAACGCTTACACAGTCTGTCAACCCATCGATTGACATACAACAAAACAGTCGGGATTAGTGTACGTCAAATATCATGCCAATACCCGTATGGGGTTTCAAATCAACAAATACATATTTTATTTGTGCAGTTGGGCGATGTGTAAAATTTATCATCCCAATCAATATCAGTCAAATCAGTGTATATAAACAAATCGTCTGATTTGTTTACTACTATTTATTTTATATACACGTTAAAAATCATATTTTTAACTATAAAATATTTTATTTCATTCCACATCACACAATCAAATTTCACAACACAGCAATCAAACAAACAAGTCATCCACGATCTGTGGACGACGGGTGTCGGGTGCTACTAAGCACCGTCTGCATCCTAGCATATATTTCAAATTAGAAATAAATTAAAGGTGAGGAGTTCTCACCGACTAGATAAACCAATTCACCGCAATTCTTCGTATGTAGGAAATCTTCGCCACTCGCCTTTCGTCAATTTCATTGTCCGTAGCCACTACATATATAAAAATCATATTTTTATATTGTTGCTATGTATATAAAAATCATAATTTTATAATCACCCTATATGGATAAAAATCACATTTTTATACTGCTACTATATGTTGATACTAATATTTTTTGTTTGATGATAACAAATAGATTTTTGTTACTGGAGTGTTTGATTGTGGAATATCTAGTATTATTGGAAAATAAAATAACACAGAATTTACACAGAATATAGAAAAAATCAAATAAATTTTATTTCCAATAATATTATTTATTTTACAATTCATTTACACACAAGACTTTACAAATCACTTTACAAGTAATTTCAGTACACACAATTTTTTTTACAAGCACTTCATTTTTTTTCTTCTCATTTCTAGCTGGATTATTCTTGTTGAGAACACCTTAGCTGTCCAAAGCATCATCTTGTAACCTGTCACAAAAGAAAGAAAAATACACAGTACACTGGAACTAAAACAAATACTTTTGACAAAAATGATTCTCTGTGTGATTGATTCATTTTGTCTCAGCTTTCTGTGTGTTTTTCTCATCATATTTCAGACTTGAACAGCCACATCAAAACCATACTGGTTTGCTGATCAGAACCAACTGATTCTGACCAGCCTCAACTCAGTACAGTTTGACTGCTATTTTTTTTAATTTTTTTTCCAGAATCAAACAAGTGATGAGCAAAGTATTAAGCAAAACAAGGTGAATTGTCTAAATCAAGACAGGTTCAAAAGAGGTCAACCAGCAAATAACTTTCAAAGTCAACATGGAGTCAAAAAAATCACCAAAGTCAAAATGGCCGAGCACAGCTCAACAGCAAAATGGTGAATCAAGTGAAGCATGCTAATACAAAACAGCATGTATGGGTCAAAAATGATATAACATCATGCAGCTATACATGGTGGAACAACAAAGCAGATCAGTTTTTGAAAATAAGAGCAAGTGCCAAGCCAGATCAAATGGCAAGTGTACAACATAGTGATGGTGCAGCTCAGTTGAGCCCAAGCCAGACTCAATTCAAACAAGAAATGAAACAGCAAAGCGATGATCAACTCAGCTAACAATGCATGATGGCAAGATAGTGTAACAGATGGTGATCAAGTCGCATATATATACTTGTACATGATCAAACAACAATGTTCAGCAATAAACAGTGAACATATCTCAAAATGGCATGGTGATACAAGCAATGAAGCAAGGTTACACAAAATGGTCGATATGCTGGCATGGTGTTAATGCAACAGCAATGTCAGCTTGGTCGAGACTAGTGACAACAACATTACAGATGCAACAAACACAAACATGAAACATGTTCAAGCAGTAGAAATATGTGCAGCTAAGTTGTTTTTCAGGTCAAGATAGAGGTGCAAAAGGCAATGTATTCAACATGACTCAACATAATTCTTACAGAAAGCTCAGTATATGCGTGTGTGACTGCATATACAAGTTAGCAGTTAATTCGAAAAGCAAAGAAACTGCTCAATATATTTATAACAACAATTCAAGTGTTTTATCTAGACAAACTTTATCAACTCAGCAATTAAGTGATTTCAAGAATATTTTTTTTTGCAAATCATTTTTTTTGTTTTGATTCAATCAAGAAATTCAAGGCAACATTTGAAAACAGTGCAGTCGTGTGTTTGGCAAAGATTTTTGTTTGGGCAAGTTCCTATTTCCAGAATTATTTCAATAAATTCCAGAGAAGCAAAAATATCTGTCCAGAAATCAGTGTTTAATCAAGGCAAGAAATCAATGGAGCAATCACGCAATAAACATAAGGGGATTCACGGTTTTAATTCTTTCCAGAAATGCTCAATCACGCAACAAATTCAAATAAAAACCGAGAATTACAAAAGCAAAAGGGGAATGAATCAATTCAATTTCAACATCAGGAATCTACGGCATGTTTTCTCAATCCAGAGGGGCACAATTTAAGTCACAGCAAGTTCAAAGAATTTAATCAAGGCAGAAATCCATTCAAGAAAATTCTAAAAGGGGAAACCACAAACAATCAAATTCGAATATTCCCAAATCAAATCGGGCAAGTCTTCAATGGAAATCAGAGTACAAGGGTTTCGGAATCCCTATATAAACACACGAATTCATCATCGACTTGATAAGATTCACACACAAAAAGAAATCCGAAACCCTAAATTGCAAAAGTTGATAAAACTTACTCAGATTAATCGCAAGGACGAAGGAGATACCCTGGAGAAGTAAAACAAGCTTCCAAAGAACCATTACACACATCACCGATATTGATTTAGGGAAAAATCACTGAAACCCTAATCGCAGCCGCCATTTTTTTTTGTTTCAGAGAATAAGGGAGGATCGGGCTAAAGAAAATACAAGGGAGCACTGCAAAATAAAGTGGCCCGACCACTTTTGGCTTGTGCAAAGAAAAGGGGATGACCCCCCCATTTTTAACTCCTTCTTTATTTCCTTTAAGTTTTTTTTTTTTAATTTTTTTTTCTAGTTTATTGTAAAACTAGAGAGCACAGAGTATTGAAGTGTAATCTGAAAAATCTAGTCTAGGGTATACAGACTAGTCTAGGATTTTGAGCTTAGGGATAAACAGGAGCAGGAGTTGCGAGTTTACATAGGATTGTAAGCGGGATCCGTTTGTATCTCCTAGTAAAAATCTTAGAAAGGCAGCAGTAGGCACAGTTTGCCGAAGCTGGGTATATCCGCGTGTGATTTTATTTTTACTGCATTTCTTTATTACTGTGTTTAGTTTAAATTTATTGTTAAAAACCCTATTCACCCCCCCCCCCCTCTAGGGTTATTATCGATCCTACAATTGGTATCAGAGCCGGTGTTTGAACCCTAGAATCATGACTTCAATGAACAATGCTTTTTCTGAAGGTCAATCTATTGCTAGACCACCCATGTTCAATGGTAGTGATTACGCGTATTGGAAAGCTAGGATGAAAATTTATCTAGTGTCTGTTGATTATGATGTCTGGGATATCATTGAAACTGGATATACACCTCCGACTGAAACTGTTAACGGTATTGTAACACCTAAACCAAAAAATAGGTGGGATGCAAATGATAAGAAATTATACTCTATAGATTCTAAAGCTATGAATGCTCTGATTTGTGCTCTTGATAAAACAGAATATAACAGAATTTCTCATTGTAATACAGCCCAGGAAATTTGGCATACTCTGGAAGTTACACACGAAGGAACTTCTAAGGTTAAAGAATCCCGTCTTGCCATGTTCAGTAATGAATATGAAAACTTCAACATGCAGAAGGACGAGAGCATCAAGGACATGTATGGTCGCTTCTCCGTACTAGTTTACAATGCCAGAGCCCTTGGAAAGGTCTATACAGAAGTGGAGCTTGTGAGGAAGATTCTGCGTGTTCTGCCCATGAACTTTGAAGCAAAAGTCACAGCCATTCAAGAATCCAAAGATCTGAGCAAGCTGAGCATGGAAGAGCTTATCGGAAATCTGATGACAAATGAAATGGAGCTGAAAGCAAGAGAAGATCGCAACAACTCAGATCTGAAAAAGAAGTCAATAGCTTTGTCCAACACTGTCACTAGCGATAGTGAAGATCCCATTGAACAACTTGCCATGGCAGTCAGACAACTCACGAAGTGGAGAAAATTCAAACCTCGAAGAAATAAACCAAAGAGCAACAATTCAGAAGACGAACCACTCGGCTACAACTGTCAAAAGCCTGGACACATAAAACCAAATTGTCCACTTCTCCAAAGAAACAAGAAGAAAAAGAAAGCTTTTGCCATAACTTGGGATGACGAGGAAGGAGAAGAAGATTCAGACAACAGTGAGGAGGAAAGCAATTTGTGCTTCATGGCAAAATCAGACCTAGAAGATACTGACGAGGAAACCACTGAGGTATACAGTTATGACGATCTGGTTTTAATGTGTAAACATCTTTCTGAAATTATTGACACGTTAGAATCAGACGCAGAGAAACTAAAAGCGGAAAACTTCAACCTTGTTCACAATAATAAGAAGTTGGAATCTGAGATTAAAAATGCTTCAAAAACCAATAACCTAGATTGTGAAATGTGTAAAGATGTGAATCTAGAAATTTTAACACTCAAGAGCACCATTGAGAATCTTGAAAAAGAAAACTTGACTCTAAAAGTTGAAGATGACACTAAAAGAAAGAACTACATTAAACGATGCACTTCACTTGTGAATGAGAACACAATCTTAAAAACAAGAGTCCAAGATCTAGAAGTCACATTGAACAAATTCTCAATCGGTCAAACATCTTTTAAAATGTTACTTGGAAACCAATTGGTTGGGAATAATAGAAAAGGACTAGGTTTTGGGAAGATACAAGAAATAACTGGAAGTGACAATGCTAAAGGTAAAGGTATTTTTCCCAAATGTGTAAAATGTGGGGTGATTGGTCACAGTCATGAAAATTGCAAGTTTAGCAGTAAAATTCAGAAGTTCAAAAAGGTATGGGTCCCTAAACACTTGGCACACAATTATCACAAAGATTGGAACACAAAGAAAAATCAAATTTGGATTCCAAAAGAATCTTATGACTATCATTCTTCTACTACTGATATGATTAGGCCTAGAAGTTTCTCTAGGTCATCTCCTTCTTTGTTTGTGTAGGTATGTTGGCGGGCTAAGGAGCAACAAAAATGGTACTTGGATTCAGGTTGCTCCAGACATATGACGGGTGATAAGAGACTGTTCCTTAGCCTGGAAAAACATAAAGGTGGGAATGTGACGTTAGGTGACAACAGCAAATGTAAAATTATTGGTAAGGGAAAAGTAGGTAACAGTATCTTTGCCTTAACTGATGTTTTATATGTTGATAATCTCTTTCACAATCTTATCTCCATCAGTCAGCTTTGTGATAAAGGAATGAATGTTGTGTTTGATAGTAATAGTTGCAAAATCATTGAGATCTCCTCTGGAAAGGTTGTGTTTACAGGGAAAAGAAAAGGAAATGTCTATACTCTCTCATTCGATGATGTAACAGTATCTAGGTGTTTGGTAGCAACAGAAGAGGAGGCAATCTTATGGCACAGAAGATTGGCACATGCAAGTATGGGTCTTCTTGAAAGACTAAAAACAAATGAACTTGTCAGGGGTTTACCACATCAGAATTTCAAAAATAACAAAGTATGTAAAGCTTGTACCATGGGAAAACTTAGTCATTCATCTTTTCGTCCAAAAAATGTTGTTAGCACTTCACGAGTGCTTGAATTGATTCATATGGACTTGTTTGGACCTACTGATACTGCTAGTTTAAATGGTAAACGTTATTGTTATGTATTGGTTGATGATTACTCTAGGTTTACATGGGTTTACTTTCTAGCCAAAAAGGCTGAAGCTTTTGATTATTTTTTAAAGTTTTCAAAACTTGTCCAAAATGAAAAAGGGGTTTCAATTAAAACTTTAAGAAGTGATCATGGAGGTGAATTTGAAAACTTAGACTTTGAAAATCTTTGTGAAGAAAATGGTTTCAAACATGAATTTTCCGCTCCTCGAACACCTCAACAGAATGGGGTGGTTGAAAGGAAAAATCGTACATTACAAGAAATGGCTAGATCTATGTTATGTGAATATCAATTGCCTCAAACTTTCTGGGCTGCGGCAGTTAATACTTCGTGCTATGTAATGAACAGAGTTATGATTAGACCAATACTTAATAAAACGTCATATGAACTATGGACTAACAAAAAGCCTAACATCTCATATTTTAGAGTGTTTGGATGTCCTTGTTACATTTTGAACACAGGTGAACAGCTTGGGAAATTTGAGTCAAAAACGGTTGATGGAATCTTCATGGGTTATTCATCAAGAAGTAAGGCTTACAGAATCTTCAATAAACAGTCAAGAATAATCGTGGAAACCGTCAACGTCAAGTTCAATGAATCAGATATGGATACGATACCTGAAGATGATAAAGATGATGCTGGTGCACAAGAAAGTGAACAAGAAAACAATGATGTTGAGACAAACAATGAAAAAGCCACTGAAGCAGCAACAGATATCGAAAGACTAAAATTCAAGCCAAGTCATCCTCCAGATTTGGTAATTGGAAGTCCAACTGCTGGTGTTCGTACACGATCCTCTCTCAATAGGGAAGTTTGTACCCTTTGTATTCATAATGCCTTTGTATCTGAAATAGAACCAAGTTCTTATGATGTTGCTCTTAATGATGAATTTTGGTTGTTAGCTATGCAGGAGGAACTTAACCAGTTTGAGAGAAACAAAGTCTGGAACTTGGTACCCAGACCAAAAGACTACCCAGTTGTAGGAACAAAATGGGTATTCAAAAATAAGCTTGACGAATCTGGAAACGTAACAAGAAACAAAGCTAGGTTGGTCGCTAAGGGATACAATCAAATCGAAGGTGTTGACTTTGATGAAACTTTTGCCCCAGTTGCCAGGCTTGAAGCAATCAGAATTTTGTTAAGTTTTGCGTGCTTTAAGGGGTTCAAATTAAAGCAAATGGATGTGAAGAGTGCTTTTCTGAATGGAGAACTGAAAGAAGAAGTGTATGTTGAACAACCCCCTCGTTTTGAGAGTCACGATTATCCAAATCATGTATACAAACTGGAAAAAGCATTGTATGGCCTTAAGCAAGCTCCTCGAGCTTGGTATGACTGTCTGTGTACATATCTCTTGGAAAATGGTTTTAAAAAGGGAAGTGCTGACACAACCTTGTTTTTATCTCATGATGGTGATGATTTTTTAATTGTCCAAATTTATGTTGATGATATCATATACGGTGCTACTAATGATGTCTTGTGTGAAAAATTTGAAAAAGTTATGCAGGGCAAATTTGAGATGAGTTTGGTTGGAGAGCTGAAATTCTTCCTTGGTTTCCAAATCAAACAAAGTAGCAAAGGAATCTTTATCTCCCAAACGAAGTACGTGATGGAGTTGTTAAAGAAATTTGGAGTTCAAGATGCAAAGCCAATGAAAACACCGATGAGTCCAACAACCAAACTTGACAAAGATGAAAAAGGTGTTGCTGTGGATCAAAAGAAATATCGCGGTATTATCGGTTCACTTCTTTATCTTTCTGCTTCTAGACCCGATATTATGTTTTCTGTTTGTTTGTGTGCTCGATTTCAATCAAATCCTAAAGAATCTCATCTAAAATCCACAAAACGGATTCTAAGATATTTGTTACACACACCAAATTTGGGCTTATGGTATCCTTCTTGTGATAACTTTAATTTAGTTGGGTTTACTGATGCTGATTATGCTGGTTCACTCACTGATAGAAAAAGTACTAGTGGAACGTGTTTCATGCTAGGTCATTCACTTGTGTCGTGGTCAAGTAGAAAACAAAACTGTGTTGCCTTATCCACCACTGAGGCTGAATATATTGCTTTAGGAAGTTGTTGTGCACAGATTTTATGGATGATGCAGACTTTATCTGATTTTGGACTTTGTTATAAACGGGTTCCTTTAAAATGTGACAGTAAGAGTGCAATTGACTTATCAAATAATCCAGTACATCACTCACGCACGAAACACATTGATGTAAGACACCACTTTCTTAGAGATCATATTGCTTGTGAAGATATTTGTATAGAATTTATTCCAACCGAATCTCAACTTGCTGATATTTTTACAAAACCCCTTCCTGAAGACAGATTTTGCAGATTACGTTTGGATTTGGGAATTATAGAAATAAATTAATCTTTTAGCATTTTTGGATAAATTTTCTCTTAAGATGTTCTGTTGGCAATTATCTTTCTGACAAATAATCCATGCTTCAAATCATCAAGAAAAGACCAGTTTGTTTTTGGACATTTATGATAAATTTGTGACTGTATAAGTTTTTCAGAATATGAGATGTTTGAAAATTTGTAACTCTGATACGATCAAATATGCTTTATAATATGAGTAATTGAGGAACTTTTTGTTCACTTTCATCTTCTGTCTCTATCACTCTTCTATCAATCATTATTATTTTATATATATCAAAGGGAATTAAGTAAAAAAAAAAAAGGGTATTTCTCTAATCTCATTTAAAAATCCAAGCTATGGTCATGCATGGTTATGAGAATACTTATTTTTTTCATGCTATCACTGATTCCATTTAAAAATCCAAGATCTGGTTATGCGTGGTCAGTATAGTATTGGATTTTTTTTTCATGTTGCAGCTAATTCCATTAAAAAATCCAAGCTATGGTCATGCATGGTTAGTTTGCTATTGAAATATCCCTGATATATATTAAATATTTCATCATTCCATCTTCTGTCTTGTGAAATGTGTTCTTCTTTTACAGATTATTCTAATCTTTTTGTTTGATTATTCGGAGTGTTTGAATCTGATAATGTCAAATGACTTGATTACTATTTACAGTCCATACTCTTTAAAATGTCCAGAATTGTTATTCTTTTGATGATTACAAAGGGGGAGAAGAAGTTAAGATTTTGTGTTGTTTACAGACGTCTATAGATTTTATTTTGCCATTGATGCTAAGTGTTTAATTGTTTTTGTCATTTTCAAATTCTTTACTCATGTCTGTTTACAACTGATAGGGGGAGCTCAAACGTAGGGGGAGCCCTTGTTCAAACACATCTCGTTATTCACAAAAATCTTAAGTCTGTTTGTCATCATCAAAAGGGGGAGTTTGTTGATACTAATATTTTTTGTTTGATGATAACAAATAGATTTTTGTTACTGGAGTGTTTGATTGTGGAATATCTAGTATTATTGGAAAATAAAATAACACAGAATTTAGACAGAATATAGAAAAAATCAAATAAATTTTATTTCCAATAATATTATTTATTTTACAATTCATTTACACACAAGACTTTACAAATCACTTTACAAGTAATTTCAGTACACACAATTTTTTTTACAAGCACTTCATTTTTTTTCTTCTCATTTCTAGCTGGATTATTCTTGTTGAGAACACCTTAGCTGTCCAAAGCATCATCTTGTAACCTGTCACAAAAGAAAGAAAAATACACAGTACACTGGAACTAAAACAAATACTTTTGACAAAAATGATTCTCTGTGTGATTGATTCATTTTGTCTCAGCTTTCTGTGTGTTTTTCTCATCATATTTCAGACTTGAACAGCCACATCAAAACCATACTGGTTTGCTGATCAGAACCAACTGATTCTGACCAGCCTCAACTCAGTACAGTTTGACTGCTATTTTTTTTATTTTTTTTCCAGAATCAAACAAGTGATGAGCAAAGTATTAAGCAAAACAAGGTGAATTGTCTAAATCAAGACAGGTTCAAAAGAGGTCAACCAGCAAATAACTTTCAAAGTCAACATGGAGTCAAAAAAATCACCAAAGTCAAAATGGCCGAGCACAGCTCAACAGCAAAATGGTGAATCAAGTGAAGCATGCTAATACAAAACAGCATGTATGGGTCAAAAATGATATAACATCATGCAGCTATACATGGTGGAACAACAAAGCAGATCAGTTTTTGAAAATAAGAGCAAGTGCCAAGCCAGATCAAATGGCAAGTGTACAACATAGTGATGGTGCAGCTCAGTTGAGCCCAAGCCAGACTCAATTCAAACAAGAAATGAAACAGCAAAGCGATGATCAACTCAGCTAACAATGCATGATGGCAAGATAGTGTAACAGATGGTGATCAAGTCGCATATATATACTTGTACATGATCAAACAACAATGCTCAGCAATAAACAGTGAACATATCTCAAAATGGCATGGTGATACAAGCAATGAAGCAAGGTTACACAAAATGGTCGATATGCTGGCATGGTGTTAATGCAACAGCAATGTCAGCTTGGTCGAGACTAGTGACAACAACATTACAGATGCAACAAACACAAACATGAAACATGTTCAAGCAGTAGAAATATGTGCAGCTAAGTTGTTTTTCAGGTCAAGACAGAGGTGCAAAAGGCAATGTATTCAACATGACTCAACATAATTCTTACATAAAGCTCAGTATATGCGTGTGTGACTGCATATACAAGTTAGCAGTTAATTCGAAAAGCAAAGAAACTGCTCAATATGTTTATAGCAACAATTCAAGTGTTTTATCTAGACAAACTTTATCAACTCAGCAATTAAGTGATTTCAAGAATATATTTTTTTGCAAATCATTTTTTTTGTTTTGATTCAATCAAGAAATTCAAGGCAACATTTGAAAACAGTGCAGTCGTGTGTTTGGCAAAGATTTTTGTTTGGGCAAGTTCCTATTTCCAGAATTATTTCAATAAATTCCAGAGAAGCAAAAATATCTGTCCAGAAATCAGTGTTTAATCAAGGCAAGAAATCAATGGAGCAATCACGCAATAAACATAAGGGGATTCACGGTTTTAATTCTTTCCAGAAATGCTCAATCACGCAACAAATTCAAATAAAAACCGAGAATTACAAAAGCAAAAGGGGAATGAATCAATTCAATTTCAACATCAGGAATCTACGGCATGTTTTCTCAATCCAGAGGGGCACAATTTAAGTCACAGCAAGTTCAAAGAATTTAATCAAGGCAGAAATCCATTCAAGAAAATTCTAAAAGGGGAAACCACAAACAATCAAATTCGAATATTCCCAAATCAAATCGGGCAAGTCTTCAATGGAAATCAGAGTACAAGGGTTTCGGAATCCCTATATAAACACACGAATTCATCATCGACTTGATAAGATTCACACACAAAAAGAAATTCGAAACCCTAAATTGCAAAAGTTGATAAAACTTACTCAGATTGATCGCAAGGACGAAGGAGATACCCTGGAGAAGCAAAACAAGCTTCCAAAGAACCATTACACACATCACCGATATTGATTTAGGGAAAAATCACTGAAACCCTAATCGCAGCCGCCATTTTTTTTTGTTTCAGAGAATAAGGGAGGATCGGGCTAAAGAAAATACAAGGGAGCACTGCAAAATAAAGTGGCCCGACCACTTTTGGCTTGTGCAAAGAAAAGGGGATGACCCCCCATTTTTAACTCCTTCTTTATTTCCTTTAAGTTTTTTTTTTAATTTTTTTCTTCTAGTTTATTGTAAAACTAGAGAGCACAGAGTATTGAAGTGTAATCTGAAAAATCTAGTCTAGGGTATACAGACTAGTCTAGGATTTTGAGCTTAGGGATAAACAGGAGCAGGAGTTGCGAGTTTACATAGGATTGTAAGCGGGATCTGTTTGTATCTCCTAGTAAAAATCTTAGAAAGGCAGCAGTAGGCACAGTTTGCCGAAGCTGGGTATATCCGCGTGTGATTTTATTTTTACTGCATTTCTTTATTACTGTGTTTAGTTTAAATTTATTGTTAAAAACCCTATTCACCCCCCCCCCCCCCACCCTCTAGGGTTATTATCGATCCTACACTATATAGATAAAAATTCTATTTTTATACCGCAAGTAATATAATAAAAGTTATATTTTTATTACTCTACATATTATAAAAATCGTATTTTTAAACCGCTACTTCTAAAATAAAAATCACATTTTTATTTCTTTGTTATATATATAAAAATCACTTTTCTCTATCGCTATTGAATATAGATAAAAATCGAATCTTTATACGATGTTCTTTCGTTTAAAATTATATTTTTAAACCAATGTGAATTCATATTCGAAGTTACCTTTTTCCTGACTTGCATTTCATATACAAATCATGCCTTTTCTTATTTAAAATTCAAATCTTTATACATTCCAAAATCAATTCTTTTTCTACTTCAAAATCAAATCTCTTTCTCTTTCGAAGCCAATTCGTTTTCTATTATAAACTGATTTTAACCATGCTATTTCATATAAAAAAAGATTTTTATTTAAATAACTAAATATATATAAAAAGCTCACCTCATTTTCGGTTTTCAGCGAAGGGGGAGGGGATTCAGGTGGAGGCGGCCATCTACAGGCGGAGGCGGGGTCCATACTGGCGGCGCAGGGTTCCTAGGGCCGAAGGGGTTTCAGTTTTGGGGGTTTGTCGATGTCGCGGTTTCCGTGATGGAGGGTGGGCTTTGCCTGAGGCGCGACGGTTGGGGTCAGAGGGAGGGGTGCTTCGGCGGTCGCTGCTCGACGAGGGGGAGGGCGGCTCCGGCGGCGTGGCCAGGTGATGGCCGTTTCAATCAATTTTCTTCAAAATCAAAATATAACTCTATATATTGAATTTGAATGCACACTTCAATTTACCGGGGCCACATACGGACTTTAAAAATTCCCGAAAAATATTTTCTAGCTTCGTATCGACGATACGGTCCTAACAAAACTAATTTCATCAAATTCTGAGATCGTTTGAAAAATGGCCATTTTTCAGTCGATTAAAATCAACTGAAACTGGTCAAACGCGTTTTACTTCGCCATGCTCACATGTTGACTCAAAAAATTACGAATTTTGAAACCTAGCAATAACTCGACCTCCCGGACCCAACAAAAGTGGTTTCGTCGAAAACCGAGGTCATTTGCAAAATTTCCACTTTTAAGGGCTAGAATTCCATAGCGACTATTCTGAAATTTCAACTGGACATAACTTTTGATTTCCACTATGAAATTTTGATTTCTCGGATTCGTTGGAAAGATATTCTCAAATAGATTCTAATATTTTTGGTTTCGCTAAAATCCGGTTTATTTTGAATCCTGTACATTCATTTGAACTTTGAAATCGAATTTTCAAACTACCGCGCCATTTTCAATTCCTTTTATAATTAAAAATAAATATTTATATTCTAACGACGATTTATATAAATATATACGTTCGAATTCTATTCAAAATAAATTCCTTGTCGTTATTATTTAAAATAATTCATTTTAAATATTCAAATTTCACTAAAATTGCCAAAATAAAATTTTAAACTGGCTCAGATTTCCAGGTTATTACAATAGGAGCATCCCTATTAGCCCTGATGGTAATAATGTTGTTTCCATGTCATGAAAGACAACTTGATTTATTCCTTTCATTATCTTCTATGGAACCTATAAATCTTGTTTTCTCTTGACTTTCTCCCATATACAAATTATGTATATATATCTGAAAATTACAAACAAACTTAATAAGATTATAGCGTGACGTGCTCCATTACAATTCATTATTTAAGCTAAAGCTTCCAGCTTTTTAAACCACAAATAACCATAAATAATGTAAATAAGCAAAGCTACGACCTTTTCATTCAGCACATACCAATGATCAATGATTATTTATTAACATATTTATTCTTCTAAATTCTTTGCACAATTCACGACCTATGGTTAAAATTTTCATTTGAATTGCCATATTTTAATGGCTATGGCTCAGCAGGTGTTCAATGTTTGCAAGATTCAATGATGAACAGAAAGGCGGAACATCAATCATCAAAAGTGTTAGAAGAAATGAAATCCGGAATGCTATTCGGAATATTTGGAATGCAGAATGTTTGGATAATATTATCATAATGTATTTATATGATTTTGGTACATTATTAATTAACAACTGAAATCCTAACAGTTGTTGAACTTCAATTTTGTAAAAGAAATGACATTAAAATCTGTGATCTCTTTAACATATTTTCTTTAACGATGTACATACATGGTGAAAGACTTAAAACATGATAAAAGCAATCATGATTGTATTGACTAGCTTTCATATTATATTTTAGTACCTAGCTATTCGGGGTATGATTAGATCTAGTTTCGAGTTGCATAATATTTTAGTTATGTCTAACCTTTTAGTCATTTTGTATAATCGAATGAGATAAACAGCTGAGTAAATTTGCATCAGAAACATTGTATTATAAGAAAGAGATATTTGTATCATAAGTGTAAATTAAGTTCCATATTAGGAAAATTTAAACTAATTATATGAATATATATATATATATATATCAATTTATTTTAATAACTTAACTGGAAAATGGGAGTTCAAAGTTAGCTTGGTTGGATTTAACATTTAATTCTAATAATGCAATTTTTCCTACTACTTCACTATTTATTAAATCCTAGTCTTTAGAGGTGACCCAATTAAACTTAGCAGAGGAGTTTAAATAGCAAGAGATAGAGACCTAACCAGTAACTTTTTTTAGGACTCATGCATCAAGCTTCTTCCTGAATGTTTCTCGCTTCTTCCTGAATGCATAACAGAAGTTAGACAATAGTAAATAAAATATACTATAAATATTCACTAATTCAATAATTCTATAATCACACCAGTTCACCAAATAACAGTTTTACAACATTACCGCATAATCAATTCACCAATTAATAGTTTTACAGTAGGACAGTTTTACACCAATTCACCAAATAACATTCACCATTGCACTATTCACTAATTCGGTAAATCTAAAAATGGAAGGGAAGTAGGAACGCTTGATTTCGGTTGACAATAAGACTATGAATACATACCGAAGAAGGATTCAAGGAAGAACTGAAGAAGGCCCTTTGCAATTGCAATTTGCTGTTTGGAACCTTGGATCACCTATCCGTCATGTTTGACATTTTTCCTTTCTCATAGCCTCTCTATTAAGCTGCTCGTGTTTTCGAAAATTAGGGTTTTCATTTGAGGGTTTGGGGAAAGTTAGGGGTGCGACAGATTAGAGTATGGGATTTGGTGGGAACAAAATGAATAGAAGTATTGCGTCACGGGAAACTGCGAAGGGTAGCGTGGATTGATGAACACGGATGGACAGTTGTGGTTTTTCATTTATGAGGACATGGATTGATGAGCTGTACTTTTAACTGGTGTAATGCAACGTTTTGAACTGGTGTTGCACGTCACATCATTAGAATTTCAACCGCAATAGTGCATTCATGTCTAATGCAACAACATATGAATATTGTTGTAGAAGATCAAAGAAAGCATAGCTCTCGCCACACTTTTCATGCAATGCACACACATTAGTGTCGAATATGCCCACTTTTGTAGTAGTTTCAGAAAAAGAACAGGAAGATTGTGTGAAGCGGGAGAAATAAAAATGGGTAAGTAATAGTGAAAAAACGAGACCTATAGAATTAATTGGAAGCCCGCCTTTATTTAAGATCCTAATGATTATACAAGGTTTTACCATTCTTGGCTGGTACTAAAACAGCGTTATCGTTGAAACGTTGATATCCAAGGTTGTTAATTAATTATTTTCTTGTATTGATATATATATATATATATATATATATATATATATAGAATGACTTTGTGGGAATATATAGGAAAGTCTAAGTAAGTTAGATATCCACTTTGAGTCTATCTCCATTGTTAATTTTTAAGAACTTGAAATTTCAAAAACTTTTGGGTGATAGTTTACGGTGTTTTTCAAGTTTTGACCTTAAAAGTTTAGCAATTTTAAAACATGTACTAGCTAAATTGTGTAGAAACAATTTTTGAAACAAAAAAGGTGTTTTTGACTTTGCAAAGAAATATGTTACATATTTGAAAAGTACATATTGAGTTTTGGGAAAAAGTGGGGTATATTTTGGAAATGGTGATCTCTTATGAAATTTTTATCTAAAATGAATTCTTTCATAAAAATATGTACATTATAGAGCACATATAGCTCGCTAGTTTTTATGTTATAGAGTATCAAAGAACTGAATAAGAAAACATTAAAAAGATTACATTTTATCAAAAAAATTCAGTAAGATTTTTTTGAAACTCGTTATTCTTTTGACATAAATTTTGTGGGTGGACAAAATAAGTTAAAAATTTAGAATAGAGTAGAAGTTTTGGGATAAGTTTAGAAATTAGCACATAGTTGTAAGTAATTGAACTAACATATTAATAATAAGTTGTTGTGAAATTAGTTGAGAAATAGTTGTCTTTATCTACTCCAGTTTTTGTGATTTGAAAAAAAATTGTGTTTTTTTTATGATATTTTCTTTTTTTATGGTCTGGAAAAAATAAGTTTTAATATAGAAAAATAAACTTTTGAATCTTTTAATATTTTTTTTAAAAAGTGATAAAGCTAAACCATGTTTTTAAATCATGGAGTAGGTAAGGATTGGTACCTAGGAAAAACGGGGAATATTTTTTAGGCTATAAAGTAGAAAGTAAGAATTATTTTGGAATAATAGTAAATTCACGTAGAGTGCGTAAGCACTATAGAGAGCCTAGGTTGTTGCTTGGAAAAGATTGTTAGTACACAGCAAGGACTACTTGTGACAAGTAGATGGTAGAGGGTAAGCAAGTTGTTTAATTAGATCTTGTGGTTTGGACTTTTCTTTGTCAACGAGGACATGGTCCTAGGATTCTTAGCCCTTGGTGGTAGTTGTGTAGTGTGCTTGTTTTCCTATTTTAGTTTTGAAAGAATTAGAAGGCTTATTTAAAATTAAGCTTAGATCGGTGGATTAAGTTTAATAAGCTAAGGAAAAAGTTGATGATATAACAAAAAGAAAACAAACAATGATGACAACTACAAAAATAATGAACAATAAAGGAAAATAAATTCTTCCAAAGTAAGTTTGGAAAACTAAAAAGAAATTTTCTTGTGCAAACCGTGCTTGCAATAGAAAATAGGAATTTTTGTAAAATTAGCAATTAAGTTTTCCAAAGGGGAAAATGTTACGTAAAAGTGGATGGAAATATGTAACTTTCCATTTTCTACCTCTTTCTAACATAAAAAATCGAATTCGGGAAATTAGGTTTTTTGGTAATTTGCAAATTTAAAGTTGGTTGATAAGGTTTGGATGCAAAAATTGAATGAACTACGCTCTTGCTCTGTAAGAGTGTAGGCAAAATTGGATGAAAAACAATTATGATTTTCAAAATAAAATATTGCATTCATGTAGAAATTGCTATTATATTTACGATGTGTGCATCAAGTTTTCAAAAGGTTTTCAAGAATGTTTGCATTCATATAGGAGGTACCACATGGACATTTATTACAATCATGTATTATCATGTTGTGTTACACTTTGCACAAGTGCACAAATGGTTGCAAAAATTGGATGTACACATGATGGTTGTAACTTATGTGAGGAATTACTTTATTTTTCCCTTGCCAAATTTCGGGGACGAAATTTCCGAAGGGTGAGAGAATGTAACACTCCGCTTTTTTAATTAATTAAATAATTTGAAAAGTTTTCAAAATTTTGTTGGATCAAGATTAACCCTAGAGGGGGTGAATAGGGTTTATCATGGTTTTTAGCTGAATTAAAAATCTAACGGGATATATAATAATAAATAGATCACAGAATATAGCAGATACAGAAATGCAGAAAGTAAATGACACAAGATATACCCAGCTTCGGGAAAATCCTGCCTACTGCTGCATTCCTAAGTTTTCTACTAGGTTATAGAACAGATCCCGCTTACAAGACCATGTAAACTCGCACTCCCTGCTCCTGTACTAACCCTACGCTCAAAACTGTTGTGACGGCAAGGAATTTCGCTCGGTCCGAACCAGTCGCTAAACCGACCCAGACCGTTCGAAACGCCCTATCGTTTTGAGAACACGACAAAACAGAACGCATACGGAAGAACATTTCATTGTATATTACAACAATGCATCAGATTACAAGAATATACAGAGTATAAATGAATATTACACAGAAATATCAGAGATTTAAATTACATTTAAATACATATCAGCGGAAAATAATACAATACACAACTAGAAGGAGATATACGGATACAAAGCTTTCCGGATATCGTTCCAGCTATAAACCAGGATCCTGTGAATATAAATCTGCAAAACCAAAACTACTAGCTGCCCGTGTCAAAATAAGGGCACCCAGAGTTTAGGTTAAAACAATAAACTCCAGGTCAGTCATGTGACTGGTGTGAGAACTAAAACAGTTATTAATCTTTATTTTAAATCATTAGGTAAATCAAGGGACCACGCCGTATAACACGGAACGGGTTTCCTCCCAAGAATACCAGTGCATAAAACAAACAGCGCAATGCTAAATAAAGAAAAATGAAGCTGTTATAAGACCCAGGTCCTATCACACAATGCAACGCAAGCCGGGGGATAGGGTTTTCCCTTATAACAGCCAAAGAATGCTTGATACGTTTAAAAGAAATCATTTGATACTATTATAAGTGTATAGTGTATAAAACAACTTCAAATCATAAGTATCAATCATAGGCGGCATGGGTACCATATATCATGTCGCCATACTAGTTCTACAATTAAAACCGCAAAGTCACGTATTTGGAAATTGGGTTTCCATCTATGAACCGAGGCAAAAGATAGTCCTCAACCGATTTGAGACGCTCTAGCCCGCCCCTCAGGATCAGAGCTCGAGTGACCCTTGGATCCTCAGGGCCAGTCCACCGATGTGGATTAAACTTAAACCCTGAACATGCGTTTCCCCGCCCTATGGGGCGTAAACGAGCCAACTAAATGACTCCATCGGTTCGAGAACGACCGATCAATCCGAGGCGCCTCGCAACAGCAACAACCACATAAGTCAAACTCGTCAGGGCGTGTAAAACCACTGACGCCACTTCTAGCTAGAAAGAAACGCATGCCCTCCCTGACGTCCTCTCCCGTTTTTGGTTCATACCGGGTGTGAAACACGCGAAGTGAACGTTATACAAAGCTACGCCACAAAGGCCTTGCTTTGATCATCACCACAAGACTTTGCTTTTCAACAGAAGCCTCGATCAATTTCCACTTAGGCATGCCACACAGGCAATTCACTCCATGCGTTTGATATCCATCAATATATAACCCCTGAGCTCGTATGTCTCAGAGAAGGGCGTTAATCAAGAGAATAAATTCTCCGCCGCCAAACAGATATATATTTAATAGAGATCAATCACACGGACTAAAATCCAATGTCAGACACACAATCCATTTACAAGTCTGTTCTGGGTCTGAACGAAACCGGAGGCACCTAGTACCCCGCATATCCATCGATCTCCAAGTACGTCTGGACGATCACCAACTGTTTCCATCTTCTTGGGTGTACAGCCCAATCAAGATCATCAGTAGTCACCCAAACGACGTGAAGACCTCCGGTCTTCGACCATCGTCTTCATCTTCGACTTATCGTCGCATCAGTTATTCAGAATGGGATAAACCCAGTCTTCCCGAATAACTCGCGTATATTTTAAATAAGTGTTACACAAACACAACATACGCCTCATTCCAATTCATCAGTCACTAACCGTAAATTAATCAAGAGAATAATTCCCCAAATATTAACCCCGAAGGCCGAAACCAACATCAGATCAATATCCAGAAAACCATTCTGCTTAGCTAACCGACAGTTAGTTTCTAAATTTCACATTCATAGGGAAGGGTTCCCATTAATTTTATTCAAGATAAATTTCTTGAATTTATTCTTTAATCTATTTTTGAATATCAATTCAAAACTAGTCGGGATTAGCGAACCTTACCGAAGTGATCATTTGTTTTAATTTCCCAATCCCAACCTATTTATCCCATGAAGTAAAACTGGTAGTACTTCATATATAACACCACGGTGTTATCGGTAAATTCAATTACCATTTCACGTTCAAATCTAATTAAAGATTTAACTATCGTCTGGAGCAAAACTGGTGATACTCCATTTTCGATCATTTCAATCTAATTAAAGATTCATTAAAACTCCACTTAGTTTTAATCTTCGACTGGGTTAAAGAATCAGTGTCATTTAAAACACGGTTCACGATAAACCCAAAATCACATTCATTAATTATCGGGTTAAAGAACGAGTGTTATTTAAAACACTGTTCACGATAAACCAAAAAATCAATATCGATTCAATTCCAATTAAATATTATTTAATTGGTACACTTCGTTAAATCTAAACAAAAAGATTTAATCTTTTCTCAACTGGGTTCAAGAACAGTGTTAGTGAAGACACCACTAACGACAAACCCAAATCACATTTTATATTCAATATAAGGCTCTGAATAGAAAATATATCGGCTTATATTCAATATCAAATTCTACGATTAACAAATGTCATATTGAAAATAACGATATACATATATATCTTTCAAATTTCCATAACAACATCTGTATAATCACGAATTCCAACATCGAAATATTCCGAAGACAATTTCGATTCAGATCCACTCCAATGCAATCATTGGAAATTCTGGTTATTTTTAAAACCCTTTCTCAAATTCAATTTATTTATTTAAAAATAAATAGAATTATATTTCTAGTTCAAAACTAGTTCATTTCGATAAAAATCTATTTTTATCTTTTCAAATATGGAGTTTTTCATCCCAAATCTTCACAAATCATTTCTTATGATTTTACACAAATTATTACTATTTTTAATAATTTTATCAAGGCCCGTACAGTCGATTTCCATCAATGGCCATCGAACTGCACTTACAGCGACCTTTTTCAAATTTGATTTGGACGTAACTCCAAATCCAACCGTTAGATTTCTAATTTCTAATATTCTTTAGAAAGCTCTTTTCGATACGAACCCAACGGTTCCGGTTTTAGGAGAATCCGACGGTCGGATCTCCCGTAATGTCCGTTTGAAATAAATGGTCGAAATTCACGAACTGCCGCGGCGCGGCGCGTTCTATTCAGGCCATTATATTATATATACAATATATAATATATATATATTTCGTCGATTTCTATTTAAAACGAATTATATAAATAGTTTTAAAATTCGTTTCAAAAGCAATTTCAACTTCCTTTTCAATTCAAATCAAAATTGAATTCTTCTTTATAAATTCGTTTTAAAATTCATTTCTATTCAATTCAAATTTCAATTCATTTCAATTCGCTTTCAATTCAATTCAATTCGTTTTCAATTCAATTCATTTCGAAATCGTTTTCAATTCAATTCATTTCGAAATCGTTTTCAATTCAATTCATTTCGAAATCGTTTTCAATTCAATTCATTTCGAAATCGTTTTCAATTCAATTCATTTCGAAATCGTTTTCAATTCAATTCATTTCGAAATCGTTTTCAATTCAATTCATTTCGAAATAGTTTTCAATTCAATTCAATTCATTTCGAAATCGTTTTCAATTCAATTCATTTCGAAATCGTTTTCAATTCAATTCATTTCGAAATCGTTTTCAATTCAATTCATTTCGAAATCGTTTTCAATTCAATTCATTTCGAAATCGTTTTCAATTCAATTCAATTCATTTCGAAATGAATAAAATCGATATAAATATCGATTTCGTCAAAATGGCGTCAATCTAATCAACACGGCTTCATAGATTTCTATTTTCAAATATTCTATTTCAAATATTTCTTTTTCAAAATAGTTGTTATTATCAAAATATTTCGTTCAACACATGACCAATCTCAATGGATGAGTACTATCAACACATGAACCTTTATTTTATATTATTCTTTATTTTTCAAATTGGAATGAGGCTCAATCAATTACCATATAAAATTAATTATATGGATTTCCATACAACACATGTATATAATAGTATTGAAAAATAATCAACCATCAACCAAAGTGCACTAAACTGCTTAAGCATCAAATATAGATATTCGACGCTTATAACAGCCTGTCAATCAATCGATCGACATATTTAATCAATCAGGATGAGTGAACTTCAAATTTCATCCCAACACCCGTGTGGGGTTTCAAACAATCAAACACAGATTTTTATTTGTGCAGTTGGGCGATGTGTAAAATTTATCGACCCAATCAATGTCAGTCAAATCAGTGTACATAAACAAACCGTCCGGTTTGTAAATGAATATTTATTTATTCACATTCACTATATTCATATTCACGTTAAAAATTATATTTTTAACGATAAAACATTTTATTCTAACATATGAATTTCTATTCAGTTCATTCTTTAAATAAAATGATATTTTTATTTTTCTAACACATTTTAGAAAATTTCGGCGGCATAACGGCACGATACTAGAAACGGGACGAGGCCTAGCCTTATCCCCGGTCTAGTGAAGGCCCACGCCATTCACACATCAATCAAATACATTCATTTCCCCAAACAATTCAATTTCACCAAACGATTCAATTTCACCAAACAATTCAATTTCAAATCAAATCATCTATCTAATCTATGCAACCAAACAAACAAGTCCATGGTCTGTGGACGATTGTGTCGGGTGCTACTAAGCACCGTCTGCATCCTAGTATATATATATATAACTAGAAAATGAAATTGAAGAGTGAGAAATTCTCACAGATAGCTATCCTAACTCCACGGCACTTCCAATGCAAGAAATCTTCACTGTTTTCGTCTCTAATCACTTTCTTCGCCCGTAGCCACTACATATATAAAAATCATATTTTTATTCCCAAGTTCAACATATAAAAATCATATTTTTATTTCTTCTTCATATATATTTTCGACGCTTCATTCTATATAAAAATTATATTTTTATATTTCTACTTCATATACAAAGATCGGATTTTTATTTCATTGCTATAAAAATCACATTTTAATCTCAGCTTATATATAATAAAAATCAGATTTTTATTTCGCTACATATATAAAGATAAAATTTTTTATATTCTCTATTATATAAAAATCGTACCTTTATAATCTCTACTATATAATAATCTCATCTTTATTTCGCTAGCCTATATATAAAAATCACCGCTTTATATATATAAAAATCCTAGCTTTATATTTTTAGAAATCAAATCTTTTCGTTAATAAAAATGTAATCTTTTCTTTTCCAAAAATCAAACCTTTTATTTATAATATATATAAAAACAGAAAAGAAAATTAAATAAACAAACAAAAATAAATTAATAAAAACACTTACCGAGAAAAAAAAGAAAGAGGGGGGGGGGCTGTTCTTCTTGCTATGAATCGTTTTAGAGGAGATGGCTGTGTAGGCGTTGCTTGCTACGGAGGGGGTGTTGGAGGCTTAGGCAGGTGGCGGGGTCCCACTGGTGGCTGACGGTCTCGGTTTTCGTTCGGATTTGGGGGGGGGGGGGGGGTTCTTGGGCTGAGGGTCTTCACGAGATCGATGGGGAGGGGGTCGTGGGTGGATCGGAGAAGGGAGGCGGAGTCCAGCAAGTTGCTGTGGCGGGGTCCGGTGGCTGGGGGAAGGGCATGGTGGCGTCGGGTGTCAGATCGAGGGGGAGCGACTGTCGTTAGTTTTTTTTTTCTTATTTTCAGATCTGAGGGGTATCGAGGAAGAGAAAGGGAAATAATGGGGTTATATAATAATTTAATTATATTATTTAATTTTCAAAGTTGACTTTTTATTCGATTCCCAAACGAGACACACCGACTGTCGTTCCTAGCTAATTACCCCCATTCTGAACACAATGGAATATGTATCGTAGGCTGATTCGATCATTACAATCAATTTCCGTTTAATTTACATTTAAATCACTATATTGAATTTTAAACGTACATTTCAAATTACCGGGGTCACATATTAACTCTAAAAATTCTCAAAAAATATTTTCTAGCTTCGTATTGACGATACGGTCCTAACAAAACTAGTTTCGTCGAATTCTGAGACCGTTTGAAAAATGGCCAATTTCCAGTCGATTAAAATCAACTAAAACTGGTCAAACGCGTTTTCCTATGCCACGCTCACATATTGATTCGAAAAATTATGAAATTTGGAATCTAGCAATAACTTGACATCGCGGATCCAACAAAAGTGGTTTCGTCGAAATCCGAGGTCGTTTGCAAAATGTCCATTTTTAAGGGCCTGAATTCCATAGCGACTATTCAGAATTTTCAACTGGACATATCTTTTGATTCCCGCTATGAAATTTTGATTTTTCGGATTCGTTGGAAAGATATTATCAAATAGATTCTATGATTTTGGTTTCACTAAAATCCGGATTGTTTTGCACCCGGTACATTCAATTGAAGTTTGAAATCGAATTATCGAGCTACCGCGCCATTTTCAATTCTATTTATAATTATATATAAATATTATATATTCTAACGACGACGTATACAATATATACGTCGAATTCTATTCAAAATGAATTTCTCGTCGATATTATTTAAAATAATTTATTTTAAATATTCAAAATTCGCTAAAACTGCCAAAATAAAAATTTTAAACTGGCCCAGATTTTCGGGTTGTTACAATCTCCCCCACTTAAAACTTTTCGTCCCCGAAAAGGAACAAAGTCAAAAGTGGTTTGATCATTCAACTCTACGTTCGGTCTGGCTTCCATTCTCCAACTTTTCAGTTTCTGAGAATTTTCAAAAATTTCAAAAATTTGGCTAACACCCTAAATTTTCGAAAAATTTCGCCATAACCTCCCCTGCAATGGGAGCATCGGGGAATTTCAAATAGCTTCCCCGGTCCTTCTAATCTCAAAAAGAAAAAGAAAAAGCCAAGCGGCTAGCCAATAGGCTCATAAAATCATCATCACCCAAACAAAACAATAAATTATGTAGTAAACATGTACCTATTTGTCGGGCAAACAAATTTTATTCTCTGGCTCTAGCCTCCTTGCTATGACCTGTTCAATGATATATATGTATATGCAAGAAAATGCGACCAAATTTCAATATAATTCAATATGTGATTCAAATGAACTAAATGGTTCAAATTTTAATTATTCAAACAATAAAACCATCAATCAATTAGTGAATTATAGTTTCAAATTCATAATTTTGATACATATACAAAAATCAGATTTTTGATGCCAAATCACAACAATAAGCCCTATCTAATTTTGGTTCTCACACCAGTCTAATGGAAATATATAGATATTACACGTTCGTCACTCGAATATAAATTCTGATGATGATATATCAATCATCAGAATCACTCCCGGGCGACTAGAGTGTAATTCTATATCTATCCAGTATATTAAAATTCCAAATACACGTGGATCAGACGTATACGCAAAATCTTTATATACTGGACTGTCCAACTCAATATAAATAGATAATCAGATACGAATAATTGATTTAAATTTTCAAAACAAAAATTGTTTTCAATTGAAAAATATACTCTTCACACTCGTTCTAGGATACTACTGATCCCATCTCTAACGAGTCATTCTCATTGGATATTACTAATCCAATATCTGATGAATTCTTTCGTATGGTTCTAATGTGCCTTGTTCCCTGAGCTTTGTAAACCAAAGCTCTGATACCAACTGTGACGGCAAGGAATTTCGCTCGGTCCGAACCAGTCGCTAAACCGACCCAGACCGTTCGAAACGCCCTATCGTTTTGAGAACACGACAAAACAGAACGCATACGGAAGAACATTTCATTGTATATTACAACAATGCATCAGATTACAAGAATATACAGAGTATAAATGAATATTACACAGAAATATCAGAGATTTAAATTACATTTAAATACATATCAGCGGAAAATAATACAATACACAACTAGAAGGAGATATACGGATACAAAGCTTTCCGGATATCGTTCCAGCTATAAACCAGGATCCTGTGAATATAAATCTGCAAAACCAAAACTACTAGCTGCCCGTGTCAAAATAAGGGCACCCAGAGTTTAGGTTAAAACAATAAACTCCAGGTCAGTCATGTGACTGGTGTGAGAACTAAAACAGTTATTAATCTTTATTTTAAATCATTAGGTAAATCAAGGGACCACGCCGTATAACACGGAACGGGTTTCCTCCCAAGAATAGCAGTGCATAAAACAAACAGCGCAATGCTAAATAAAGAAAAATGAAGCTGTTATAAGACCCAGGTCCTATCACACAATGCAACGCAAGCCGGGGGATAGGGTTTTCCCTTATAACAGCCAAAGAATGCTTGATACGTTTAAAAGAAATCATTTGATACTATTATAAGTGTATAGTGTATAAAACAACTTCAAATCATAAGTATCAATCATAGGCGGCATGGGTACCATATATCATGTCGCCATACTAGTTCTACAATTAAAACCGCAAAGTCACGTATTTGGAAATTGGGTTTCCATCTATGAACCGAGGCAAAAGATAGTCCTCAACCGATTTGAGACGCTCTAGCCCGCTCCTCAGGATCAGAGCTCGAGTGACCCTTGGATCCTCAGGGCCAGTCCACCGATGTGGATTAAACTTAAACCCTGAACATGCGTTTCCCCGCCTTATGGGGCGTAAACGAGCCAACTAAATGACTCCATCAGTTCGAGAACGACCGATCAATCCGAGGCGCCTCGCAACAACAACAACCACATAAGTCAAACTCGTCAGGGCATGTAAAACCACTGACGCCACTTCTAGCTAGAAAGAAACGCATGCCCTCCCTGACGTCATCTCCCGTTTTTGGTTCATACTGGGTGTGAAACACGCGAAGTAAACGTTACACAAAGCTACGCCACAAAGGCCTTGCTTTGATCATCACAACAAGACTTTGCTTTTCAACAGAAGCCTCGATCAATTTCCACTTAGGCATGCCACACAGGCAATTCACTCCATGCGTTTGATATCCATCAATATATAACCCCTGAGCTCGTATGTCTCAGAGAAGGGCGTTAAGCAAAAGAATAAATTCTCCGCCGCCAAACAGATATATATTTAATAGAGATCAATCACACAGACTAAAATCCAATGTCAGACACACAGTCCATTTACAAGTCTGTTCTGGGTCTGAACGAAACCGGAGGCACCTAGTACCCCGCATATCCATCGATCTCCAAGTACGTCTGGACGATCACCAACTGTTTCCATCTTCTTGGGTGTACAACCCAATCAAGATCATCAGTAGTCACCCAAACGACGTGAAGACCTCAGGTCTTCGACCATCGTCTTCATCTTCGACTTATCGTCGCATCAGTTATTCAGAATGGGATAAACCCGGTCTTCCCGAATAACTCGCGTATATTTTAAATAAGTGTTACACAAACACAACATACGCCTCATTCCAATTCATCAGTCACTAACCATAAATTAATCAAGAGAATAATTCTCCAAATATTAACCCCGAAGGCCGAAACCAACATCAGATCAATATCCAGAAAACCATTCTGCTTAGCTAACCGACAGTTAGTTTCTAAATTTCACATTCATAGGGAAGGGTTCCCATTAATTTTATTCAAGATAAATTTCTTGAATTTATTCTTTAATCTATTTTTGAATATCAATTCAAAACTAGTCGGGATTAGCGAACCTTACCGAAGTGATCATTTGTTTTAATTTCCCAATCCCAACCTATTCATCCCATGAAGTAAAACTGGTAGTACTTCATATCTAACACCACGGTGTTATCGGTAAATTCAATTACCATTTCACGTTCAAATCTAATTAAAGATTTAACTATCATCTAGAGCAAAACTGGTGATACTCCATTTTCGATCATTTCAATCTAATTAAAGATTCATTAAAACTCCACTTAGTTTTAATCTTCGACTGGGTTAAAGAATCAGTGTCATTTAAAACACGGTTCACGATAAACCCAAAATCACATTCATTAATTATCGGGTTAAAGAACGAGTGTTATTTAAAACACTGTTCACGATAAACCAAAAAATCAATATTGATTCAATTCCAATTAAATATTATTTAATTGGTACACTTCGTTAAATCTAAACAAAAAGATTTAATCTTTTCTCAACTGGGTTCAAGAACAGTGTTAGTGAAGACACCACGCACGACAAACCCAAATCACATTTTATATTCAATATAAGGCTCTGAATAGAAAATATATTGGCTTATATTCAATATCAAATTCTACGATTAACAAATGTCATATTGAAAATAACGATATACATATATATCTTTCAAATTTCCATAACAACATCTGTATAATCACGAATTCCAACATCGAAATATTCCGAAGACAATTTCGATTCAGATCCACTCCAATGCAATCATTGGAAATTCTGGTTATTTTTAAAACCCTTTCTCAAATTCAATTTATTTATTTAAAAATAAATAGAATTATATTTCTAGTTCAAAACTAGTTCATTTCGATAAAAATCTATTTTTATCTTTTCAAATATGGAGTTTTTCATCCCAAATCTTCACAAATCATTTCTTATGATTTTACACAAATTATTACTATTTTTAATAATTTTATCAAGGCCCGTACAGTCGATTTCCATCAATGGCCATCGAACTGCACTTACAGCGACCTTTTTCAAATTTGATTTGGACGTAACTCCAAATCCAACCGTTAGATTTCTAATTTCTAATATTCTTTAGAAAGCTCTTTTCGATACGAACCCAACGGTTCCGGTTTTAGGAGAATCCGACGGTCGGATCTCCCGTAATGTCCGTTTGAAATAAATGGTCGAAATTCACGAACTGCCGCGGCGCGGCGCGTTCTATTCAGGCCATTATATTATATATATAATATATATAATATATATATTTCGTCGATTTCTATTTAAAACGAATTATATAAATAGTTTTAAAATTCGTTTAAAAAGCAATTTCAACTTCCTTTTCAATTCAAATCAAAATTGAATTCTTCTTTATAAATTCGTTTTAAAATTCATTTCTATTCAATTCAAATTTCAATTCATTTCAATTCGCTTTCAATTCAATTCAATTCGTTTTCAATTCAATTCATTTCGAAATCGTTTTCAATTCAATTCATTTCGAAATCGTTTTCAATTCAATTCATTTCGAAATCGTTTTCAATTCAATTCATTTCGAAATCGTTTTCAATTCAATTCATTTCGAAATCATTTTCAATTCAATTCATTTCGAAATCGTTTTCAATTCAATTCATTTCGAAATCGTTTTCAATTCAATTCATTTCGAAATCGTTTTCAATTCAATTCATTTCGAAATCGTTTTCAATTCAATTCATTTCGAAATCGTTTTCAATTCAATTCATTTCGAAATCGTTTTCAATTCAATTCATTTCGAAATCGTTTTCAATTCAATTCGTTTCGAAATCGTTTTCAATTCAATTCGTTTCGAAATCGTTTTCAATTCAATTCGTTTCGAAATCGTTTTCAATTCAATTCATTTCGAAATCGTTTTCAATTCAATTCAATTCATTTCGAAATGAATAAAATCGATATAAATATCGATTTCGTCAAAATGGCGTCAATCTAATCAACACGGCTTCATAGATTTCTATTTTCAAATATTCTATTTCAAATATTTCTTTTTCAAAATACTTGTTATTATCAAAATATTTCGTTCAACACATGACCAATCTCAATGGATGAGTACTATCAACACATGAACCTTTATTTTATATTATTCTTTATTTTTCAAATTGGAATGAGGCTCAATCAATTACCATATAAAATTAATTATATGGATTTCCATACAACACATGTATATAATAGTATTGAAAAATAATCAACCATCAACCAAAGTGCACTAAACTGCTTAAGCATCAAATATAGATATTCGACGCTTATAACAGCCTGTCAATCAATCGATCGACATATTTAATCAATCAGGATGAGTGAACTTCAAATTTCATCCCAACACCCGTGTGGGGTTTCAAACAATCAAACACAGATTTTTATTTGTACAGTTGGGCGATGTGTAAAATTTATCGACCCAATCAATGTCAGTCAAATCAGTGTACATAAACAAACCGTCCGGTTTGTAAATGAATATTTATTTATTCACATTCACTATATTCATATTCACGTTAAAAATTATATTTTTAACGATAAAACATTTTATTCTAACATATGAATTTCTATTCAGTTCATTCTTTAAATAAAATGATATTTTTATTTTTCTAACACATTTTAGAAAATTTCGGCGGCATAACGGCACGATACTAGAAACGGGACGAGGCCTAGCCTTATCTCCGGTCTAGTGAAGGCCCACGCCATTCACACATCAATCAAATCCATTCATTTCCCCAAACAATTCAATTTCACCAAACGATTCAATTTCACCAAACAATTCAATTTCAAATCAAATCATCTATCTAATCTATGCAACCAAACAAACAAGTCCATGGTCTGTGGACGATTGTGTCGGGTGCTACTAAGCAC
Source organism: Allium sativum (assembly GCA_030737875.1). Classification (NCBI taxonomy): domain Eukaryota; kingdom Viridiplantae; phylum Streptophyta; class Magnoliopsida; order Asparagales; family Amaryllidaceae; genus Allium; species Allium sativum. The sequence continues at coordinate 1,629,052 of JASFAX010000061.1, read as the reverse complement.
CGTCTGCATCCTAGTATATATATATATATATATATATAACTAGAAAATGAAATTGAAGAGTGAGAAATTCTCACAGATAGCTATCCTAACTCCACGGCACTTCCAATGCAGGAAATCTTCACTGTTTTCGTCTCTAATCACTTTCTTCGCCCGTAGCCACTACATATATAAAAATCATATTTTTATTCCGAAGTTCAACATATAAAAATCATATTTTTATTTCTTCTTCATATATATTTTCGACGCTTCATTCTATATAAAAATTATATTTTTATATTTCTACTTCATATACAAAGATCGGATTTTTATTTCATTGCTATAAAAATCACATTTTAATCTCAGCTTATATATAATAAAAATCAGATTTTTATTTCGCTACATATATAAAGATAAAAAATTTTATATTCTCTATTATATAAAAATCTTACCTTTATAATCTCTACTATATAATAATCTCATCTTTATTTCGCTAGCCTATATATAAAAATCACCGCTTTATATATATAAAAATCCTAGCTTTATATTTTTAGAAATCAAATCTTTTCGTTAATAAAAATGTAATCTTTTCTTTTCCAAAAATCAAACCTTTTATTTATAATATATATAAAAACAGAAAAGAAAATTAAATAAACAAACAAAAATAAATTAATAAAAACACTTACCGAGAAAAAAGAAGAAGAGGGGGGGGCTGTTCTTCTTGCTATGAATCGTTTTAGAGGAGATGGCTGTGTAGGCGTTGCTTGCTGCGGAGGGGGTGTTGGAGGCTTGGGCAGGCGGCGGGGTCCCACTGGTGGCCGACGGTCTCGGTTTTCGTTCGGATTTGGGGGGGGGGGGTTCTTGGGCTGAGGGTCTTCACGAGATCGATGGGGAGGGGGTCGTGGGTGGATCGGAGAAGGGAGGCGGAGTCCAGCAAGTTGCTGTGGCGGGGTCCGGTGGCTGGGGGAAGGGCATGGTGGCGTCGGGTGTCAGATCGAGGGGGAGCGACTGTCGTTAGTTTTTTTTTTTCTTATTTTCAGATCTGAGGGGTATCGAGGAAGAGAAAGGGAAATAATGGGGTTATATAATAATTTAATTATATTATTTAATTTTCAAAGTTGACTTTTTATTCGATTCCCAAACGAGACCCACCGACTGTCGTTCCTAGCTAATTACCCCCATTCTGAACACAATGGGATATGTATCGTAGGCTGATTCGATCATTACAATCAATTTCCGTTTAATTTACATTTAAATCACTATATTGAATTTTAAACGTACATTTCAAATTACCGGGGTCACATATTAACTCTAAAAATTCTCGAAAAATATTTTCTAGCTTCGTATTGACGATACGGTCCTAACAAAACTAGTTTCGTCGAATTCTGAGACCGTTTGAAAAATGGCCAATTTCCAGTCGATTAAAATCAACTAAAACTGGTCAAACGCGTTTTCCTATGCCACGCTCACATATTGATTCAAAAAATTATGAAATTTGGAATCTAGCAATAACTTGACATCGCGGATCCAACAAAAGTGGTTTCGTCGAAATCCGAGGTCGTTTGCAAAATGTTCATTTTTAAGGGCTTGAATTCCATAGCGACTATTCAGAATTTTCAACTGGACATATCTTTTGATTCCCGCTATGAAATTTTGTTTTTTCGGATTCGTTGGAAAGATATTATCAAATAGATTCTATGATTTTTGGTTTCACTAAAATCCGGATTGTTTTGCACCCGGTACATTCAATTGAAGTTTGAAATCGAATTATCGAGCTACCGCGCCATTTTCAATTCTATTTATAATTATATATAAATATTATATATTCTAACGACGACGTATATAATATATACGTCGAATTCTATTCAAAATAAATTTCTCGTTGATATTATTTAAAATAATTTATTTTAAATATTCAAAATTCGCTAAAACTGCCAAAATAAAAATTTTAAACTGGCCCAGATTTTCGGGTTGTTACAACTGTAGACTGATCTAAACCCCTAGATCAGATTCTCCCTGATTGCAACCTCGTAACCAGTAAATCCTAGATCTTACAGACTCTAGCAACTGCCAGTAAACATGTAACGACCCGGATTTTCAGCCGTTGAATTCTGAATATTTATTTTGGTTTAAATATTTTATTTGAATTATATATATAGGAATTTATAAGAAATTATTTAATAAAAATGATATTTAAACGTATAATTTATAATATAATTAAACATTGGGTGTGAATTTGGACAAGATTCTTTTGAGGCGTAGTTATAATTTAATTTTTAGAATTTTACTGTAATTTTTAATTAATTAAATACGCCACTTTTTATTTGGAGTTTTTACACCCTATATCAGCATTTTGGGGTTTCATAAAATAAGTTAAACTACCGATATTATTATATTTCGGGGACCTTAGTGTATTGCTCGATATAATGATGTTCTTATTTTTGTCTGTAGCGGTCGTAAATAAACGGGGTTCAATGTAACAGGTACCACTTAGTTAACATTAACAAGCATATACGTACACGCAAAAATTTTCCCCTCTCTTGTTTTATTTTTAACACTGGAAAAGGGAACAGAAAATGTAACTATTTTTGAAATAATTACTTTTTGGTTTGAAATCTAAGACAACTTTGGCATGAAAATAAGTTTTATTGCTAACATTCTAAAATGTCGGTCAAGGGGTATATGCTAGAAAGAAATCATTGTTATCTACCATTGCATTTTTATACCCAATCTACACTAAAACACATATATATAAGAGGGTTATATGGGGCACATACGTGTGTTTGTTTTTCCTTACACCAAGATGGGTTCATATTTCAAATCATATGATATTTTCCATTGACGAATACAATCTCAGTATGATAAGCACATGTTTTACAGGGAAATATAGAATAATAATAAATAAAAATAGAACATGCAAGGCTGGTAAGTAGATCGATACATGACATAATACTGTTTTGTTGCTCTGTAGACCTACATGATACTTGCAAGAACATGAACATGCTACTCTACAGACTGTCCACATACAGTGTTCCTCACCCACCCTATTCCTTGCTGTACCTGTCAGTGCTACTACTGATTTGTTTCCATCAACATTTTCCTTTCCTTTCTGTGTTGTATTTTCAACAAATACAGCTAGCTAACTCTACTATGTCTCGTCACTTCTACATACCGTAATTTTTCCATCACACAAAGATCATGAAAAGAATACACAAGCTATGAGCTACACTCTGTCTATTTTGTTCAGCTGTGTAGATAAAAAGAAAGCACGGCGTCTTGTTTAATCACCTTCAGCCGTTGAAATGAAAACTCACCTCAGTGCCTACCTGTGCCTATTATTTACATGCTGCACGCTTATACGCTTCAAGCCGTGCTCGCCAAGTCTCAAATTCATGTATATATAGGGTCGATAGTTAAAGTCCTGAAGCAAGAAAACCATTGAAACAAAATACATAAATAAACAGAAATCCTCGTTTCTAAATCTAAAACAAATGCCTAAAGTTTCAAATCAAAACATCATGCGAGCCTTCCAATGTATTCCGAAATGAATACATCACCATTTTTTTTATTCAACCGTGTACTGTTGCGCGAGAGATGGCAGCAGATGGAGGTGAACGAGTGGGTGGGCTCGTGAAGCAGTTTGCATGAAGTTTGAAGGAGGCATGAACGGTTTTGTTGCGGTGCATAGATAGAGCGCATGGGCAAGTTTGGTTTAACAGAGGACGTGATGTTTTTGAATGGGGAGTTACGGCAAGAAAAGGCGATGAATGGTTATGGGGTTAAAAAGGGAACAACGCAATATTTTGTTGTTTGTTGAAACTGGGCTTGTCACGGTGGAAAAATGGTGTTGAGGGATGAAGGAGACGTGAGTGATTTGTGGGGTACCGGAGCCGCCTGGTTTCAGTTTTAAAGAGGAGCGAAAGTAAGTGCAGTGCGAAGGCTTGGGGATGTAGTTGAATGAATGGAAGTTGCCAGTTTTGTCACCGCTGCTGACTCCTTCAGTTGACGCAAATCCAGTATGATTGGTAGACTGTGGGATTATGGGAGGAAAGCAATTTTTTTTTAGTTCGAGTTCTTTCTGGTATGAAGAACGAAGAAGCAGAGCTTATCGACTGAAATTGCAAGAGAGGATTGAAAGGTTGGTCCTTTACTGGCCAACCATAGTTGGAAGTTGATAAAAAGGGCGTGGCCTGGAGCGAGTACATCGGAAAAGAAGAAGGAAACCCAGTCTTGGCCAGTTCATTTTAAACCAAACATATCAACTAGAAGGAAACTGTAACAACCCTGATTTTTGGGGGAAATTTAAAATTTTATTTTAAATAATTTTAATGAGTTTTGGCTATTTAAAATAATTTATTTTAAATAATAATGATTAAAAAATTATTCTATTTGAATTAAGACTTTAAAATTTATATAAATTCCATTCCAAGCCCGAAAGGGTGCGGTAGTTTCAAATTTTAGTTTTGAACTTTGAAAAATTATACAAAATTGGTTCTAAAACGAAATTGGATAAAACAAGAAATGTTAGGTTCGTATTGTCAATATATATATAATGAATTTAAGAAATTTAAATTTTATATTATAATTTATAAGTTATGTCAAAATAAAAAAAAATTGAAAGGTCGCTGTAAGAATTTATATAATATATATATATGGTCCAAAAAGCTACTTTTCACATACGAAGGAAATTGAACTCGAAACCACTTCCATTGAGTCCGGAATGATGCTTCTGCATTTAAAAAGTATAAACACTTATATATTTGGAGTTTCGAAAATTATTTGTTTAAAAATGTATTTTTAATATAAAATATATAGCCATGGAAAATAGTGATTTTTCAAAAAGTGTCCGTTTTCGACGAAACCACTTTTGTTGGAATCGGAATATTAAATTATTGCTAGGTTTAAATTTTTAGAATTTTCCGAACTAGTATGTGAGCATGGCAAAAGAAACTGTATTTTGTCAATTTCGGTCAAAATTCAATTGACTGAAAAATAGTCATTTTTCAAAAAGTCTCAGAATTCAACGAAATAAATTTTGTTGGGTTCGTATCATCAAAACAAAGCTAAAAATGATTTTTTGGTAATTTTTAGAATTAAAATATAATTATAATTGATTTTTCAGTGTAAACGGGCAAATTTTTGACTTTAAAAATTCATTAAAGATCCATATGGGCTCAGAATTGAACGAAATTAATTTTCATAGGTCCACAGCATCAAAACATAGATAAATATATTTTTCGAGAATTTTTGAAGTTAATTTGTGACCTCGGTGAATTTTCATGTACGGTACACATTAAAATGTTAATAAAATAATGTAATTATTCCAAAACTCATAACAGGCCTCGGAATTAGACACCGGGACATAGCCCATTGCGTTCAAAAGGTGTCAAAACCTTAAGAACGACAGTAAGCAGGCCTGAATCGGAGTTCGGACCAAAACGGGCTTAAGCGGGCCAATTAAATAATAATTAAAATACCCTAATATAATATTATATAATGCAAAGTCGGGTCTCCTTCTTCTTCAGCCGCATATGGCAGCCACCGAAACCCATGAGTTTTCAAATCTTCAAACTTTGATTTCTCCTTCATTTTTCAACGAAATTTAGCGTGTGAGTACCCGTTTCGAAGCTCTTTCCGAGCTCTACGATCTCCGACAAGAATAACCTCGAACCGTGCCTCGACGAAGCCGCTAGAGCCCCACAAACCCGCGCCGGTCGCGCCTCCCCTGGGCCCCACCGCCGCCACCGAGTGCCCCCACCTTCTGGCCGATCATAGGTCTCTCCAAGCTCTTCCACCTCCAACAAACGGTTCATCATTTCATCGACCGTAGCTCCGGCAATTTGAAAACAAAGATTTGAACACTTTCCTAAAGGTAAAAGCTTCAGATTTTGTAACGCTTATAAACGTGGCTGTGACAGTTGTTAAAAGCTATTTTTTATTTTTCATATGAATTTGCATGTAAAATGTTTCAGATCCGCAAACGTCTTGAATTCGAACACCAAATCTGATCAAACTTGATTCATCTCAGAACCAACAGTGGTGAGAATTTATTTTTAATTTAATTTATTTAATTATTTATTTATTCTTTGTTATTAAAGAATATTGACTGATCTGCTATGTAGCGACATTGAATACAGATCTAAGTTGTTTATGACTGTATGATGTTAGATCCGCGAATCTAAACGTTAGATCTGAAATTATTGGCTAATTAAAATAGATTATTTGTTAATATTATTGAATTATGCCTCGCCAATTTGTCATATGCCAAAATGTACATCACCCTGTATGTTATGTTGATTTGAACTGTTAGATCTAGACCTCTTGGATTATTTGAATGTTATAAATTTTTGATAACATGAAATTTACAATTTATTTTGTAAATAAAAAAATTAGAATGTGTTGTTGAGATGAAATTTACAATTTATTTTGTAAATTAAAAATTAGAATTTGTTGTAGATATGAAATTTACAATCTGTTTTATAAATTAAAAATTAGAATTGGTCGTTGATATGAGATTTACAATTTATTTTGTAAATTAAAGTTAAAATTCGTCGTTGACACAAAATTTACATTTTTATTTTGTAAATTCAATATTAGCATTGGCGATGACACAAAATTTTACATTTTATTATGTAAATAAAAGTTAGAATGTTGCGTTGACATAAATTTTACATTTTATTATGTAAATAAAAGTTAGAATGTTGTGAAGACATAAATTTTACATTTTATTATGTAAATAAAGTTAGAATTGTGCGTTGACATAGAATTTACATTTTTATTTGTAAATTATAGTTAGAATTTTGCGTTGATATTAAATTTACATTTTATTATGCAAATTAAAGCTAGAATTGTGCGATGATATAAAATTTACATTTATTTATGTAAATTAAAGTTAAAATTTTGCGTTGACTTGAATATACATTTTTATTTTGTAAATTCAATATTAGGATTGGCGATGACATGAATTTACATTTAATTTTGTAAATTCAAAATCAGAAATTGCGATGACATGAAATTTTCATTTTTATTATGTAAATAGAGTATTTTCACCGCATGTATGAATTTACATCATTTTAATGTAAATTAAATAGTGAATTAAACTGTAGAGATTGTTAACATTATTTTTAATGTTAACATATGAAAATTTGACCGTAGAAATTGTTAACATTATTTTTAATGTTAACATATGAATATTTGACTGTAGAAATTGTTAACATTATTTTTAATGTTAACATATGAAAATTTGACCGTAGAAATTGTTAACATTATTTTTAATGTTGTTATATGTAAATTTAACCGTAGGATTTGTTAACATTATTTCTAATGCTAATATATGAAAAAATTCACCTTAGGGAGAATTACATTAATTTTAATATAATAAAAAGAATGGACTTTACATTGTGTTTAAAGAGTAAATTTTGCATTGTGAAGAAGAATGGATTTTATATTGTAACTTGAGAATAGAAGTTTACATTTTGTTGAAGGCAAATTCAATAAAAATGTGACAAGCATCAGAATTTACATTTTTCTTAATGTGAATATATAGAAATTTCACCGTATGTTAAATTTACATTTTTTTATGTAAATATATATGAGTCTCACCATATGTACATCTTACTTTATTTTTAATGTACATTATATAGTAATTACAACGTAGGATAACATTGCATTTTTATAATGTAAACAAGAAATAGGAATTACACTGTAAGAAAATTAACATAATTTATTTATGTAATATAAATGAAATTAGACCGCATGACATGAATTACATTTATTTATGTAATTTATAAAAGAAATTAGACCGCATGACATGAATTACGTTTATTTATGTAATTTATAAATGAAATTAGACCGCATGACATGAATTACATTTATTTATGTAATTTATAAATGAAATTAGACCGCATGACATGAATTACATTTATTTATGTAATTTATAAAAGAAATTAGACCGCATGACATGAATTACATTTAGTTTTGTAATTTATAAATGAAATTAGACCGCATGACATGAATTACATTTATTTATGTAATTTATAAATGAAATTAGACCGCATGACATGAATTACATTTATTTATGTAATTTATAAAAGAAATTAGACCGCATAACATGAATTACATTTATTTATGTAATTTGTAAAGGAAATTAGACCACATGACATAAATTACATTTATTTATGTAATTTATGAACGAATGAAGCCCGCATAATATAAAATACATTTTTATATGTATTCTATGAATGAATTAAGACCTCATAAAATAAATACATTTTTTTATATGTATTTTATGAATGAATTAACATCGCATGAAATAAAATACATTTGTATATGCATTTTATGAATGAGTTAAGATCGCATGAAATAAATTACATTTTATTTTATGAATGAAATTAGTCCGCATAAAGTAAATTACATATTATTATGTAAATTATGAATGAATTTAACCCGCATGGGTGAAATTTCATTTTTATTCTATGAAATGAATGTATAGATTTACTTTGTAAATAAAGATTACATTTTTATAATGTAAGCAAGAAATAGGATTTACACTGTACATAAAATTTATATTTTATATGTAATTAAGAATGATGGATTATAAATTACATTTTACATGTAAGAATGGAATTAAAAGAAGGAATTGGTCGATGAAATATAATTTACATTTTACCGTAAATTAAAGAAATTAAAGGAATTAAAAGGGAAGAATTCATCATTCAAGTATGATTTACAATTTACTGTATAAAAAGGGATGAAAGGATAAAGAATGAGAATATTCATTAGGATAAAGAGTTAAACGGTTTATGTTTATATATTTATATATAAATATAATTAAAATTAAACGAATCGAGCGCGGTAGTTCCCATTTTAAAATTATATCTTTAAATGACTATACAAGAAGATCCGACCGTTGGATTTTCTTGAAACTGGAACTGCTAGGACCGTCTTGGAAAAATCTTTCCAACAATATATAATACGTCAAAATCCAATGGTTAGATTTTTAGATATGTGAAAATCAAAATTGGTTGAAAACAGCGCCAGAATCACCATTGACCTGAATCATCGTTGATTAAAGATTTAATTATTTTTAATTAAATAAAATAACGATAAGGAAGAGTTTTTCAATATATATATATATATATATATATATATGCATATCTATACGAAGATTATTTGGAAAGGCCGAATTAATCTCATTCCAAATAATCAAAACGACGATGAGAATTGAAGAAGAAGGCGACTGATGAAGACCGTCAATCTTCCCCTCAGGAAGACAGCGATTGAGGCTTTGAATTGATTTGCTCCCAATTCGAAGTCATGGTCGTTGTCCGAACGAACATGTTGATTGAACGGATTTGGCTTTCGCTCAGACCCAGAGCATAAGCGTATAAATGGATTGCATGTCTGACGTGGTACTCCTTTGATACTGTATCTATTGATCTCTGCTAAACATATATATGTTTGGTGTTTTACACCCTTCTCCGAGACGTACGAGCTCAGAGGTAATAAGTTGGTAGAAATCAGTAGTATGGTATGGATTGACGATGTGGCATGCTAAGATGCATAAGATCAAGGCTTTGTTGAAAAGCAGGCCTTGTGGGATGATCAAAGCATAGCCTGTTTAGGCATAGCTTTGTGTATGACGTGACTTCACGAGCCTCACACACCGGCGGAGTCTAAAACGGGAGAAGGGAACGCAGGGAGAGCAGCATGTTTCTTTCTAGCTAGAAGTGGTGTCATGGTATGGAGCCCAGACATTTTACTTATGTGGATGATGGAATGAGGCGCCTCGGATGATAGGTCCCATAGGACCGGGAAACATGTGTTCAGGCATAACTAATCCACAAAAGTAAGTGTGGACCGACCCTGCAGGATCCAAGGGTTGGACAGAGTACCAATCCTGGGACACTGGCTAGAGTGTCTCAAATCGGTAAGGAGCTCCTCCCTAGCCTTGACTCAGATGGAAATCCAAATTCCAAATACGACCCTACGTTTTTGATTGTATTACTAGTATGGAGATATAGTAGGATGGGGTACTATGTTTCCTAGGATTGATACATTTATTTTGAAATGTTTAATTATACACTAATAATAATATTAAACTCGTATTTGTCGTATTTAACATGTTTAATCACCATAAGGGAAAACTCTATCCTCTGGTGTGCGTTGCATTGTGTGATGGGACTTGAGTCTTATGGTGATTCCATTTTTCTAAAAAGCATTGCGATGTTGTACGATCTATTTATCTGCTTGTTCTGACACTTTAAATTATGCATGACAATCCATTGAGTAAATCCGTTCCGCATTAGCGGCGTGGTCTTTGGATTTGTCATATTATTATTAGTAAACTAGTTAAGAATTCTCATACCAGTCCCACGACTGACCCGTAGTTTGTTTCACCTTTTTGCAAACTCGGGTGCCCTCTTTACACACGGGCAGCCAAGTAAACCGGTTCATTCTCTGCTTGGAGTCTTGTCTTGGAGTTTCTCATTATCTTTGCTTGGATTTTCTTTTGTGGAGAGGTGATGGCTTGGAGCTTTGAAGATATCTATCATTTCTCTCTATTGCATTTTTCTCTTTTTATTTTCAGACATTAGACTTGTTTCATTTCGTATTGCTTATTTTGGGAGTTGGAACTTATTTCCATTTCTGCAGACTTGATGTAATAATTTGGAATTCTGTGACTGTTGGGATTCTGTGGTTTATGACATTATATTTCCGCTGCCATGATGTTATTATACTATGGTTTTCCTCTGCTATGTTGTATCATTGATATGTATTGTTATATTTATGTTGTATTCCAAATGATTATTCCTTACTTTCACCCAGTGGAGGTTTGGGGTTATCACAGTTGGTATCAGAGCTTTGGTTAAACTTAGCTTTGGAATATGACATATTTATAACAAATTCGTTTACATAGAATCACAATATTCTATGGCGAACATTTCATGTGATACATAATAGCCAGTCACTTTCGTCATCTTTTCATTCATCCTTCGATCTTTTCTATCTCTTAGAATCACCAGTACAGTTGTTTTGACTCTTCCCTTGATCATACATTCGAAGAAGACTAAAGAAAGTGGCGATGCTCAAGTGGCACATGTTTACGAAGGAGCGAAAGGACCAACTTCTTCAATGCCAGTTTCTACTGAAGGAGGAGGGAAGTCTGATGTTTCTATAGGTACGCCTAGAATAAGTTACATCTTCCATGTTGCTTTTATTTCCTTTTGAGTTTGATTTTATGAGTCGTTGCTTGGCTTTCTCTCTCCTATCCTCTTTCTTCTTTTTCTTTTTCCTTTTCGAGGACGAAAAGTTCTTAAGTGGGGGAGATTGTAACAACCCTGATTTTTGGGGGAAATTTAAAATTTTATTTTAAATAATTTTAATGAGTTTTGGCTATTTAAAATAATTTATTTTAAATAATAATGATTAAAAAATTATTCAATTTGAAGTAAGACTTTAAAATTTATATAAATTCCATTCCAAGCCCGAAAGGGTGCGGTAGTTTCAAATTTTAGTTTTGAACTTTGAAAAATTATACAAAATTGGTTCTAAAACGAAATTGAATAAAACAAGAAATGTTAGGTTCGTATTGTCAATATCTATATAATGAATTTAAGAAATTTAAATTTTAGATTATAATTTATAAGTTATGTCAAAATAAAAAAATTTGAAAGGTCGCTGTAAGAATTTATATAATATATATATATACGGTCCAAAAAGCTACTTTTCACATACGAAGGAAATTGAACTCGAAACCACTTCCATTGAGTCCGGAATGATGTTTCTGCATTTAAAAAGTATAAACACTTATATATTTGGAGTTTCGAAAATTATTTGTTTAAAAATGTATTTTTAATATAAAATATATAGCCATGGAAAATAGTGATTTTTCAAACAGTGTCCGTTTTCGACGAAACCACTTTTGTTGGAATCGGAATATTAAATTATTGCTAGGTTTAAATTTTTAGAATTTTCCGAACTAGTATGTGAGCATGGCAAAAGAAACTGTATTTTGTCAATTTCGGTCAAAATTCAATTGACTGAAAAATAGCCATTTTTTAAAAAGTCTCAGAATTCAACGAAATAAATTTTTTTGGGTTCGTATCATCAAAACAAAGCTAAAAATGATTTTTTGGTAATTTTTCGAATTAAAATATAATTATAATTGATTTTTCAGTGTAAACGGGCAAATTTTTGACTTTAAAAATTCATTAAAGATCCATATGGGCTCAGAATTGAATGAAATTAATTTTCATAGGTCCACAGCATCAAAACATAGCTAAATATATTTTTCGAGAATTTTTGAAGTTAATTTGTGACCTCGGTGAATTTTCATGTACGATACACATTAAAATATTAATAAAATAATGTAATTATTCCAAAACTCATAACATACCTCGGAATTAGACCCCGGGACATAGCCCATTGCGTTCAGAAGGTGTCATAACCTTAAAAACAACAGTAAGCAGGCCTGAATCGGAGTTCGGACCAAAACGGGCTTAAGCGGGCCAATTAAATAATAATTAAAATACCCTAATATAATATTATATAATGCAAAGTCGGGTCTCCTTCTTCTTTAGCTGCATATGGCAGCCACCGAAACCCATGAGTTTTCAAATCTTCAAACTTTGATTTCTCCTTCATTTTTCAACGAAATTTAGCGTGTGAGTACCCGTTTCGAAGCTCTTTCCGAGCTCTACGATCTCCGACAAGAATCACCTCGAACCGTGCCTCGACGAAGCCGCTAGAGCCCCACAAACCCGCGCCGGTCGCGCCTCCCCTGGGCCCCACCACCGCCGCCGAGTGCCCCCACCTTCTGGCCGATCATAGGTCTCTCCAAGCTCTTCCACCTCCAACAAACGGTTCGTCATTTCATCGACCGTAGCTCCGACAATTTGAAAACAAAGATTTGAACACTTTCCTAAAGGTAAAAGCTTCAGATTTTGTAACGCTTATAAACGTGGCTGTGACAGTTGTTAAAAGCTGTTTTTTTATTTTTCATATGAATTTGCATGTAAAATGTTTCAGATCCGCAACCGTCTTGAATTCGAACACCAAATCTGATCAAACTTGATTCATCTCAGAACCAACAGCGTTGAGAATTTATTTTTAATTAAATTTAATTTATTTAATTATTTATTTATTCTTTGTTATTAAAGAATATTGACTGATCTGCTATGTAGCGATATTGAATACAGATCTAAGTTGTTTATGACTGTATGATGTTAGATCCGCGAATCTAAACGTTAGATCTGAAATTATTGGCTAATTAAAATAGATTATTTGTTAATATTATTGAATTATGCCTCGCCGATTTGTCATATGCCAAAATGTACATCACCCTGTATGTTATGTTGATTTGAACTGTTAGATCTAGACCTCTTGGATTATTTGAATGTTGTAAATTTTTGATAACATGAAATTTACAATTTATTTTGTAAATAAAAAAATTAGAATGTGTTGTTGAGATGAAATTTACAATTTATTTTGTAAATTAAAAATTAGAATTTGTTGTAGATATGAAATTTACAATCTGTTTTATAAATTAAAAATTAGAATTGGTCGTTGATATGAGATTTACAATTTATTTTGTAAATTAAAGTTAAAACTCGTCGTTGACACAAAATTTACATTTTTATTTTGTAAATTCAATATTAGCATTGGCGATGACACAAAATTTTACATTTTATTATGTAAATAAAAGTTAGAATGTTGCATTGACATAAATTTTACATTTTATTATGTAAATAAAAGTTAGAATGTTGTGAAGACATAAATTTTACATTTTATTATGTAAATAAAGTTAGAATTGTGCGTTGACATAGAATTTACATTTTTATTTGTAAATTATAGTTAGAATTTTGCGTTGATATTAAATTTACATTTTATTATGCAAATTGTAACAACCCGGAAAAATGCGATCTTGGTTATCCGATATACAACACATATCGAACATCCAAGGATCGAAAATATCCGAATAGTTATTGAAAGAAATTAGAAGGTGAGAATAGATAAGATAGAAACTTAGAATAGAAGAAGAAGAAGAACATAACATCAGAGTAACACGAACCTCACAGCGGAACGAATAACATATAATATATAACATAACTTTGAAATATAACAGTTATGTATACAATAGCACTTATCAGAGTACAACACTTACAACACAGCGGAAATAACTATAGCTATATGATCTTGAAGCCTCCTGCTCCAAGCTCTTCCAGTATATCTGTAAAACCCGACTACTTGACTGCCCGTACAAATTTAGGCACCCAAGAGTTTAGGGAAAACAACAAAGTAAACTCCGGGTCAGTCATGGGACTGGTGTGAGTAAAACAGTTTAAACAGGTATATGAACAAACGATATCTCATAAGACCACGCCGCAGAACGGAACGGGTTTTTCCCTTATGAGAATCCAAAATATCTTTATATCAAAAACCTTTTGATATTATAATAATGTCTATGTACAAATAGATATCAACTAGCAGAAACGCTTGCATCTCACGTTCTACATATATAGTATACAATCAAAACCGCAAGCACGTATTGGGTAATGGATTTCCAACTATGACAAGGTATGGAATCACCTTCCGATCAGTGTACTCTAGGAACGATACACTGGAGTTCAACAAGAACATCTTGCAACTCAGCCACACATGACCGACCACTCATTTCACTTGAGTGTATCGAATGTACATCACCAACGGTTGGGATCAGCAACCGTTCCCGTATATATATGGGACAGCATTGATAGATTTAAGAAACAAATGAATATTCTCTAGATAGGTGATTATACACCCTACTTCGGTGCGACCGACTTAGCCATGCTGCCTGCCCGATTTCTGTCATTACCGGATGATGAGGCTAGAAGCTACGCTTTATCATTACATCAGATTCACTTCGAATGCCACATTGTCAGATCCATCAGAATCACTAATTGACGTCTACAACCATACATTACGTGTCAGCTAAAAGAAGTTTCCTTCTCCGCTTCCACTCTTGGTATAGTTGAAGAAATCAATGTACGTGACCGTCTGGAAATACTATGTCAGACATCCATCTTCATTCACTTAGAAATGTCACATCGTCATACCCGCCAAATCACAAATTGACTTATCCAAAAATAACACGGGTATACAGCTAAGAGAAACGAATTCCTCCGCCACCAAACGTGAATACGTTTGAACGGATCAACTTACGCGATCCATTAGATATACTCTGTCAGACCTTCGTCCATACAAGTTGTCCTGGGACTGGACAAACCGAAGGCACTATTCAGTATATCCATCTTAGTCACTGTTATCTAAGACTTATACAATAGCCCTTGCATTTTACTCTGTCTTCAATTATCTTTGGCATATATGATTCGCAATGTTTATGCCAATACAGAGTGGTTCTTCGGATAATAATCCAACCGGTCTCTCCATATTAACAACGTTAAAATGGTCAAAAACTTCGATAGTCTGTGAGTTAACTATCGAAGAAAAACAAGTGTGCAAACAACGATATTATTTCCAAATGGAAATTATATCAAACAAACATCATTTAACATTTATCTCTTTAGTTCATTTATTTACTTATCTCCTGTTTCCCTATATACAACATTTGCTATTTTCTATATTTAGAAAATATATGTTATCAACACTGGAAACATTTCCATTCCTTGTTTTCTGTATTTAGAAAACATTTCTGATTTCTTGTTTGGAAAACATTTCCAAAACTCCTTTATGATCAAACCTTACCATTTCTTGGTTAAGAAGGAAGTCACTCAAGTTGGGGTATAATTACCTCTCAGACCTTAACTGAACAACGTTATAACTTCAAAATGGTCAAAGTTTATCTTTTAATCTTTAATAACTTCTTTACGCCCTTTCTCGGATCCAATTTTACTAATCTACTTCTATATTTAAAACATTGGTTATAACGATGACGTTATAATCCCTACTTTCGAATTATCTAACTTTAATTATAACTTCTATTCTGATTAGTGAATAATTAACCTAACACTTATTTATTTATAAATAAATAAATCTCTATTTAGACACTGGAAAGTATAAGTACTTTCCCGAATTCGATATAATCGAATTTGCCGATTAACTCTCTTCGAGAAATCTCTATTTGATTAACTCTTCTTCGAATAACCTATATTCGATTAACTCCTTCTCGAATAAACGATATTCGATAATCTCTCTTCGAATAACTAGTATTCGATAACTCTTCCTTTTCAAATATCTCATATTTGAAAATCTCACTTCGATTAAACTATAATCGATAACTCCCTTCGATGAAACTAACATCGATAACTCCTTTCGATGAAACTAACATCGATAACTCCTTTCGATGAAACTAACATCGATAACTCCTTTCGATGAAACTAACATCGATTTATTTAACTCGACGAACTTAACTCGACTAACTTAACTCGACTAACTTAACTAACTTAACTCGACTTACTTGGTTCGACCAATTCGATTCGATTAACTAGGCCCGACTAACTTGGTCGAACCACCCGATCAACTTAACTTATTTCTCAACTCGATTAACTCCTATCGAATAACTAATATTCGATTTAAACTCCATTCGCTTGACTCTAGATCGCAGCGATCACAATGGTTACGCCCGACTCCCTCAGGAAACATCCGACCGCCGTAGGCTATTTACAGCCCTGCGAATTACGCTAGCAGTCGTTCGAGATGGTAACTTACCCTGAATACTATGTTTGACTAACTCTATCTCACTTAACTATATTTGATTAACTCTAGTTCGTTTTAACACTAATCGATTAATTCTAACTGATTAACTCTAACTGGTTAACTCTACCTAGTTAACTCTAACTGGTTAACTCTATTTGACTAACTCGACTTGACTAACCCCTTTCGAATAACATATTCGATTAACTAACTTTCGAATACCATATTCAATTAACTAACTTCGAATACCATATTCGATTAACTAACTTCGAATACCATATTCGATTAACTCCTTTCGAATGTCTATATTCGATTAACTATCTTCGAATACCATATTCGATTAACTAATTTCGAATACCATATTCGATTAACTAACTTCGAATACCATATTCGATTAACTAACTTCGAATACCATATTCGATTAACTAACTTCGAATACCATATTCGATTAACTCCTTTCGAATGTCTATATTCGATTAAGTATCTTCGAATACCATATTCGATTAACTAACTTCGAATACCATATTCGATTTCTCCTTTCGAATACCATATTCGATTAACTATTCACTTTATAAAGATTTCCTTTTTAACAACGTTTTATTCATTTGAAAAGATTTACTTTTAAATAACGGTTCTACACTTTAAAAGTGATTTCCTTTTTAAAATGTTCCCTTTTCAATTCTATTTGTAAATGGTTTACAAATATTTCCTTTTCAAATTTATTCTTAAAAATAGTCTAACTCCTTAACTTTTCGGGAAAATTCGCCATAACCTCCTTTGTAACGGGAGCATCGGGAAAATCCCCAAACTCGCCACACAGGCCTTTCCATTCAAAAAGAAAATGTTTTGAATTTATTTTCTTTTCAAATATCTCCTATTTATAAATATCTCAATTTATAAATATTCCTTATTTATAAATATTTCACTTTATAAATATTATATTTTTCAATATCACTTTGAAAAATCTCCTTTATCTATTTTCCGATATGTAATGGTATTCAATTATATCAAATCACGATGTTCAATATCGTCCAAACACATATAATCGCCAACAGATTATATATCACATTATATATCACAATATATAAATCACAGTAAAATAACTGTTGAGGAATCCAGTCGGATTCCTCCAACCTGTTTCCCTGCATCACAGATGTTAGACCGTATAGATAACATCACTTTCAGTTCTATATGATATATTCTGTTAAAAAGAATCAATATAGAAATTTAACTAACTGACTAGCAGTTCAATCAAACAGTCAACATACAATCAATCAGTCCATATTTATCAGTTCTAAAAATATAACATGAAATTATAAACTGTTCAGAGTTAGTGAGATTTACTCACTTTTGCGCGTTAACCGATAAATATCGGTTTGCATTCATTGATTCAGTCGAACAATTTATTCCGCCATAAATTGTGACGAGCTCCAATCGATTCGCGGTCAGTCCCATTGTGTTGCTCCCGTCCATACGATCCCAACGCAACTTACGGTTCGTGATTCTGACCATGTATGACCAAGATATACAGTTTTAAAGTTTTAAACTAATTTAAAACAAAATCAAACTAGTTTAAAACTTTAATGGGCTTTGACCTTATTAATATCATTGGCCCATCTGCAATTATAAGAGACCGGCCTGCTTCTTCTAAATACCAGACCCGGTCGTTAGACCCTTCTTCCCCCAATACGCTGAACGAGACCTGCTCCTCCACACCTACCATGACCGCATCTTTGACCACCATTCTCGCTCCCCACCCACCACCGTTCTCCTTGAAACCGCCACCACCTTCTTTCTTTTCACCTCCTCTCTCCATTCACATCATCAAAGACCCACTCGACGGCCTCCCCCTTACCGCGTTCTGGAAACGACGGTTGCTGTACAGGCACCATATCGACACTAAACGTGTCGGAATCCCACCCAACCACGCCGACAGCTGCACCTCACACCCTTGAACCCACAAACGACATCGAATTCCACCATAGATGCTTAAATCGAAGCCAGGGACTAAACCTAGGTCGCTCGTTGGTTTCCAGCGAGACAAAAAGGGAATCGAACTGCTTAAAACTCGTACTGAGTTGAAGAGAAACTGACCATGAATTCATATGTATATTTTTGAGGATTTTATGAATTTTATTTTGCTTGTTTTTGATTTTTGGAAGTGAGGATTCTTTCTGTGAAGAAAACAATAGTGACGGCGCGTTTTGTGTTGACCAGAGAGAATGGGAAATTAGGTTTTAGGAAGGTATGGGGGTATTTATAGCCCAAACAAATATCTAGATATTTTATTTTGTCCTTTTATATTCGTTTTCCTCTTCTAAAAATCCGTGTGATCACACACGATGCCCAAAAATCACAAAACTGGACATGCAGCTACAGTTCGACATTGCGGTCCCAACGAAACTGGTTTCGTCGAATTCCGACTTCGTATGCTCACACAGCGTATTTTTAACCGTCAGAATACTGACTGTATTTCACTCTAAAGATCTGTACGGCCACACAGTGACTCTAAAAATCACGAAACTGGAAATCTAACAACTATTTGACATTGCGGATCTAACAAAATTAGTTTCGTCGAATTCCGACTTCGTTTGCAAAACCGGCTATTTTTTTAACGCTCTGAATGACCCATTTAAATATATAAATATAATTAAATAAAATTAAATTAAATAAAAATAAATTTATATTATCGCATATATTCACAGTGGGATACCACACAGCTCCAGAGTTATTATATACTCGATATTTCAAGTCCAGGTTGAATCGATATTCAATTTACATTGAAAAACCCTTTTATAACGTATATAAAGCGTTACGAATTATATACGAATTCCATAGCGACTTTTTCTGAAATTTGATTTGGACATAACTCAAAATCTACACGACGAAATCCCGATTTTTCTCTTCCACTAGAAAGATATACTCCACCAGCTCCACACGTTTCTTGTTTCACAGAAATCCGATTTAAAACGAACCCTGTATATTCAGTTGAAGTTCAAATCGCCAAATAGCGAACTGCAGCGCCATTTCGAGCTCGTTTATAAATATATTATAAACTATACGTTCTAACGCCGTCGATTCCATATATACGTTAATATATTTTGAATCAAACTCAACCACATCTCGTATACTATTCAATTCACACTCTGTTGTGAATTCTACTATTTCCGACTACCTCGACATTATAATATATTATTATATTATAATTATTAATTAAATATTCAATATTATTTAATTAAACGATCATTAACTTCTCTAAATCACCAATTATATAATTAAATAAATTAATTATATATCTCTAAAAATGTGGGTCATTACATTCTTCCCCACTTAAAATAATTTCGTCCTCGAAATTGCTACGTTAGAGGACGACCCTATCTACTGAGTAAAAATTTATCTGTTTACCTCTTATCGTTGGTTTCAACTGAACCAATTAATATCGACTAAAATATTAATTTATTCCGACTAACTAAATTTTCAAAAATCCTGAAAATTTTCCAACACCTTAACCTTTCGAAAAATTTCGCCAGCACCTCCTTTGTACTGGTCAATATCTCAAATTCCAACTCGCCTCTCTGGGCCTTCTTCAACCCAAAAGAAAATCAAACAGCCAAGCGGCTTGCCAATTCGGCTCATAAATCTCAACTCATATCAAATATAAAATTGTACCTTTTTGTCGGGCATATCAACTCTATCACTTCCATATGCTATCAACTCAACATATAACAGTGTTATCTCAATCAAATTCCAATCAGTTCATATCCTCAAATCCAAATCGAATTTAATTCGAACCCCAATATCAAATCCCAAATTATTGACTTATCAATTTTGGTTCCATTCTAGATTATCTCTAATCCAATTCAATTCTATCTAACTCAGTTCAAGTTAAATTTCAATTTATTTTTAACATCTCATTTTATTTAACTTCATTAGTTAAATTTTAATTCCAGAACTTAAATTCCTGGGTTTCTTTTAAATCAATTTGAAATAACAATACCAATTCAAAACATTTGAATTTCTAAACAACTTGTTTTCTCAAAACAATTCAAAAACAAAACCTTTGGTAGTAATCCACCACTTAGAAACTCGAAAATCACACCGATGATACTGCGCAGTCATTATCGGAATTATTTTCCAGCGACCCAAGTGATTTCAATACTATATCATTTCAAAACCCTTACTGAATACTTCCATTTTGAAAACATTTCAAAATCTCCCAGGAACTTAAAATTTCCTTATTTTAATTCCAAATCTGATTTAAATTCATCCTCTTTCATATACTTTACTTATATGAATTCTGATTGGTTATATATAACCATTTCACATGTTATAATCTTACTCGATTATAATATCAACCAATATATCTCATATATTATAATTCCAATATATATCAAATATACTTTGGGTAAAGTTATTTCGTTTACCCTCTTTTCAAAACATACGATGACGGTTCATTGTATTCAAGTGTTTATTTACTCCTACCGATACAGTGGATCAAACTGATCGACCAGAACTCATAAACAACTCAGCCAATGAATCTCCACAATATAAAACCATTTTTATATCAAATACAAATACGCACTCGTATATATACACTCAAACTCAATCTAGAGTGTTACTAACCCTATCTCTACCGAGTCACGCCACAGAGCCAAGTAATTCTTAACTTAAGCTCTGATACCAACTGTAACGACTCGGAAAAATGCGATCTTGGTTATCCGATATACAACACATATCGAACATCCAAGGATCAAAAATATCCGAATAGTTATTGAAAGAAATTAGAAGGTGAGAATAGATAAGATAGAAACTTAGAATAGAAGAAGAAGAAGAACATAACATCAGAGTAACACGAACCTCACAGCGGAACGAATAACATATAATATATAACATAACTTTGAAATATAACAGTTATGTATACAATAGCACTTATCAAAGTACAACACTTACAACACAGCGGAAATAACTATAGCTATATGATCTTGAAGCCTCCTGCTCCAAGCTCTTCCAGTATATCTGTAAAACCCGACTACTTGACTGCCCGTACAAATTTAGGCACCCAAGAGTTTAGGGAAAACAACAAAGTAAACTCCGGGTCAGTCATGGGACTGGTGTGAGTAAAACAGTTTAAACAGGTATATGAACAAGTAAACGATATCTCATAAGACCACGCCGCAGAACGGAACGGGTTTTTCCCTTATGAGAATCCAAAATATCTTTATATCAAAAACCTTTTGATATTATAATAATGTCTATGTACAAATAGATATCAACTAGCAGAAACGCTTGCATCTCACGTTCTACATATATAGTATACAATCAAAACCGCAAGCACGTATTGGGTAATGGATTTCCAACTATGACAAGGTATGGAATCACCTTCCGATCAGTGTACTCTAGGAACGATACACTGGAGTTCAACAAGAACATCTTGCAACTCAGCCACACATGACCGACCACTCATTTCACTTGAGTGTATCGAATGTACATCACCAACGGTTGGGATCAGCAACCGTTCCCGTATATATATGGGACAGCATTGATAGATTTAAGAAACAAATGAATATTCTCTAGATAGGTGATTATACACCCTACTTCGGTGCGACCGACTTAGCCATGCTGCCTGCCCGATTTCTGTCATTACCGGATGATGAGGCTAGAAGCTACGCTTTATCATTACATCAGATTCACTTCGAATGCCACATTGTCAGATCCATCAGAATCACTAATTGACGTCTACAACCATACATTACGTGTCAGCTAAAAGAAGTTTCCTTCTCCGCTTCCACTCTTGGTATAGTTGAAGAAATCAATGTACGTGACCGTCTGGAAATACTATGTCAGACATCCATCTTCATTCACTTAGAAATGTCACATCGTCATACCCGCCAAATCACAAATTGACTTATCCAAAAATAACACGGGTATACAGCTAAGAGAAACGAATTCCTCCGCCACCAAACGTGAATACGTTTGAACGGATCAACTTACGCGATCCATTAGATATACTCTGTCAGACCTTCGTCCATACAAGTTGTCCTGGGACTGGACAAACCGAAGGCACTATTCAGTATATCCATCTTAGTCACTGTTATCTAAGACTTATACAATAGCCCTTGCATTTTACTCTGTCTTCAATTATCTTTGGCATATATGATTCGCAACGTTTATGCCAATACAGAGTGGTTCTTCGGATAATAATCCAACCGGTCTCTCCATATTAACAACGTTAAAATGGTCAAAAACTTCGATAGTCTGTGAGTTAACTATCGAAGAAAAACAAGTGTGCAAACAACGATATTATTTCCAAATGGAAATTATATCAAACAAACATCATTTAACATTTATCTCTTTAGTTCATTTATTTACTTATCTCCTGTTTCCCTATATACAACATTTGCTATTTTCTATATTTAGAAAATATATGTTATCAACACTGGAAACATTTCCATTCCTTGTTTTCTGTATTTAGAAAACATTTCTGATTTCTTGTTTGGAAAACATTTCCAAAACTCCTTTATGATCAAACCTTACCATTTCTTGGTTAAGAAGGAAGTCACTCAAGTTGGGGTATAATTACCTCTCAGACCTTAACTGAACAACGTTATAACTTCAAAATGGTCAAAGTTTATCTTTTAATCTTTAATAACTTCTTTACGCCCTTTCTCGGATCCAATTTTACTAATCTACTTCTATATTTAAAACATTGGTTATAACGATGACGTTATAATCCCTACTTTCGAATTATCTAACTTTAATTATAACTTCTATTCTGATTAGTGAATAATTAACCTAACACTTATTTATTTATAAATAAATAAATCTCTATTTAGACACTGGAAAGTATAAGTACTTTCCCGAATTCGATATAATCGAATTTGCCGATTAACTCTCTTCGAGAAATCTCTATTTGATTAACTCTTCTTCGAATAACCTATATTCGATTAACTCCTTCTCGAATAAACGATATTCGATAATCTCTCTTCGAATAACTAGTATTCGATAACTCTTCCTTTTCAAATATCTCATATTTGAAAATCTCACTTCGATTAAACTATAATCGATAACTCCCTTCGATGAAACTAACATCGATAACTCCTTTCGATGAAACTAACATCGATAACTCCTTTCGATGAAACTAACATCGATAACTCCTTTCGATGAAACTAACATCGATTTATTTAACTCGACGAACTTAACTCGACTAACTTAACTCGACTAACTTAACTAACTTAACTCGACTTACTTGGTTCGACCAATTCGATTCGATTAACTAGGCCCGACTAACTTGGTCGAACCACCCGATCAACTTAACTTATTTCTCAACTCGATTAACTCCTATCGAATAACTAATATTCGATTTAAACTCCATTCGCTTGACTCTAGATCGCAGCGATCACAATGGTTACGCCCGACTCCCTCAGGAAACATCCGACCGCCGTAGGCTATTTACAGCCCTGCGAATTACGCTAGCAGTCGTTCGAGATGGTAACTTACCCTGAATACTATGTTTGACTAACTCTATCTCACTTAACTATATTTGATTAACTCTAGTTCGTTTTAACACTAATCGATTAATTCTAACTGATTAACTCTAACTGGTTAACTCTACCTAGTTAACTCTAACTGGTTAACTCTATTTGACTAACTCGACTTGACTAACCCCTTTCGAATAACATATTCGATTAACTAACTTTCGAATACCATATTCAATTAACTAACTTCGAATACCATATTCGATTAACTAACTTCGAATACCATATTCGATTAACTCCTTTCAAATGTCTATATTCGATTAACTATCTTCGAATACCATATTCGATTAACTAACTTCGAATACCATATTCGATTAACTAACTTCGAATACCATATTCGATTAACTAACTTTGAATACCATATTCGATTAACTAACTTCGAATACCATATTCGATTAACTCCTTTCGAATGTCTATATTCGATTAACTATCTTCGAATACCATATTCGATTAACTAACTTCGAATACCATATTCGATTTCTCCTTTCGAATACCATATTCGATTAACTATTCACTTTATAAAGATTTCCTTTTTAACAACGTTTTATTCATTTGAAAAGATTTACTTTTAAATAACGGTTCTACACTTTAAAAGTGATTTCCTTTTTAAAATGTTCCCTTTTCAATTCTATTTGTAAATGGTTTACAAATATTTCCTTTTCAAATTTATTCTTAAAAATATTCTAACTCCTTAACTTTTCGGGAAAATTCGCCATAACCTCCTTTGTAACGGGAGCATCGGGAAAATCCCCAAACTCGCCACACAGGCCTTTCCATTCAAAAAGAAAATGTTTTGAATTTATTTTCTTTTCAAATATCTCCTATTTATAAATATCTCAATTTATAAATATTCCTTATTTATAAATATTTCACTTTATAAATATTATATTTTTCAATATCACTTTGAAAAATCTCCTTTATCTATTTTCCGATATGTAATGGTATTCAATTATATCAAATCACGATGTTCAATATCGTCCAAACACATATAATCGCCAACAGATTATATATCACATTATATATCACAATATATAAATCACAGTAAAATAACTGTTGAGGAATCCAGTCGGATTCCTCCAACCTGTTTCCCTGCATCACAGATGTTAGACCGTATAGATAACATCACTTTCAGTTCTATATGATATATTCTGTTAAACAGAATCAATATAGAAATTTAACTAACTGACTAGCAGTTCAATCAAACAGTCAACATACAATCAATCAGTCCATATTTAACAGTTCTAAAAATATAACATGAAATTATAAACTGTTCAGAGTTAGTGAGATTTACTCACTTTTGCGCGTTAAACGATAAATATCGGTTTGCATTCATTGATTCAGTCGAACAATTTATTCCGCCATAAATTGTGACGAGCTCCAATCGATTCGCGGTCAGTCCCATTGTGTTGCTCCCGTCCATACGATCCCAACGCAACTTACGGTTCGTGATTCTGACCATGTATGACCAAGATATACAGTTTTAAAGTTTTAAACTAATTTAAAACAAAATCAAACTAGTTTAAAACTTTAATGGGCTTTGACCTTATTAATATCATTGGCCCATCTGCAATTATAAGAGACCGGCCTGCTTCTTCTAAATACCAGACCCGGTCGTTAGACCCTTCTTCCCCCAATACGCTGAACGAGACCTGCTCCTCCACACCTACCATGACCGCATCTTTGACCACCATTCTCGCTCCCCACCCACCACCGTTCTCCTTGAAACCGCCACCACCTTCTTTCTTTTCACCTCCTCTCTCCATTCACATCATCAAAGACCCACTCGACGGCCTCCCCCTTACCGCGTTCTGGAAACGGCGGTTGCTGTACAGGCACCATATCGACACTAAACGTGTCGGAATCCCACCCAACCACGCCGACAGCTGCACCTCACACCCTTGAACCCACAAACGACATCGAATTCCACCATAGATGCTTAAATCGAAGCCAGGGACTAAACCTAGGTCGCTCGTTGGTTTCCAGCGAGACAAAAAGGGAATCGAACTGCTTAAAACTCGTACTGAGTTGAAGAGAAACTGACCATGAATTCATATGTATATTTTTGAGGATTTTATGAATTTTATTTTGCTTGTTTTTGATTTTTGGAAGTGAGGATTCTTTCTGTGAAGAAAACAATAGTGACGGCGCGTTTTGTGTTGACCAGAGAGAATGGGAAATTAGGTTTTAGGAAGGTATGGGGGTATTTATAGCCCAAACAAATATCTAGATATTTTATTTTGTCCTTTTATATTCGTTTTCCTCTTCTAAAAATCCGTGTGATCACACACGATGCCCAAAAATCACAAAACTGGACATGCAGCTACAGTTCGACATTGCGGTCCCAACGAAACTGGTTTCGTCGAATTCCGACTTCGTATGCTCACACAGCGTATTTTTAACCGTCAGAATACTGACTGTATTTCACTCTAAAGATCCGTACGGCCACACAGTGACTCTAAAAATCACGAAACTGGAAATCTAACAACTATTTGACATTGCGGATCTAACAAAATTAGTTTCGTCGAATTCCGACTTCGTTTGCAAAACCGGCTATTTTTTTAACGCTCTGAATGACCCATTTAAATATATAAATATATTTAAATAAAATTAAATTAAATAAAAATAAATTTATATTATCGCATATATTCACAGTGGGATACCACACAGCTCCAGAGTTATTATATACTCGATATTTCAAGTCCAGGTTGAATCGATATTCAATTTACATTGAAAAACCCTTTTATAACGTATATAAAGCGTTACGAATTATATACGAATTCCATAGCGACTTTTTCTGAAATTTGATTTGGACATAACTCAAAATCTACACGACGAAATCCCGATTTTTCTCTTCCACTAGAAAGATATACTCCACCAGCTCCACACGTTTCTTGTTTCACAGAAATCCGATTTAAAACGAACCCTGTATATTCAGTTGAAGTTCAAATCGCCAAATAGCGAACTGCAGCACCATTTCGAGCTCGTTTATAAATATATTATAAACTATACGTTCTAACGCCGTCGATTCCATATATACGTTAATATATTTTGAATCGAAACTCAACCACATCTCGTATACTATTCAATTCACACTCTGTTGTGAATTCTACTATTTCCGACTACCTCGACATTATAATATATTATTATATTATAATTATTAATTAAATATTCAATATTATTTAATTAAACGATCATTAACTTCTCTAAATCACCAATTATATAATTAAATAAATTAATTATATATCTCTAAAAATGCGGGTCATTACACAAATTAAAGCTAGAATTGTGCGATGATATAAAATTTACATTTATTTATGTAAATTAAAGTTAAAATTTTGCGTTGACTTGAATATACATTTTTATTTTGTAAATTCAATATTAGGATTGGCGATGACATGAATTTACATTTAATTTTGTAAATTCAATATCAGAAATTGCGATGACATGAAATTTTCATTTTTATTATGTAAATAGAGTATTTTCACCGCATGTATGAATTTACATCATCTTAATGTAAATTAAATAGTGAATTAAATTGTAGAGATTGTTAACATTATTTTTAATGTTAACATATGAAAATTTGACCGTAGAAATTGTTAACATTATTTTTAATGTTAACATATGAAAATTTGACCGTAGAAATTGTTAACATTATTTTTAATGTTGATATATGTAAATTTAACCGTAGGATTTGTTAACATTATTTCTAATGTTAATATATGAAAATTTTCACTGTAGGGAGAATTACATTAATTTTAATGTAATAAAAAGAATGGACTTTACATTGTGTTTAAAGAGTAAATTTTGCATTGTGAAGAAGAATGGATTTTATATTGTAACTTGAGAATAGAAGTTTACATTTTGTTGAAGGCAAATTCAATAAAAATGTGACAAGCATCAGAATTTACATTTTTCTTAATGTGAATATATAGAAATTTCACCGTATGTTAAATTTACATTTTTTTATGTAAATATATATGAGTCTCACCGTATGTACATCTTACTTTATTTTTAATGTACATTATATAGTAATTACAACGTAGGATAACATTGCATTTTTATAATGTAAATAAGAAATAGGAATTACACTGTAAGAAAATTAACATAATTTATTTATGTAATATAAATGAAATTAGACCGCATGACATGAATTACATTTATTTATTTATTTAATTTATAAAAGAAATTAGACCGCATGACATGAATTACATTTATTTATGTAATTTATAAATGAAATTAGACCGCATGACATGAATTACATTTATTTATGTAATTTATAAATGAAATTAGACCGCATGACATGAATTACATTTATTTATGTAATTTATAAATGAAATTAGACCGCATGACATGAATTACATTTTTTTATGTAATTTATAAATGAAATTAGACCGCATGACATGAATTACATTTATTTATGTAATTTATAAAAGAAATTAGACCGCATGACATGAATTACATTTATTTATGTAATTTATATATGAAATTAGACCGCATGACATGAATTACATTTATTTATGTAATTTATAAATGAAATTAGACCGCATGACATGAATTACATTTATTTATGTAATTTATAAATGAAATTAGACCGCATGACATGAATTACATCTATTTATGTAATTTATAAAAGAAATTAGACCGCATGACATGAATTACATTTATTTATGTAATTTGTAAAGGAAATTAGACCACATGACATAAATTACATTTATTTATGTAATTTATGAATGAATGAAGCCCGCATAATATAAAATACATTTTTATATGTATTCTATGAATGAATTAAGACCTCATAAAATAAATACATTTTTTTTATATGTATTTTATGAATGAATTAACATCGCATGAAATAAAATACATTTGTATATGCATTTTATGAATGAGTTAAGATCGCATGAAATAAATTACATTTTATTTTATGAATGAAATTAGTCCGCATAAAGTAAATTACATATTATTATGTAAATTATGAATGAATTTAACCCGCATGGGTGAAATTTCATTTTTATTCTATGAAATGAATGTATAGATTTACTTTGTAAATAAAGATTACATTTTTATAATGTAAGCAAGAAATAGGATTTACACTGTACATAAAATTTATATTTTATATGTAATTAAGAATGATGGATTATAAATTACATTTTACATGTAAGAATGGAATTACAAGAAGGAATTGGTCGATGAAATATAATTTACATTTTACCGTAAATTAAAGAAATTAAAGGAATTAAAAGGGAAGAATTCATCATTCAAGTATGATTTACAATTTACTGTATAAAAAGGGATGAAAGGATAAAGAATGAGAATATTCATTAGGATAAAGAGTTAAACGGTTTATGTTTATATATTTATATATAAATATAATTAAAATTAAACGAATTGAGCGCGGTAGTTCGCATTTTAAAATTATATCTTTAAATGACTATACAAGAAGATCCGACCGTCGGATTTTCTTGAAACTGAAACTGCTAGGACCGTCTTGGAAAAATCTTTCCAACAATATATAATACGTCAAAATCCAACGGTTAGATTTTTAGATATGTGAAAATCAAAATTGGTTGAAAACAGCGCCAGAATCACCATTGACCTGAATCGTCGTTGATTAAAGATTTAATTATTTTTAATTAAATAAAATAACGATAAGGAAGAGTTTTTCAATATATATATATATATATATGCATATCTATACGAAGATTATTTGGAAAGGCCGAATTAATCTCATTCCAAATAATCAAAACGACGATGAGAATTGAAGAAGAAGGCGACTAATAAAGACCATCAATCTTCCCCTCAGGAAGACAGCGATTGAGGCTTTGAATTGATTTGCTCCCAATTCGAAGTCATGGTCGTTGTCCGAACGAACATGTTGATTGAACGGATTTGGCTTTCGCTCAGACCCAGAGCATAAGCGTATAAATGGATTGCATGTCTGACGTGGTACTCCTTTGATACTTTATCTATTGATCTCTGCTAAACATATATCTGTTTGGTGTTTTACACCCTTCTCTGAGACGTACGAGCTCAGAGGTAATATGTTGGTAGAAATCAGTAGCATGGTATGGATTGACGATGTGGCATGCTAAGATGCATAAGATCAAGGCTTTGTTGAAAAGCAGGCCTTGTGGGATGATCAAAGCATAGCCTGTTTAGGCATAACTTTGTGTATGACGTGACTTCACGAGCCTCACACACCGGCGGAGTCTAAAACGGGAGAAGGGAACGTAGGGAGAGCAGCATGTTTCTTTCTAGCTAGAAGTGGTGTCATGGTATGGAGCCCAGACATTTTACTTATGTGGATGATGGAATGAGGCGCCTCGGATGATAGGTCCCATAGGACCGGGAAACATGTGTTCAGGCATAACTAATCCACAAAAGTAAGTGTGGACCGACCCTGCAGGATCCAAGGGTTGGACAGAGTACCAATCCTGGGACACTGGCTAGAGTGTCTCAAATCGGTAAGGAGCTCCTCCCTAGCCTTGACTCAGATGGAAATCCAAATTCCAAATACGACCCTACGGTTTTGATTGTATTACTAGTATGGAGATATAGTAGGATGGGGTACTATGTTTCCTAGGATTGATACATTTATTTTGAAATGTTTAATTATACACTAATAATAATATTAAACTCGTATTTGTCGTATTTAACATGTTTAATCACCATAAGGGAAAACTCTATCCTCTGGTGTGCGTTGCATTGTGAGATGGGACTTGAGTCTTATGGTGATTCCATTTTTCTAAAAAGCATTGCGATGTTGTACGATCTATTTATCTGTTTGTTCTGACACTTTAAATTATGCACGACAATCCATTGAGTAAATCCGTTCCGCATTAGCGGCGTGGTCTTTGGATTTGTCATATTATTATTAGTAAACTAGTTAAGAATTCTCATACCAGTCCCACGACTGACCCGTAGTTTGTTTCACCTTTTTGCAAACTCGGGTGCCCTCTTTACACACGGGCAGCCAAGTAAACCGGTTCATTCTCTGCTTGGAGTCTTGTCTTGGAGTTTCTCATTATCTTTGCTTGGATTTTCTTTTGTGGAGAGGTGATGGCTTGGAGCTTTGAAGATATCTATCATTTCTCTCTATTGCATTTTTCTCTTTTTATTTTCAGACATTAGACTTGTTTCATTTCGTATTGCTTATTTTGGGAGTTGGAACTTATTTCCATTTCTGCAGACTTGATGTAATAATTTGGAATTCTGTGACTGTTGGGATTCTGTGGTTTATGACATTATATTTCCGCTGCCATGATGTTATTATACTATGGTTTTCCTCTGCTATGTTGTATCATTGATATGTATTGTTATATTTATGTTGTATTCCAAATGATTATTCCTTACTTTCACCCAGTGGAGGTTTGGGGTTATCACAGTTGGTATCAGAGCTTTGGTTAAACTTAGCTTTGGAATATGACATATTTATAACAAATTCGTTTACATAGAATCACAATATTCTATGGCGAACATTTCATGTGATACATAATAGCCAGTCACTTTCGTCATCTTTTCATTCATCCTTCGATCTTTTCTATCTCTTAGAATCACCAGTACAGTTGTTTTGACTCTTCC
Organism: Allium sativum; assembly: GCA_030737875.1. Classification (NCBI taxonomy): domain Eukaryota; kingdom Viridiplantae; phylum Streptophyta; class Magnoliopsida; order Asparagales; family Amaryllidaceae; genus Allium; species Allium sativum. Next base: position 1,597,271 of record JASFAX010000061.1, on the reverse strand, counting down.
CTTGATCATACATTCGAAGAAGACTAAAGAAAGTGGCGATGCTCAAGTGGCACATGTTTACGAAGGAGCGAAAGGACCAACTTCTTCAATGCCAGTTTCTACTGAAGGAGGAGGGAAGTCTGATGTTTCTATAGGTACGCCTAGAATAAGTTACATCTTCCATGTTGCTTTTATTTCCTTTTGAGTTTGATTTTATGAGTCGTTGCTTGGCTTTCTCTCTCCTATCCTCTTTCTTCTTTTTCTTTTTCCTTTTCGAGGACGAAAAGTTCTTAAGTGGGGGAGATTGTAACAACCCTGATTTTTGGGGGAAATTTAAAATTTTATTTTAAATAATTTTAATGAGTTTTGGCTATTTAAAATAATTTATTTTAAATAATAATGATTAAAAAATTATTCAATTTGAAGTAAGACTTTAAAATTTATATAAATTCCATTCCAAGCCCGAAAGGGTGCGGTAGCTTCAAATTTTAGTTTTGAACTTTGAAAAATTATACAAAATTGGTTCTAAAACGAAATTGGATAAAACAAGAAATGTTAGGTTCGTATTGTCAATATCTATATAATGAATTTAAGAAATTTAAATTTTAGATTATAATTTATAAGTTATGTCAAAATAAAAAAATTTGAAAGGTCGCTGTAAGAATTTATATAATATATATATACGGTCCAAAAAGCTACTTTTCACATACGAAGGAAATTGAACTCGAAACCACTTCCATTGAGTCCGGAATGATGTTTCTGCATTTAAAAAGTATAAACACTTATATATTTGGAGTTTCGAAAATTATTTGTTTAAAAATGTATTTTTAATATAAAATATATAGCCATGGAAAATAGTGATTTTTCAAACAGTGTCCGTTTTCGACAAAACCACTTTTGTTGGAATCGGAATATTAAATTATTGCTAGGTTTAAATTTTTAGAATTTTCCGAACTAGTATGTGAGCGTGGCAAAAGAAACTGTATTTTGTCAATTTCGGTCAAAATTCAATTGACTGAAAAATAGCCATTTTTTAAAAAGTCTCAGAATTCAACGAAATAAATTTTTTTGGGTTCGTATCATCAAAACAAAGCTAAAACTGATTTTTTGGTAATTTTTCGAATTAAAATATAATTATAATTGATTTTTCAGTGTAAACGGGCAAATTTTTGACTTTAAAAATTCATTAAAGATCCATATGGGCTCAGAATCGAATGAAATTAATTTTCATAGGTCCACAGCATCAAAACATAGCTAAATATATTTTTCGAGAATTTTTGAAGTTAATTTGTGACCTCGGTGAATTTTCATGTACGATACACATTAAAATATTAATAAAATAATGTAATTATTCCAAAACTCATAACATGCCTCGGAATTAGACCCCGGGACATAGCCCATTGCGTTCAGAAGGTGTCAAAATCTTAAAAACAACAGTAAGCAGGCATGAATCGGAGTTCGGACCAAAACGGGCTTAAGCGGGCCAATTAAATAATAATTAAAATACCCTAATATAATATTATATAATGCAAAGTCGGGTCTCCTTCTTCTTCAGCCGCATATGGCAGCCACCGAAACCCATGAGTTTTCAAATCTTCAAACTTCGATTTCTCCTTCATTTTTCAACGAAATTTAGCGTGTGAGTACCCGTTTCGAAGCTCTTTCCGAGCTCTACGATCTCCGACAAGAATCACCTCGAACCGTGCCTCGACGAAGCCGCTAGAGCCCCACAAACCCGCGCCGGTCGCGCCTCCCCTGGGCCCCACCGCCGCCGCCGAGTGCCCCCACCTTCTGGCCGATCATAGGTCTCTCCAAGCTCTTCCACCTCCAACAAACGGTTCGTCATTTCATCGACCGTAGCTCCGACAATTTGAAAACAAAGATTTGAACACTTTCCTAAAGGTAAAAGCTTCAGATTTTGTAACGCTTATAAACGTGGCTGTGACAGTTGTTAAAAGCTGTTTTTTTATTTTTCATATGAATTTGCATGTAAAATGTTTCAGATCCGCAACCGTCTTGAATTCGAACACCAAATCTGATCAAACTTGATTCATCTCAGAACCAACAGCGGTGAGAGTTTATTTTTAATTAAATTTAATTTATTTAATTATTTATTTATTCTTTGTTATTAAAGAATATTGACTGATCTGCTATGTAGCGATATTGAATACAGATCTAAGTTGTTTATGACTGTATGATGTTAGATCCGCGAATCTAAACGTTAGATCTGAAATTATTGGCTAATTAAAATAGATTATTTGTTAATATTATTGAATTATGCCTCGCCGATTTGTCATATGCCAAAATGTACATCACCCTGTATGTTATGTTGATTTGAACTGTTAGATCTAGACCTCTTGGATTATTTGAATGTTGTAAATTTTTGATAACATGAAATTTACAATTTATTTTGTAAATAAAAAAATTAGAATGTGTTGTTGAGATGAAATTTACAATTTATTTTGTAAATTAAAAATTAGAATTTGTTGTAGATATGAAATTTACAATCTGTTTTATAAATTAAAAATTAGAATTGGTCGTTGATATGAGATTTACAATTTATTTTGTAAATTAAAGTTAAAATTCGTCGTTGACACAAAATTTACATTTTTATTTTGTAAATTCAATATTAGCATTGGCGATGACACAAAATTTTACATTTTATTATGTAAATAAAAGTTAGAATGTTGCATTGACATAAATTTTACATTTTATTATGTAAATAAAAGTTAGAATGTTGTGAAGACATAAATTTTACATTTTATTATGTAAATAAAGTTAGAATTGTGCGTTGACATAGAATTTACATTTTTATTTGTAAATTATAGTTAGAATTTTGCGTTGATATTAAATTTACATTTTATTATGCAAATTAAAGCTAGAATTGTGCGATGATATAAAATTTACATTTATTTATGTAAATTAAAGTTAAAATTTTGCGTTGACTTGAATATACATTTTTATTTTGTAAATTCAATATTAGGATTGGCGATGACATGAATTTACATTTAATTTTGTAAATTCAATATCAGAAATTGCGATGACATGAAATTTTCATTTTTATTATGTAAATAGAGTATTTTCACCGCATGTATGAATTTACATCATCTTAATGTAAATTAAATAGTGAATTAAATTGTAGAGATTGTTAACATTATTTTTAATGTTAACATATGAAAATTTGACCGTAGAAATTGTTAACATTATTTTTAATGTTAACATATGAAAATTTGACCGTAGAAATTGTTAACATTATTTTTAATGTTGATATATGTAAATTTAACCGTAGGATTTGTTAACATTATTTCTAATGTTAATATATGAAAATTTTCACTGTAGGGAGAATTACATTAATTTTAATGTAATAAAAAGAATGGACTTTACATTGTGTTTAAAGAGTAAATTTTGCATTGTGAAGAAGAATGGATTTTATATTGTAACTTGAGAATAGAAGTTTACATTTTGTTGAAGGCAAATTCAATAAAAATGTGACAAGCATCAGAATTTACATTTTTCTTAATGTGAATATATAGAAATTTCACCGTATGTTAAATTTACATTTTTTTATGTAAATATATATGAGTCTCACCGTATGTACATCTTACTTTATTTTTAATGTACATTATATAGTAATTACAACGTAGGATAACATTGCATTTTTATAATGTAAATAAGAAATAGGAATTACACTGTAAGAAAATTAACATAATTTATTTATGTAATATAAATGAAATTAGACCGCATGACATGAGTTACATTTATTTATTTATTTAATTTATAAAAGAAATTAGACCGCATGACATGAATTACATTTATTTATGTAATTTATAAATGAAATTAGACCGCATGACATGAATTACATTTATTTATGTAATTTATAAATGAAATTAGACCGCATGACATGAATTACATTTATTTATGTAATTTATAAATGAAATTAGACCGCATGACATGAATTACATTTTTTTATGTAATTTATAAATGAAATTAGACCGCATGACATGAATTACATTTATTTATGTAATTTATAAAAGAAATTAGACCGCATGACATGAATTACATTTATTTATGTAATTTATATATGAAATTAGACCGCATGACATGAATTACATTTATTTATGTAATTTATAAATGAAATTAGACCGCATGACATGAATTACATTTATTTATGTAATTTATAAATGAAATTAGACCGCATGACATGAATTACATCTATTTATGTAATTTATAAAAGAAATTAGACCGCATGACATGAATTACATTTATTTATGTAATTTGTAAAGGAAATTAGACCACATGACATAAATTACATTTATTTATGTAATTTATGAATGAATGAAGCCCGCATAATATAAAATACATTTTTATATGTATTCTATGAATGAATTAAGACCTCATAAAATAAATACATTTTTTTTATATGTATTTTATGAATGAATTAACATCGCATGAAATAAAATACATTTGTATATGCATTTTATGAATGAGTTAAGATCGCATGAAATAAATTACATTTTATTTTATGAATGAAATTAGTCCGCATAAAGTAAATTACATATTATTATGTAAATTATGAATGAATTTAACCCGCATGGGTGAAATTTCATTTTTATTCTATGAAATGAATGTATAGATTTACTTTGTAAATAAAGATTACATTTTTATAATGTAAGCAAGAAATAGGATTTACACTGTACATAAAATTTATATTTTATATGTAATTAAGAATGATGGATTATAAATTACATTTTACATGTAAGAATGGAATTACAAGAAGGAATTGGTCGATGAAATATAATTTACATTTTACCGTAAATTAAAGAAATTAAAGGAATTAAAAGGGAAGAATTCATCATTCAAGTATGATTTACAATTTACTGTATAAAAAGGGATGAAAGGATAAAGAATGAGAATATTCATTAGGATAAAGAGTTAAACGGTTTATGTTTATATATTTATATATAAATATAATTAAAATTAAAGGAATCGAGCGCGGTAGTTCGCGTTTTAAAATTATATCTTTAAATGACTATACAAGAAGATCCGACCGTCGGATTTTCTTGAAACTGAAACTGCTAGGACCGTCTTGGAAAAATCTTTCCAACAATATATAATACGTCAAAATCCAACGGTTAGATTTTTAGATATGTGAAAATCAAAATTGGTTGAAAACAGCGCCAGAATCACCATTGACCTGAATCGTCGTTGATTAAAGATTTAATTATTTTTAATTAAATAAAATAACGATAAGGAAGAGTTTTTCAATATATATATATATATATATATATATATGCATATCTATACGAAGATTATTTGGAAAGGCCGAATTAATCTCATTCCAAATAATCAAAACAACGATGAGAATTGAAGAAGAAGGCGACTAATGAAGACCATCAATCTTCCCCTCAGGAAGACAGCGATTGAGGCTTTGAATTGATTTGCTCCCAATTCGAAGTCATGGTCGTTGTCCGAACGAACATGTTGATTGAACGGATTTGGCTTTCGCTCAGACCCAGAGCATAAGCGTATAAATGGATTGCATGTCTGACGTGGTACTCCTTTGATACTGTATCTATTGATCTCTGCTAAACATATATCTGTTTGGTGTTTTACACCCTTCTCTGAGACGTACGAGCTCAGAGGTAATATGTTGGTAGAAATCAGTAGCATGGTATGGATTGACGATGTGGCATGCTAAGATGCATAAGATCAAGGCTTTGTTGAAAAGCAGGCCTTGTGGGATGATCAAAGCATAGCCTGTTTAGGCATAACTTTGTGTATGACGTGACTTCACGAGCCTCACACACCGGCGGAGTCTAAAACGGGAGAAGGGAACGTAGGGAGAGCAGCATGTTTCTTTCTAGCTAGAAGTGGTGTCATGGTATGGAGCCCAGACATTTTACTTATGTGGATGATGGAATGAGGCGCCTCGGATGATAGGTCCCATAGGACCGGGAAACATGTGTTCAGGCATAACTAATCCACAAAAGTAAGTGTGGACCGACCCTGCAGGATCCAAGGGTTGGACAGAGTACCAATCCTGGGACACTGGCTAGAGTGTCTCAAATCGGTAAGGAGCTCCTCCCTAGCCTTGACTCAGATGGAAATCCAAATTCCAAATACGACCCTACGGTTTTGATTGTATTACTAGTATGGAGATATAGTAGGATGGGGTACTATGTTTCCTAGGATTGATACATTTATTTTGAAATGTTTAATTATACACTAATAATAATATTAAACTCGTATTTGCCGTATTTAACATGTTTAATCACCATAAGGGAAAACTCTATCCTTTGGTGTGCGTTGCATTGTGTGATGGGACTTGAGTCTTATGGTGATTCCATTTTTCTAAAAAGCATTGCGATGTTGTACGATCTATTTATCTGCTTGTTCTGACACTTTAAATTATGCATGACAATCCATTGAGTAAATCCGTTTCGCATTAGCGGCGTGGTCTTTGGATTTGTCATATTATTATTAGTAAACTAGTTAAGAATTCTCATACCAGTCCCACGACTGACCCGTAGTTTGTTTCACCTTTTTGCAAACTTGGGTGCCCTCTTTACACACGGGCAGCCAAGTAAACAGGTTCATTCTCTTCTTGGAGTCTTGTCTTGGAGTTGCTCATTATCTTTGCTTGGATTTGCTTTTGTGGAGAGGTGATGGCTTGGAGCTTTGAAGATATCTATCATTTCTCTCTATTGCATTTTTATCTTTTTATTTTCAGACATTAGACTTGTTTCATTTCGTATTGCTTATTTTGGGAGTTGGAACTTATTTCCATTTCTGCAGACTTGATGTAATAATTTGGAATTCTGTGACTGTTGGGATTCTTTGTTTTATGACATTATATTTCCGCTGCTATGATGTTATTATACTATGGTTTTCCTCTGCTATGTTGTATCAGTGATATGTATTGTTATATTTATGTTGTATTCCAAATGATTATTCCTTACTTTCAACCGTTTTAGATGAATTGAGAGATGCAGACGGCAGGGAAGAAGTTGTTATACGCATGATTAAAGGAAAAAGGAATTAGTCAAACAGTAATCCAATATGTTAATTTTATAATTAGCTATTTTGTATATTAAAAAAATAGAAGAAAAAAATCTAAATTTTTTAACATTTATAGCTTGACCATATGGTAACAGAATTTCAAGAAACCGATCACATTGAATTCATAACAACGAATTCTACATGGTGGAACTAATATGGTCGGGAACAAAGCTATTGGAATTTCGTAAAATCAAACACTGTTTGATTTTAAACAAAACAGAAGCAGAACCGGCAACTGCTGACAAGGTGAGTAAACTCACTAACTCTGCCTCGTTTATATTTTTATATAAACGAGTTTTAAATTTATTTTATACTGTGTGATGGTTGCTTGGTTGAATAGTTGATAAAATTGGTTGATAGGATTACATCGTTGATCGATTATTAGTTCTGACATTTCATATTGATGTGAAATAATATTATTGATGTTATTAACATCTATGGGTGCAGGGAAACAGGTTGGAGGGATCCAACTGGATTCCTCAACAATATTATCACTGTTTTCATTTGTTGTGTTATATGATGTAATCCGTGATTAGCTATGTTGTGTTTGGATTACACTACCCTTAGAATTTTGGTATTTACATACCGTAAATATTTTCGAATATAGAAAAGGAATTCAAGATTTAAAAGGGAAATTATTTTTCAAAATAAGAATTTAATTTCGAATAGACTTGAAAATAGAAAACTTGTTTTAATAAATAAAACAAGAAGTTATTTACAAACAATGTTTATAAATCCAAGTTCGAATTTATATTGAAAAGTGGAAAGCGGTTTTAGACCGATATTTGTAATGGGAATTGAATGTAGCAAAAGGAAATTTTAAGCGCGATTATAAATGGATGACATATAAATAAAACTTTTCTATGGAAAATTCTAAATAGACGTCATAAATGGAAATTGGATTTGAGACGTTATATAAAGTATAAAATCAAACGGATTTGATTATATATATAAAAAATATATTTATGAATTAAGTGAATAATAGTTTAAAGTAAATATTTTGCAAATGAAATATCGATAATGGAAATTTAGATTTGAAATATAAATCCAAATTGGAACTTGAATGAAAAAGGAAATAAAGAATCGTTTTGAGAAAACGATGAGTCTTATCCCAACATTTTGAATATAGAATAAACTGGGATAATGGTTTTCGTAAACTGGAAGGAGTATAAAGGATCTTGGTAAGAATTTAGAGAGTATAAATTCAAATGTGAAATTTGGGATTTTGAATTATCCTAAATGGTAGATAAATTCTGAAGTTCAGAATATAATCGAGTATAGATTATTGAGAGAAAGTTATTTATTGAAATTCGATTATATCGAATTGAGGGAAGTAGTATTTTTACTTTCCGGTTGGAATCAAATTTAATTATTTATTTGTTTACTTATTAACTTATTTATTGCAATTAATAAGTACAAGTTATGTTTGGAAACAACGATTTTAACGCTGTCATTAAAATAAATGTTTTGAAAATTTATATAGCGATTATAATGCTACTACTATAATCAATATTTTGGTAAATCTATACAGCGATTTTTAACGCTGTCGTTATAATAACTGTTTTGTAGCGATCTTAATGCTATAGTTATAATAAGTGTTCTATAATACTTTACAGCGGTTGTAACGCTGTTGTTAAAAGCAGTGTTTTATAAATCAAATATTTGGAGACAGCGATTATAACGCTACCGTTATAATCAACATTTTTCTGTAAGGAAGTGTGTTCTTAGATTAGAATCCGAGAGTTACATAAGAAGTTGTTAAAGATTTAAAAGATAAACTTTGACCATTTCAAAGTTAAAACGTTCTTCAGTTAAGGTCTGAGAGGTAATTATACCCCAACTTGATTGACTTCCTTCTTAACTAAGGAATGGTAAGGTTTGATCGTGAAGGAGTTTTGGAAATGTTTTCCAAACGAGAATCAGAAATGTTTTCTGATAATAGAAATAAGAATTTAGAATATATAGAAACATGAGATAAGTAAATTTATGAACTAAAGAGATAAATGTTAAATGATGATTGATCGATATAATTTCCATTTGGAAATGATATTGTTGTTTGCACACTTGTTTTTCTTTGATAGTTAAATCACCGACTATCGAAGTTTTTGACCATTTTAACGTTGTTAATATGGAGAGATCGGTTGGATTATTATCCAAAGAACCACTCTGTATTGGCGTAAGCGTTGCAAATCATATATGTCAAAGATAATTGAAGACGGAGTAAAGTGCAAGGGCTATTGTATAAGTCTTAGATTACAGTGCCTAAGATGGATGTACGGGATAGTGCCTTCGTTTTGTCCAGTCCCAGGACAACGTGAATGGACGAATGTCTGACAGAGTATATCTAACGGATCGCGTAAGTTGATCTCTTCAAACGTACTTACGTTTGGTGGCGGAGGAATTCGTTTCTCTTAGCTTTATACTCGTGGTATTTTTGGGGAAATCAATGTGTGATTTGGCGGGTATGACGATGTGGCATTCAAAGTGAATGGTGGCCAGATGTTTTGAAAGATAATTCAAGCCTCACAACCCGGAATTTGACAAAAATCGGGCAGGCAGCATGGCTATGTGGGTCGCACCCATTAGGATGTATAATCAACTATCTAGAGAAATTCCATTTGTTCTTTAATCTATCGATGTTGTCCCATTCGGGAAACGGTTGTTGATCCCAACCGTTGGTGATATATATTCGATACACTCAAGCGAAATGAGTGGTCGGTCATGTGAGGGCTGGGTTTTAAGACGTTCTTGTTGAACCCAGTGTATTCGTCTCTAGAGATACACTATCGGAAGGTGGTCCCATACCTTGTCATATTGGAAATCCAATCTCCAATAAGCGCCTGCGGTTTTTGATTTTATATTATATATATGGAGCGTGAGATGCAAGCGTTCCGCTAGATTCTATTTATTTGATGTAGACATTATTATAATATCACTGGATTTGATATCAAAAATATTTTGGGTTATCGTAAGGTAAAAACCGTCTGTGTTTATGTGTGGATCGGTCTTACGATTATCATTTCTTTTGAAAGGATTTGAAAGTTAAACAAATGGTTAGAGTTTACTCACACCAGTCCCATGACTGACCCAGAGTTTATTTTGTTTGTTTTCCCTAAACTCTTGGGTGCCCAAATTTGTACGGGCAGTCAAGTAGTTGGGATTTTTCAGATTCACTTGGAGGAGTTGAAGCAGGTGGCTTCACCAGTTAGCTATAGACTACCATATATTCTGCTGTGTACTATGTTGTATCTGGAAACAGGTGTTTATAACTGTTCCAGAGATAACCGTTGTGCTCTGATGATGGTATGTATATACAGTTACCGATTTGTATTTCAAAGTTTATGTTATCTAATATATTTTATTCGTTCCGCTGTGAGTTTGTGATCTTCGTTTTTCTTCTATTCTAATATTTCTTTCTTTCTATTCCTCATCCTCTAACTTCTTTCTAATAATGATTCGTATTTCTGTGTCATTTGGGTGGGACGAAAGGTGTTATTAGTCGATCCAAAGGGTACGGAAATTCGGGCCATTACAAAACACCCTGACTGGATCACCCTAGTATTTTACAGACACTAGAAACTGTTCGAGAAATTACAACACAACTTAAAAAAAACAAATACAAAAATGAATCAAAACCCTAATTTAAAAAAGACTTTAAAAACTCCCTTTAGCAATTTAAACTAGATTAGCCGGCCACTTTCAAAATAGGTTCCACCCATGTTTCATTTGTCCCGATTACTTCTGACACTTCAACAGAAATGGCGGCTTCGAAAAAGGGATTAGGGTTTTTCTCTTCCTCTACCAAATCGCTGCTTTAATCAATGATGCAAATTGATTCTCTGTTGCTCAAATATTCAGCTGCTCCTCGTGTTCAACGATTCAGGATTGTTTGATTGAATCCTATAAAAATTGTGAGTTCCTCTGATTTTATTCTATGCTTGAAATTGTTGCTTTTTGTATTCGATAATCTTTGCCAATGATGATTGGTGATTTTATATAGGGTATTACAAACCCTTAAATTGCTCTGATTTCGTATAAAGGCTTGGTCTGATTGATTGCGTGATATCTTCCATTTTGTTGCCTCAATTTGAAACATAATTTGGACAATATTCAATACGATTTCTGGTCCCTGATTTTATGTCGATCATTTCTGGAAAGCAAATTGAAAGGAAAAATGTTTGTTTCCCAAATTACTCATTTCTGAATTTCAAATTTAAAACTGTATGAAATCCATGTGATGAATTTAGCCATGATTTTCCATTCTCAATAAATATGGTCGATTTTATTTGCATTCTTGAGAAACCCTGCTATTACTCAATTGCCGAATTTGATATATGCCAGAACATCATACCATATATGAATAAATACAACCATTTTTTTTTCACTGGTCCCTTGCATGTTTGTAAATCTAGAATATTAGAGACAAAATTGAGATGACTTTCCTCTTAGTTGCCCAGTATTAAACATAATCCTATTCTGGAAACATTTGAAATTTTATCTTTCCTGATATTGATGATTCATGCATGATTTTTTCTTTTGTTCCCACTGCGCATTCTTGGAACAATTTGCATTTATCACTCAATAAACAATTGTCCCTGATATGTTGCTTGAATCCAGATGAACTTAACCAATTTGCACTTGAGAAATTTGACCAAAATAATGTTCCATGCTGCTTTGACCTGTTTACACTGCTTGGGTTACACCATGGCTGTGCTCTTGAAAAACAGTCCATACACTTCAACTCATTGTCTTTGTATAAATCTGTATATGCTTTGTTTCACTGTTGCACCACTATGCAGTATCATCATCACTTTGCTTTGACATCTCACCATGTCCACCATAGTTATGCAGTTATCTTGTTTTGTCACTAACTTGTTTAGAATCACGCCGACTTGAAATGCACCACCAGTTTTCTTTGAATGATCATATGGTGATTGAGCTGCTGGCATATCATACAAACATGTATGTGTGTGAGCTGTTCTTGGCCATTGATTCATTCATGTGTACGCTGCTACTTTTTATACTTGCTGCTGTTTTGCATTTTGTACCATGAGTTGATCTGCCATGCTCGAATCTGTTTTGAGCTGATCTACCACTTATTTGCTTAGAAACTTCATGCTTTTAACACTTGCATGTATTTTGCTGTGTTGTTGCCATAATTGTGTTCGACCCCCATGCATGTACTTCTGTAGCCTTGCCTGTATATGTATACTTGCTTATCATGCTGCTCTGTCCCCTATGCATGTCTACATGTTGCACTTGTTTATGTATGTCCCATATGCATACAAGCTCTGTTTTGATTCCTTGGAATTGTGGTTTGGTTATTTGAAAACTATCTTTTTATTTGAAAAAAAAACTTTCCACGTTGCATTTGATACTTGCATGTTAGAGAATGGCTTTATTATTTGTTGAGCAGTCTTGGGCTGGGCTCAACCATTTTGATATGCGTTGACTATGTTGACATGTGCACTGAGTCGAGAAGGTCCATACGGCTACTCCTCAGTTGCACACTGATTGGTGAGGCAATGCACACGTGTATATCTATACACGTGTATATATGCAGCCATCAGATAAATTTTCCTATCCCTGTATTATATATATATACATACAAACTGACTGCATTGTGGTATTTACAGTGTTTCACTGTGAATATCACAAGCTGTCTAAGCACCATCGGATCAGATCGAGTCAGAAAAATGATGATAAAATACACCAGAAAACCGAGGCAAATGAATTTTAAAAATAAAATAATATTTGCTAGAATATGAAATTATTTCTGTTCAAGATTACTGTGTGTGTTTCTGTTTGTGACAGGTAAGTAGGTGATGACTGGACTGACAGTGAAGATGCCGTGAAGATAGAAGTCAGAAGATAATGAATGAAGAAGTGTCAGTGAATGTGTTTGTATATGAAAGTGAAAATGTATGCATATATGATTTATATAGATATAGTGACTGTATGAGTGTTGTAGAGAGAATTGTACTGATATTTGTAATAAAAAAATCGAATGAAATAAAATATTATTTTATTGTGTTCAAACAGACTTGTCTATTATATTCAGTTTATTTACAAGTACAATATTCTGGGAATGTATATGAAATGTGATGTGTTCAAATAATGGAGTTATAAGTAGTTGTACTGTTTGAATATTTGAAAAAAAATATTCAATATAAATAAAATACTGTATGAATATATGAATGTCTGTACAGTCGTATTCTATTTAAATATAAATACTATATTCATGTCTGTGATGTATAGATAAAACGGTACAGTATTAAACACATTTAAAATAATATTTATTTGGTTGTTATCATCAAACAAAATTCATATAGTTGTGTATACAACTACGTCATATACAACAAATTTGACCATAGAATTAGCATCATTGCATCCATGGTGATTTTCTAATCAATTTAGACCCATGGTTTGCAAAAAAACAAGTTTAAAACGAAAAAGATATGTTCAAATGAAGTTTTAGAACAAACATGAAAAAGTTAATATAAGAGGAATACTAATAAGAATAATAACTACCAATGTTTTTAGAGTTGTGAACAAAAGCTAAGTTAGGTGAGTTGGTAAAGCTGCACTTCCCAAGGTGGAGATCAGGAGTTTGAGTCCCGTCAACGTTATATTTTTAATTCTAGAGGACGACTAAAGAAATGCATCTTCTAATAGAAATATATATATACATATAAGAAAATTATATATATATATATATATGAGTATATATATACATGTGTATATGTATACATGTGTGTGTATATAAATATATATGTGAAAATGAAATCCATAAGTAGCAAGCAATCAATCAAAATGGGTAAGACATAAATGTCGACATAACGTCGTTTGAATTTTGAAAAGAAATGAAGTTGTGCATAAATATACACACATAAATTCAAAATTTGAAATTAAAGTATAATTTAAGGGCAGAAAGTAATAAATGTGAAATGAATGAAAAATAAACAAGAGTATAGCTGAATTTAAAATTTGAATATATATTAAGAGGAAGGAAATAATGAACTGATAGCATTATTAGTGACATTTATAGCGCTGCTATTAACAGACAAAGATTTGAAGAGTTATACATACATAAATGGGCATAGGTTTGAAATTAAATATTAAGTATATGTTATAAACAGAAGAAAGTAAGTTACATAGCAATATTTAGCAAGAAAAGAAACGTTGCAAGCAACGTTAAACAAGAATTTAATTTCGAAAAAATTAATGTTAAGGACCCAGGTCATGGGTCGACCCAGAGCATAAGTGGGTCGAACCAGAGGTCAACACACCTTAAAGGCGGGTAGACACATGACATAGCCCGAATTTTACCCAGTCTGAATCGATCGCTAAACCGACCAAGACCGTTCAAAATGGCAGATTGTTTTAGAACATGATGCATCGGAATTCATAACAAGAGAACTTTTCATTGCTATTACAACAATATCACATCAGAGCACATGAATATTATAGCAATAAATTAAAATGCAATAGAAAAATAAAATGTATAAATACCATGCACAGCAGGAATACATCAACTAATACAACTGAAAGAAATACGTGGATACAAAGCTTTTCGGAGTATACCTCCAGCTGTAAACCAGGATCCAGTGAAAAGAAAGGAATCTGCAAAACCAAAACTACCGACTGCTCGTGTGGAAAATATGGGCACCATAGTTTATCCGAAGACAATAAACTCAAGGTCAGTCATGGGACTGGTATAAGAACTTAAAATAGTTATTAAACCTTACTTTAAAATAGGGTAAATCATGGGACCACGCTGTATGTCACTAAACAGGTTCCCTTCACATGAATTCTTTTAAAATTAAAACAACACAATGCTTTTTGAAAAATGACGCCATTATAAAACCCAGGTCCCATCACAGAATACAACACAAAGCAGAGGATAGTGCTTTACCTTATAATAGCCATAGATGCTTAGTACGCTTCAAAAAAAATATTTTTGATATTATAATAAGTGCATATAGTGTAGAAAACAACTTTGAATATATATATATATATATATATATATATGTATGTATCAATTATAGACGACATAGTACCCCATCCTACTATGTCGCTACAATATACAACTAAACTCGTAAAATCACGTATTGAAATTTGGATTCCATATATAAGCCGAGGAAAGGGATCTCTCCTCACCGAATTCGGGCTATCTCTAGTGGGATACCCAGGACCACACACTTGGGCGACCCTTTGATCAGCAGGGCCAGTCAGCCTGCACGTTGCAGATTAGTTATGCTTGAATCATACGTTTCCCAGTCCTATCGGACCTACAAGTTGGTCAGTACGTCGACTATATGAGCCTTTTACCACCCTATATACGAGCGCCTCGCTATCCATCATCCACATAAGTAAATATGTCTAGGCTCCATACCATGGCACTACTTCTAGCTAGAAAGAAACGTATATTCTCCCTATGGTCCCTCATCCCGTTTTTGGCTTATACCAGGATGTGAAACTCGCGAATTAAAGCTATACGCAAAGCTATATTAAAGCCATGCTTTGATCATCATCCAAAAAGCTCTTATTTTCGACAAAAGCTTTGATCCATGCATCTCAGCATGCCACACAGTCATTCCAGACCATACAATTGATAACTACCAATATATAACCTCTAAGTTCGTACATCTCAGAGAAGGGTGTTAAGCTAAGAGAATAAATTCTCTACTACCAAACAGATATATATTTAGCAAACATCAATTAATACAACTCAGAATAATGTGTAAGACACACAATCCATTTGCAAGTTCTTCTAGGTCTGAGCAAAATCTGAGGCACCATATTTCTTGTCCCATATGTCCAATACAGGAGAGGGGTCCTTGCATATCCCATCGATTTCCAAGTACGTCTGGACAATCACCACTTATTACCTTATCTTGGGTGTACTCCCAATCGAGACATCAGCAATAGCCCAAACTACGTGAAGATCTCCGATCTTCAACCACCGTCTTCATCTTCTACTTTTAATCGTCGTAACAATTATTTAGAATGGGTTAAACCCGGTCTTTTCAAAAAATTCACGCATCTTTAAAATCAAATGATAAATAAAGATAACACACATCTCATTCCAATTCAGAATATTATTTTATTCAAATAGAATATTATTTTATTCAAATATTCATTACTCTGGGAAAGGTTCCCATTAATTTTATCAAATATTCATATCATGTAAACTTTTTTTAAATCTTCCTTTGGATATTATTTCAAAAGATTTTATTATATATTTTCAAAACTTAAACCAAATTAAGGTTTATAAAACTAGTCGGGATTATCGAGCTTTACCAACTTAATCATTCATTTTATTATCCCAATCCCTACCTATTCATCCCATGAAGCAAAACTAGTAGTACTCCGTATTTAGCACCCACAGTGTTATAGGTAAATTTAATTACCATTTAATGTTTAAATCTAATTAAAGATTTATCCATCGCATGAAGTAAAACTGGAGACACTACATTTCGAATATTTCTCGAATTCGGTAAATTTAATTACCTCATTTTACATTTCAATCTAATTAAAGATTCATTAAAACTCTAATTCAATTTTAATCTTCATAAATCATTAATCAATAATGCTTAAATTTAGTAAATAAATCCTGTCTTTAATTGGGTTAAAGAACAAATGTCATTTAAAACATTATTCGTAATAAACCTAAAATCATCTTCCATTTAATATGGAATCTTCACGAAAATCTGAACAATTCATAATCAATATAAATTTTTGTATCTGACCAATACTATAAGCGAAATAGCAACAAAGCCTTTTAAATTCCATAAGTAGTAAAGGCCTTCCTTCACAGAAGCTCATTTAGACTATTATTAAATCGAAATCCATTCAATTCCAATTTACATAAATAAATTGGAAAACTTCCTTAAACCTTAATTAAAAGATTTACTCTATTCACAAATGGGTTCAAGAGCATTCCCATTATTGAAGATACCATTCACAACAAACCCTAAAACTCATTTGATTTTAAATACAAGCTTTGAATAGAGATCGTATCAACTTATGTTCAATATCAAATCCTAAAGCCAAGAAATATCGTATTGGAATAACAATATTTATATCTTCCAAATTCTCCAATGATATCTATATAATTATGGAATCCAATGTCGAAATATCCAAAGATAATTTCCATTCAAATACATTTGTGACGGCCCGCTCCGCACCAGCCTGCATTTCCTCCGGAAGTGCGCTGTACACATGTCCCGACTAGCACGGAACGGTCGCTAAAGAAAGGAAAGAAGGGAATGAACTAATCAAGGAACCTGTAGAATATCTCACATCGCATGGAATAAAATATAATAATAACATACTTGACATAAAACAGGTGAGACAGTGCATAAGCTGATAACTAAAATCAACATCAATCATCAGAGCAGCGGAAATTCAAATACAGCTTATTACAATTTTCCAAATTTACTGTCTCTAAACAAAAGAAAGCTAAAGTAGAAGATGCACCACCAATGCCCAAGCAATGATCTTCAACAACACAGGGAGAATATTATGTATATATTACGTGGAAGCCGCCTGCTCGTCTCCGGATCATCTACCCGTGCATCACCAGCTAACCTGTCTCTAGTCTGCTCGTGTGAGCACCCAGAGTAATAAGAGGAGACATAAAACTCTGGGTCAGACATAAAGCCTGGTATGAGCGATAAGCATCTAAACAAAATGATAACAGGTATACTAAACCATACCTGAACCTGGACCTGCAACCAAAGAGTTAGTACCACATACCGTACAATACTCTAAGGTGCCATAATAAATAGTGTAAGAATACGGGGGTGGGGTGTACATGTCACAATGATAGCAAACAAATCATCCATAGCAACCATCCTCACATCTCTCACTCAGTGCGTAAAGCATACGATATCTACCACTTTGGGACACTAGACGACTTGAGGTAACGACGAATCCCGACTCGTAGAAACCCTGTTGTGACCAAGCTAAACACATGGAGTCATGACCAAACATTTCAGTGACCCACTTCATTGGTCATAGCCCTTGGTTCTACCGATGCCATAATGGCCCTGAATCCGCCTTCATACCTCCTACCATAGTGGTCCAAAGCTATAGATGTCGATAACTCCTTGGCACGCGTCCCGCAGCAAAGCCCAATCATGAAGCGAACTCATTGATTCCCGTCTAAATCTTGAGCTCTAACTTCTCATTTGGACTTCCTTTGCATCTCGGGTTATTGGTCAATACTGGGCCGGGTCCTCTACTTCAGGTCGGTTCGTAGCCTTCTCCTATAGCGGTTCGGTTCTGGTCCACAGCATCGCATCGGTTCGGGTCGGTTATTCCACTTCGGGTCGGGTCGGGTGTCCTCCTCCGGGTCGGGTCGGGTGTCCTCCCTTCCAGTTCGTGCTTCCGCTCCGATCCGCTCCCTCGTTTCTTCACGTATTCCGATCCGATCCCTCCTTGCCATCTGATCCGCGTGGCCTTCCCTCTTGCTAGTTCTCCCAAGTGTTTACTTCCGATCCGAGCCCTGCGTCTCCAAGTCGATCTGATCCCCAGCTTAACCAACATGGCCTTCCTTTTTGCCAAGTATCTTTTGTGCCAGACTCCGGTTCGGGTCGGGTTTCTTGCCCAGTTCACATATCCGATCCGAGCCCACATCTGATCCGATCCGAAACCCTGCACAACTCTCTGCAACTTTTCCAACAACTTGTTTACGCCATTCGACGACATTTTCGACAAATCTAACACTTCTAATCAATCATAAAACACACCATAGAGTCAGAGCAACACGTAATAGCAACCACAACCAGCAAACAACAATTCAAATGAATCAAAATGGATCAAAAGAGGCTAAAACCTCACATTTTCCCATAATCCCTCTTAATCATGTTTAAGCACACACTTAGTAAAACTTAATCAAATCGTCTAAATTTTCTAACAGAGGCATAAAATATTATTTAAGAATTTCTAAACATTTTTCCAGAATTTATTAGTGTATAAATTCGCTAATCTTCACTAATTACCCTTAATTAACTGTAATTAGTGTCAAAACGATGCTATCACTCACCTTGGCCACAAATGAAACACCAAATCTGAAATACTCTCTGTTTGGGTCGAATTCCTATGTATAGCAGCAGCTCCAACCTTGCTCTGTTGCTATTTGGCCTTGTTTTGATGTAGTTTAGGCTTAATCTTCACTAAAAATGTGTTTTGGAGAGGTTTTAGAGGATGGAAGCCATTACTAAGGTCTCAAGAAGGTTTGTGGCGGCTCAAAACTGAAATGAAAGTGATTTCCTAACCCTAATCAGTCCTCCTATACCTCTAAACCCGAAATTTCCCTCTGGGCCTAGCTGCTAATCACCCGGTTAAGCCCAATTAAGTTGTTTTTCACCATCTGAAACTTATTTCAGCCATATCTCCCAAACGGTGAGTTCGTTTGGCTAATGTGACCACTCTACGGAAAGAGAAACCATCGTCTGGAGCTAATGGAAGTGGTTTCAGGTCAAAATTCCTTTCCATTCAGAAGTTATGGCCAAAACAGTACCAACTAGGGGTAAAATGGTCATTTAAAAATCGGGAAAAATCATGAACATGGGAAATGACCCCAATAGTCGTCCCCCAAAGTTACATGACCATACGACTTCGTATGTGAAAGAAATAAATATCCTACGATCCTATGATGCGTAGAATACGGGTCGTTACAACATTACAATTTATTTGTTGGAAAGCTCTGGTTATATTAAAACCATTTACAAATCCAATTAATTAATTTAAAATCATTGGATTATTACTCTAGTTGTTAACTAGTTTATTCAGATAAAAATATCATTTATCTTTTCTAACTTGGAGTATTTCATCCAAAATCTTTCCAAATCATTTATTATGATTTTACATAATTTTTATATATTTTTAATAATTTTATTGTGGTCCTTACTGTGGGTTTGCAATATCAGCCATCGAATTGCTTCTATCTGGTTTGCAAACAATTTGTGATGTGAGCTACCATATAATGCACAACAATTTGGGATAATTAATCAAATAAAATTTTGCTTAGGCAATCAATATATATTTAAATATGATTACAATAACATAAAATAATAGTTGAGTGAGAGAATTCTCACTTTGATCGGTTTTCAAATTGTTCAATAACAATTATTTTGATTAAATTAAACTGGACATTTAATTTAACCAAAAACTGTAACTTGCTCCGAACTTCTTTCAGTCAGTTCTACATCGTAGTGCTTGTTGTCACGGTTCCAATTTCACACAATTCTATTTCCTTTTGAATAATATATGATATTTTAAACATTTAATTACTTAAGATAATTAAGTTTATAATTAATTAAATTAATTTCCCTAAACCTTTGTATTAATTTCTCACCCCTTTGTTACTTTCGTTCTCCACCAATAGACAAAAATTCGAACCCGATTTCGGCCACTAGGGCTTCAGCTCGCCACCCCCACTCTTGACCAGACCACCATCAAACACCTTCACAACGTCGTCCTTCGCGTGCTCCACCACCACCGTGAGTCTGAGAAAACTTGGTCCCCCTGCCTCCCCAAATTCAGTTCGAATGGCGCGAGTTTGCACTGGAAATTCGAGCTACCCTCTCCACGATATACATTCATATCCATACCAAATGAAAGAGCTTACAATTCTCCCCAACTTTTGTGTTGAACTCGGGTTTTAATTCGTAAAGATTTAGGAGCATTTAAGGGATGAAAATGGGATAAAAGCGGCCATTGGTTTCTTTAGGTGGCAACAGAAATGAGAAAAGGAAAATTAGGTTAGGTTTTTAACGTGTGTGTGTGTGTGTGTGTATATATATATGTATATGTATATGTATATGTATATATTAAATTGTTGTTTAGTTCATACGTTACTCATTAATGCTTTGAACTCCAAACGAACCCCAACAACTGTAGCCCTTAGCCAAATACCCATATTCCGGACATAATGGAATATGATCCGTAAACTGATTCGGCTGTTTCGATTTGTTTTTCTCAAAATTAAAATATAAATCAATATAACACTAAATATTGAATTTGAACACACGTTTTAATTTGTCACAGCTACATGTATACTCCAAAAATTATGAAATTTGAAATCTAGTTGTGCTTTACAAATACAGTTTCATCGAATTTGGAGGCCGTTTGAAAAATGGCCTTTTAACTAGCTTCTTGAATTTATAACTGAAATTCAACTTGCGTTTCGATTTATTTAACATGCTTACATATTAATTCACATTGACTTAAAATTTTAAACCTAACAATAATTTAACGTTCCGGATCCAACAAAATTAATTTCATCGAAAATGAAGGTCATTTGCAAAATGTTCATTTTTAAGGGTTATGTAACATTATTATAATATTAATAAGTTCCAACATTATTCAAATTAGTAATAAATAAATTATTATTATCGCGTATACATTCTAATGAAATATCATATGACTGTAAAACAAACGTACTTGAGTTTATAACTCGATATTACGATTTTAGAGTCAAACCAAGTTCACTTTATTTGAAAACTAGGTTAGTACCCGTGCTGTTGCACTGCTGTCTTCAATGAAACATCCAATTAATACCACGCCAAATAACTATCACATTCACATTATTTAATGCATCTGTTGATGGCAAAAAATGTCGTAAACACCAAAGATTCCAATCACACGAGAGATTTATAGTGGTTTGGCCTCGGGAGGGGCCTACGTCCACTTTGAAGATTAATCGTTGGAATATTATTGATAACACAAATTTACAAGGTCAAGACCATCTCATGACATCTCATTATATTCATTTCTAAGATATATGACGTCACAATTATCATATATTTAATATATTAGGAAAAATACACTTTTTCCCTTCTTCTTCCTCAAATGAGAGATGCCATTAAAGTAGCTCTATGGAGGTCTTGAGCTCACAAAATCCAACCCCTTTGAAGTGTGAAGCCATGGGCTATTTATAAGAGAGGGGTTAGGTAGGAGTAGGTAGAAATAGAGGACCACACCCAGAAATTCGCACCTAGAGCCTACATACACACTTTTTTCATACCCCATCCCAGGGGGCGCGAATTTCGCACCTTGTGGGGTGCGAAATTCACACCTCCTATGGGTGCGAAATTTGTATTACACAGGGTACGAATTTCACACCCTGCTGGGCATGAGATTTGTACCCTTTGAAGGTATCAAATTCGTACCTCGAAGGGTTCGGATTTCGTACCCCAAAAGGTAAGGACTTCGTACCTTCTGGGGTGCGAAATTCGCACCCTGAGGTACGAATTTTGCACCCTACTGGGTGCGAATTTCGCACCTTGTGGGGCGCAAATTTCGCACATGCTGAGTGCGAATGTCGCTCCTCTTAGAGGTGTGAAATTCGCACCCCGAGGGGTACGAAGCTCCTGTTCCGATAGGCGCGAGGACCGCATGAATAGGTGTTTGAGGGCTCGAGATCTGGGCTTGTGAGTCCTAGAGATTCGAGGCCTTGGGTTCAGAAATGTGTTGGTGGAGGCACGAGTTCCTTGGCGGTGCGATCCCTCTTCGACCCTGTCTCCTTCGCTCCTGCGCCGCTCTTGGCCTTAGTTCGAGGCGATGTGTTAAGTCAAGTGTGTCTTATATACTTTTGGAAACCAGACGAAAAACTTGGTTAACATTTGCCCCCCTAAAGTATGTCTTGTCTTGACATGATGTGCTTTGGATTGGTTGAGGTGGTTGTTGAATTGTTGATTTGTCCTGTAAGCTAAAGGAGAACAAATGTTAGTCGTCGGACTCGCTTGTTGTGGTGTCGCGAGCGAGCTTTCGTTGGCTTGACGCCATGCTCATGCCGTGGAGCGTTCGTCTTGCGTCGCCTCCGTGTGTTTGCATCGGTCGATAGTCTTACGTAGGGAACACATAGGCAGGAGCGTGTGGCACGATACTTTGGATTTAGGGTATGAATTTCCCACTTTTTTTTTGGACATTTCGACCCCCCGGAGGGTACGGCATTTTTCACCCTAGGATACGAAATTTCGACCCTTGAGGGTGTGAAATTTCGAACCCTGGAGTTCCGAAATTTTGAACCTAGGGGGTTCGAATTTTTGGACCATTGAGGATCAAAATTTCGAACCCTAGGGGTTCGAAATCTCAAACCCTGGAAGTTCGAAGTTTCGAACCCTGGAGGTTCAAAATTTCGAATCCATTAGGTTCGAACTATCAGGAATGCGAATGGACACTTCTTTTTATTATAAATTGCCCCCCTTTCATTTTTTCCCCTTCCATTTCTTTTCTTTCCTTGACCGCCATTATTTTAAAGATCTGAAGCCCAACACATTCGAACCAGACTTAGGTAAGGGTTGTAGTTGAAAAACGAAGAGGAGGGAGGTCGAAGCATCGTGGCTCGATGCGAGGGAGAGAGGCGCCGCCCTAAACTGGGTCGGATAACTCGAACCATAGGAGAGCTTCGAAAATTCGAACCTCCATGGGTTTGAATTTCGGACCCTCCGTAGGTTCGAGTTTCCAAACCTTGAGAGGTTCGAATCTTCGAACCTGGAGGGTTCGAATTTTCGAGCCTCCATTGTTCGAATTTTCGAACCTTTAAGGGCTCAAGTTTTCGAATCTAGCGGGGTTCGAGTTTTCGAGCCTCCAGTTTTCGGATTTTGAACCTTAAGGGGTTCGAATTTTCGAACGTGGAGGGGTTCAAATTTTCAAACCTGGAGGGGGCTGGAGCCTTTCTCACCCGTAGCAGGGTTTAGGTTCGCCGTTAGCCCCCCACTTTACACCAGGCCTTGGCGGGGTACTGATTCTTTTGTCCAGGACTTTGATCTCTTGACTGCCCACTTAGTGACTGTATGATTGCATATATTCTGACTTCCCACATAGGATAGCACATATACTTGAACTGTGGTTGAACTGTTGGACTGTTTAAACTTCCTCTGTACATCTTAATTTTGCATGACACCGCACGCACTTATTAGTTTTCACCAACACGAGGGGTATAGGTTATTCCGTTGCGATGTCTAATACTAGTGTGTTAAAGTATAGCTAGCAATGCAGATAAGATCAAAGACTAGCAAAACCCTGGAAGCCGAGGCTTCCCCGTCATTGTCACATACTTCTGATTCTACCAATAGTGGTAGCTCGGCTGGCAGCCAGCTTGAGACTACCGAAGGGTCCGTTCCTTCTCAAACAGCTAGTTCACGTGAAGTGTCTGAGCACGGGGGACAAATTGAGAGATTGCATTCTCCGGTCATACATGAAGTGTAACGACCCATCTTTTTGCCCGATTTTTCGGCGGTAATTAAACCGACTTAAACCGTTCAGAAAGACGAATTGTTATGGGTACATACGTATATTGAACAAAACAACAGAACTTTTTTATTTCATTACAAAATATTACATCAGAGTTACCAGGAATATATCAGAGTACATCGATTTTCATAGCGGAAGAAATACTAAACAAAAATCTCAGCGGAAGAACAAAACACAGCGGAAGCTTCAACTCTATCGTGGACTCCAATTCAGAAAGTGCTCCAAATCTTGCTCCAACGAATTAAAACTGCAAAACTAAACTACTGGCTGCCCGTGTTGAAATTAATGGGCACCCAGAGTTTAGAAAGGAACAATAAACTCCAGGTCAGTCGTGGGACTGGTGTGAGAACTCAAAATAGTTATTTTTAGGTTTTATTTTAAAGTTGGGAAATTCACCGGACCACGCCGCTAACGCGGAACGGGTTTACTCCATCTGAATACCCGTGCATGTAAATTTGTAATGACCTTTGGAAAATGAAGCTATCATAAAATCATCCCACATCACACAATGCAAGTGCACACCAGATGGGCGAGTTTTATCTTATGATAACCAAACATGCTTTCATACGTGAAAATCCTCTTTAAATATTATCATATAGTGTGGAAAACAATTTCGCAAATAAAGTATTAATCCTAGACGACATAATACCCATAATATTATGTCGCTATATATATACATACAATCAAAATCGTATGGCTCGTATTGGAGATTGAATTTCCAACTTGATGATTCCTGGCACGAAAGTTCAATCAGGGATATAAAACGAAGTGCCTCAATGGCTTTTTCGTCCAGTCGCGGACACCAACTACACATCGTCAGGGCAGATCAACGGTTTTCGACCAGACACGGCCCCCCGAACATACCCAACTTCCCCAGGTTCATAAGTGGTTTCCCACCGCTGCACAACTTCATCATCAATTCATATATAAGTATAAAACCTAACCGCCGGTTTCTCATCAATCCGGGGTGTGAGGTTTGTCGATGTCACGTCATACACAAAGCGATGCTTCGATAAGCCATTCTTTGATCATCATTAGCTCGTTTCATAACTCGGGTATGCCACATTGACAATTCACGACATATCACCGATTTAAATCAATGTATACCCTCTAAGTTCATATGACTTAGAGATGAGGATAATATATTGCCAAAAATCCGATATACATTAACGAAAATCAGTGCTATGCGGTCAATTTCAACGTCAGACACACCATCCATGCAAATCCGTTCTGGGTCTGAACGGAACAACAACCCGAAAATACTTAAATATGTTCAGATCTCATGTAACTCATACCTCGTATCGGCGGCCTACCTAACCGAGATATCAATCAATCTAAGCAATTCAAATATTCCCGGTCTTCATTCGTCGTTCACCAAGTCTTGAATTGTTTCATAACATCGTATTATTACTTGGAATGGTTTTCGAACATATGCTCGATCCCGGTCTTTCCAAGTAATAAGCGTACTTTAAACAGTAGCTATGGTTCACACAGGCTTTTCAATTCAGATCTCCTTCCACATAGTTACCAATTCATTTATGACTCAAGATTTGAATTACTTTAAATTCATATATCTCGTTATCATCTTAAACTCTTCTTTGAAATCAAAGATCATACTTTCGCTTTAATTTATTATCTTTAATTCCCTCAAATCAAAGATTTGATTAAATCCCCAATTACGATATGAATTTCCACCATTCAATCTCATCGGGTTTCAAGAATGATATTATTAAAGATACGATTCACGACAAAACCCAAATCAATCGATATTGAATCATAAATTACACAGAAATTTTTATCCACTTATATTCGATATAAATTCTCATAATCAACGAATACTATAAGTGGAATAACGATATAATAATATCTTCCAAATTCCCCAGATAGTATTCATTTACACCATGAAATTTTATACCAAATATCGAAGATTATTTCTATCTAACTTATTTCAATCAGGTGGAAAACCCATATCTTAATTAAAAGATTTATTCAATTCTTTGACATTAGATCTGGATAGAAATACCATCAACTTATCTTCAATATTAATTACCGTATCCAACTCATATTATAAGCAGAATAACGGTGAACTACCTTTTAAATTCCTCCAATAGTAAGAGTCATCATCTACCGGATTAATATCAAACATCCGAAGATTTATCTCCAACCATACCCAATTATTAAAAACCCGTTTTAATATTAAATAAATCAATTTGAATTCCATATAAAGTATTTCCAATACTTTTGAACTTTTGGAAACATTCCACCAATCATTTAAAAATGATTACTTATAGTTCAGAAAATAATTTGCAGGTTAGAACTTCAAAATAGATTATTTTCGAAGGAAGCGTTACAATAGCATTTCAAAAGCGTTACAAAACAGTTATCTTAACTATTTTGATCAAAATATCATTTATCTTAGCCAAAACTTAAACTTTACAATTCAAAACACCTTTTCATAATTTTTAATGATTTTACAATTTTTTTTCCATATTTTTAAAACATTTAAAAATAGCTGTTTATAGTTATGGTCAACAATTGTTCTTACATCGATCTTTTCCAAAACGGTTTCAAACATAACTTGAAAATTATAACCCGAATTTAAAATCTGCTTTCACTCATTTGAAAGTTCTTGTTAATATAAATTAAATGTTTTTCGTTTCATGGAAATCCGATTTAGATTGCAAAAGTTATAAGCATTTAAAGTTTGCATCTAAAATACGTAAATTGTCGTTATGCGACAAGCTCTATTTTTACCATAATAACCATTATTCTATGATACTTCAAAATATCTTAGAAAATCATTATATCCTTATATAACCCTTCAAAAATCATTTAAATTTACTTTCCAAATTATTTTGGATCTAAAATTCAACTTTCATGAATTCCAATTCATTTCTGAATTCAAATAACTTCAAATTAACCTTCCCATTCGTCGGATCAGTTAGGGATAGCCAGGGAGAGCAGGAAACTTCATTTCCAAACCCAAGCCTAGACACTATCCTCTCTGTCATCCTAGAACGTTCTGGTGTATATTCTATTAATATAAAGAGACATCGTTCATATTCAAATTTCAAAATCTCATTTCGAATTTAAATTGAAAATAATATTTTTTTCCAAAACTAGTTAAAGATCATTATACAAAATCAATAAATAATTCAAATCATTTTCAAATCCTAATTCAATATTTAATTCAAAAAAAATAAAATTTTAAATATTATTTAATAATTAAATAAAATCGTATATAGGAAGGAGATTTTAAATCGATCACCCATATATTTCCACAACCACGGTGTGTGTGTGTCTAATATCATGCAATGCAATCATATTTATCCAAATGAACCATAAGATCAGATGGACACGAATTCGTTCATCACAAACAAACATTTTTACTGTGCACAAGCGTTACAGACAATAACGCTTACTAGTGTTCAGTGTATTATCTAATTCATGAACAACCATTCAAACATCAACATCCATCACACAATCATCATCAACTAATTATAATTAATCTCAGCAAATTATAATTAACTAATTTAATTAAATATTTAAATTAGAAGTTCTCACCTAACAGCTCTCCAAATTTTCACGGTAGGCGAGCCTAGTTGAGTGAATCGTCGAACAGTATTTCGGCGCAACGTCTTCTTCACAAAAATATATAATATGATATACACTAATCTCTCTTATATTATAAGAGGAGGAGGAGAATGACGAACTTTGGTAAGGTGGTGGTGGAAAAGAGGAAGACTTATGCCATGGAAACCATGGCCATAAGCTTTAAGAAGAAGGTGGAAAGGAGGAAATGGAAATGGAATGGTAAAAATGGAGAAAGAGCCTCCTTATATAGGAAAGGAGGAGTAAGGAGGTAAAGACACATAAGGGGGCAAATGGCAATCATGCATGAAAGGGAGCATGCATAAAGACATGTGTCTTAACACTTGTCTTAAGAAGAGAAGGTGAATTTTTGGTAGCATTTTCCCTTAAATGCTATGAAAACTAAAGGCAACACTTAATTCTAACGCTACTAATTCATGTTATAGTTTGACAAATCCGATCGAAAGACAAATAGTATCAATAAATCCAAACTTATTAATAATCATTCTCATTTATAATTCAAGTAAAACTTATCATATAGCTTATCAAAATAAATACAAATAAAAATAATTATTCTTGTAAAATCATAAAATAAATTATCCTTTACCAAATTCATATTTTACAAATCAATATTATCAAAATCAAAAAATATCATTACTCAAACATAAATCTTATAATTATAATTTTCAAAATAAGTTTTCTTATAAAAATCATAATAAATAAAACAAAATACTTATACAAAGTTAAAATTCATATTTAAACCTAATAAAATCAATTTATATTCAGAAAATCCAAAATTATATAAATAAAAATCCAAATCAAACATAGTTAAAATTTTGGGATGTTACATGAAGAGATCGAGAACATGGATATTATCAATGAAAATGTATCGGTAGGACTGGTAGCCCCGGATATGTTGCCCGACGCAGTTATCTGGGAAAATCCGACAAATTCGGCACCGTCGCACATGGACGCCACAACGGTTAGGAAAATGGCGGTGCGGTTCAATATGCTAGTAGGTGATGTTCATGCACCGGGGGAGGATGACAGGGATCATGGACCACCCGAAGGTTTGACTGCTTAGAACAGGCAGGCTTGTTTTGCTGGATGAGTGGCCCCGGCCAATGACTTCATCCGGGACATGCTATTCTATTTCCGCCTTGCGCCTTCACAACTGCATCTGAATGCTTATTCTTCACTCTTAGGCACATATGTCCTCTACCGCGAATATCTGAATTTGGAACCAACTGGAGAAGGTATGCGGTACTTCTTCCTTCTTGGAAGAATGAGTAATCCGTCACCCTCCCAATGGTTCCTGGAAGCCTCCCCTTCCACAAAATTTTTCATTGGTAAGTGGCCTAGGCTGTCTGTGTTCAAGCACGAGTGGTTCTTCATGCGTGGCCCTCCTGGGTTTTCAAGGAGGTGGATAGAAAGAAGTGAGTATTTTTGAGCTTCGCTTCTTGAGCTTCTCGCATTTTCTGTTTCTCTCCTGATCGTATTTTAATGTTGATAGTCCTTAGGCACCTTCCGGTGACGAGTATCGTCGTCGCCTAAATGCTCTGCGAGCGATTCTTATTGAGTTTCGCAAAACTGAGACCGTGACAAGCCAAGAGCGACTTCGCCGTACGAGGTTGCTTCCTGATGATCAGGCTGTAATTAGGCCCGTAGTGGCGAGCAGTGTGCCAAAAAAGGTGGTGGCGAAAGGCCCTGTGACTTCTAGTCAGAAAATAAAGTTGCCATTTACTGAACCCAAGCCAAAGAAGGTCGTTAAGTTCTGGGGGGGATGCCGGTGGAGATAGGGCTCATGGTGAGGAAGCCGTGGCTGGAGATGAGGGCCCGCTGAGTGCTATGTCCCGCCTCTAGTAGGAGCAGCGAAGGCAGGAGCGTCTCTTAAGCCACCGTCTCCAGTGACTTCTCCTGGAACCACCACCCCGCTTGAGGATGAGCGCCAGTTTGATGGCTTAAATAAACTTGACCTAGAAGTATCCCCGTGGCCGATTCCGGCTAGCATGGACGAATTAGCCCTTGCTGCGGTGGGGTTAACTCCTTCGAGTGGACCACAATCTGGTTTGTTAAGAGAACACTTAGGGCATACACCCATAAACACTGCATAGCCTAGAGCCTTATCTGAGTGTGCTACTTGACTGACTTTGCTCCGTTTCTTTAACAGGTGATACGGCTAGGAGACGTAATGGATGAGGCTATGGACGCGGAGACCGCCGACGTCCTTAGAGTGCTTTTGTTGGTGCCTTTAGGAGAGGGGCCAGTTTGTATGGTGATACCCTACCTTCACAGGATCGCAACAACGGGAGCCATCGACCCGATAGACCCTAATTGCCTTCGTCTCCTCCTCCTCCTCCAATCTGAGTGTCCATGGGAGATTCCCGACTCGAGTTAGGGGGATCGAGGCACTTGTCATCAACAACTCCTCCTTTTGTGGCACCCTTGGCTCCCGCTCAAACTACTGAGGGGACGGAGTCGTCGCTTGGCCAACCAAAGTCGGATAGGAAAACTATGATGGGAGCACAAGATCTTACGGAACCTCAGGTGCAAGAGCTTTCTTTGGAGCATCGGATGGAGTTTTTGAAGCTGCATTTCCCTCGTCATTATTTTGATGAGTTAACGTCTCTTTTCGATCTCCATCCGGCTTCTGCTAGAGAATTTTGGGAGATATGGATGCATGTGCAGGTCGCGTATCATCAAGCCAACGAGCTTACTAAGTATTCCTTCCACCTTTCAGAACTGATCAAGAGGAAAAATCTGGAGCTTATGAATTGGCAACTGACCATTGACTATGAGAAGACCACCGCTGGTAATTTGGAAATAGAGATAAGTAGGTATATCTATTGCGCATTGGGTGTTTAATCGTTAGCCTTTATATTCCTAAATTCTAACTTGTAACCATGTTGCTGCAGCGGAGATGAAGCAGGCTTATGAGACACTAAAGAGGGAGTCAGAGCATGCCCTCTCAAACTTCAACGATACTGTTGCTGACTTGTCCACTAAGAACACAGCTTTAAAGAAGGACAAGGCTGACCTAGTGCAAGCATGTGCTGACTTGGAAAAGGATAATGAGGGAATCACTCAGCTCCAGGATGATAATGCGTCTTTGAGGACAGAGACTGAAAGGTTACAGGTCGAAAATGTTGAGGTTGCCAAGATGAGGAAGCAGTTTGAGGCTATGAGGAGAGCGAAGGAGGATGTGGAGGCCAGTAATCGGGATGTGTTCGGCACGGTGGATGGATTAAGAGCGGCACATCTAAGAGAGATGGAACAACTAAGAGAGCAGCTAAAGGATATGGAATTCCAGGTACAATCGTCCATGGAGGAAGACATCCGAAACATGTATGTTAAAGTTTTGAGATTCCATGGACTCTCGTGGGTTGACGATTATTCCCGTGAACTAGCCCGGACCTGGGAGAGGTTGGTTCCGTACGAAGTTTATTTTCGCCAGGTGGATGTGAGTGCTTTGGATGAGCGACGACTTACAATTGATCTCCTGACCAACGAGGAACGTGAGAAGTTAGAGGAAGGAGGCTGGTGCTAGAGGATGCCGAGAGCGAGAGGCCGACGAAGCTTACAGCTGAAACGGGGAAGGCTGCCATGACTGAAAGTGTAGTGATAGCAGAGACCTTTGCAGAGGGAAGCTCTTACCGGCCATCGGCCCTTGAGACTGCCTTAGCGAGTGATCCCGCAGCCCTGACCTAGGTCTCTGCTAAGTACGACCCTGAATATCCGGCTCTAGGATACACCAGATTCACATTACCTACTGTGACGAGCTCTCTTCCCATCATTTCTACACCATCTCTGAGCGAAGGTAAATTCCCTTTACATTACATCCCAGAGGATGACGTGATTACCGAATCTATGGACTAAATGGTTGTGTTTTTACTGTGCATCCCTTCTTGGACTGACCATGGCATTAGGCCCTGACCCCGTGGTACCACAAGCGACTGAATCCAGACTAGGTCCTATGGGAATGCAATTTGGAGAAGGCGGTGATCAGCTTGACACCTTCTCGGATATACGGATAACGGCCAATCTTTATGAGGGTCTTAATGATGAAGGGGAGACGGTTGACGAACAGAGCTCTCGTGCCAAAAGAACGGTGGAAGCCGTCGTGCCTTCGATGCACGACTTGGTGCAAAATTTGAAGGGTCAAATTGCGGCCAAGTTTGAAGGGGTGGAGGAGAAACAGACGCAGGACGTGGCTGCCAGGCAGGAGGTCGTAATGAAGACCTAACGGGATGCTGAGGCAAGAGCCTATGAAATGGTCACGCGAAGGAGGACCCATGAGGAGGCAGAGAAGAAGAGGGTTGCTGATGAGGCCTGGAAGAAAAGGGAGGATGAGGAAGCCCAGTAGAGGGACACCGAGTCTCTTGAAAAAACCAAGGTTGGTGATGTAACGCCACATAAATCCCAGAAGCTTAATGAGCGACGAGCCGCCAGAGAGGCTAAGGAGAGGGTCAAGCGAGAAGGCAAGGAGATACCGGATAAGAGTGACGCTGTAGTAGGCCTTGTTGCCGGAAGTGTCCCCATGCCTACGCCGCATACCGCCCTTGTTGATATCACTGAGATCTCTTGCACTGATGGTGTGGAGGAGAAGCGCCTCTTGGCTTCTCATGAATCGACTACTTCCCAGAAGCGCAAAGGTGGAAAAAGCAGATCCTGTAAGATGAGGCCCACCGCGAAGGATGAACCGTCAAATGCCGAATCAGCAAAGAAGAAACACAAGGAAAAAAAGAAGAGACATGGTTAGTGCTAGCAACTTAAGTAGAAGTCATCGTTTATTTTGTTAGTGTAGGACGATAGTTTATGCGAGTACGACCCTCACTTTTGGTTTTTCAAGACATGGTTTGGTTTTCATGTACACCCTATCATTAGAAAAGAAAGATGTTAGACATGTAGTCTGTTTAATGTGTGTGTGGAAATAGAATATTAATTATTAAAGATCACGATTTGTGTTGAGTGTTAGGATTTTCTTCTCAAGTTTTCCAGCTCCTGTACTTGCATAAGCGTACTTATTGTTGCACTTAACAAAAAATGATCGGGGACCGCGCTCTTGGTTGATTATTCCAGAGGGGTCTGTGATCGACGCTAATCTATGAATTAGAAAAGCGCGACATTTGTAATAAATTCTGCAAGCATACAGGTGTGTAGCATACAGGTCGAACACAGGGAGGTGAATTAAATCAAATTATTTATCTAATCTCTTGGGCGAGTTAGACGATTTTCGAGGTTGGTTTTTGAAAATAATAAAAATTGAAACTGTGATCCAACTCAGAACAAATCTAATTGAACCGATGGTCAAATCACAATTATCAATTGGGAATTAAAATGCAAAACAGAAATAAAATGCAGAAAGTAAAATTGCAGGAAAAGAAGAACAACAAAAAGTAAATTAGGATTGTCGTTGAAACTAATCAAACGACTAATCACTAACAAAAAGTGTAAAATACAATTGGTGTTCTATCGAATCTAATCGTGTAGACAACACTAATCGCTAAGAAAATAGAAAAATGCTAGAAAATAAAAGAAGAAAAAGAACTTTTATTAATGGAGTGATGGAATAGAAAATAGGATGGTGGCTACAATGATATTACAAGGGTATATATAGGGTAGATAGCCAAACCCTAACCCTAACCCTAATGATAAATGGGCCTGGTCATTACATCACTAATTAGTTTACAATGAGAAACATAAATGGGCCTTTGATAAATAAAGCAAATTTGGGCCTTTTCTCTATTCCTCTTGTTTCCTTGACACTTCTTCATTGATTTGTGATGTGCAAAGCCTTGTTATCAATCCCTTTTTTTGTCCAACAGCAACTAGATGTGAGATCTTTATCTACAATTCTTCAAAATGTAAATATATATCAATTTCATCTCTATTTCTCTACTTTTCTGGTTGCATGCGGGCTGGGTTGGAATATCTGTAAAATTAACAAAACAATACCCAAGTAATATTTATTTATATACAAAAGATAAGATATAAGAGCATAAAATAAACACATTTCTATGTCAATCAGTCTGATTGAGCGTAGGCTCCTAATAAGTTTCCCTCAGCTTAGGAAACCCGTAGTTTGCGAAGCCAGGCTGGGCGCCTGCTGTTTTGGGTTGCCCGGTGTCAATCCCAAGTGCAGCGAAGGCGTATGACGTCGCGTTATGTGGTCCGTCCGGTGTGTGGATCATCCTTGGTTCATCGGGTTGAGGCGAGCCGCAGGCATCGTTTATTCATCTGAGAGGAGAAGCCCGGATCATCAGCCCGTAGGGTCCGATCATGGCCATGGGCTACCCATTAGCCTTCAGAGCTTCGGGGAAGAAATGATTTAAGTTCGGTCTCAGTGCTGCGCCAAGATTCGACCGACACCAGTAGCTAGGGAAGAAATTTACATCACTCCTGGCTGGCTGTTGGGTGGCCCCAAGTCGCTTGGGACTTGGGCACGGAACGATTTATCCTCGGCCTCAGCACGGGGACGAGGTTCGAGTTCATGGTTATTTATACTAGGTCACGCCACGGGCTGACGACTCGAGTAGCATTGTCGGCTCCTGTGCTAGGGGTGTCGGTTGTAGTCAATGTTGTTTGGCCTCGATGTTGGATTGAGGTTCGGAAGGCTGCATCGGCTCTCATGCTCGGGGCACCGATGCGGCAATCGAATGTTTGTACGTAAGTTGATTGTCAGGATTAATCAAACGTGTCATGCACAAGGTAAACACAAAGGAGTTAGGAAGCCAAACATCATTTCTACTAATATAATTGGCAGTAATAGCCTTTACAATGCTTTGAATTGTTAGAAAACAAAACATCGTTGGAAAAACATAAGCGACTGTATACTAAGTTATGTAAAGTAGCGGCGTGCTGTTCCATACCCTCGGGAGTAAAGTTCCGTCCACGGTAGCGAGTTTGAAAGATCCATTGTTAAGCTTCTGTTGTATGGAGTATGGTCCTTCCTAATGAGGGGCGAGGCCTGTTGATGAATGAAAGACCCGTTTGAAGATGAGGCATCGGCGTTGAGATCCTTATGACGGACTTTGGAATTGAAGTATCGGGCTACTCGTTACCGTTGGGCCGTGGCTCTAAGGTCAGCTTCATTCCTTCTCTCTTCTAATAAGTCGAGTGATCCCAGAAATAAATCTTGGTTTGTCTTTGGATCAAAATAGGTAACTCGGTGAGATTGAAGCTTGAGCTCGATGGGGATAACAGCTTCGAACCCATAAGCAAGGGCGAAAGGAGTGTGTCCGGTTGCTGTCTTGTGGGTGGTTCGATAGGCCCATAGGGATAAAGGAAGTTCATCCAACCACATTCCCCCAGCCTTTTCTAGGCGTTTCTTGATGACGGATTTAATTACTTATTTAACAGCCTCGACTTGCCCATTGGCTTGGGGATAAGCCACTGCCGAGAATCTTTTTTTGACGTTGTGCCGCTTACAGAAAGCTTTGAATTCGGCGCTATCGAACTGAGTGTCGTTGTCATAAATGATAGCTTGAGGGACCCCATATCGAGTAATGATGTTGCGTATAACAAAGTTGATTATCTTCTTGGTGGTGATTGTGGCGAGAGCTTCGGCCTCTGCCCATTTGGTAAAATAATCAACTACGATAATAGCGTATTGCACCCTACCTCTGGCCATTGGAAGAGTTCCGATGATGTCGATTCCCCCACATGACGCATGGCCATGGGATGACCATTTGCGTCAACTCTATAGGCGGGGCTCTTGGGATTTTGAGAAGCGCTGGCACTTATCGCACTTGCAGGCGTTGTCAGTGGCGTCTCGGTCGAGCGTAGGCCAATAATAACCATGTCTAAGCATTTTTCTTGCCAGGGTTTGCCCTCCAGTATGGTCGCCGCACTCACCCTCGTGCACATTAGTGAGTACTCGAATGGCATCATCATGGACTATGCATCTGAGTAGTGGGAAAGAGAAATCCCTACGGTAGAGCACCCCATCCATAAGGAGGTAGCAAGCCAATCGACAGTTGAGCGCTCGTTTTTCTTTGAATCTTCCTGGAAGGGTCCCATGTAGTAGGTAACTCTTGATTGGTGTCATCCAAGATTCAGGTTCGGATTCGGCATTCGTGACCGCCTAGGTTTACGTTTGCTTGGTACTTAGGGAGCTGAGTATTTCGAATGGGGCGAATCCCAAGACTTGTGGATCTTCGAAGCTTGCTAGTCTGGCTAGTGAATCTGCTTTTTCATTTTGTTCTCGGGGGATGTATGTGATGATGAAGTGGTCGAAGTAGGTGAGTAATTCCTGAACCTGAGTTAAGTACAGGGTGAGTCGTTCTCCCTTAGCTTGATATTCCCCTTGCACTTGACACACGATGAGTTGTGAATCAGAGAAAATTTGGATTGTATTTAGTTTGAGCTCGATCGCGATTCTAAGCCCAGCTATCAAGGCCTCATATTCTACGTCGTTGTTGGTAGAAGGGAAATTTAATTTTAGCACATAGCATATTAGGAATACTTCGGGGGTGTTGAACACAACTCCGGCCATGGAGCATTTGTTGTTGGAGGAGCCATCCATGAACAATTTCCATTGATTGTTGGGAGCCTAGCTGTTCTCTGCAGGAGCCTCCTCAGGGGCTGTGAATTCTACTATAAAATCAGCGAGAGCTTGGCCGAGAATGGCTTAGCAGGGGATGAACGTTATCTTGAATTGGCTTAGCCCCATACTCCACTTTAATAGCCGCCCTAACGCTTCGGGTCGCTACAGTACTAGGCGTAGCGGCTGGTCGGTGAAAACCTTTATGGGATGAGACTGGAAGTATGGTCGAAGTTTCCGAGAGGA
This sequence comes from Allium sativum, assembly GCA_030737875.1. Taxonomy (NCBI): domain Eukaryota; kingdom Viridiplantae; phylum Streptophyta; class Magnoliopsida; order Asparagales; family Amaryllidaceae; genus Allium; species Allium sativum. The sequence continues at coordinate 1,560,586 of JASFAX010000061.1, read as the reverse complement.
AACCAATAAACAGAATGCCAGCTTTTCCAACTTCGGGTGATTCTTTTCTGCCCCCGTTAATCGTTCGCTGATGTAGTAGATGGGTATGTTGGATATGGTCCTCGATGCATACCAATGTTGAGCTAATTGCCTGTATGGAAACAGCCAAATAAACATATAAGTCCTCGTGGTTCATGGGCTTAGATAAGATAGGTGGTCGTTCTAAGTGGTTCAGAAGGTCCTCGAACACGGAGATGCATTCTGAGGCCCACTCGAAGTTGTGTTTCCCTTTTTGAAGCAAATCGAAGAAAGGAATGCACTTGTCGGTGGTTTTAGAGATGAACCGACTTAAAGCGGCGACCTTTCCCTTTAAACTTTTAACATCTTTGATGTTCTAAGGGACTCAGATTTCCCTAATAGCTTGGATTTTCTCGGGATTGGCTTTGATGCCCTAGGAGTCGACGATGAAGCCCAAGAATTTCCCTGAAGCGACGCAAAAGGAATATTTCAGGGGGTTGAGTTTCATGTTGTACTAGCGGAGGACATCGAACATTTCAGAGAGGTCAAGAACGTGGTTGCTTGACACTTTAGATTTTACCAACATATCGTCCACGTACACCTCCATAGATTTCCCAATCCGGTTTTTGAAGAGGCGATTAACCATCCATTGATAAGTGGCACCGGCATTCTTTAGGCCAAAGGGCATGATGCGATAGCAGTAATCCCCAAGGTCGGTTATGAAAGAGGTATGATCCTGACCGCGAAGATTCATTAGGATCTGGTTGTAGCCTGAATAAGCATCCATGAAAGGTAATAGTTGGTATCCTGTGGTTGAATCGACTAGTCGGTCGATCTTTGGGAGCGGGAAGCTGTCCTTGGGACATGCCTTGTTCAAATCGGAGAAGTCCACACATGTTCGCCATTTACCGTTGGCTTTTCTGACCAGGACTGGATTGGAGACCCATTCGGGGTAGTCAGCTTCGCGAATAAAGTTATTGTTGAGTAGACGGTCTACATCTTCCTCGAGTGCTTTGGACCTCTCGGGTCCCAGAAAGCGGCTCTTCTGCTTGATCGGAGGCATTGTGGGATCGATACTTAAACAATGGCAAGCGACCGCTGGATTGATGCCTTTCATATCGGAGTGAGTCCATGCGTACACGTCCAAATTTTCCTTTAAGAAATTTACAAGATCTTCGATTACGGAGTGAAGTTGTGATCCTATCTTTAGCACTCTTGATGGGTCGTCAGGATTAACTGGAATATCCACTGTGGGCTCGATTGGAGTGTCCCTTTCGTATTCGAGCTCTTCATCCTTCCGCGGGTCAAAGTCATCGGAAAGACGACAGTGGCGCCTGAGCCAAGGCCCAGACGCCACTGATTGCTATGCGGAGCCAGTCTTGGCGCAAGAAGGTGTGGGCACGACTTTTCCCTTGTCCTTATTTCGTGCATTCTTCCATTCTATTGCATAACACTCCTTGGCGTTTGCTTAGGCGCCTCTAACTGTACCAATCCTGTTTTCTGTCGGGAATTTCATTAGGAGAGACCACGACGACATGCAGACCTGAAAGTCAGTGAGGAAAGGGCGTCCAAGGAAAGTGTTGTATGGAGAGTCAATGTCTATCACCACGAAAGTGAGGATTCGAACCCGGCTCCGATCCCCCTCGCCCAGCTCTACGGGTAAATCGATCATTCCCACCGGGCAACTGGAAGCCCCACTGAACCGTGGATTGTGGCGCTACATGGCTTTAAGTCCTTTGTTTCCAATTTCATCTGGTCGTAAGAAGCCTTGAAAATAATGTTGATCGAGCCTCCCGAGTCAATTAATACTTTTCGGATAGAAGCAGCACCGATTTGAGCTGTGATAACTAGTGGATTGGTGGTTGGGATCTCAACTCCCGTAGAATCTCTTCCGTGGAAAACAATGTCATCCCACATGGTTTTTTGGAGCTTGGATGGGACGGGTTCGTCGGGAGCGGAGCAAGCCTCATAAGTAGCATGCTCTAAGGAACTTACATACTCTTCCATTTTTCGAAAGCTATCGTGTGTAGGGTAAGGTCCGCCATATAAAGTGTTGATCACGATGCCTCGCCTTGAGTTAGATGGGCCCGGAGCCGTTTTAGCGGGTACCTAAGGTGCTGACGCCTGAGGTTTTGAATTTGCTTCGGGAGGAAAGGGCTCCTGGACGTACTGCTCGAGTCGCTTCTCATGGATAAGAATCTCAATTATGTCATTGAGCTAGCGACATTCATTGGTGTTATGTCTATACACATCGTGGTATCGACAGTACCTCCTCGTATTTCTTTCGAGGACAGTTGATTCCCTGTTGTGTGGCTTCTTGTATGGCAATGTGTTGCATGTTTTCAAGTAGACTGTCTCTAAGTCTTCGTTCAGCAGGGTGTACGCCTCGAAGGCTTCGTAAGGATCGGGTTTCCTTGGCTTGGTCGAGGCCTGACCATCGTTCCGACCACCGTGCCTAACATTGTTCGGCCTTTTCCTGTTGGTACCTGCCCCCTTGTTCTAATCAAAGGACTCTTCTGCTTGTCTTCCTCTGAGGTTGTTATTGGTAGCGCCCGCTTAAGAGTTGTTGGGGCGGCTAGTTTCGGAGAGCCAATTCCGTCTTTCTTCCTCTTGGCATAAATATTGCCCCGCATTTTCATACAAAAGTGTCGAGGCTTTTTGGCTGCTTTCGATCGATCTATGCCCCAATTCGGAAGTAGAAAAGACACCTTTTGCTAATTGAAAGAGTATGGTGGGAGGGTCCGGATCCTCGACCTCGGCGAGGGCGATGTTGAACCTGGAGAGGTAGCTTTTGAGCGACTAAGTGGGCCCTTGGTATAAGTTGGAAAGAGTGAGGGCGTTCTTTGGAGTTGGAATATGCATCCTGAATTGCTTGACCACTTGTGTCCCAACTGACCGAAGTTGTTAATGAATCAAGTGGGAGGCGAGAGAACCATAACAGAGCGGTTCCTGATAAGAAAACTAGGAAGCACTTGCATTTGACTGGATCTTTGCCCCGGCTCGAGTCCATTTGCCATTCATATCGATTTAGAAGGCACAGGGATCGGTGGTGCCATCGTAAAGCGGCATCTGTGGCATGCTGAAGCGTCACCTCCATGCAGCTTCGCTTACCCTTCTTATGAATGGGTTATGCCTAATGTGTGCTTCCCATGAGCCATGCACATTCCCTCATATTTCCCTCATGATTCTTCGGACCATGTCGGGAATATAAGTTGGATGGGGATCCGCCATCGGGACCCATGGGTTTTGGCGAGGTTTCGGAGTTCTATTGCGAGGGCATCTTCTATGGTGGATGTCTGGATCATCTTCTTCCATGTCCTTGACATCTATGATTGGATCCTGGTGTGGTTGATGATGCGGATCCGGTTCTAGAAGAATGCGGGCCACTGGAATAGTAGGTCCATCATCTTGATGGGCGACCGTCGGATTTTGTCGAGGAAGGGGTTTGTTGGTAGGACCTGGTCCGTCATTGATGATCAAGCGAAAGCGATCTCGGTATTGTTCCCCCTCGCTATATGTGACTGTACTTCGGTCACCATTACCATTGGCATAACCATAGCCGTTGCCGTTTTCAAGGGCATTAGTGTGGATGATGACGTTGTTGATGAGACTAAACCTCCTTCTTTGATGCGGGCCCCTTGACTCAGAAGAGGAAGTTTCCGAGATAGTTGGTTGAGGTCGAGCATTGTTCCGAGCTGGTTGAAGTCGAGCGACGACGCGTTGACCTTCTTGAAGTTACCGCATAAGGTCAATGTTATTCCTTAATGCTTGATTGAGCTTGACCACGGTGTTCTCATATTTTTCACTAAGCGCGTGGATCTGAGCTTGTGTTGCAGGTGCTTCGTGGTCCACAGTAGGAGGGACATTTTCATTAGGGGTCGGGATATCCGCCGACTGAGGCTGTTGAGATGCTCCGGCTTCGGCAGTGGCTGAAGAGCCGATCATTGCATTCTTTGATCGCTTTACCATCGTGAACGGACTCGGCGGCAGGTTAAGCTAAGGACCCTAAAGATCGTCGAAGGTCGAGATGGCAACGTGTGACAAAGGCACAAAAAATCGAGTTTTCTTAGTGAAAGCACCAAATGTTGATGGCAAAAAATGTCATAAGCACCAAAGATTCCAATTATTTGGAATTATTTACTTGGTCATGTAGATAAGAGCAGAAAGCAGTAATTAACACGAGAGATTAATAATGGTTCGGCCTCGGGAGGGGCTTACGTCCACTATGAAGAGTCGTTGGAATATTATTGATAACACAAAGTTACAAGGTCAAGACCATCTCATGACATCTCATTATATTCTTCTCTAAGATATATGACATCATAATTATCATATATTTAATATATTAGGAAAGAGACACTTTTGCCCTTCTTCTTCCTCAAATAGGGATGCCATTAAAGTAGCTCTGTGGAGGTCTTGATCTCACAAAACCCAACCCCTTTGAAGTGTGAAGCCATGGGGTATTTATAGGAGAAGGGTTAGGTAGGAAGAGGTAGAAAGAGGGGACCACGCCCAGAAATTCGCACCTGAAGCCTGCATACCCGCTTTTTTCACACCCCGCCCCAGGGGGTGCAAAATTTTCACCTCGTGGGGTGCGAAATTTGCACATCCTATGGGTGCAAAATTTGTACCACGCAGGGTACGAATTTCGCACCCTGTTAGGCACGAGATTTGTACCCTTCGAAGGTACGAAACTCGTACCCTGAAAGGTTTGGATTTCGTACCCCGAAAGGTATGGACTTTGTACCTTATGGGGTGTGAAATTCGCACCATAAGTTACGAATTTTGCACCTGCTAGGTGCTAATTTCGCACCTCTTAGAGGTGCGAATTTCTTACCCTGTAACACCACACCACCGTTAAGGTCACTCACAAAGGGAATGCTTTAACTTCAGTGGAGCATTTTTGGTACAAGTTGCAGAAAAATTACAAGGCAGACAAATAAAGCAGCGGAAAATAAATAACCTTTATTGATTAAAACACAGCTTGTACAAAATTGATTTACAACACCAATACTTATTACAACAAAGCATCTATCTTGTTTAAAATAAAGAATCATAAACTGACAATGATATTCCCCAATTAAAGCATGAGCCAGCCATAGCAGTAGAAGATGGAGTTCAAAGCAATGCGTCAAAGAATCTTCAAGCTCGGAAAGAGTAACGGACCAAAATGAGCTGAGTTATTCCTTCCCTGGCTATCGGGGGGAACGGAAGAAAAGAGGCGAAAACAAACTAGGTCAGACATAAGTCTGATAAGTCCAGTTATACTTCAGCATGTAAACAGAAAAGGACTATGACATGAACAAACTGAACTTAGAAACATACCATGGTGATAAGATAACAAGACAAGGTAAGATTAACGGAATTGTCTATCGCATCCACTTCTATTTCTCTGCACCCACTGAGGACTGTTTCAACTAGCATCATGTGTTCATGATAAAATGATCCCCTTTTTATTGTGTACGCAGTCCCTTATCCATCGAGTGTTACCTAGATCCAACTAGGGTCTTACTTATCGAATGCTTCCAAGATTCAACCAGGGTTTACGCTACCCAGGGCCATTGGGGTTTATGCTACCTATTGAACGCTTCTCGGATTCAGGGTTTACGCGACCTAGGTCCAACTAGGGATTATGCTACCTATCGAACGATGCCCCCTAGTCTAGGACACACTTCCCGGAGCGGTATATGTTCCTAGGTTTTCCCCACGTATGTGTCGTGAATCATTATCGATGTCTAGATGCACATGTCCTCTATATGTGCGACCCGAGTCCCATGGCAGGGCTAATCAAGAAACACGGAACTCGGTCGGGAGCTTTTAGATATCTGCTGATTGCAAAAGCTAAGGTCTGCTTTTACAGTGGCTATGGTCCCACTAGACCCCTCCCTCAACTAACAAATGAAAGGCACCCAAGAAAAACAAGAATGAGAACTGTACGCAGGCCCCTCTATGCCCCCACAAACCTATGGGCCAACCTCACCCATAACTAGATAACAAGTATATGGTCTGTTGGAGTTCTCCGCCTTTCCGCTTCACGTATCTTGACTGACTCAAGATGGTAGGTAGACGATGAGTTGCTATCACAGGGCAAAACCGGTCTCGCCGAATCACGCTGGTCCATCCTAGTCTTTAGGTTGCCTTATTATTGCAACCAAGGCATACCCTTGGCTCTTCTAACGCAGACCTTAACCTCTGTGGGCCCAGGAGGATCATTTGCAGCCTTACAGAGGGATACCAAGAGTACCCTCATGTCCCCACGAAGTCGCGTGCTTCATAACCCAGTTCATTGGAGCCTTCTTCATGATCAGATAGGCGTTCGCTCCTCCTCGTATTCTACTTGGTTTTCTTGACTAAGGTTTACTACTTAGTTCTCTTAACTAAGGTTTACTATTTAGTTTCCTGAATCGTTCGTTTTCTTAACTAAGGTTTACAACTTAGTCCTCTTAACTAAGGTTTACTACTTAGTTCTCTTTCTTGTCATGTTGGATTGTTTAAGTGTTATCCAGCAGTTTACGTTGACTTAACCTACCCATATATCATGTCAGATTGGTTAAGTGTTATCTAGAGGTTCATATTGACTTAACCCACCCCTACATCATGTCAAATTGGTTAAGTGTTCATTAACCTTACTCGTTTGTCAGGTTATACTGGTTAAGTGTCTCTCATTAACTTTACCCTGTTTATATATCATGCTGTAACGGCTAAGTGTTCTAAGTTTACTTAACCTCACCATCTAGTCTAGTTAGCATGTTATAACGGTTAAATATTTACTTAACCTTACCCACTTGTCTAGTTTACATGTTATAATGGTTAAGTGTTTCCTTAGTTACTTAACCCCTACAAATCTTGCCTTGTTAACATGTTAAGTTGGTTAAGTGTCCAAATTAACTTAACCCCTATCAATCTTGTCTAATTAACATGTTGAATTGGCTAAGTGTTTTCTCAATTACTTAACCCTACCCTTCTTGTCTTGTTAACATGTTAAGTTGGTTAAGTGTTTCCTTAATTACTTAACCTCACTATTTCTAGCTTGATTGTTCATGAGCTTTAATTAATTAATTAAAGCACCAACCACTCACATTAGACAGGTATTGTTGTGGTTACTGGATATGCCGTTCGGTTCCGGGCAGTTTTACACCACAACTCAGTCTAACCTCGGGTCTTTCTGGGCTTGATGCACCAACCTCTCACATTAGACAGGTATTGTTGTGGTTACTGGATGTGTCGGGCGGTTCCGAGCAGTTTTACACCACAACTCAATCTAACCTCGGGTTAGGCATTTTTCTCTTCTCTAATTTACACACTATTTATGTAAATTTTCCATAAATCAATTTAGCCTAGATCATATTCATTTTTCATGCCAATTAACATACTTATATTCTATGCCTAAAACTTGATTTACCTATCAATTAGCCCAACTTGCAGTTTAAACCAATTTAGATTTAATATTCCCCCTTTTCAGTTCATGCCCAATCTAGATTAATATTCCAATTTACAGTTTATGTCAAAACTAGAATTAATATCCTAGTTTACCATGTATGTCCAAAACTTGGTTTACATGCCAATTACATACTTTGCGGCCAATTAAAATTTATCAATTTATGCCCAAGTCTAATATGCATGTAAATTATTCACTGTTATAGCCAATTTAGATTATGCCAACATATTTATTATGCCAAATTTACTTAATTAAGCTACGCCCAATCCCCGCATCATAATCGTACGTATAACATGATTTCACAAGTTTTCTAAGTACTCATGAAATGGCACTAACAAAAGGAATAGGGGATAAGCACAAGAATTGATATAAAAGAATAGGCATGCAAAAATAATGGCTCCAACGGGTTCAATGTACATAATAGTGAATAGGAATAAACTAGCCAAGTTACACACTAAATATGAGATCCAACATAATTAAGGGAATAAGCATAAGCAACTAACTACAATAGTTATAGGCAATTAACCACAATAGTCATGGGCGATTAATCACAATAATTTCTAAATCAATGTCTTAGGCAATAGTCTCATAGTTATGAATCATAGTCGTGGGCAACAGTCTCGTAGTCACGAATCATAGTCGTAGGAAATAATTTCATAGGCAATAGTTTCATGGTCATAGTCTTAGGCAAAAGTCTCATAGTCGTAGTCATAGTCATAGGCAATAGTCTCATCACAAGAATATAACATAGGAAAATCGCATGAATAAACAAAAATCCACATAGATAAACTAATAGGCACTGTTCTTGTAACACTCCGGATTTTTGAATAATCGAATTAACTAAATTAAAGAATAATAAATCTTAGACGTGAGAATTATGGGGATTGGGTTGCGCCATTGTGTTCGTCTCGGAATTCTAGTGGAGATAGAATCCGAGTTTGCGGGAAACGAGTACCGGATGAAAGAGTTATGGACGAACGAAGTTTGGTGGCAAAGTAAAGAAGAAGAAAATAAATAAATGCACTGGTGCACTTGGGAAGTGCGCCAGTACATATTTACACTGGTGCACCTGCCAAGTGCGCCCAGGCCGAGGCTGGAGCCTGCACAGCTTTCTGGTTCAGGCTGACCCGTGTTGTTGAGTCCTTTCTGACTCCTTGCTGAGTCATTAGGGCTGACTCATCACCCTATCATAATTGAATGTTTTTGATTAACCCTAAGAACATCCGACGGCTTAAATTAATTCATAACTCTATAAAAAGACCCATAGACTCAAACCCTAAATCAGAATTAAAACTAAACCTATGGTCGTCATGCTGTTGTCTTGAACCCTAGAGCAGCCGCCACCAAATTAAAGAGGAAGAACAGCAACCAAATCAGAACTATTCAACCCTAACAGCGATTCTTCATCAAAGGAGCGCTAATTCAACACCAGAAATCAGAATTCAGAACTCAAGACTGCTTTTGAGTTGTGAGTTCGATAGTTTTAGCACAATAATTAATAATTTAATTAGATTAAGTTATAATGCGGATTGTATGGATGTGATATGAAGTATTGATTGCATGTTGTAATTATGTTGTAGGATTGTGATTGAAATATCTATGATGTTATGTTGTGATGCTATCATGCAAAGATATGTTGCTATCATCCATGATGTAATTTTATATACAATCAAATCGTCATGTTTCTTATGCTAGTTTGCGATATTGATTCATATGATAAATCATATGTAGGAAAGTTTAGATGTTGATTCAAACATGAACCATATACAAGTTTGGGTAGAATTATATGTGACCTTACATGATTATGGCACCTAGTTTATGTGAGAATTTAATTGAAAGTTAGGCTATGACATGATACTTTACATGTTAGATATTAGTTTACGCCATTGTTGCGATGTATAAATCACATATGTGAATTTATGAGTTGGATATTAATCATGTTATGTTATTACCTATGCAAGTTTACCCCTTTTAGATATAGGTCTATGACATATGTTTTCTATGCAAGTTTGTGGCCATTATTTCATCAATTTCACACCTTTAGATTTGGATCTATGTTATACATGATGTTTATGCAAGTTTGTGGCCATTATCTCATTAAGTTCACACCTTTAGATTTGATCCATGACATATGTTGTTTATGCAAGTTGTAATTTTGGCCTATGCAAGTTTTAGATGTAGAACATCATTCACATATGCAAGTTCACCCCTATGTTAGATCTATGTTTTAATTATGTGTATATATGTGATGTTTTCTTTTATTTCATGAGTTAGACTATTCGAGTCTAATGTATATCTTTACGTTAAACGAACAAACATAATACGTGGGGAAAAGGGGATAATATTAAAAATATTTAATTGGCATAAATGCCTTAAAAGGCATAAAATAAAATTGTGGTGAAATTGGTATGATTTTACATACCATAAATGGATGGACATAATTGAGTCAATTATGGACATCGCTAAATTTGGAATTGATTGATAATTTGAATAGGGAAAGTAATTCAAATTGGGGGTGATTAATTAGAAGTAATTAATCGTCTAAGACACGAGATTAGGCTCTTTTGTGGTGTAAGACTGCCCGGACCCGCCCGGCAAATCCAGCTGCCACAAATGCCAGTCTAATGTGAGGGGTCTTAGGCACAAACTAAATACGTAACAATTGTAAAGACACGAGGTTAGGCTCTTTTGTGGTGTAAGACTGCCCGGACCCGCCCGGCAAATCCAGCTGCCACAAATGCCAGTCTAATATGAGAGGTCTTTATGAGGTTACGGTCTTAATGAATTAAGAAACACTTAACCAGATAAGCATGTAGTGGGACATGAGGGGGTTAAGTGGGTGCCTTGGGTGGCATGTGGAATCTAGTGGGTGCCTTGGGTGGCATTTGGAAATACGATTAGAAACACTTAACCAAAATTGAAACATGAATAAAAAGTGGGTTAAGTGGAATGTACTAGAGGGGACCAAGCTTAGGTGGATAGTTTGTGTCAAGTAATAGGGGCCCGTTTCAACCAGTAACCCATACGTATCTTTGTGGGCTCGACCCAAGTCGAGGACGGGACACGCATATTGGGCTTGACTGTAAGAGGCCAAACCGGGTTAGCGGTGGCAACGCAAGTCCAATGGGTTCATATGCGTGTGTGGACCTGGGCTGGTAGGTAAGACGTTGTTGCATCGTGTAGATATAAGCCGTGCATTCTTTGTTGTATCGGGTTGCCACTTTGGGGAGTGATACACCCCACTGTGGGGCCAGCACGGGTATATACGAGTTAGGGAGCCGATCGCTTGGGGGTAGTGGGTACACCTAGTGGAGATAGGGGCAGACGGCACATATGGAGGCAGCTAGGGGTGCACGAAACTACCAATATCATTATTAAGTTTGTAGGCGGGATCAACCTTAGGGTGATTAGCAGTGGTGCAGTATTCTAGTGGCGGTGCAGTATAACAATTATCTTATAGTGTTGGGGTAGTTTAGTAAATTCATCTTAGTGGGTTAGGTGCGCTTTAACGATATAGTTATTCATCTTGTTTCCTTGTTTACTCTGCCATACTCAATGGTTCATGGTCGTTTCCTTATTTTCCAACTTATACCTTAGCCTAGTTAATTTATTAATTATATTGTTAGAATTATCGCACTCGCCAGACTTTATGTCTGACCCCCTTTTTTCCATCTCTTTCCTCCCCCCCCCCGCCAGGTGCTCAGGTTGGAACTAGCACCAGTGGAGCTTGATCTTGGATTGCTTTTAGAAGATTTCTTGGACCGCTGAAGTAAAGTTCAGCTTCTCTTTATTTATGGCTATTTTAATGTTGGGGATTATGTCTTTCAGTTTATGTACTTTGTTTTATCAAGATGGATATGATGTACTTGACTTTGGTTTATGGTTTTGATGATGTAATCAAACATATGGGTTTATCCGCTGCAATGAAATAAAGTTTTAATTTTCAAGTACTGCTTTATATCTGTCTTTGTTGTGATTTTCTGTTCTATACTTACTTAAAATGCTCCACGGAAGTTAATGCATTCCCTTTGTGAGTGACATTAATGGACGTGGGGTGTTACACGTGGTATCAGAGCTGAAGGTTACCAGAACAGATATGAATTTTTGATAAAACTATTTTTCAAAGCAATTTTTATAAAGAAGTACTTTCAAAAGTATGATTTAAGGAAAGTATTTTCAAGAGAAAAGTATATTTTGGAAAGCATAACCCCAAGAGCCATATATCTTTCCTTCGGTCCTTTTTGTATTGAATCTTTCCTTTTTCGTTTCAGCATGTCTGAAGCATCTGAGATACCAGAGGGCGTTCATGTGCCCGGTTGGTTCCGTCAATATCTTGAGGCTAGGGCCGCCGCCGCAGGTCCAGCAAATCCTCCTCCTCCTCGTGTCGATAATTTTGCAAAGATATGTAAGGACTTTAGAGCAATGGGTGGAAAACCTTTTCACGGGACGGAGACATTTGTTGAAGCTCGTAACTGGCTAAAGGAGGTGGAAGAATTGTTTGGAATCTTTGAAGTGGATGATGGAAGGAAAGTCCAGCTAGCTGCGTGGCTAATGAAGGATGAGGCCTCGTATTGGTGGGAGGTCACAAATGGGGGTCGTCCAGTCGATACATGGCAAGATTTTAGGCAGAGGTTTGAGGCAAAGTTTCTCTCACGGGCTGAAGAGAATCTATACATGGAAAGGTTCTTGTCACTGAAGCAAGGGAATTTATCGGTGAAAGAGTACGTTAACAAATTCAACCAATTGGCAAGGTTTGGCTTAGACTTGGTGAACACTCCAGAAAAGAAGGCTCTAAGATTTCTTAAGGGTTTAAACGAGCCGTTTCATGGGTTAGTTATGACTGACATTCCCATGGGGGCTACCTTTGAGAGGTTAGTTGACATGGCACTTATGCATGAAGAGGAGAAGGGCGCCAATGCTAATAAGGCACCCGAAAAGAAAGGGGATCAAAAGAAGCCGCAACAGCAATAACAGAACAAGAAAGGTGGCAAAGGCAACAATGCTAAGGGGAAGAAGATATGCTTTAACTGTGGGACACCCGGCCATCTAAGCAAAGATTGTAGGAAGAAGAAGAAGAAGACCGGTTGTTTCCACTGTGGCGAAGCGGGACAACTTATTAAGGACTGCCCAAAGAAAGAGCAGAGGGCAGGGTCTACCTCGGGAGGACAGGTGCAAGCTCTTATGGCACCCGGGCAGGCAACGGGACAAGTTCAGGCTCTCATGGTCCCACCGCTACAAGAACGAGGTAGAGCAATTTCCGTTGAAAGTTTAGTCTTTCTGTTTGATCATCCTGTCCGTACTTTATTCGATTCTGGTGCATCGCATTCGTTTATCTCTACATTATTAGTTGAAACACTGCACCTAGATACTAGTCTTTCTACTGATCCCTTAGTAGTCTCAAATCCTATTGGTGGTTCGACTCATCTTTCTATGATTTGTCGGGATTTGAGAGTGTTTATATTGGGCATTGAGTTTGAGTGCAACGCTTTTGTTCTTGGCTTCATGGGCTACGGTTTAATTCTAGGTATGGATTGGCTAACTAGATATGGGGTCATCCTAGATTGTGAAAGAAGGGTAGTTAGATTGTTGACTCGTTTGAGAAAGACCCTTGATATTTCTTGTGACCCTAGAGGTCCAGTAATGCTTAGTTACCTAGAACCCCTTGATGCATCCGATGATGATTTACATTCTGTTCCCATAGTCCATGAATATGTTGATGTCTTCGATGAGGTGAGGGGTTTACCCCCAAAACGTGAAATCGACTTTCGAATATATCTAGTGGACAATGCAAAGCCAGTTGCATTGCCAGTGCGCCACATGGCTCCAAGAGAGAGAAGAGAACTCAGTAAGCAAGTGAAAAAATTGCTTAAGAAGGGGTTCATCAGACGTAGTATATCGGAGTGGGGTGCTCCAGTAGTATTTGCCACGAAGGCGGATGGGTCCCTTAGACTTTGTGTGGACTATAGGGAGCTTAATAAGCTTACTAAGAAGAATAGACACCCACTGCCGAGGATTGACGATCTTTTCGATCAGTTAGTAGGCGCCTCAGTGTTTTCGCAGTTGGACTTAGCCACTGGTTTCCATCAGTTGAGAGTGGCTGAGGATAGCATAGACAAGACTGCCTTTAGGACTCCAGACGGTTTCTTCGAGTGGTTGGTGATGCCCTTCGGTTTGACAAACGCCCCCGCATACTTTGTTGATTTGATGAGTAGGGTGTTTAGGGAGTACCTTAATAAATTCGTGGTAGTCTTTGTAGATGACATCTTGGTCTTTTCTAAGAGCGAAGAAGAGCATGCCCTACATCTTAGGGAAGTGTTGGAGACTCTTCGAGCACATAGCCTTAAAGCTAAATTTTCCAAATGTCACTTTTGGAGGAAAGAAGTGCGATTCTTAGGGCACGTCATTTCCAAAGAAGGGATAGTCGTGGATCCCGCGAAGATAGTGGCCATCCAAGATTGGAAGGTTCCTAAAAATGCTACCGAGGTGAGGAGTTTCTTAGGGTTGGCTGGCTACTATAGAAAGTTTATCAGAGACTTTGCAAAAATATCAGCTCCATTAACACACTTGACGAAGAAGAACTTAGTTTTCACGTGGGACGTAGATTGTGATGATGCGTTCCAACGTTTAAAGAGAGCTTTGACCACAACCCCAGTCTTAGTGTTGCCAGATGGGAGTAAACCATTTACCGTTTATACTGACGCTTGTGGAACAAGACTAGGCGCAGTCTTAATGCAAGAGGGAAGGGTAATAGCCTATGGTGGAAGGCAGTTGAGAGTGCATGAAAGAAATTACCCTACACATGACCTAGAGTTGGCCGCTATTGTTTTCGCGCTTAAGTCTTAGCGTCATTATCTTCTTGGAGAGAAATTCGAATTGTTCACTGACCGCAAATCGCTAAAATACTTATTCTCTCAGAAGGACTTGAACTTAAGGCAGCAAAGGTGGATGGAGTTCTTAGCATCCTACGACTTCGAGATAGCATACACCCCTGGCAAGGGTAACGTGGTGGCAGATGCCTTAAGTAGAAAAAGATTATCCTTGAGTTCTTTGTTTGTTGAGCGGCGAAGTTTAGAGTTCATCTCTACGTTTGACTTTACACCTTCCATTGACTTCGTACCTGGTTTGCTAGCATCCTTAGAGGTCAGACCTACGCTTTTGGGACGGATTGGCGAGGCACAGCGAGACGACCCACAGTTGGTTGAGTTAGTAGAAAAGCTCAAAGGAGGGGAGTCATCGAGCCATCTCCGTAGATATACCCTAGATGATAAGGGTTGGTTGCGTAGGGATGGTAGACTTTGTGTACCACAAGACGAGAATCTGAGGAAGACCATTCTTGATGATGCCCATCGTTCGAAGATGACCATCCATCCCAGCGGGGACAAGATGTACATGGACATGAGACGAGTTTACTTTTGGGCCGGCATGAAGAAAGATGTGGCTGAGTATGTTGCTAGATGCTTGGTGTGCCAACAAGTAAAAGCGGAGCAAAAGAAGCCCGGTGGATTGCTTCATCCATTGGAGGTCCCACAATGGAAGTGGGAAAGCGTCTCGATGGACTTTATTGACGGATTACCGAGATCGAGGAAGGGTAATACGGGTATTTGGGTCGTGGTAGACAGACTTACTAAGAGCGCCCATTTCATTCCCGTGAAGAGTAAGAGGACTGCTCCATGGTTAGCCTCCGTATACATTCGAGAGATAGTTCGTTTGCACGGTGTTCCTTCTAGCATAGTGAGTGACCGCGATCCTATTTTCACTAGCGAATTTTGGAGAAGCTTGCAAGAGGCGGTAGGGACTCAGTTATGTTTGAGCACCGCATATCATCCTCAGACGAACGGCCAGACCGAGAGGGTGAATCGTATTCTAGAGGACTTGTTGAGGTTATGTGTCTTAGATTTCGGAGGTACATGGGAGGAACATCTTCCATTGGTAGAGTTCGCATATAATAACAGCTTTCAGTCTAGCATTGGCATGGCACCGTTCGAAGCTCTTTATGGACGGCCGTGTCGTTCGGCTACATGTTGGTGGGAAGCTACGGATAAGATCTTGCTTGGACCCGATATGATTAGAGAGACTTCGGAGAAGATCGATCTGATTCGAAGGAGGATGAAGACGGCGCAAGATAGGCAGAAATCTTATGTGGACAAGAGGAGGTCAGATCTTGAGTTTGATGTTGGGGACATGGTCTTTGTCAAGGTGTCTCCATTACGGAACGTCCGAGAGACTTAGTGGTGTACACGACGTATTCCATGTATCACACTTGAGGAAGTGCTTGCACGAGACCGCAGAAGTGGTAGAGCCGAGCTTGCTTAAAGAGGTGGAGATCGAGCGTGATGTGACGATTCGACGAGCTCCTACGCGCATTCTTGGGTCGGAGATTAAGAAGTTGAGGAATCGAGAGGTCAAACTAGTCAAAGTGCAATGGGGAGATGATGAGAGCAACGCTACTTGGGAGACAGAAGCAAAGATGCGTTCATTATACCCATTTCTTTTCGAGGGTATGTCTTTTAATTTCTCCTTTATCGCTTATCTTGTACTTATCTTATCTTTAGTACGTCCTCTCACTAGTATCTTTGACCTTTAGATAGGATAGTCCTATGGTTGAAACATATGTTTGAGACATGTTATGGATGATGGATGCACGTGGATGCAAGTGTTTGCTAGTGGTTGCTCGTGGATGCATATACACACACTTTAGGCACTAGATCGGCTCAGTCACTTCATATCGCATATTGCATATAAATGTGTGTACATATTTAAGTAATGGATGAATAATGGTTGTACCATCATATGGATGTTGCATTATGGTGAATGGTTGTGCACGCATGTAGAAATGATATATATCGATAGGTTTCTTTCTCATACATAATGGACGCATGGCACTATCATGGTTTGCATTAAGGAGGTCAACTGAATCAGTAGACCGCCTGATTTTGCATTAGATAAGGAACATATACACACACTTCTTGCATATGTTCATACAGCATTAGAAATTTTATAAGGACAATGGATGCCCGTGTTTGATGGTTGAGTAGATGGTTGTTGGATGGTATGATATACATTCTCCTTAACTTGGATATTTCGGGGGCGAAATCCTTTAAGGAGGGGAGAATGTAACATCCCGGATTTTTGAATAATCGAATTAACTAAATTAAAGAATAATAAATCTCAGACGTGAGAATTATGGGGATTGGGTTGCGCCATTGTGTTCGTCTCGGAATTCTAGTGGAGATAGAGTCCGAGTTTGCAGGAAACGAGTACCGGATGAAAGAGTTATGGACGAACGAAGTTTGGTGGCAAAGTAAAGAAGAAGAAAAATGCACTGGCGCACTTGGGAAGTGCGCCAGTACATATTTACACTGGCGCACCTGCCAAGTGCGCTCAGGCCGAGGCTGAAGCCTGCACAGCTTTCTGGTTCAGGCTGACCCGTGTTGTTGAGTCCTTTCTGACTCCTTGCTGAGTCATTAGAGCTGACTCATCACCCTATCATAATTGAATGGTTTTGATTAACCCTAAGAACATCCGACGGCTTAAATTAATTCATAACTCTATAAAAAGACCCATAGACTCAAACCCTAAATCAGAATTAAAACTAAACCTATGGCCGTCATGCTGTTGTCTTAAACCCTAGAGCAGCCGCCACCAAATTAAAGAGGAAGAACAGCAACCAAATCAGAACTATTCAACCCTAACAGCGATTCTTCATCAGAGGAGCGCTAATTCAACTCCAGAAATCAGAATTCAGAACTCAAGACTGCTTTTGAGTTGTGAGTTCGATAGTTTTAGCAAAATAATTAATAATTTAATTAGATTAAGTTATAATGCGGATTGTATGAATGTGATATGAAGTATTGATTGCATGTTGTAATTATGTTGTAGGATTGTGATTGAAATATCTATGATGTTATGTTGTGATGCTATCATGCAAAGTTATGTTGCTATCATCCATGATGTAATTTTATATACAATCAAATCGTCATGTTTCTTATGCTAGTTTGCGATATTGATTCATATGATAAATCATATGTAGGAAAGTTTAGATGTTGATTCAAACATGAACCATATACAAGTTTGGGTAGAATTATATGTGACCTTACATGATTATGGCACCTAGTTTATGTGAGAATTTAATTGAAAGTTAGGCTATGACATGATACTTTACATGTTAGATATTAGTTTACACCATTGTTGCGATGTATAAATCACATATGTGAATTTATGAGTTGGATATGAATCATGTTATGTTATTACCTATGCAAGTTTACCCCTTTTAGATATAGGTCTATGACATATGTTGTTTATGCAAGTTTGTGGCCATTATTTCATCAAGTTCACACCTTTAGATTTGGATCTATGTTATACATGATGTTTATGCAAGTTTGTGGTCATTATCTCATCAAGTTCACACCTTTAGATTTGATCCATGACATATGTTGTTTATGCAAGTTGTAATTTTGGCCTATGCAAGTTTTAGATGTAGAACATCATTCACATATGCAAGTTCACCCCTATGTTAGATCTATGTTTTAATTATGTGTATATATGTGATGTTTTCTTTTATTTCATGAGTTAGACTATTCGAGTCTAACGTATATCTTTACGTTAAACGAACAAACGTACTACGTGGGGAAACAGGGGATAATATTAAAAATATTTAATTGGCATAAATGCCTTAAAAGGCATAAAATAAAATTGTGGTGAAATTGGTATGATTTTACATACCATAAATGGATGGACATAATTGAGTCAATTATGGACATCGCTAAATTTGGAATTGATTGATAATTTGAATAGGGAAAGCAATTCCAATTGGGGGTGATTAATTAGGAGTAATTAATCGTCTAAGACATGAGGTTAGGCTCTTTTGTGGTGTAAGACTGCCCGGACCCGCCCGGCAAATCCAGCTGCCACAAATGCCAGTCTAATGTGAGGGGTCTTAGGCACAAACTAAATATGAAACAATTGTAAAGACATGAGGTTAGGCTCTTTTGTGGTGTAAGACTACCTGGACCCGCCCGGCAAATCCAGTTGCCACAAATGCCAGTCTAATATGAGAGGTCTTTATGAGGTTACGGTCTTAATGAATTAAGAAACACTTAACCAGATAAGCATGTAGTGGGACATGAGGGGGTTAAGTGGGTGCCTTGGGTGTCATGTGGAATCTAGTGGGTGCCTTGGGTGGCATTTGGAAATACGATTAGAAACACTTAACCAAAATTGAAACATGTAATTGAAACATGAATAAAAAGTGGGTTAAGTGGGATGTACTAGAGGGGACAAAGCTTAGGTGGATAGCTTGTGTCAAGTAATGGGGGCCCGTTTCAACCAGTAACCCATATGTATCTTTGTGGGCTCGACCCAAGTTGAGGACGGGACACGCATACTGGGCTTGACTGTAAGAGGCCAAACCAGGTTAGCGGTGGCAACGCAAGTCCAACGGGTTCATATGCGTGTGTGGACCCGGGCTGGTAGGTAAGACGTTGTTGCATCGTGTAGATATAAGCCGTGCATTCTTTGTTGTATCGGGTTGCCACTTTGGGGAGTGATACACCCCACTGTGGGGCCAGCACGGGTATCTACGAGTTAGGGAGCCGATCGCTTGGGGGTAGTGGGTACACCTTGTGGAGATAGGGGCAGACGACACCTATGGAGGCAGCTAGGGGTGCACGAAACTACCAATATCATTATTGAGTTTGTAAGCGGGATCAACCTTAGGGTGACTAGCAATGGTGCAGTATTCTAGTGGTGGTGCAGCATAGCAATTATCTTATAGTGTTGGGGTAGTTTAGTAAATTCATCTTTGTGGGTTAGGTGCGCTTTAACGATATCGTTATTCATCTTGTTTCCTTGTTTACTCTGCCATACTCAATGGTTCATGGTCATTTCCTTATTTTCCAACTTATGCCTTAGCCTAGTTACTTTGTTAATTATATTGTTAGAATTATCGCACTCGCCAGACTTTATGTCTGACCCCCTTTTTTCCATCTCTTTCCTCCCCCCCCCCCTCAGGTGCTCAGGTTGGAACTAGCACCAATGGAGCTTGATCTTGGATTGCTTTTAGAAGATTTCTTGGACTGCTGAAGTAAAGTTCAACTTCTCTTTATTTATGGCTATTTTAATGTTGGGGATTATGTCTTTCAGTTTATGTACTTTGTTTTATCAAGATGGATATGATGTACTTGACTTTGGTTTATGTTTTGATGATGTAATCAAACATATGGGTTTATCCGCTGCAATGAAATAAAGTTTTAATTTTCAAGTACTGCTTTATATCTGTCTTTGTTGTGATTTTCTGTTCTATACTTAAAATGCTCCACGGAAGTTAATGCATTCCCTTTGTGAGTGACATTAATGGACGTGGGGTGTTACAGTGTAACAACCCGAAAATCGGGGCCAGTTTAAAAATTTTATTTTGGCAATTTTAGCGAATTTTGATTATTTAACATAGATTATTTTAAATAATATCGACGAGAAATTTATTTTGAATTGAATATGAACGTATATATTATATACGTCGTCGTTAGAATATAAATATTTATATATAATTATAAATAGAATTGAAAATGGCGTGGTAGTTCGATAATTCGATTTCAAACTTCATTTGAATGTACCGGGTGCAAAACAAACCGGATTTTAGTGAAACCAAAAACATTAGGATCTAATTGATGATATTTTTCCAACGAATCTGAAAAATCAAAATTTCATAGCGGGAATCAAAAGATATGTCCAGTTGAAAATTCTGAATAGTCGCTATGGAATTCAGGCCCTTAAAAATAGACATTTTGCAGACGACCTCGGATTTCAACGAAACCACTTTTGTTGGGTCCGTGATGTCAAGTTATGGCTAGGTTTCAAACTTCATAATTTTTCAAATTAATATGTGAGCGGGGCAAAGGAAAACGCGTTTGACCAGTTTCAGTTGATTTTAATCGACTGGAAAATGGCCATTTTTCAAACGGTCTCAGAATTTGACGAAATTAGTTTTGTTAGGACCGTATCGTCAATACGAAACTAGAAATAATTTTTCTGGAATTTTTAGAGTTAGTATGTGGCCCTGGTAATTTAAAATGTATGTTCAAATTGAATATATACTGAATTATATTTTAATTTTAGCGGAAATTGTTCGTAACAGTCGAATTGGCTTACCGGACATATCCTATTGTGTCCGAAGGGGGGGGGGTATTTGTCTAGGGGCGACACTCGTTGGAGTTCGTTTGGAGTACAGAGGCGAAATTCACTTTATAGAAATAAATAGAATTAAAATATTAATAAAAATTTATATAAAAATCTTTCATTTCTAAACCCTAGGACGTTATTTCCTCCAGCCATCGCAGGCATTAATCGACGTCCAAAATCATTCGAAATTTAGTCCCAAACCACGCTCAAATCTTTGCGAATTAAACCCAATTCTAAAAGGAATATGCAAGAGCGAATTACAACCTTTCAATCTGTGCTAGTTTGATTAGATTCTGCGAGGTAGTTTTTCTGAATTGTGGCTCAAATCAGCCGCCTTCGCGCGTGCTTTGAGGACGGGGGGAACCATCGAGGTGGCAGCCGCTCCAGGCGCCGATGGGGGATGGCCTCGGCTTTGAAGGGGGCTCATCCGATCAACCTCTGATCATTTGGAGGAGGCACATAAGGGAAACCTAGGATCGAGCTTTTTGGGGGTCCAATTTCTGAAGAACGACGGGATGAAATCGGTAGGGAAGGTAATGCTTTTATTTAAATATTACCTTGTTTAAAATTCTGTTTTGAATATAATTCACATTGGTCAAAATCAGTATTATTATAAATATAAACATTGTTAAAAATCTCTAATTTATTTATAATAATATTGTCTAAAAATCTGATATTTCTTTAAAGTGGTATGGATTTAAAATAGAAACTAACATTGATTTTTATATATTTTCAGTTTTAGAAATGGTTTTTAATATAAAAGAAATGGTTTTTAATATAAAAGAAATGGTTTTTAATATAAAAGAAATGGTTTTTAATATAAAAGAAATGGTTTTTAATATAAAAGAAATGGTTTTTAACGTTAAAAAGACTTGAATTCTTTTCATATGAAAATTTTGATCTTTATTTTTATGGAGGAGACGGTCTTGTTTATGAAAGGTTAAGATTTTGTAACAACCCGAAAATCTGGGCCAGTTTAAAATTTTTATTTTGGCAATTTTAGCGAATTTTGAATATTTAAAATGAATTATTTTAAATAATATCGACGAGAAATTTATTTTGAATATAATTAGAACGTATATAGTATATACGTCGTCGTTAGGATATATAAATATTTATATATAATTATAAATAGAATTGAAAATGGCGCGGTAGTTCGATAATTCGATTTCAAACTTCAATTGAATGTACCGGGTGCAAAATAATCCGGATTTTAGTGAAACCAAAAATGATAGGATCTAATTTATAATATCTTTCTAACGGATGTAAGAAACTGAGATTTCACTTTAAAAATTGAGAGATATGTCCAGTTGAAAATTCTGAATAGTCGCTATGGAATTCAGGCCCTTAAAAATGGACATTTTGCAAATGACCTCGGATTTCGACGAAACCAGTTTTGTTGGGTCCGTGATGTTAAATTATTGCTAGGTTTCAAATTTCATAATTTTTCAAATCAATATGTGAGCGTGGCAAAGGAAACCGCGTTTGACCAGTTTCAGTTGAATTTAATCGACTGGAAAATGGCCATTTTCCCAACGGCCTCAGAATTCAACGAAATTAGTTTTGTTAGGACCGTATCGTCAATACGAAGCTAGAAAATATTTTTGTGGAATTTTTCGAGTTCGTATGTGACCCCGGTAATTTGAAATGTACGTTTAAAATTCAATAAAGTGATTTAAATGTAAATTCAACGGAAACTGATTCAAACAGTCGAATTGGCCTACGTGGCATATCCCATTGTGTTCGGAATGGGGGTAGAACGTTAGGGACGACAGTCGGTGGGTTCGATTCGGTGTACGAATAAAAAGTCAACCTTAGGTGAAATAAAATATAATAAAAAATTAATTTATATAAATCCTTTTCCTTATACCCCCCCTCCTTTTCCCCTTTCTCTCTACAGTTCAGATCGAAAATTAAAAAAAAAAAAAAAAAAAAAGAGATGAACGACGGGGGAGGAAAACCGTCGCCCCATCGCCGTCGAAGCTCCACCGCCGTTGCCTCGGACCCGCCGCCTCGTTCTCTGCTCCCTCCTCCCCTCTCGTACCTCTCCATCCCGCTGGATTCGAAGACCACAACCCACCCCAAACCCGATGGAAACCGCCAGCCCCCTCTCGCGTCACCTGAGCGCCACCACCCCCCTTTTTTACCTCCGACCCCCTCCCTCCTCCGAACCCTAGACGAAGCCGACGCCCCCCCTTCGCATTCAGTAAGCATTTTTACTTTTATTTTTATTTTAGAGATTAAAAACTAATTCTGATTTATAAGAATTTAAAACCAGAAATTTTATTTATAAGAATTTAAAACCAGAAATTTTATTTATAAGAATTTAAAACCAGAAATTTTATTTATAAGAATTTAAAACCAGAAATTTTATTTATAAGAATTTAAAACCAGAATTTTTATTTAGTTTAAAACCAGATTTTTATTTAGTTTAAAACCAGAATTTTATTTATAGTTTAAAACCAGAATTTTATTTAATTTAAAACCAGAAATTTTATTTAATGTTAAAACCAGAGAAGAGATTTTTAAAATGTTAAAGAACAGACTTTTAAAAATGTTAAAGACGAGATTTTTAAAAATGATTAAAAACTGATTTTTACATTGTTAAAAAGAAAAGAAACTGAAATTGTCATTGATTCAAAAATACAAGCAATCTTGATTTGAAAATAAAAGGACATCACTTTTGAAAATATAATGGAGAATATAAAAATAAGATTTTTATATATTGAACTTTGAAGTAAAAATATGATTTTTATATATTGAACTTCGAACTAAAAATTCGATTTTTATATATTGAATAGCAAACTAAAAATATGATTTTTGATATATAGAACTTCGAATAAAAATATGATTTTTATATATATAGTGACTACGGGCAATGAAGATGACGAAGAGGCGATAACGAAGAAGATTTCTATCAATGAAGAGCCGTGGAGCTAGGATAGCTATCGGTGAGAATCTCTCACTCTAAATTTCTTTTCTAGTTATATATATATACTAGGATGCAGACGGTGCTTAGTAGCACCCGACACAACCGTCCACAGACCATGGACTTGTTTGTTTGACTGTTTGGTAATTGATTGCGATATTGGTTTGAATGTGGTTTGTGGTGTGAAAAATCGAATCGATAAATTGGTTAGGATTAGACGTGCGCCGTTATAAGGCGTAGGAGTAAGGCTAGGTTAGACCCTTACTCCAAATTTTGTGGTTTGAAAAATGAAATTGATTTGATTGATGAGTGAATGGCGTGGGCCTTCACTAGACCGGGGATAAGGCTAGGCCTCGTCCCGTTTCTAGTATCGTGCCGTTATGCCGCCGAAATTTTCTAAAATATGTTAGAAAAATAAAAATATCATTTTATTGAATAAATGAATTGAATAGAAATTCATAGGTTGAAATAAAATGTTTTATCGTTAAAAATATAATTTTTAACGTGAATATGAAAATAGTGAAGTGAATAAATAAATATTCATTTACAAACCAGATGGTTTGTTTATGTACACTTATTTGAATGACATTGATTAGGACGATAAATTTTACACATCGCCCAACTGCACAACTAAAATCTGTGTTTGATTGTTTGAAACCCCACACGGGTGTTGGGATGAAATTTGAAGTTCACTCATCCTGATTGATTAAAAATGTCGATCGATCGATTGACAGGCTGTTATAAGCGTTGAATATCTATATTTGATGCTTATACAGTGTAGTGCACTTTGGTTGATGATTGATTATTTTTCAATGCTATGATATACATGTGTTGTATGAAAATCCATATAATTAACTTTATATGGTAATTGATTGGGCCTCATTCCAATTTGAAAAATAAATAATATTATAAAATAAAAGTTCATGTGTTGACAGTACTCATTCATTGAGATTGGTCATGTGTTGAACGAAATATTTTGATAATAACAACTATTTTGAAAATAGAAATTTATGAAGCCGTGTTGATTAGATTGACGCCATTTTGACGTGAACGATATTTATATCGATTTTATTGAATTCAAAATGAATTGAAAACGATTTCGAAATGAATTGAATTGAAAACGATTTCGAAATGAATTGAATTGAAAACGATTTCGAAATGAAATGAATTGAAAACGATTTCGAAATGAATTGAATTGAAAACGATTTCGAAATGAAATGAATTGAAAACGAATTCGAAATGAATTGAATTGAAAACGATTTCGAAATGAATTGAATTGAAAACGATTTCGAAATGAATTGAATTGAAAACGAATTCGAAATGAATTGAATTGAAAACGAATTCAAAGTGAATTGAATTGAAAATGAATTCAAATTGAATTGAAATTTGAATTGAATTGAAATTTGAATTGAATAGAAATGAATTTTAAAACGAATTTATAAGGAAGAATTCAATTTTGCTTTGAATTGAAATGGAAGTTAAAATAGGTTTTGAAACGATTTTAAAACTATTTATATAATTCGTTTTAAATAGAAATCGACGAAATATATATTATATATATTTTATATATAATATAATGGCCTGAATAGAACGCGCCGCGCCGCGGCAGTTCGTGAATTTCGACCATTTATTTCAAACGAACATTACGGGAGATCCGACCGTCGGATTCTCCTAAAACCGGAACCGTTGGGTTCGTATCGAAAAGAGCTTTCTAATGAATGTTAGAAATTTGAAATCTAACGGTTGGATTTGGAGATACGTCCAAATCAAATTCGAAAAAGGTCGCTGTAAGTGCAGTTCGATGGCCGTTAATGGAAATCGACTGTACGGGCCTTGATAAAATTATTAAAAATAGTAATAATTTGTGTAAAATCATAAGAAATGATTTGTGAAAGTTTGGGATGAAAAACTCCATATTTGAAAAGATAAAAATAGATTTTTATCGAAATGAACTAGTTTTGAACTAGAATTATAATTCTATTTATTTTTAAATAAATAAATTGAATTCGAAAAGGGTTTTAAAAGTAACCAAAATTCCAATGATTGCATTGGAGTGGATTTGAATCGAAATTGTCTTCGGAATATTTCGATGTTGGAATTCGTGATTATACAGGTGTTGTTATGGAAATTTGAAAGATATATATGTATATCGTTATTTCCAATACGACATTTGTTAGTCGTAGAATTCGATATTGAATATAAGCCGATATATTTTCTATTCAGAGCCTTGTATTGAATATCGAATGTGATTTGGGTTTGTCGTGAATGGTGTCTTCACTAACACTGTTCTTGAACCCAGTTGAGAAAAGATTAAATCTTTTTATTTAGATTTAATGAAGTGTACCAATTAAATGATATTTAATTGGAATTGAATTGGTATTGATTTTTGGGTTTATCGTGAACAGTGTTTTAAATAACACTTGTTCTTTAACCCGATAATTAATGGAATGTGATTTGGGTTTATCGTGAACCGTGTTTTAAATGACACTGATTCTTTAACCCAGTCGAAGATTAAAACTAAGTGGAGTTTTAATGAATCTTTAATTAGATTGAAAAGATCGAGAATGGAGTATCACCAGTTTTGCTCCAGTCGATAGTTAAATCTTTAATTAGATTTGAACGTGAAATTTAGAAACTAACTGTCGGTTAGCCAAGCAGAAGGGTTTTCTGGATATTGATCTGATGTTGGTTTCGGCCTTCGGGGTTAATATTTGGGGAATTATTCTCTTGATTAATTTACGGTTAGTGACTGATGAATTGGAATGAGGCGTATGTTGTGTTTGTGTAACACTTATTTAAAATATACGCGAGTTATTCGGAAAGACCGGGTTTATCCCATTCTGAATAACTGATACGACGATAAGTCGAAGATGAAGACGATGGTCGAAGACCGGAGGTCTTCACGTCGTTTGGGTAATTACTGATGATCTTGATTGGGCTGTACACCCAAGAAGATGGAAATAGTTAGTGATCGTCCAGACGTACTTGGAGATCGATGGATATGCGGGGTACTAGGTGCCTCCGGTTTCGTTCAGACCCAGAACGGACTTGTAAATGGACTGTGTGTCTGACATTGGATTTTAGTCCGTGTGATTGATCTCTATTAAATATATATCTGTTTGGCGGCGGAGAATTTATTCTCTTGCTTAACGCCCTTCTCTGAGACGTACGAACTCAGGGGTTATATATTGATGGATATCAAACGCATGGAGTGAATTGCCTGTGTGGCATGCCTAAGTGGCAATTGATCGAGGCTTCTGTTGAAAAGCAAAGTCTTGTGGTGATGATCAAAGCACGGCCTTTGTGGCGTAGCTTTGTGTAACGTTTGCTTCGCGAGTTTCACACCCGGTATGAACCAAAAACGGGAGAGGACCTCAGGGAGGGCATGCGTTTCTTTCTAGTTAGAAGTGGCGTCAGTGGTTTTACACGCCCTGACGAGTTTGACTTATGTGGTTGTTGCTGTTGCGAGGCGCCTCGGATTGATCGGTCGTTCTCGAACCGATGGAGTCATTTAGTTGGCTCGTTTACGCCCCATAGGGCGGGGAAACGTATTGTTCAGGCACTATAATCCACATCGGTGGACCGGCCCTGTCGCTCCATGGGGCAGTTGCGGCTGTTCCTGTGGCTCGGGCTAGAGAGTCACGAATCGGTGGAGGACGATCCCTGGCCTCGGTTCATAGATGGAAATCCAATTTCCAAATACGTAACTTTGCGGTTTTATTTGTAAACCTATATATGGCGACATAGTGGCATGGGACGCTCATGCCGCCTATGATTGATACTTATGATTTGAAGTTGTTTTATACACTATGCACTTATAATAGTATCAAATGATTTGTTTTAAAACGTATCAAGCATTCTTTGGCTGTTATAAGGGAAAACCCTATCCTCCGGCTTGCGTTGCATTGTGTGATGGGAACTGGGTCTTATAATAGCTTCATTGTTCTTTATTTAGCATTGCGCTGTTGTTTTATGCACTGGTATTCTTGGGAGGAAACCCGTTCCGTGTTATACGGCGTGGTCCCTTGATTTACCTAACTTTTAAAATAAAGAATAATAACTGTTTTAGTTCTCACACCAGTCCCATGACTGACCTGGAGTTTATTGTTTTAACCTAAACTCTGGGTGCCCTTATTTTGACACGGGCAGCTAGTAGTTTTGGTTTTGCAGATTTATATTCACAGGATCCTGGTTTACAGCTGGAACGGTATCCGGAAAGCTTTGTATCCGTATATCTCTTCTAGTTGTGTATTGTATTATTTTCCGTTGCTATGTATTTAAATGTAATTTAAATCTCTGATATTTCTGTGTAATATTCATTTATACTCTGTATATTCTTGTAATCTGATGCATTGTTGTAATATACAATGAAACGTTCTTTTATATGTGTTCTGTTGTGGTTTGTTCTCGAACTATCCGACACTTTCCTTTACGGGGAAGTTGCGGGTCTTTACACGTGGTATCAGAGCTTTGGTTTACAGAGCTCGAGAACAAGACACATTAGAACCATACGAAAGAATTCATCAGATATTGGATTAGTAATATCCAATTAGAATGACTCGTTAGAGATAGGATCAGTAGTATCCTAGAACGAGTGTGAAGAGTATATTTTTCAAATCAAAACAATTTTTTTTTGAAAATTTAAATCATTCTATACGTATTTGAATATTTATTTATTTTGAATGTGGACAATCTAGTATATAAAGGTTTTGCATATACGCGTCATGAACGTATATCCGAAGTTTTAATATATTAGATAGATATAGAGTCACACTCTAGGCACCCGGACATGGTCCTGATGATGAAGTATACCATCACCAGTATTTATTTTCGAGTGACGAAGGCGTGATTTTCTATATATTTCCATTAGGCTGGTGTGAGAACCCAAAACTTATATAGTTAGAACACATTGTTGTGAATTGGCATCAAAAACATGATTTTCTTTATATATGTCAAAATTATGAATTTGAAACTCTAATTCACTAATTGATTGATGTTTGGGTTGTTTGTTTATTTGTTTGATAATTTTGAACCATTTAGCCTAATTGAACCAAATATTGTATTATATTGAAATTGGTCGCATTTGCTTGCATATACATATACTTACATTGAACAGGTCATAGCAAGGAGGCTAGAGCAGAGAATAAAATTTGTTTGCCCGACAAATAGGTACATGTTTACTACATAATCTCCTGTTTTGTTTGGGTAATGATGATTTTGTGAGCCTATTGGCTAGCCGCTTGGCTTTTTCTGTTTCTTTTTGAGATCTGAAGGACCGGGGAAGCTATTTGAAATTCCCCGATGCTCCCGGTGCAGGGGAGGTTATGGCGAAATTTTTCAAAAATTTAGGGTGTTAGCCAAATTTTTGAAATTTTGAAAATTCTCAGAAACTGAAAGGTTAGAGAATGAAAGCCAGATCGAACGTAGGGCTGAATAATCAAACCACTTTCGACTTTGTTCCTTTTCGGGGACGAAAAGTTTTAAGTGGGGGAGATTGTAACAACCCGAAAATCTGGGCCAGTTTAAAATTTTTATTTTGGCAATTTTAGCGAATTTTGAATATTTAAAATGAATTATTTTAAATAATATCGACGAGAAATTTATTTTGAATATAATTAGAACGTATATAGTATATACGTCGTCGTTAGGATATATAAATATTTATATATAATTATAAATAGAATTGAAAATGGCGCGGTAGTTCGATAATTCGATTTCAAACTTCAATTGAATGTACCGGGTGCAAAATAATCCGGATTTTAGTGAAACCAAAAATGATAGGATCTAATTTATAATATCTTTCTAACGGATGTAAGAAACTGAGATTTCACTTTAAAAATTGAGAGATATGTCCAGTTGAAAATTCTGAATAGTCGCTATGGAATTCAGGCCCTTAAAAATGGACATTTTGCAAATGACCTCGGATTTCGACGAAACCAGTTTTGTTGGGTCCGTGATGTTAAATTATTGCTAGGTTTCAAATTTCATAATTTTTCAAATCAATATGTGAGCGTGGCAAAGGAAACCGCGTTTGACCAGTTTCAGTTGAATTTAATCGACTGGAAAATGGCCATTTTCCCAACGGCCTCAGAATTCAACGAAATTAGTTTTGTTAGGACCGTATCGTCAATACGAAGCTAGAAAATATTTTTGTGGAATTTTTCGAGTTCGTATGTGACCCCGGTAATTTGAAATGTACGTTTAAAATTTAATAAAGTGATTTAAATGTAAATTCAACGGAAACTGATTCAAACAGTCGAATTGGCCTACGTGGCATATCCCATTGTGTTCGGAATGGGGGTAGAACGTTAGGGACGACAGTCGGTGGGTTCGATTCGGTGTACGAATAAAAAGTCAACCTTAGGTGAAATAAAATATAATAAAAAATTAATTTATATAAATCCTTTTCCTTATACCCCCCCTCCTTTTCCCCTTTCTCTCTACAGTTCAGATCGAAAATTAAAAAAAAAAAAAAAAAAAAAAAAGAGATGAACGACGGGGGAGGAAAACCGTCGCCCCATCGCCGTCGAAGCTCCACCGCCGTTGCCTCGGACCCGCCGCCTCGTTCTCTGCTCCCTCCTCCCCTCTCGTACCTCTCCATCCCGCTGGATTCGAAGACCACAACCCACCCCAAACCCGATGGAAACCGCCAGCCCCCTCTCGCGTCACCTGAGCGCCACCACCCCCCTTTTTTACCTCCGACCCCCTCCCTCCTCCGAACCCTAGACGAAGCCGACGCCCCCCCTTCGCATTCAGTAAGCATTTTTACTTT
The DNA here is from genome assembly GCA_030737875.1 of Allium sativum. Taxonomy (NCBI): domain Eukaryota; kingdom Viridiplantae; phylum Streptophyta; class Magnoliopsida; order Asparagales; family Amaryllidaceae; genus Allium; species Allium sativum. The sequence continues at coordinate 1,530,274 of JASFAX010000061.1, read as the reverse complement.
TATTTTTATTTTAGAGATTAAAAACTAATTCTGATTTATAAGAATTTAAAACCAGAAATTTTATTTATAAGAATTTAAAACCAGAAATTTTATTTATAAGAATTTAAAACCAGAAATTTTATTTATAAGAATTTAAAACCAGAAATTTTATTTATAAGAATTTAAAACCAGAATTTTTATTTAGTTTAAAACCAGATTTTTATTTAGTTTAAAACCAGAATTTTATTTATAGTTTAAAACCAGAATTTTATTTAATTTAAAACCAGAAATTTTATTTAATGTTAAAACCAGAGAAGAGATTTTTAAAATGTTAAAGAACAGACTTTTAAAAATGTTAAAGACGAGATTTTTAAAAATGATTAAAAACTGATTTTTACATTGTTAAAAAGAAAAGAAACTGAAATTGTCATTGATTCAAAAATACAAGCAATCTTGATTTGAAAATAAAAGGACATCACTTTTGAAAATATAATGGAGAATATAAAAATAAGATTTTTATATATTGAACTTTGAAGTAAAAATATGATTTTTATATATTGAACTTCGAACTAAAAATTCGATTTTTATATATTGAATAGCAAACTAAAAATATGATTTTTGATATATAGAACTTCAAATAAAAATATGATTTTTATATATATAGTGACTACGGGCAATGAAGATGACGAAGAGGCGATAACGAAGAAGATTTCTATCAATGAAGAGCCGTGGAGCTAGGATAGCTATCGGTGAGAATCTCTCACTCTAAATTTCTTTTCTAGTTATATATATATACTAGGATGCACACGGTGCTTAGTAGCACCCGACACAACCGTCCACAGACCATGGACTTGTTTGTTTGACTGTTTGGTAATTGATTGCGATATTGGTTTGAATGTGGTTTGTGGTGTGAAAAATCGAATCGATAAATTGGTTAGGATTAGACGTGCGCCGTTATAAGGCGTAGGAGTAAGGCTAGGTTAGACCCTTACTCCAAATTTTGTGGTTTGAAAAATGAAATTGATTTGATTGATGAGTGAATGGCGTGGGCCTTCACTAGACCGGGGATAAGGCTAGGCCTCGTCCCGTTTCTAGTATCGTGCCGTTATGCCGCCGAAATTTTCTAAAATATGTTAGAAAAATAAAAATATCATTTTATTGAATAAATGAATTGAATAGAAATTCATAGGTTGAAATAAAATGTTTTATCGTTAAAAATATAATTTTTAACGTGAATATGAAAATAGTGAAGTGAATAAATAAATATTCATTTACAAACCAGATGGTTTGTTTATGTACACTTATTTGAATGACATTGATTAGGACGATAAATTTTACACATCGCCCAACTGCACAACTAAAATCTGTGTTTGATTGTTTGAAACCCCACACGGGTGTTGGGATGAAATTTGAAGTTCACTCATCCTGATTGATTAAAAATGTCGATCGATCGATTGACAGGCTGTTATAAGCGTTGAATATCTATATTTGATGCTTATACAGTGTAGTGCACTTTGGTTGATGATTGATTATTTTTCAATGCTATGATATACATGTGTTGTATGAAAATCCATATAATTAACTTTATATGGTAATTGATTGGGCCTCATTCCAATTTGAAAAATAAATAATATTATAAAATAAAAGTTCATGTGTTGACAGTACTCATTCATTGAGATTGGTCATGTGTTGAACGAAATATTTTGATAATAACAACTATTTTGAAAATAGAAATTTATGAAGCCGTGTTGATTAGATTGACGCCATTTTGACGTGAACGATATTTATATCGATTTTATTGAATTCAAAATGAATTGAAAACGATTTCGAAATGAATTGAATTGAAAACGATTTCGAAATGAATTGAATTGAAAACGATTTCGAAATGAAATGAATTGAAAACGATTTCGAAATGAATTGAATTGAAAACGATTTCGAAATGAAATGAATTGAAAACGAATTCGAAATGAATTGAATTGAAAACGATTTCGAAATGAATTGAATTGAAAACGATTTCGAAATGAATTGAATTGAAAACGAATTCGAAATGAATTGAATTGAAAACGAATTCAAAGTGAATTGAATTGAAAATGAATTCAAATTGAATTGAAATTTGAATTGAATTGAAATTTGAATTGAATAGAAATGAATTTTAAAACGAATTTATAAGGAAGAATTCAATTTTGCTTTGAATTGAAATGGAAGTTAAAATAGGTTTTGAAACGATTTTAAAACTATTTATATAATTCGTTTTAAATAGAAATCGACGAAATATATATTATATATATTTTATATATAATATAATGGCCTGAATAGAACGCGCCGCGCCGCGGCAGTTCGTGAATTTCGACCATTTATTTCAAACGAACATTACGGGAGATCCGACCGTCGGATTCTCCTAAAACCGGAACCGTTGGGTTCGTATCGAAAAGAGCTTTCTAATGAATGTTAGAAATTTGAAATCTAACGGTTGGATTTGGAGATACGTCCAAATCAAATTCGAAAAAGGTCGCTGTAAGTGCAGTTCGATGGCCGTTAATGGAAATCGACTGTACGGGCCTTGATAAAATTATTAAAAATAGTAATAATTTGTGTAAAATCATAAGAAATGATTTGTGAAAGTTTGGGATGAAAAACTCCATATTTGAAAAGATAAAAATAGATTTTTATCGAAATGAACTAGTTTTGAACTAGAATTATAATTCTATTTATTTTTAAATAAATAAATTGAATTCGAAAAGGGTTTTAAAAGTAACCAAAATTCCAATGATTGCATTGGAGTGGATTTGAATCGAAATTGTCTTCGGAATATTTCGATGTTGGAATTCGTGATTATACAGGTGTTGTTATGGAAATTTGAAAGATATATATGTATATCGTTATTTCCAATACGACATTTGTTAGTCGTAGAATTCGATATTGAATATAAGCCGATATATTTTCTATTCAGAGCCTTGTATTGAATATCGAATGTGATTTGGGTTTGTCGTGAATGGTGTCTTCACTAACACTGTTCTTGAACCCAGTTGAGAAAAGATTAAATCTTTTTATTTAGATTTAATGAAGTGTACCAATTAAATGATATTTAATTGGAATTGAATTGGTATTGATTTTTGGGTTTATCGTGAACAGTGTTTTAAATAACACTTGTTCTTTAACCCGATAATTAATGGAATGTGATTTGGGTTTATCGTGAACCGTGTTTTAAATGACACTGATTCTTTAACCCAGTCGAAGATTAAAACTAAGTGGAGTTTTAATGAATCTTTAATTAGATTGAAAAGATCGAGAATGGAGTATCACCAGTTTTGCTCCAGTCGATAGTTAAATCTTTAATTAGATTTGAACGTGAAATTTAGAAACTAACTGTCGGTTAGCCAAGCAGAAGGGTTTTCTGGATATTGATCTGATGTTGGTTTCGGCCTTCGGGGTTAATATTTGGGGAATTATTCTCTTGATTAATTTACGGTTAGTGACTGATGAATTGGAATGAGGCGTATGTTGTGTTTGTGTAACACTTATTTAAAATATACGCGAGTTATTCGGAAAGACCGGGTTTATCCCATTCTGAATAACTGATACGACGATAAGTCGAAGATGAAGACGATGGTCGAAGACCGGAGGTCTTCACGTCGTTTGGGTAATTACTGATGATCTTGATTGGGCTGTACACCCAAGAAGATGGAAACAGTTAGTGATCGTCCAGACGTACTTGGAGATCGATGGATATGCGGGGTACTAGGTGCCTCCGGTTTCGTTCAGACCCAGAACGGACTTGTAAATGGACTGTGTGTCTGACATTGGATTTTAGTCCGTGTGATTGATCTCTATTAAATATATATCTGTTTGGCGGCGGAGAATTTATTCTCTTGCTTAACGCCCTTCTCTGAGACGTACGAACTCAGGGGTTATATATTGATGGATATCAAACGCATGGAGTGAATTGCCTGTGTGGCATGCCTAAGTGGCAATTGATCGAGGCTTCTGTTGAAAAGCAAAGTCTTGTGGTGATGATCAAAGCACGGCCTTTGTGGCGTAGCTTTGTGTAACGTTTGCTTCGCGAGTTTCACACCCGGTATGAACCAAAAACGGGAGAGGACCTCAGGGAGGGCATGCGTTTCTTTCTAGTTAGAAGTGGCGTCAGTGGTTTTACACGCCCTGACGAGTTTGACTTATGTGGTTGTTGCTGTTGCGAGGCGCCTCGGATTGATCGGTCGTTCTCGAACCGATGGAGTCATTTAGTTGGCTCGTTTACGCCCCATAGGGCGGGGAAACGTATTGTTCAGGCACTATAATCCACATCGGTGGACCGGCCCTGTCGCTCCATGGGGCAGTTGCGGCTGTTCCTGTGGCTCGGGCTAGAGAGTCACGAATCGGTGGAGGACGATCCCTGGCCTCGGTTCATAGATGGAAATCCAATTTCCAAATACGTAACTTTGCGGTTTTATTTGTAAACCTATATATGGCGACATAGTGGCATGGGACGCTCATGCCGCCTATGATTGATACTTATGATTTGAAGTTGTTTTATACACTATGCACTTATAATAGTATCAAATGATTTGTTTTAAAACGTATCAAGCATTCTTTGGCTGTTATAAGGGAAAACCCTATCCTCCGGCTTGCGTTGCATTGTGTGATGGGAACTGGGTCTTATAATAGCTTCATTGTTCTTTATTTAGCATTGCGCTGTTGTTTTATGCACTGGTATTCTTGGGAGGAAACCCGTTCCGTGTTATACGGCGTGGTCCCTTGATTTACCTAACTTTTAAAATAAAGAATAATAACTGTTTTAGTTCTCACACCAGTCCCATGACTGACCTGGAGTTTATTGTTTTAACCTAAACTCTGGGTGCCCTTATTTTGACACGGGCAGCTAGTAGTTTTGGTTTTGCAGATTTATATTCACAGGATCCTGGTTTACAGCTGGAACGGTATCCGGAAAGCTTTGTATCCGTATATCTCTTCTAGTTGTGTATTGTATTATTTTCCGTTGCTATGTATTTAAATGTAATTTAAATCTCTGATATTTCTGTGTAATATTCATTTATACTCTGTATATTCTTGTAATCTGATGCATTGTTGTAATATACAATGAAACGTTCTTTTATATGTGTTCTGTTGTGGTTTGTTCTCGAACTATCCGACACTTTCCTTTACGGGGAAGTTGCGGGTCTTTACAGATTTTCACTTATTTCAAAAATATGATCTTTATATTTTTAAAGTAATAAAAATATGATTTTTATAGTTTTAAAGTATTAAAAATATAAACTTTACTATATAGAAGATGTAAAAACATGATTTTTGTTTATGAAGAGAATTAAAAAAATATAATTTTTACATGATGGGCGTATTAGAAATGAAATCTTTATATGTGTAGAAAAAATAAAAATGTGATTTTTATAATGTTAAGTTTAAAAAGGCGAAATCTATACTTTTGAAAAGGCGAATTCTATATTTTTGAAATGGAATTTTTATCTATATGGCATCGTAGTAAAAATTCGATTTTTATATATTCAATAGCGAAGTAAAAATTTGATTTTTACATATGTAGTGACTACGAGCAACGAAGATGACAAAAATGCGATAACGATGAAGATTTCTATCAAAGAAGAGTCAAGATGCTAGGATAGCTATTTGTGAGAATTTCTCACCTTTCAATTTCTTTTCTAGTTATATATATATATATACTAGGATGTAGACGGTGCTTAGTAGCACCCGACACAATCGTCCACAGACCATGGACTTGTTTGTTTGGTTGCATAGATTAGTTATATGATTTGATTTGAATTTGGTTGTTTGGTGATTTGATTGATGTGTGAATGGCGTGGGCCTTCACTAGACCGGGGATAAGGCTAGGCCTTGTCCTGTTTCTAGTATCGTGCCGTTATGCCGCCGAAATTTTCTAAAATAAGTTAGAAAAATAAAATGTTTAGTCGTTAAAAAAAAATATAATTTTTAACGTGAATGTGAATAAATAAATATTCATTTACAAACCAGACGGTTTGTTTATGTACACCTATTTGAAGGACATTGATTGGGTCGATAAATTTTACACATCGCCCTATTGCACAAATAAAATCTGTGTTTGATTGTTTGAAACCCCACACGGGTGTTGGGATGAAATTTGAAGTTCACTCATCCTGATTGATTAAATATGTCGATCGATTGATTGACAGGCTGTTATAAGCGTTAGATATCTATATTTGATGCTTATACAGTGTAGTGCACTTTGGTTGATGGTTGATTATTTTTCAATGCTATTATATGTGCGTAATGCATGAAAATCCATATAATTAACTTTATATGGTAATTGATTGGGCCTCATTCCAATTTGAAAAATAAAGAATATTATAAAATAAAAGTTCATGTGTTGACAGTACTCATCCATTGAGATTGGTCATGTGTTGAACGAAATATTTTAGTAATAAAATTTACATCTTTATCGATATAAAATAAAAGTTCATGTGTTGACAGTACTCATCCATTGAGATTGGTCATGTGTTGAACGAAATATTTTAGTAATAAAATTTACATCTTTATCGATATAAAATAAAAGTTCATGTGTTGACAGTACTCATCCATTGAGATTGGTCATGTGTTGAACGAAATATTTTAGTAATAAAATTTACATCTTTATCGATATAAAATAAAAGTTCATGTGTTGACAGTACTCATCCATTGAGATTGGTCATGTGTTGAACGAAATATTTTAGTAATAAAATTTACATCTTTATCGATATAAAATAAAAGTTCATGTGTTGACAGTACTCATCCATTGAGATTGGTCATGTGTTGAACGAAATATTTTAGTAATAAAATTTACATCTTTATCGATATAAAATAAAAGTTCATGTGTTGACAGTACTCATCCATTGAGATTGGTCATGTGTTGAACGAAATATTTTAGTAATAAAATTTACATCTTTATCGATATAAAATAAAAGTTCATGTGTTGACAGTACTCATCCATTGAGATTGGTCATGTGTTGAATGAAATATTTTAGTAATAAAATTTACATCTTTATCGATATAAAATAAAAGTTCATGTGTTGACAGTACTCATCCATTGAGATTGGTCATGTGTTGAACGAAATATTTTGATAATAACAACTATTTTGAAAAAGAAATATTTGAAATAGAATATTTGAAAATAGAAATTTATGATGCCGTGTTGATTAGATTGACGCCATTTTGACGTGAACGATATTTATATCGATTTTATTCATTTCAAAATGAATTGAATTGAAAACGATTTCGAAATGAATTGAATTAAAAACGATTTCGAAATAAATTGAATTGAAAACGATTTCGAAATGAATTGAATTGAAAACGATTTCGAAATGAATTGAATTAAAAACGATTTCGAAATGAATTGAATTGAAAACGATTTCGAAATGAATTGAATTGAAAACGATTTCGAAATGAATTGAATTGAAAACGATTTCGAAATGAATTGAATTAAAAACGATTTCGAAATGAATTGAATTGAAAACGATTTCGAAATGAATTGAATTAAAAACGATTTCGAAATGAATTGAATTAAAAACGATTTCGAATTGAATTGAATTGAAAACGATTTCGAAATGAATTGAATTAAAAACGATTTCGAAATGAATTGAATTGAAAACGATTTCGAAATGAATTGAATTAAAAACAATTTCGAAATGAATTGAATTGAAAACGATTTCGAAATGAATTGAATTGAAAGCGAATTGAAACAAATTCGAATTGAATTGAAATTTGAATTGAATAGAAATGAATTTTAAAACGAATTTATAAAAAAAGAATTCAATTTTGATTTGAATTGAAAAGAAAGTTGAAATTGCTTTTGAAACGAATTTAAAACTATTCATATAATTCGTTTTAAATAGAAATCGACGAAATATATATTATATATATGGTGCGTTTTTTACAGGTCCCTGTTATAGTTTCAAAATAGAAAAAAAACCCGGTCATAAACTTACTGTAAATTAGGTCCCTATTTTCTGAAAATTCATCAAAAAAATAAAAAAAATATATAAAAAAATCATGTAAATTCGTATTTAAATAAAACATGTAAAAGCTAAAAAATTCAGAACAAAAAATCATCAAACAAGGCGTCAAAAATCAAAAAAACAAAAAAAAAACGAAATTTCCAGTTAAATGCATAATAGTATGCACATATATCATTTTCCTGCATACATTCGTGCTTATTTTTCACTACATTCATCTTTGTTGATTTTTCTTCATGCAAATACGTGCATAAATGTGTGCAAATATTTCAAATACTTGCACACATTTGTGCAGGTTTATTTTCAGATTTTAATCCGAACACAGCTTACGGAAAAGTTGCATACATATATGCAATTATCAGTAATAATTGCATAAATGTATGCAACAATTTTTTTTGATTTCTGTACAATCCTGACATTATTTCCATATTTTAGAATTTATTTTTTTATGAACGAAAGCACATTTTTTTAAAAAAAAATAAAAAAAAGGCGGAAGTAATAAAATAGGGGGCGAGTTTAAAATTTTCAAAACTTTTTTTTTTATAAATTAGGTCCCTACTTTTAGCCAGTGTGTTGTCCTATAAAAATGTTGCACACATGTGTGCATGTTTTCTGAGAAATTTGCACATTTGGATGCAAATAAAAATGAACTGAAATATTAACTTAAATCTATGCGTTGGAAGAACTGCAATAATTGCACATATGCATGCAATAAAATAAAAAACGTGCATAATATTATGCATTTAACTGCAGTTTTTTCTGTTTTTTTGCTGTTTTCTTCTTTCTGACATTATTTTTGTTGTTTTTTTAACTGAATTTTTTGTATAATGCATAATATATTTTATTACTAATTTACGATTTTTTTTTATTTTTTTTAATTATTATTTTATAAGTTTTGAAAACAGGGACCTAATTTATATTAAGTTTATGACCGGATGTGAGCCTAATTAAGTTTCAAAATAGGGATGTGAGCCTAATATTCACTTATATATATTATGTATATAATATAATGGCCTGAATAGAACGCGCCGCGCCGCGGCATTTCGCGAATTTCGACCATTTATTTCAAACGGACATTACGGGAGATCCGACCGTCGGATTCTCCTAAAACCGGAACCGTTGGGTTCGTATCGAAAAGAGCTTTCTAACGAATGCTAGAAATTAGAAATCTAATGGTTGGATCTGGAATTATGTCCAAATCAAATTTGAAAAAGGTCGCTGTAAGTGCAGTTCGATGGCCGTTGATGGAAATCGACTGTACAGGCCTTGATAAAATTATTAAAAATAGTAATAATTTGTGTAAAATCATAAGAAATGATTTAGAAAGAATTGGGATGAAAAACTCCATATTTGAAAAGATAAAAATAGATTTTTATCGGAATGAACTAGTTTTGAACTAGAATTATAATTCTATTTATTTTTAAATAAATAAATTGAATTCGAAAAGGGTTTTAAAAATAACCAAAATTTCCAATGATTGCATTGGAGTGGATTTGAATCGAAATTGTCTTCGGAATATTTCGATGTTGGAATTCGGGATTATACAAATGTTGTTATGGAAATTTGAAAGATGTAGATATTTATATCGTTATTTCCAATATGACATTTGTTAATCGTAGAATTTGATATTGAATATAAGCCGATATATTTTATATTCAGAGCCTTATATTGAATATCAAATGTGATTTGGGTTTGTCGCGAATGGTGTCTTCACTAACACTGTTCTTGAACCCAGTTGAGAAAAGATTAAATCTTTTTATTTAGATTTAATGAAGTGTACCAATTAAATGATATTTAAATGGAATTGAATTGGTATTGATTTTTGGGTTTATCGTGAATAGTGTTTTAAATAACACTCGTTCTTTAACCCGATAATTAATGAATGTGATTTTGGGTTTATCGTGAACCGTGTTTTAAATGACACTGATTCTTTAACCCAGTCGAAGATTAAAACTAAGTGGAGTTTTAATGAATCTTTAATTAGATTGAAATGATCGAAAATGAAGTATCACCAGTTTTGCTCCAGGCGATAGTTAAATCTTTAATTAGATTTGAACGTGAAATGGTAATTGAATTTACCGATAACACTGTGGTGTTAGATATGAAGTATTACCAGTTTTACTTCATGGGATGAATAGGTTGGGATGGGGAAATTAAAATAAATGATTACTTCGGTAAGGTTCGCTAATCCCGACTGGTTTGAATTGAGATTCAAAAATAGAATAAAGAATAGATTCAAGGAATTTATCTTGGATAAAATAAATGGGAACCTTTCCCTATGAATGTGAAATTAAGAAACTAACTGTCGGTTAGCCAAGCAGAATGGTTTTCTGGATATTGATCTGATGTTGGTTTCGGCCTTCGGGGTTAATATTTGGGAAATTATTCTCTTGATTAATTTACAGTTAGTGACTGATGAATTGGAATGAGGCGTATGTTGTGTTTGTGTAACACTTATTTAAAATATACGCGAGTTATTCGGAAAGACCGGGTTTATCCCATTCTGAATAACTGATACGATGATAAGTCGAAGATGAAGACGATGGTCGAAGACCGGAAGTCTTCACGTCGTTTGGGTGATTGCTGATGATCTTGATTGGGCTATACACCCAAGAAGATGGAAACAGTCGGTGATCGTCCAGACGTACTTGGAGATCGATGGATATGCGGGGTACTAGGTGCCTCCGGTTTCGTTCAGACCCAGAACGGACTTGTAAATGGACAGTGTGTCTGACATTGGATTTTAGTCCGTGTGATTGATCTCTATTAAATATATATCTGTTTGGCGGCGGAGAATTTATTCTCTTGCTTAACGCCCTTCTCTGAGACGTACGAGCTCAGGGGTTATATATTGATGGATATCAAACGCACGGAGTGAATTGCCTGTGTGGCATGCCTAAGTGGCAATTGATCAAGGCTTCTGTTGAAAAGCAAAGTCTTGTGGTTGATGATCGAAGCACGGCCTTTGTGGCGTAGCTTTGTGTAACGTTTACTTCGCGAGTTTCACACCCGGTATGAACCAAAAACGGGAGACGGACCTCAGGGAGGGCCTACGTTTCCTCCTAGCTAAAAGTGGCGTCAGTGGTTTTACACGCCCTGACGAGTTTGACTTATGTTGTTGTTGCTGTTACGAGGCGCCTCGGATTGATCGGTCGTTCTCGAACCGATGGAGTCATTTAGTTGGCTCGCTTACGCCCCAAAGGGCGGCGAAACGTAGTGCTCAGGTATAATAATCCACATCGGTGGACCGGCCCTGTCGCTCCAAGGCTTGCCTGCGCGCTTGCCTGAGACCCGGGCTAGGCAGTCTCGAATCAGTGAGGATCTTGCCCCTAGCCTCGGTTCATACCATAAATGATAACCCAACTTCCAATAAGACGCCTTGCGGTTTTGATTGTAAACTTATATATTGCGACATAGTGTTATGGGGCATTCATGCCGCCTATGATTGATACTTATGATTTGAAGTTGTTTTATACACTATGCACTTATAATAGTATCAAACGATTTGTTTTAACCGTATCAAGCATTCTTTGGCTGTTATAAGGGAAAACCCTATCCTCGGCTGCGTTGCATTGTGTGATGGGACCTGGGTCTTATAACAGCTTCATTTTTCTTTATTTAGCATTGCGCTGTTTGTTTTATGCACTGGTATTCTTGGGAGGAAACCCGTTCCGTGTTATACGGCGTGGTCCCTTGATTTACCTAACTTTAAAATAAAGATTAACTGTTTTAGTTCTCACACCAGTCACATGACTGACCTGGAGTTTATTGTTTTAACCTAAACTCTGGGTGCCCCTATTTTGACACGGGCAGCTAGTAGTTTTGGTTTTGCAGATTTATATTCACAGGATCCTGGTTTACAGCTGGAATGATATCCGGAAAGCTTTGTATCCGTATATCTCTTCTAGTTGTGTATTGTATTATTTTCCGCTGCTATGTATTTAAATGTAATTTAAATCTCTGATATTTCTGTGAAATATTCATTTATACTCTGTATATTCTTGTAATTTGATGCATTGTTGTAATATACAATGAAATGTTCTTTTGTATGCGTTCTGTTGTGGCTTGTTCTCGAACTATCCGACACTTTCCTTTACGGGGAAGTTACGGGTTTTCACAGTTGGTATCAGAGCTTTGGTTTACAAAGCTCAGAGAACAAGGCACATTAGAACCGTACGAAAGAATTCATCAGATATCGGATTAGCAATATCCAATGGGAATGACTCGTTAGAGATAGGATCAGTAGTATCCTAGAACGAGTGTGAAGAGTATATTTTTGAAAATGAAAACAATTTTGTTTTGAAAATTTAAATCAACTATTCGTATTTGATTATTTATTTATATTGATTTTGGACAATTCAGTATATAAAGAGTTTGCATATACGCCTTGCAAACGTATATTCAAAGTTTTAATATACTGGATATATATAGAATCACACTCTAGTCGCCCGGAGATGATTCTGATGATAGTTCGAACATCATCAGAATTGGTATTCGTGTTTCGAAGGTATGATATCTATATATTTCCATCAGACTGGTGTGAGAACCAAAACTAATATAGCCAGAATACATTGTTGTGATTTGGCATCAAAAACATGATTTTTGTATATGTATCAAAATTATGAATTCGAAACGTTAATCCACTAATTGATTGATGTTTGTGTTGTTTGTTCATTTGTTTGCTAATTTTGAACCATTTAGCCTAATTGAAACAAATATTGAATTGTATTGAAAATTGGTCGCATTTGCTTGCATATACATATACTTATATTGAACAGGTCATAGCAAGGAGGCTAGAGCCGAAGAATAAAATTTGTTTGCCCGACAAATAGGTACATGTTTACTACATAATTTACTGTTTTGTTTGGGTGATGATGATTTTATGAGCCTATTGGATAGCCGCTTGGCTTTTTCTTTTTCTTTTTGAGATCTGAAGGACCGGGGAAGCTATTTGAAATTCCCCGATGCTCCCGGTGCAGGGGAGGTTATGGCGAAATTTTTCAAAAATTTAGGGTGTTAGCCAAATTTTTGAGATTTTGAAAATTCTCAGAAACTAAGGAGTTGGAGAATGAAAGCCAGATCGAGCATAGAGTTAATTAATCAAACCACTTTCGACTTTGTTCCTTTTCGGGGACGAAAAGTTTTAAGTGGGGGAGATGGTAACAACCCGAAAATCTGGGCCAGTTTAAAAATTTTATTTTGGCAATTTTAGCGAATTTTGATTATTTAACATAGATTATTTTAAATAATATCGACGAGAAATTTATTTTGAATAGAATTCGAACGTATATATTATATACGTCGTCGTTAGAATATAAATATTTATATATAATTATAAATAGAATTGAAAATGGCGCGGTAGTTCGATAATTCGATTTCAAACTTCATTTGAATGTACCGGGTGCAAAACAAACCGGATTTTAGTGAAACCAAAAACATTAGGATCTAATTGATGATATTTTTCCAACGAATCCGAAAAATCAAAATTTCATAGCGGGAATCAAAAGATATGTCCAGTTGAAAATTCTAAATAGTCGCTATGGAATTCAGGCCCTTAAAAATAGACATTTTGCAAACGACCTCAGATTTCAACGAAACCACTTTTGTTGGGTCCGTGATGTCAAGTTATGGCTATGTTTCAAACTTCATAATTTTTCAATTTAATATGTGAGCGGGGCAAAGGAAAACGCGTTTGACCAGTTTCAGTTGATTTTAATCGACTGGAAAATGGCCATTTTTCAAACGGTCTCAGAATTTGACGAAATTAGTTTTGTTAGGACCGTATCGTCAATACGAAGCTAGAAATAATTTTTCTGGAATTTTTAGAGTTAGTATGTGGCCCTGGTAATTTAAAATGTATGTTCAAATTGAATATATACTGAATTATATTTTAATTTTAGCGGAAATTGTTTGTAACAGTCGAATTGGCTTACCGGACATATCCTATTGTGTCCGAAGGGGGGGTGTTTGTCTAGGGGCGACACTCGTTGGAGTTCGTTTGGAGTACAGAGGCGAAATTCACTTTATAGAAATAAATAGAATTAAAATGTTAATAAAAATTTATATAAAAATCTTTCATTTCTAAACCCTAGGACATTATTTCCTCCAGCCACCGCAGGCATTAATCGACGTCCAAAATCATTCGAAATTTAGTCCCAAACCACGCTCAAATCTTTGCGAATTAAACCCAATTCTAAAAGGAATATGCAAGAGCGAATTACAACCTTTCAATCTGTGCTAGTATGATTAGATTCTGCGAGGTGGTTTTTCTGAATTGTGGCTCAAATCAGCCGCCTTCGCGCGTGCTTTGAGGACGGGGGGAACCATCGAGGTGCCAGCCGCTCCAGGCGCCGATGGGGGATGGCCTCGGCTTTGAAGGGGCCTCATCCGATCAACCTCCGATCGTTTGGAGGAGGCACATAAGGGAAACCTAGGATCGAGCTTTTTGGGGGTCCAATTTCTGAAGAACGACGGGATGAAATCGGTAGGGAAGGTAATGCTTTTATTTAAATATTACCTTGTTTAAAATTCTGTTTTGAATATAATTCACATTGGTCAAAATCAGTATTATTATAAATATAAACATTGTTAAAAATATCTAATTTATTTATAATAATATTGTCTAAAAATCTGATATTTCTTTGAAGTGGTATGGATTTAAAATAGAAACTAACATTGATTTTTATATATTTTCAGTTTTAGAATTGGTTTTTAATATAAAAGAAATGGTTTTTAATATAAAAGAAATGGTTTTTAATATAAAAGAAATGGTTTTTAATACAAAAGAAATGGTTTTTAACGTTAAAAAGACTTGAATTCTTTTCATATGAAAATTTTGATCTTTATTTTTATGGAGGAGACGATCTTGTTTATGAAAGGTTAAGATTTTCACTTATATCAAAAATATGATCTTTATATTTTTAAAGTAATAAAAATATGATTTTTATATTTTTAAAGTATTAAAAATATAAACTTTACTATATAGAAGATGTAAAAACATGATTTTTGTTTATGAAGAGAATTAAAAAAATATAATTTTTACATGATGGGCGTATTAGAAATGAAATCTTTATATGTGTAGAAAAAATAAAAATGTGATTTTTATAATGTTAAGTTTAAAAAGGCGAAATCTATATTTTTGAAAAGGCGAATTCTATATTTTTGAAATGGAATTTTTATCTATATGGCATCGTAGTAAAAATTCGATTTTTATATATTGAATAGCGAAGTAAAAATTTGATTTTTACATATGTAGTGACTACGAGCAACGAAGATGACAAAAATGCGATAACAATGAGGATTTCTATCAAAGAAGAGTCAAGATGCTAGGATAGCTATTTGTGAGAATTTCTCACCTTTCAATTTCTTTTCTAGTTATATATATATACTAGGATGTAGACGGTGCTTAGTAGCACCCAACACAATCGTCCACAGACCATGGACTTGTTTGTTTAGTTGCATAGATTAGTTATATGATTTGATTTGAATTTGGTTGTTTGGTGATTTGATTGATGTGTGAATGGCGTGGGCCTTCACTAGACCGGGGATAAGGCTAGGCCTTGTCCCGTTTCTAGTATCGTGCCGTTATGCCGCCGAAATTTTCTAAAATAAGTTAGAAAAATAAAATGTTTAGTCGTTAAAAAAATATATATAATTTTTAACGTGAATGTGAATAAATAAATATTCATTTACAAACCAGACGGTTTGTTTATGTACACCTATTTGAAGGACATTGATTGGGTCGATAAATTTTACACATCGCCCTACTGCACAAATAAAATCTGTGTTTGATTGTTTGAAACCCCACACGGGTGTTGGGATGAAATTTGAAGTTCACTCATCCTGATTGATTAAATATGTCGATCGATTGATTGACAGGCTGTTATAAGCGTTAGATATCTATATTTGATGCTTATACAGTGTAGTGCACTTTGGTTGATGGTTGATTATTTTTCAATGCTATTATATGTGCGTAATGCATGAAAATCCATATAATTAACTTTATATGGTAATTGATTGGGCCTCATTCCAATTTGAAAAATAAAGAATATTATAAAATAAAAGTTCATGTGTTGACAGTACTCATCCATTGAGATTGGTCATGTGTTGAACGAAATATTTTAGTAATAAAATTTACATCTTTATCGATATAAAATAAAAGTTCATGTGTTGACAGTACTCATCCATTGAGATTGGTCATGTGTTGAACGAAATATTTTAGTAATAAAATTTACATCTTTATCGATATAAAATAAAAGTTCATGTGTTGACAGTACTCATCCATTGAGATTGGTCATGTGTTGAACGAAAAATTTTAGTAATAAAATTTACATCTTTATCGATATAAAATAAAAGTTCATGTGTTGACAGTACTCATCCATTGAGATTGGTCATGTGTTGAACGAAATATTTTAGTAATAAAATTTACATCTTTATCGATATAAAATAAAAGTTCATGTGTTGACAGTACTCATCCATTGAGATTGGTCATGTGTTGAATGAAATATTTTAGTAATAAAATTTACATCTTTAACGATATAAAATAAAAGTTCATGTGTTGACAGTACTCATCCATTGAGATTGGTCATGTGTTGAACGAAATATTTTGATAATAACATCTATTTTGAAAAAGAAATATTTGAAATAGAATATTTGAAAATAGAAATTTATGAAGCCGTGTTGATTAGATTGACGCCATTTTGACGTGAACGATATTTATATCGATTTTATTCATTTCGAAATGAATTGAATTGAAAACGATTTTGAAATGAATTGAATTGAAAACGATTTCGAAATGAATTGAATTAAAAACGATTTCGAAATGAATTGAATTGAAAACGATTTTGAAATGAATTGAATTGAAAACGATTTCGAAATGAATTGAATTAAAAACGATTTCGAAATGAATTGAATTGAAAACGATTTCGAAATGAATTGAATTGAAAACGATTTCGAAATGAATTGAATTGAAAACGATTTCGAAATGAATTGAATTAAAAACGATTTCGAAATGAATTGAATTGAAAACGATTTCGAAATGAATTGAATTGAAAACGATTTCGAAATGAATTGAATTGAAAACGATTTCGAAATGAATTGAATTAAAAACGATTTCGAAATGAATTGAATTGAAAACGATTTCGAAATGAATTGAATTAAAAACGATTTCGAAATGAATTGAATTGAAAACGATTTCGAAATGAATTGAATTAAAAACGATTTCGAAATGATTTCGAAATGAATTGAATTGAAAGCGAATTGAAATAAATTCGAATTGAATTGAAATTTGAATTGAATAGAAATGAATTTTAAAACGAATTTATAAAAAAAGAATTCAATTTTGATTTGAATTGAAAAGAAAGTTGAAATTGCTTTTGAAACGAATTTAAAACTATTCATATAATTCGTTTTAAATAGAAATCGACGAAATATATATTATATATATTATATATATTATATATATTATATAATGGCCTGAATAGAACGCGCCGCGCCGCGGCAGTTCGCGAATTTCGACCATTTATTTCAAACGGACATTACGGGAGATCCGACCGTCGGATTCTCCTAAAACCGGAACCGTTGGGTTCGTATCGAAAAGAGCTTTCTAACGAATGCTAGAAATTAGAAATCTAATGGTTGGATCTGGAATTATGTCCAAATCAAATTTGAAAAAGGTCGCTGTAAGTGCAGTTCGATGGCCGTTGATGGAAATCGACTGTACAGGCCTTGATAAAATTATTAAAAATAGTAATAATTTGTGTAAAATCATAAGAAATGATTTAGAAAGAATTGGGATGAAAAACTCCATATTTGGAAAGATAAAAATAGATTTTTATCGGAATGAACTAGTTTTGAACTAGAATTATAATTCTATTTATTTTTAAATGAATAAATTGAATTCGAAAAGGGTTTTAAAAATAACCAAAATTTCCAATGATTGCATTGGAGTGGATTTGAATCGAAATTGTCTTCGGAATATTTCGATGTTGGAATTCGGGATTATACAGATGTTGTTATGGAAATTTGAAAGATGTAGATATTTATATCGTTATTTCCAATACGACATTTGTTAATCGTAGAATTTGATATTGAATATAAGCCGATATATTTTCTATTCAGAGCCTTATATTGAATATCAAATGTGATTTGGGTTTGTCGCGAATGGTGTCTTCACTAACACTGTTCTTGAACCTAGTTGAGAAAAGATTAAATCTTTTTATTTAGATTTAATGAAGTGTACCAATTAAATGATATTTAAATGGAATTGAATTGGTATTGATTTTTGGGTTTATCGTGAATAGTGTTTTAAATAACACTCGTTCTTTAACCCGATAATTAGTGAATGTGATTTTGGGTTTATCGTGAACCGTGTTTTAAATGACACTGATTCTCTAACCCAGTCGAAGATTAAAACTAAGTGGAGTTTTAATGAATCTTTAATTAGATTGAAATGATCGAAAATGAAGTATCACCAGTTTTGCTCCAGGCGATAGTTAAATCTTTAATTAGATTTGAACGTGAAATGGTAATTGAATTTACCGATAACACTGTGGTGTTAGATATGAAGTATTACCAGTTTTACTTCATGGGATGAATAGGTTGGAATGGGGAAATTAAAATAAATGATTACTTCGGTAAGGTTCGCTAATCCCGACTGGTTTGAATTGAGATTCAAAAATAGAATAAAGAATAGATTCAAGGAATTTATCTTGGATAAAATAAATGGGAACCTTTCCCTATGAATGTGAAATTTAGAAACTAACTGTCGGTTAGCCAAGCAGAATGGTTTTCTGGATATTGATCTGATGTTGGTTTCGGCCTTCGGGGTTAATATTTGGGAAATTATTCTCTTGATTAATTTACAGTTAGTGACTGATGAATTGGAATGAGGCGTATGTTGTGTTTGTGTAACACTTATTTAAAATATACGCGAGTTATTCGGAAAGACCGGGTTTATCCCATTCTGAATAACTGATACGACGATAAGTCGAAGATGAAGACGATGGTCGAAGACCGGAAGTCTTCACGTCGTTTGGGTGATTGCTGATGATCTTGATTGGGCTGTACACCCAAGAAGATGGAAACAGTCGGTGATCGTCCAGACGTACTTGGAGATCGATGGATATGCGGGGTACTAGGTGCCTCCGGTTTCGTTCAGACCCAGAACGGACTTGTAAATGGACAGTGTGTCTGACATTGGATTTTAGTCTGTGTGATTGATCTCTATTAAATATATATCTGTTTGGCGGCGGAGAATTTATTCTCTTGCTTAACGCCCTTCTCTGAGACGTACGAGCTCAGGGGTTATATATTGATGGATATCAAACGCATGGAGTGAATTGCCTGTGTGGCATGCCTAAGTGGCAATTGATCAAGGCTTCTGTTGAAAAGCAAAGTCTTGTGGTTGATGATCGAAGCACGGCCTTTGTGGCGTAGCTTTGTGTAACGTTTACTTCGCGAGTTTCACACCCGGTATGAACCAAAAACGGGAGACGGACCTCAGGGAGGGCCTACGTTTCCTCCTAGCTAAAAGTGGCGTCAGTGGTTTTACACGCCCTGACGAGTTTGACTTATGTTGTTGTTGCTGTTGCGAGGCGCCTCGGATTGATCGGTCGTTCTCGAACCGATGGAGTCATTTAGTTGGCTCGCTTACGCCCCAAAGGGCGGCGAAACGTAGTGCTCAGGTATAATAATCCACATCGGTGGACCGGCCCTGTCGCTCCAAGGCTTGCCTGCGCGCTTGCCTGAGACTCGGGCTAGGCAGTCTCGAATCAGTGAGGATCTTGCCCCTAGCCTCGGTTCATACCATAAATGATAACCCAACTTCCAATACGACGTCTTGCGGTTTTGATTGTAAACTTATATATTGCGACATAGTGTTATGGGGCATTCATGCCGCCTATGATTGATACTTATGATTTGAAGTTGTTTTATACACTATGCACTTATAATAGTATCAAACGATTTGTTTTAACCGTATCAAGCATTCTTTGGCTGTTATAAGGGAAAACCCTATCCTCGGCTGCGTTGCATTGTGTGATGGGACCTGGGTCTTATAACAGCTTCATTTTTCTTTATTTAGCATTGCGCTATTTGTTTTATGCACTGGTATTCTTGGGAGGAAACCCGTTCCGTGTTATACGGCGTGGTCCCTTGATTTACCTAACTTTAAAATAAAGATTAACTGTTTTAGTTCTCACACCAGTCACATGACTGACTGTAAAGGCCCGCAAATCCGAGCTATCTGAGTTGACTAAATACACCACACGTCCAACCCAAATAACACAGAAATACGACTCATTATTAGAAAGAAGATAGAGGGTGAGAATAGATAAGATAGAAAACTTAGAATAGGAGAAAAAACGAAGATCACAACTCACAGCGGAACGAAATAAAATATATTATATAACATAAGCTTTGAAATACAATCCTGTTTTGTACATATATACATACCATCATCAGAGTACACATAACATTTGATCCAGCGGAAGTAACTCTAAATAACTAACGTTGAAGCCTCCTGCTTCAAGCTCCTCCAAGTGTATCTGTAAAAGCCTGAAACACTTGACTGCCCGAACAAATTTGGGCACCCAAGAGTTTAGGAAAAACAAAACAAAATAAACTCTGGGTCAGTCATGGGACTGGTGTGAGTAAACTCCAACCACTTGTTTAACTTTCAAAAACTCTTTCCGAAAGAAAAGATAATAGTAAGACCAGCCCACACATAAACATGGACGGTTTTTACCTTACTATAACCCAAAACACTTTGATATCAAATCCAGTGATATTATAATAATGTCTACATCAAGTAAATAACCAAATAGCAGAACGCTTGCATCTCACGCTCCACATATATATTATAAAATCAAAAACCGCATGGCGCTTATTGGAGATTGGATTTCCAACATGACAAGGTATGGGACCACCTTCCGATGATGTATCTCTAGAGGCGAATACACCTGGGTTCAACAAGAACGTCTTGCAACCCGGCCCACACATGACCGACCACTCATTTCGCTTGAGTGTATCGAATGTATATCACCAACGGTTGGGCTCAAACCACCGTTTCCCGAATGGGGCAGAATCGATAGATTTAGAAACAAAAGGAATTTCTCTAGATAGGTGATTATACACCCTAATGGGTGCGACCCACATAGCCATGCTGCCTGCCCGATTTTTGTCCTTTCCCGGTTGTTGAGGCCTGAGGCTACGCATACTTACCATTCATTGATAACACAATCACTTTGAATGCCACATTGTCAGATCCGTTAATCACTAGTTGAGTTTGCACAAATATTCTGGATATTATGCTAAGGGATAAATCCGTTGCAACCATATACATTCGTACAGACCAACTCATTTGATCATTGGAAATACTCTGTCAGACATTCGTCCATATACGTTCGTTCTGGGATTGAACGACATCGAAGGCACCATTTCTATAAATAGAAAAGCCCTTGCACTTCACTCTGTCTTCAATATATTCAGCATACTTGGTTCGCAACGCTTATGCCAATACGGAGTGGTTCTTCGGATAATAATCCAACCGGTCTCTCCATATTGACAACGATGGTCAAAACTTCGATAGTCTGTGATTTAACTATCGAATAAAAACAAGTGTTCAATCAACATATCAACAAATCACTGGGCTCTTTAATTAATATTTCATTAATTAAATCTCTTCTCCATTTCCTTAACAATATTTGTTAACCAAATATTTCAATAACCAATCTTGGCTCTTTACGCTATTTTTGATTTCGTTTCCTTATCGAATTCTATATATATCGATATATAGATTTCTAACTGTCAAATTTCTTAAAAATATTCTAACTCCTTAAATTTCCGGAAAATTTCGCCATAACCTCCCCTGTATCGGGAGCATCGGGAAATTTCAAATAGCTTCCCGGTATCTTCTAATCTCAAAAAGAAAAAGAAGAAGCCAAGCGGCTTGCCGATACGGCGCATAAAACTCATATATGAATTAAACATGTACCTTTTTGTCGGGCACATAAATTTAAATCTTCATATACTTCATCCCATATCTGTTTAACACCTGTTCACCTGTTTCAATTCAATTCAACTCAATCCATTCGTTTGAATTCAATTTTGAATCGTTTGAATTCAGTTTCGCTCAAATTTTCTTTAATTAGCCTTTTTGCCTATTTCACTTCTTTGTTGAACATAACATGTTCAAATGAAATGTTTAACTTGCTCACGACCAAATTGAATTTCAATTTTAATTCTAGTTCTCCTTTCTATTTCGAATATAAATTTTCAAATCGAATTTACTTATTTAAAGCTCAATATCCATTCGAAATCTCATTAACTAATTTCTATTCAATTTAGTTAATTCCATTCAATAAATCAAAATCTGGTTTCTGTTTCAAAAATCATATTCATTTACATAACTTGAATTCGCATATATTTACAACTCAACTCTGAAATTTTTCTAAATAGAAACTTCGGATTTTCTCGCTTAAAATCCTTTTATAATATTAAATAAACCATTATGGTTTTAAAACGATTCTGGCGCTGTTTTTCTGAAAATTTGATTTTGACATAACTCAAAATCTATACGACGAAATTCAGATTTTTCTCCTTCATTAGAAAACTATTATCAAACCGGTCCTGACGTTTCTTGTTTCAAAGAATTCCGACTTCAATCGAGTTCTATATATTCAATTGAAGTTCGAATCGCTATTTTTCGAACTGCAGCGCTGCGGCGAGTTCGTTTTAATTATATTTATATATATGAACTTTTAAATTTCTAAACTTCTTTAAAATGAATTCAAATCCATTTAACACTGCTTGATTCAAATTCAAAACTCACTTTTATTTGGATTCTAAATTCAAATTCCAATTCCTTTTCTATTTAGTATTCAAATTCAATATTTGAATTTCTATTTGAATTCCCTTATTCAAACTCTATATTTAAATTCCATTTGAACTTTCTATATTCCAATTTCTATATTTGAATTCTATTGGAATTCAAATATTCAAACTCCTTTTAAATTCTATATTCAAAATTCCATAGTTTAAAACCCATTTGAATTTCATATTTAAATCCCATAGATTAAATCCTATTTGAATTCAATTTGAATCTCTCACATTCAAATTTCATTTTCCATTTGAATTCTAATATTCAAATTCGTTTCCAGCCCCATTTGAATTCTAATCTTCAAACTCCTTTTTCGACACCATTTGAATTTCTTCACTCAAATCCATTTGAATTCCCTTGAATTCAAATTCCATTTCAAAACTATTTGGATTTCCTATTTTGAAATCCTATTTGAAATTCTATTTCAAATTCTACTTTGGAAATCCTATTTTCAAAGTTTATTTCAAATTCTATTTTGAAATCTCATATTCAAATTTCTACTTGAATTTCTGTATTCAATTCCATGTTCAAATTCAATACTCGAATTTCTATTTCAAATCTCAATTCAAATTTCATATTTAAATTCCATTCAAATCTCTATTCAAATTTCACATTTGAATTCTTCCTTGAAATACTATATTTCAAATGCTATTCAATTCTTCTTTGAAATTCTATATTTCAAATTTTATTCTGAAATTCTACATTCAAATCTCTATTTGAATTTCTTTATTCGAATTCCTTTGAATTCAAATTTTATTTTAATTCCTTGAATTCAAATTCTATTTTTCATTCTAGTTTCATCTATTCAAATTCTGTTTGAACTTCTTATTTGAATTTCTAATATTCAATCCCCTTTTAAAATTCAAATATTTAACTCCCTTTTTAAAATTCAAATGTTATACTCAAATTTCATTTGAGTTATATATATTTAAAAATTTCATTTCACATCCTGTTTGAAATTTTATTTCGAATCCCAATTTCACGCTTGTATTTCTATTTTTGAATTATCAATTGATAATTCTTTTCACTTCATTTATGACTTCGTTATAAATGAACTATTTCTTAAACTTCGTTTAAAAAGAAACTACTTGTTTTATTTTTTCAAAACAAGTTTATATTTTTATTCCATTAAAAATTCAAATTCTATTTAAAAATAGAATTTCCCCTTTTAAAATCTCAAATGTCCTTTTAATTGGCCCAGTGATATTCAAACACACAAAGCAACGAATTATTTGTTTTTCTAACACGTCATATATAACAATATATATATGCAAACAAATAAACAAACAGATAATATATTTTTGAGGAATCCAGTTGGATTCCTCCAACCTGTTTTCCTGCATCCACAGATGTTAGCACATAAATAATACCCATTCTGCTTCGTGGCAGAATATCGCGGTATAGAAGGTCATCCACTAATCATAGCGTGGGGCGTATAGGGTAATCATCCGCTATGAAACTGCGGGCATCCGCTAATGAGACTGCGGGAATCCAACCAATCAATCAACCCAATATATATATATATATATAGCCTAAATAACTAATATATATGAAACAACCATAAAACATTCACACAAGCAACAAACAATTATTTTTAACGAAATAAAAATAATTCTAAAGGTGAGTGAGATTTACTCACCGTGATTTCATTTGCCGAACATCCATTCAAATGTTGTATCGTTGTTTACGAATTTACTCAAGTCATCATCAACTGAATCTATTCGAGTTAATTTCACCTTTCACCTACGAATATTAATTTAACGATTAACATTTCAATTAACGAATAAATAAATGTCTTATATCTATGTATCCCTTTTCTCATTTAAATATAACATCAAATTGTTTTAATTAAATATCCAACTTCTTTTATTTATTTTGAGTTTGAAATCTGAATCAAACTAATATGGTTTAAATCAAAGAATCAAAACTAACTAATTTATTTTCTATAAGCTAATTATATAAATTTATTTTCTTTTTATATAAACTAAATTCTTGATAAAATTTTAATTTAGAAATAAATAAAATTACCTTATGCCCTTCTTTTCTGAATTCACCTCAGGAACTCAATCCCTCTCCCTAGCCTTTTACTTGTCGACCACCATTCTTTGCTGACCCGTCCATCCACCGATCTCACAGCCTCCATCTTCAACGAAATCCCAAACAACTTTACCAAATTCCTCCAAACTACCCACGCAAAACTCCCTTTGGCTCACAACTCTGCTCCTACCCTGCATCGATGACTTATCCCATCGCACCAGTCTTGACTCCAACGCCACCCTCGACCTCCTCCTTGATGTCGCCAACTGCCACTCATCAACAAACAAGTCGCAACTTCGAACTCTCACAGGCCTTCATCGATTCGCTTCTCCCCCAATTCCTAAATCGCACCCTTGATTTCCCTTGAATCAACGTCCACCCACAACCCTAAGTTGCACCCGAACTACCCAACTCGCATCGCACGCTGCCACTCTCGCTCCCAATCGAAGAACTCGACCTCGCGATCCAAGTTTTGGATTTGATTTGCTGTGATTTTGTTTTCGATTCCCTCCCCCCCTTTTTTTTTAGAAGATCAGATGAGGAAATGGAGTTAACGGTTTAAACAAGGAAGCGAAAATGAAAATGAAGGGTAAAGGGAAGGGCAGACGAGATTATATATAGAAGAAGAAAGGGGGACCAAAGTACGTGCGCCATTAATTATCTGCTTCCTTGATTGTGAAGAGAACGAACATAAGGTACAAGAAAATCAAATAAGGCAGAAGGTAGGTCTGCGTTAGGATATTAGATAGGTCGGCCCTGTTTTTTTTTTATTTTATTTTTATTTTTGATTTTTGATTTTAAATAGATAAAATATCTTGCGGTCCTTTAATTTGAAACCACGAACCACTATTTCAGCAAAACAATTGATGTTCCCAACATCATTCACTATTTTGAATTCAACGAAACAGATTATACAATTTAATTTGAATGTAATATAAAATAACCATTTAAATCAATATAATATAATTTAAATTTAAACCAATGAATTCTTCGATAATAAATTATTATTTGTTATCGATTTAAATTCAAATAAAACTTCATATAAATCAATTTGACTCCTTTTCAAATTTAATTACCTAAGATCCTCATATTACGATAGTTATACTGATAATTCAATATAAAAATTGATTCTATTATCAGCTCAATATTTAAAATAATATTAAATATTCAAAATAAATCGACCAGAAAAATCTGGGTCGTTACATTCTTTCCCCCTTAAAATAATTTCGTCCTCGAAATTGCTAAGGTAGGAAAAATACTATAGACTAACTTTTCAAAACTCCTTTATGTTGAAACTCACCTCTTCATATTTCAACAAATTAACTCTAACCAAAACTTTTGGTTTTCACACATTTAATTCAAATGATCTATGATCAGTCCATTTATATCCAATCTATATTCCAATAAACCTATTCAAATTGATTCTAATCAATTCATTCACTTTGACCCATTTAACTTGTTTAAGTTAAATTTCAATTTCAGAATTCAAATCCCTGGGTTTCTATTTCAAATCCTTCTGAAATCACATAAATATATATACATATATTTATTTTCATTTCAAATTCAAAACATTTGAATTTTCAATTAAACTTGTTTTCTTTTAAACACATTCCCATCAAAACTTTTTAAGGTAGCAATCCTTCACTTAGAAACTCGGAAATGAACACTGATGATGTTGCAATCATCATCAGAATTACTTCCCAGCCACTGAAGTGAGTTCAGTGCTTTATTATTTCAAAATCCATTTAAACTGATTTTCTTTCAACTCCTTCTAAAACAAAGCTATATTACTTTAATATACTTTGAAAAATATTTTTCAACTTCCCAGGATTTTGAATTCTTAATTCTGGTTTGAATTTAATTCTAATTCATCTCATTTGTATATTTAATTCTTATACAAATTCTATTTGGTTATAAATAACCATTCTAATTTTATAATCTCGTCTGATTATAATCCTAACAATCAACACATCCATATAATAATTTCAGAAAATTATTAGTTATATATATCAAAATAGAATTTTTGGGTAAAATTATTTCATTTACCCACTTTAAAACAATATTATGTCGATTCTTCTGTCCAAGTGTTTACAAACTCCTATCGACATCGTGGCGTCCCACGATTCGACCAGAATTCACAAACCACTCAACAGACTAGCCAACACAATATAAAACAACTTTTATATCAATTTACAAATACGCTCTCTCGTATATATACGCTCAACTCATTCTAGGGTACTACTGACCCTATCTCTAATGAGCACATGCCACACAAGCCTAGGTGTTCGCTCAACCTAGGCTCCGATACCAACTGTAAAGGCCCGCAAATCCGAGCTATCTGAGTTGACTAAATACACCACACGTCCAACCCAAATAACACAGAAATACGACTCATTATTAGAAAGAAGATAGAGGGTGAGAATAGATAAGATAGAAAACTTAGAATAGGAGAAAAAACGAAGTTCACAACTCACAGCGGAACGAAATAAAATATATTATATAACATAAGCTTTGAAATACAATCCTGTTTTGTACATATATACATACCATCATCAGAGTACACATAACATTTGATCCAGCGGAAGTAACTCTAAATAACTAACGTTGAAGCCTCCTGCTTCAAGCTCCTCCAAGTGTATCTGTAAAAGCCTGAAACACTTGACTGCCCGAACAAATTTGGGCACCCAAGAGTTTAGGAAAAACAAAACAAAATAAACTCTGGGTCAGTCATGGGACTGGTGTGAGTAAACTCCAACCACTTGTTTAACTTTCAAAAACTCTTTCCGAAAGAAAAGATAATAGTAAGACCAGCCCACACATAAACATGGACGGTTTTTACCTTACTATAACCCAAAACACTTTGATATCAAATCCAGTGATATTATAATAATGTCTACATCAAGTAAATAACCAAATAGCAGAACGCTTGCATCTCACGCTCCACATATATATTATAAAATCAAAAACCGCATGGCGCTTATTGGAGATTGGATTTCCAACATGACAAGGTATGGGACCACCTTCCGATGATGTATCTCTAGAGGCGAATACACCTGGGTTCAACAAGAACGTCTTGCAACCCGGCCCACACATGACCGACCACTCATTTCGCTTGAGTGTATCGAATGTATATCACCAACGGTTGGGCTCAAACCACCGTTTCCCGAATGGGGCAGAATCGATAGATTTAGAAACAAAAGGAATTTCTCTAGATAGGTGATTATACACCCTAATGGGTGCGACCCACATAGCCATGCTGCCTGCCCGATTTTTGTCCTTTCCCAGTTGTTGAGGCCTGAGGCTACGCATACTTACCATTCATTGATAACACAATCACTTTGAATGCCACATTGTCAGATCCGTTAATCACTAGTTGAGTTTGCACAAATATTCTGGATATTATGCTAAGGGATAAATCCGTTGCAACCATATACATTCGTACAGACCAACTCATTTGATCATTGGAAATACTCTGTCAGACATTCGTCCATATACGTTCGTTCTGGGATTGAACGACATCGAAGGCACCATTTCTATAAATAGAAAAGCCCTTGCACTTCACTCCGTCTTCAATATATTCAGCATACTTGGTTCGCAACGCTTATGCCAATACGGAGTGGTTCTTCGGATAATAATCCAACCGGTCTCTCCATATTGACAACGATGGTCAAAACTTCGATAGTCTGTGATTTAACTATCGAATAAAAACAAGTGTTCAATCAACATATCAACAAATCACTGGGCTCTTTAATTAATATTTCATTAATTAAATCTCTTCTCCATTTCCTTAACAATATTTGTTAACCAAATATTTCAATAACCAATCTTGGCTCTTTACGCTATTTTTGATTTCGTTTCCTTATCGAATTCTATATATATCGATATATAGATTTCTAACTGTCAAATTTCTTAAAAATATTCTAACTCCTTAAATTTCCGGAAAATTTCGCCATAACCTCCCCTGTATCGGGAGCATCGGGAAATTTCAAATAGCTTCCCGGTATCTTCTAATCTCAAAAAGAAAAAGAAGAAGCCAAGCGGCTTGCCGATACGGCGCATAAAACTCATATATGAATTAAACATGTACCTTTTTGTCGGGCACATAAATTTAAATCTTCATATACTTCATCCCATATCTGTTTAACACCTGTTCACCTGTTTCAATTCAATTCAACTCAATCCATTCGTTTGAATTCAATTTTGAATCGTTTGA
The DNA here is from genome assembly GCA_030737875.1 of Allium sativum. Taxonomy (NCBI): domain Eukaryota; kingdom Viridiplantae; phylum Streptophyta; class Magnoliopsida; order Asparagales; family Amaryllidaceae; genus Allium; species Allium sativum. The sequence goes on along the minus strand of JASFAX010000061.1, from coordinate 1,501,173 downwards.
ATTCAGTTTCGCTCAAATTTTCTTTAATTAGCCTTTTTGCCTATTTCACTTCTTTGTTGAACATAACATGTTCAAATGAAATGTTTAACTTGCTCACGACCAAATTGAATTTCAATTTTAATTCTAGTTCTCCTTTCTATTTCGAATATAAATTTTCAAATCGAATTTACTTATTTAAAGCTCAATATCCATTCGAAATCTCATTAACTAATTTCTATTCAATTTAGTTAATTCCATTCAATAAATCAAAATCTGGTTTCTGTTTCAAAAATCATATTCATTTACATAACTTGAATTCGCATATATTTACAACTCAACTCTGAAATTTTTCTAAATAGAAACTTCGGATTTTCTCGCTTAAAATCCTTTTATAATATTAAATAAACCATTATGGTTTTAAAACGATTCTGGCGCTGTTTTTCTGAAAATTTGATTTTGACATAACTCAAAATCTATACGACGAAATTCAGATTTTTCTCCTTCATTAGAAAACTATTATCAAACCGGTCCTGACGTTTCTTGTTTCAAAGAATTCCGACTTCAATCGAGTTCTATATATTCAATTGAAGTTCGAATCGCTATTTTTCGAACTGCAGCGCTGCGGCGAGTTCGTTTTAATTATATTTATATATATGAACTTTTAAATTTCTAAACTTCTTTAAAATGAATTCAAATCCATTTAACACTGCTTGATTCAAATTCAAAACTCACTTTTATTTGGATTCTAAATTCAAATTCCAATTCCTTTTCTATTTAGTATTCAAATTCAATATTTGAATTTCTATTTGAATTCCCTTATTCAAACTCTATATTTAAATTCCATTTGAACTTTCTATATTCCAATTTCTATATTTGAATTCTATTGGAATTCAAATATTCAAACTCCTTTTAAATTCTATATTCAAAATTCCATAGTTTAAAACCCATTTGAATTTCATATTTAAATCCCATAGATTAAATCCTATTTGAATTCAATTTGAATCTCTCACATTCAAATTTCATTTTCCATTTGAATTCTAATATTCAAATTCGTTTCCAGCCCCATTTGAATTCTAATCTTCAAACTCCTTTTTCGACACCATTTGAATTTCTTCACTCAAATCCATTTGAATTCCCTTGAATTCAAATTCCATTTCAAAACTATTTGGATTTCCTATTTTGAAATCCTATTTGAAATTCTATTTCAAATTCTACTTTGGAAATCCTATTTTCAAAGTTTATTTCAAATTCTATTTTGAAATCTCATATTCAAATTTCTACTTGAATTTCTGTATTCAATTCCATGTTCAAATTCAATACTCGAATTTCTATTTCAAATCTCAATTCAAATTTCATATTTAAATTCCATTCAAATCTCTATTCAAATTTCACATTTGAATTCTTCCTTGAAATACTATATTTCAAATGCTATTCAATTCTTCTTTGAAATTCTATATTTCAAATTTTATTTTGAAATTCTACATTCAAATCTCTATTTGAATTTCTTTATTCGAATTCCTTTGAATTCAAATTTTATTTTAATTCCTTGAATTCAAATTCTATTTTTCATTCTAGTTTCATCTATTCAAATTCTGTTTGAACTTCTTATTTGAATTTCTAATATTCAATCCCCTTTTAAAATTCAAATATTTAACTCCCTTTTTAAAATTCAAATGTTATACTCAAATTTCATTTGAGTTATATATATTTAAAAATTTCATTTCACATCCTGTTTGAAATTTTATTTCGAATCCCAATTTCACGCTTGTATTTCTATTTTTGAATTATCAATTGATAATTCTTTTCACTTCATTTATGACTTCGTTATAAATGAACTATTTCTTAAACTTCGTTTAAAAAGAAACTACTTGTTTTATTTTTTCAAAACAAGTTTATATTTTTATTCCATTAAAAATTCAAATTCTATTTAAAAATAGAATTTCCCCTTTTAAAATCTCAAATGTCCTTTTAATTGGCCCAGTGATATTCAAACACACAAAGCAACGAATTATTTGTTTTTCTAACACGTCATATATAACAATATATATATGCAAACAAATAAACAAACAGATAATATATTTTTGAGGAATCCAGTTGGATTCCTCCAACCTGTTTTCCTGCATCCACAGATGTTAGCACATAAATAATACCCATTCTGCTTCGTGGCAGAATATCGCGGTATAGAAGGTCATCCACTAATCATAGCGTGGGGCGTATAGGGTAATCATCCGCTATGAAACTGCGGGCATCCGCTAATGAGACTGCGGGAATCCAACCAATCAATCAACCCAATATATATATATATATATATAGCCTAAATAACTAATATATATGAAACAACCATAAAACATTCACACAAGCAACAAACAATTATTTTTAACGAAATAAAAATAATTCTAAAGGTGAGTGAGATTTACTCACCGTGATTTCATTTGCCGAACATCCATTCAAATGTTGTATCGTTGTTTACGAATTTACTCAAGTCATCATCAACTGAATCTATTCGAGTTAATTTCACCTTTCACCTACGAATATTAATTTAACGATTAACATTTCAATTAACGAATAAATAAATGTCTTATATCTATGTATCCCTTTTCTCATTTAAATAAAACATCAAATTGTTTTAATTAAATATCCAACTTCTTTTATTTATTTTGAGTTTGAAATCTGAATCAAACTAATATGGTTTAAATCAAAGAATCAAAACTAACTAATTTATTTTCTATAAGCTAATTATATAAATTTATTTTCTTTTTATATAAACTAAATTCTTGATAAAATTTTAATTTAGAAATAAATAAAATTACCTTATGCCCTTCTTTTCTGAATTCACCTCAGGAACTCAATCCCTCTCCCTAGCCTTTTACTTGTCGACCACCATTCTTTGCTGACCCGTCCATCCACCGATCTCACAGCCTCCATCTTCAACGAAATCCCAAACAACTTTACCAAATTCCTCCAAACTACCCACGCAAAACTCCCTTTGGCTCACAACTCTGCTCCTACCCTGCATCGATGACTTATCCCATCGCACCAGTCTTGACTCCAACGCCACCCTCGACCTCCTCCTTGATGTCGCCAACTGCCACTCATCAACAAACAAGTCGCAACTTCGAACTCTCACAGGCCTTCATCGATTCGCTTCTCCCCCAATTCCTAAATCGCACCCTTGATTTCCCTTGAATCAACGTCCACCCACAACCCTAAGTTGCACCCGAACTACCCAACTCGCATCGCACGCTGCCACTCTCGCTCCCAATCGAAGAACTCGACCTCGCGATCCAAGTTTTGGATTTGATTTGCTGTGATTTTGTTTTCGATTCCCTCCCCCCCTTTTTTTTTAGAAGATCAGATGAGGAAATGGAGTTAACGGTTTAAACAAGGAAGCGAAAATGAAAATGAAGGGTAAAGGGAAGGGCAGACGAGATTATATATAGAAGAAGAAAGGGGGACCAAAGTACGTGCGCCATTAATTATCTGCTTCCTTGATTGTGAAGAGAACGAACATAAGGTACAAGAAAATCAAATAAGGCAGAAGGTAGGTCTGCGTTAGGATATTAGATAGGTCGGCCCTGTTTTTTTTTTATTTTATTTTTATTTTTGATTTTTGATTTTAAATAGATAAAATATCTTGCGGTCCTTTAATTTGAAACCACGAACCACTATTTCAGCAAAACAATTGATGTTCCCAACATCATTCACTATTTTGAATTCAACGAAACAGATTATACAATTTAATTTGAATGTAATATAAAATAACCATTTAAATCAATATAATATAATTTAAATTTAAACCAATGAATTCTTCGATAATAAATTATTATTTGTTATCGATTTAAATTCAAATAAAACTTCATATAAATCAATTTGACTCCTTTTCAAATTTAATTACCTAAGATCCTCATATTACGATAGTTATACTGATAATTCAATATAAAAATTGATTCTATTATCAGCTCAATATTTAAAATAATATTAAATATTCAAAATAAATCGACCAGAAAAATCTGGGTCGTTACACTGACCTGGAGTTTATTGTTTTAACCTAAACTCTGGGTGCCCCTATTTTGACACGGGCAGCTAGTAGTTTTGGTTTTGCAGATTTATATTCACAGGATCCTGATTTACAGCTGGAATGATATCCGGAAAGCTTTGTATCCGTATATCTCTTCTAGTTGTGTATTGTATTATTTTCCGCTGCTATGTATTTAAATGTAATTTAAATCTCTGATATTTCTGTGAAATATTCATTTATACTCTGTATATTCTTGTAATCTGATGCATTGTTGTAATATACAATGAAATGTTCTTTTGTATGCGCTCTGTTGTGGCTTGTTCTCGAACTATCCGACACTTTCCTTTACGGGGAAGTTACGGGTTTTCACATACAGTTCTAATATCAGTTTCTTACAAGCCATGACTTCCAATTAATGTTTAAATCGGAAATATAATTGTACTTACAAAATATAGGCAAGTCTTGTTTTTCTGAAATCTGTTTTCTGAAGCTGAATAGCTTTCCTTTGATGTAGATTAGGCGTTCTTTTAATTCTATTCAGATTGGAAGAAGATGCACTAGTTCTAGCTTAGATTTCAGCATAGTAGCGACACCATTCTTATTTTTAATTAGAATAGAGGCAGAGTATAGGAAGAATGAAATTGTGTGGAGAGAAAGTAGGTTTGGGGGTGTTTAAATAGGTTAGAACTCACGAATCCGGTCAGAAAGGCGTCCAGGTGCAGAAAAATGGGTCTGTCTCCATATCTGGAAAAGGAGAGGGGAGGTCGACCCTAAGGTCGACCCTAGTGTCGACCTGTTTACCCAGGTCGACCCCCAGGTCAACCCTAGTGTCAACCTGGGTCCTAGGCAGGAATTTTTCCGCCCAGCCCGGGTGTCTGTTTTGAATTTCAAAATCTGAATTTTTGAATTTCGGGCTGGCTTTTATTGAAACTTCCGAAGGCCATATCTTCTTCATACGAGTCCGATTTACGCAAACTTAGACTCTATTCCAAGCAGAATTTCGAGACAAACGCAATGGCATAACCCGTTTCCTTAATTATTTTGTTACAATTTAATTATTCTCTGATTTGTTACTTAACGTATTTCCCGAAAAATACGGGGTGTTACATTCTCACCTCCTTTAAAGGATTTCGTCACTGAAATCTCTAAGTTTAGGAAGAATGTTTATCCTACTATCCGACATCTATCTACTCAACCATCTAATCACAGGCATCCATTATCCTTAGAAGGTTTCTAATGCTTTTCATGATCATATGCATAGTGTGTGTATATGTCCTTATCTAATGCAAAATTAGGCGGTCTACTGATTCAGTTGACCTCCTTAATGCAAATCATGTCAGTGCCATGAGTCCATCATGTATGTAACTACTCCTAATCATATTTTATAACTTCTACATAAGTGCACAATCATTCATACAAATGCATCGTCCATATAATAACACATCAAGTTTTCACAAATACACGTATGCATATGTAATAAGAAAGTGACTGAGCCAATCTAGTGCCTAATGTGTGTGTATATGCACTCACGAGCAACCACTAGTAACTACTTGCAACCATCAAACATAACATGTTTCTAACACATGTTTACATCCATTGGATTCTACTTAAGAATTGAGGATAGGATCAAGAGGATATACTTAAAAGATAGAGACTAGTCATGCAAATAAACTCTACAGAAAAAGAGAGATCAAGGATATACCCTCAAAAAGGGTATGATGCGTGTATCTAGTCTTCAGTCTTTTAAGTTGCATCTTCATGAGCTTCACTCCACTATGCCTTAACTTCAGGGTTGCGAAGCTTCTTGACCTCCATTTCCATAACTCACTAGTAAAGATAGGACCTTGGCCACTTACTGTGCTAGAGGGTATCCAATGTAGTCGAACTACCCTTCCAAGATAAACAGATGTTAACCATGATACCAAGTGTATATCCTAAGATGATTAGAGGTGTTTCCTCTACTTAGCTTATCCATCATGTTACAAATCTGAGGGTCTAAAGCTAATGGTTGCTATGTGATTTTTACCTCTCTTAAGGTCAGTTTTACTTAGGGTGCCAGCCCCAACCATTTATTTCTCACGCAAACCATCCTAGTCGAACTCGACTTCCCTCAAGTACAAGCCCCAAAGGCCTAAACCAATATCAGACAAGCACCCAAGGGATACCTCCTCCGAATTTTGACGATCTATGTGAGATTATACTAACAAAACAACTAAACAATTGAGCACTATACCGACTCTGGCTATCCTTGCCAATCTTGCTCCAAAATTATCATTGATCGCATAACTGGCTTTGCAGTGTCATCTAGATATATGCGGAAGTCTGTCTCAAGTTTTAGGGGGAAAACCCCTACCCCAAATCAAAAACATCTTGCGTACTCATGGGCTACTCCAATGGATTGAAAATTGTCGATAAATACATAAAGTGATTCTAGGTTGCTAAGACAAACTGATCCCTTAGGATCGCACGAAATCTCGAGGGTATTCCCGAGGCAAGTCGAAAGTCTAACTACCCTCGTTTCACAATTACTAGCTAACCAATCCACGCCTAGAATCAACCCATAGCCCATGAAACCAAAAACATAAGCATTAATATAGCTATTCTCAAATCCTCACAAGTCAACGATAAATGAGTCGAACCAGCAATTGGATTTGAGACTATAATGAGATCCTCTACTATACAATATCTAGGGTGTAGAGACTCAACTATGGAAGCAGATATATGCGAATGTGAAGCGCTGAAATCAGAAGGAGTACTAACAGGATGACCAAAGGGGAAAAACTCTATCAACAGAAATCTTACTGCCTCTCTCTCAGGTATGCTGGCGGTGGGAACATGCACTTGCCTTCTGGAAAATCCTGTCCTTTGTTCTTGCCCTTTCCCTTAACTATACGACCCGTTATACCAAAATAAAGATACTTCCTCTTGTTTTAGGTTTTACTATTCTTTCCTCCCCTCCTTTGTGAACCAAGTCCATATCCATGGGTTCTTCATCCTTGTGTTGTGCTCCTTAGCCAAACTCCCTCATTCTCAACTTTGCCATCCTTGTGTAACTTGTTGACATGTCTCTCGAAAGCTGCCTCCATCGCACAGAAAATACTACAAAGCTCGAAAGAAAATTATGGCTAAAGATGGAAGTTAGGCGCTTATTTGCACTTTGACAAGTGTCGTAGTCTCATCAAGCCTGCGGAACCATGCCGCGATGAGGTTACCTCCCAGAAAGCCAGGAGCCCCGGAGACTCAAGAAAGAAGGAAACAAGGATTCAAGCAGAGGCTCAAAAGATAGTGCATATGGCTTTGGGGAATATGCCTTTAAAACAAAACTTTTCTTTTGAAAATGCTTCTTTTAAAACCGTTTGAAAATAATTTTTCAAATCTTTTTTTTCTGATCCGGTAACCTTCAGCTCTAATACCAAGTGTAACACCACACCTCCGTTAAGGTCACTCACAAAAGGAATGCCTTAACTTCGGTGGAGCATTTTTGGTACAAGTTGTAGAAAAATTACAAGACAGACAAATAAAGCAGCAGAAAATAAATAACCTTTATTGATTAAAACGCAGCTTGTACAAAGATTGTTTTACAACACCAATACTTATTACAACAAAGCATCTGTCTTGTTTAAAATAAAGAAGCATAAACTGACAATGATATTCCCCAATTAAAGCATGAGTCATCCATAACAGTAGAAGATGGAGTTCAAAGCAATGCGTCAAAGAATCATCAAGCTCGGAAAGAGTAACGGTCGAAAATGAGCTAAGCTATTCCCTCCCTGGCTACCGGGGGGGAACGGAAGAAAAGAGGTGAAAACAAACTAGGTCAGACATAAGATTGGTAAGTCCAGTTATACTTCAGCATGAAAACAGAAAAGGACTATGACATGAACAAACTGAACTTAGAAACATATCATAGTGATAAGATAACAAGACAAGGTAAGATTAACGGAATTGGCTATCGCATCCACTTCTATTTCTCTGCACCCACTGAGGACTGTTTCAACTAGCATCGTGTGTTCATGATAAAATGATCCCCTTTTTATTGTGTACGCAGTCCCTTATCCATTTAGTGTTACCTAGATCCAACTAGGGTCTTACTTATCGAATGCTTCCTAGATTCAACCAGGGTTTACGCTACCCAGGGCCACTGGGGTTTATGCTACCTATTGAACGCTTCTCGGATTCAGGGTTTACGCGACCTAGGTCCAACTAGGGATTATGCTACCTATCGAACGATGCCCCCTAGCCTAGGATACACTTCCCAGAGTGGTATATGTTCCTAGGCTTTCCCCACGTATATGTCGTGAATTGTTATCGATGTCTAGATGCACATGTCCTCTATATGTGCGACCTGAGTCCCGTGGTAGGGCTAATCAAGAAACACAGAACTCGGTCGGGAGCTTTTAGATATCTGCCGATTGCAGATGCTAAGGTCTGCTTTTACAGTGGCTATGGTCCCACTAGACCCCTGCCTCAACAAACAAATGAAAGGCAGCCAAGAAAAACAAGAATGAGAATTGTATGCAAGCCCCTCTATGCCCCCCACAAACCTATGGGACAACCTCACCCATAACTAGATAGCAAGTATATGGTCTGTTGGAGTTCTCCGCCTTTCCGCTTCACGTATCTCGACTGACTCAAGATGGTAGGTAGACGACGAGTTGCTATCACAGGGCAAAACTGGTCTCGCCGAATCACGCTGGTCCATCCTAGTCTTTAGGTTGCCTTATTATTGCAACCAAGGCATACCCTTGGCTCTTCTAACGCAAACCTTAACCTCCGTGAGCCCAGGAGGATCATCTGCAGTCTCACAGAGGGATACCAAGAGTACCCTCACGTCCCCTCGAAGCCGCGTGCTTCATAACCTAGTTCATTGGAGCCTTCTTCATGATCAGATGGACGTTCGCTCCTCCTCATATTCTACTTGGTTTTCTTGACTAAGGTTTACTACTTAGTTCTCTTAACTAAGGTTTAATACTTAGTTTCCTGAATCGTTCATTTTCTTAACTAAGGTTTACAACTTGGTCCTCTTAACTAAGGTTTACTACTTAGTTCTCTTTCTCGTCATGTTGGATTGGTTAAGTGTTATCTAGCAGTTTACGTTAACTTAACCTACTCATATATCATGTCAAATTGGTTAAGTGTTATCTAGCGGTTCATGTTGACTTAACCCACCCCTACATCATGTCAAATTAGTTAAGTGTTCCTTAACCTTACTCGTTTGTCAGGTTATACTGGTTAAGTGTCTCTCATTAACTTAACCCTGTTTATATATCATGTTATAACGGCTAAGTGTTCTAAGTTTACTTAACCTCACCATCTAGTCTAGTTAGCATGTTATAACGGTTAAACATTTACTTAACCTTACCCACTTGTCTAGTTTACATGTTATAATGGTTAAGTATTTCCTTAGTTACTTAACCCCCACAAATCTTGCTTTGTTAACATGTTAAGTTGGTTAAGTGTCCAAATTAACTTAACCCCTATCAATCTTGTCTAGTTAACATGTTGAATTGGCTAAGTGTTTTCTCAATTACTTAACCCCACCCTTCTTGTCTTGTTAACATGTTAAGTTGGTTAAGTGTTTCCTTAATTACTTAACCTCACCATTTCTAGCTTGATTGTTCATGAGCTTTAATTAATTAATTAAAGCACCAACCACTCACATTAGACAGGTATTGTTGTGGTTACTGGATATGCCGGTCGGTTCCGGGCAGTTTTACACCATAACTCAGTCTAACCTCAGGTCTTTCTGGGCTTGATGCACTAACCTCTCACATTAGACATGTATTGTTGTGGTTACTGGATGTGCCGGGCGGTTCCGGGCAGTTTTACACCACAACTCAATCTAACCTCGGGTTAGGCATTTTCCTCTTCTCTAATTTACATCCTATTTATGTAAATTTTCCATAAATCAATTTAGCCTAGATCATATTCATTTGTCATGCCAATTAACATACTTATATTCTATGCCCAAAACTTGATTTACCTGTCAATTAGCCCAACTTGCAGTTTATACCAATTTAGATTTAATATTCCCCTTTTGCGTTCGTCTCGAAATTCTGCTTGAAATAGAGTCCAATTTTGCATAAATCGGACTCCGTATGAAGGAGTTATGGCCTTTAGAAGATTCAACAAAAATTAAAAATAGTTCGAAATTCGACCCAGGCAGTTGGGCGGGAAATTTACCGCCAAAACCAGGCAGATCGACCTTGGGGTCAGGTCGACCTGGGGGTCAGATCGACCAGGAGGTCAACCTGGGGGTCGACCTACCCCTAGGGAGGTTGCCCTGGGGGTCAACCTATCCCCAGATCTGGGCGATTTCATTTCCTTTGACGTGTTTTGATGTGCTGTACGGGTCGGATGTCTTCTAGGTCAGTCTAAGGGCTCTAAAACACTCTCCACACCTATAAATACATAGCAAGATCTAACCCTAATTCATAACAATTCCTTAAGACGCCTCCATGCCGCCAAACTTCAACCAAACATGGCCGCTGCACCAAAACTCTAAATTATATTGCAAGTTCTTCATCAACTTTGGTGTTCAATCAAATCAAGTAGCAAAGTTCTTCATCAACAATTAATGCTCTTCACCAACAATCAAATAAGAAGATTGAATCAGCATTCTACATCAACAAATCGTTTATTTTCCCCAATCCAGTCAAGGTGAGTGGAATTATAATAAGCTTGTTGTATAATAGTATTATTATCATTCATTATTCCCCAGTTATAAATTCAATTCAAGATTCATGTTATAATAATTGTTCTTCTATTCTCCTTCAGCTTTTTATTTTTGGATCTAGGTTATCTCGAACCTAGACGAAATCTTATTATACATACGTATGGTTGGAATATGGAAATATTGGGCATAATCTATTTTATGCAGTCGAGGAATATAATTTGTAATTTGGGGTTTGTGGCATACCGATTATTATTACAAATATTGGGCATAATCTATTTTATGCAGTCGAGGAATATAATCTGTAATTTGGGGTTTGTGGTGTAATGATTATTATTGCAAATATTGGGGTAATTGGCAAAGTATATATTGATATTATTCAAAGAAATAAGGGGAAAGGATCGTGAAATTGGTAATTTGGAGTAACTTACGCGAAAGGTAAATAAAGTTTGAATAGGGGATTTGGGGAAAAATGATTTAAAGATAAAAATCCTAATTTGGTGAAGAAATAGGTAAACTAGAAACCTAATCGGATTGGATAAGTTTGAGTTTAATCTGTCTCATATAATTGTGAAATCTAATTTAAAAACCTGAAATTTGAGGCATGAGTGTTTTAATTAAATTTGGGTTTGATTGGTTAAAGAAATGGGAAGCTTAGAAATATAATATGAAAATTGACACTAGTGGCATAACAAGAACATGAACATATTTGTGAATTCGTTAATAGGCTAAAGATGAAACATGGCTAACTCGAGGTTAGAATGAGTTTGCGGTGTAATCCTGCCCGGAACCGCCTGGCACTTCCAGTGACCGCAAACAATAGGTTCTAATGTGAGAAGTTAGTCATAACGTGCTTGAAACCCGAGGTTAGATTGAGTTGTGGTATAATCCTGCATGGAACCAACCGGCACATCCAGTGACCGCAACAAAAGGTCTAATGTGAGAGGTTGGGCATTAATAATTAATTAATGCTAATGACACATGCTAGTATGGTAAGGTTAAGTCAACATAAAATACTAGACAACACTTAACCAATTTGACTCGATATATGGGTGGGTTAAGTCAATGTGAACCACTAGATAACACATAACCAATTTGACATGATATATAGGTAGGTTAAGTTAACACGAACTGATAGATAACACTTAACCAATTTGACATGATATATGGGTGGGTTAAGTCAACGTGAACCGCTAGATAACACTTAACCAATTTAACTCAATATATAGGTGGGTTAAGTCAACGTGAACTGCTGGATAACACTTAACCAATTTGACATGACGCGTGGGTTAAATTGAATACGTGATTGGGGGTTAAGTCAGCTTGGACACATGGGCAAACATAACCAATATAACAGTATCAAAGCAAGGAAAAGTGGGGAATGATAAGATTAAATAATAGATAAACTTATCCTAGGGATAAGAAATGAATATGACTTAAGATGTAATACAAGACTCGAAGGGTGGGACGACTTATACCATGAAATATGTTAATCTAAGCTAGAAATGTGGGAGAACACCCGCATGCTATCATTTGATAAAGAGAACTTAAGTCATGCTTGAATTCATAGGTAAACCTTAGTTAAAAGGAACCAAGTAATAAACCTTAGTTAAGAGAACTAAGTAACAGAAACTAAGTATCAAACCTTGGTTAAGAGAACCAAGTAATAAACCTTAGTTAAGAGAACTAAGTAACAGAAACTAAGTATCAAACCTTGGTTAAGAGAACCAAGTAATAAACCCGAGTTAAGAGAACTAAGAAAATAATGAGAAAGAGAACTAAGTAGTAAACTTTAGTTAAGAGGACTAAGTTGTAAACCTTAGTTAAGAAAACGAACGATTAAGGAAACTAAGTAGTAAACCTTAGTTAAGAGAACTAAGTAGTAAACCTTAGTCAAGAAAACCAAGTAGAACATGAGGAGGAGCGAACATCCATCTGATCATGAAGAAGGTTCCAACGGTCTGGGTTACGAAGCACACGGCTTCGAGGGGACGTGAGGGTACTCTTGGTATCCCTCTATGAGGTTGCAGATGATCCTCCTAGTGTGAAGACCCGCAACTTCCCCGTAAAGGAAAGCGTCGGATAGTTCGAGAACAAGCCACAACAGAACGCATACAGAAGGACATTTCATTGTATATCACAACAATGCATCAGATTACAAGAATATACAGAGTATGAATGAATATTACACAGAAATATCAGAGATTTAAATTACATTTAAATACATAGCAGCGGAAAATAATACAATACACAACTAGAATGAGATATACGGATACAAAGCTTTCCGGATATCGTTCCAGCTGTAAACCAAAATCCTGTGAATATAAATCTGCAAAACCAAAACTACTAGCTGCCCGTGTCGAAATAAGGGCACCCAGAGTTTAGGTTAAAACAATAAACTCCAGGTCAGTCATGTGACTGGTGTGAGAACTAAAACAGTTGTTAATCTTTGTTTTTAAAGTTAGGTAAATCAAGGGACCACGCCGTATAACACGGAACGGGTTTCCTCCCAAGAATACCAGTGCATAAAACCAACAGCGCAATGCTAAATAAAGAAAGATGAAGCTGTTATAAGACCCAGGTCCTATCACACAATGCAACGCAAGCCGGGGGATAGGGTTTTCCCTTATAACAGCCAAAGAATGCTTGATACGTTTAAAACAAATCATTTGATACTATTATAAGTGCATAGTGTATAAAACACTTCAAATCATAAGTATCAATCATAGGCGGCATGAGCGCCCCATCCCACTATGTCACCATATATAGGTTTACAAATAAAACCGCAAATGTCACGTATTTGGAAATTGGATTTCCGTCTATGAACCGAGGCAAAAGATAGTCCTCAACCGATTCGTGACTCTCTAGCCCGAGCCACAGGTCAGAGCTCGAGTGACCTTGGAGCGACAGGGCCGGTCCACCGATGTGGATTAAAATGCCTGAACACTACGTTTCCCCACCCTATGGGGTGTAAGTCTGGTCCGTCAGCCGACCAGAATGCATCGGCCGAAACCGATATAACCGAGGCGCCTCGCAACAGCAACAACCACATAAGTCAAACTCGTCAGGGCGTGTAAAACCACTGACGCCACTTCTAACTAGAAAGAAACGCAAGTCCTCCCTGAGGTCCGTCTCCCGTTTTTGGTTCATACCTGGTGTGAAACACGCGAGGTAAACGTTACACAAAGCTACGCCACAAAGGCCGTGCTTTGATCATCACCACAAGACTTTGCTTTTCAACAGAAGCCTTGATCATTTGCATCTTAGCATGCCACACAGGCAAACCATCCTATGCAACCGATATCAGTCACACAGAATGAAATCCGATGTCAGACACACAGTCCATTTACAAGTCCGTTCTGGGTCTGAACGAAACCGGAGGCACCTAGTACCTCGCATATCCATCGATCTCCAAGTACGTCTGGACGATCACTAACTGTTTCCATCTTCTTGGGTGTACAGCCCAATCAAGATCATCAGTTATCACCCAAACGACGTGAAGACCTCCGGTCTTCGACCATCGTCTTCATCTTCGACTTATCGTCGTATCAGTTATTCAGAATGGGATAAACCCGGTCTTTCCGAATAACTCGCGTATATTTTAAATAAGTGTTACACAAACACAACATACGCCTCATTCCAATTCATTAGTCACTAACCGTAAATTAATCAAGAGAATAATTCCCCAAATATTAACCCCGAAGGCCGAAACCAACATCAGATCAATATCCAGAAAACCATTCTGCTTGGCTAACCGACAGTTAGTTTCTAAATTTCACGTTCAAATCTAATTAAAGATTTAACTATCGCCTGGAGCAAAACTGGTGATACTCCATTCTCGATCTTTTCAATCTAATTAAAGATTCATTAAAACTCCACTTAGTTTTAATCTTTTGACTGGGTTAAAGAATCAGTGTCATTTAAAAACACGGTTCACGATAAACCCAAAATCACATTCATTAATCGTCGGGTTAAAGAACGAGTGTTATTTAAAAACACTGTCCACGATAAACCCAAAAATCAATATCGATTCAATTCCAATTAAATGTTATTTAATTGGTACACTTCATTAAATCTAAATAAAAAGATTTAATCATTTCTCAACTGGGTTCAAGAACAGTGTTAGTGAAGACACCATTCACGACGAACCCAAATCACATTCATTAATTATCGGGTTAAAGAACGAGTGTTATTTAAAACACTGTTCACGATAAACCCAAAAATCAATATCAATTCAATTCCAATTAAATGTTATTTAATTGGTACACTTCATTAAATCTAAATCAAAAGATTTAATCTTTTCTCAGCTGGGTTCAAGAACAGTGTTAGTGAAGACACCATTCACGACGAACCCAAATCACATTCATTAATTATCGGGTTAAAGAACGAGTGTTATTTAAAACACTGTTCACGATAAACCCAAAAATCAATATCAATTCAATTCCAATTAAATGTTATTTAATTGGTACACTTCATTAAATCTAAATAAAAAGATTTAATCTTTTCTCAGCTGGGTTCAAGAACAGTGTTAGTGAAGACACCATTCACGACAAACCCAAATCACATTCGATATTCAATACAAGGCTCTGAATAGAAAATATATCGGCTTATATTCAATATCGAATTCTACGACTAACAAATGTCGTATTGGAAATAACGATATACATATATATCTTTCAAATTTCCATAACAACACCTGTATAATCATGAATTCCAACATCGAAATATTCCGAAGACAATTTCGATTCAAATCCACTCCAGTGTAATCATTGGAATTTTGGTTACTTTTAAAACCCTTTTCGAATTCAATTTATTTATTTAAAAATAAATAGAATTATAATTCTAGTTCAAAACTAGTTCATTTCGATAAAAATCTATTTTTATCTTTTCTAATATGGAATTTTTCATCCCAATTCTTTCTAAATCATTTCTTATGATTTTACACAAATTATTACTATTTTTAATAATTTTATCAAGGCCCGTACAGTCGATTTCCATCAATGGCCATCGAACTGCACTTATAGCGACCTTTTTCGAATTTGATTTGGACATAATTCCAAATCCAACCGTTAGATTTCAAATTTCTAACATTCATTAGAAAGCTCTTTTCGATACGAACCCAACGGTTCCGGTTTTAGGAGAATCCGACGGTCGGATCTCCCGTAATGTCCGTTTGAAATAAATGGTCGAAATTCGCGAACTGCCGCGGCGCGGCGCGTTCTATTCAGGCCATTATATTATATATATAATATATATATAATATATACTTCGTCGATTTCTATTTAAAACGAATTATATAAATAGTTTTAAAATTCGTTTCAAAAGCAATCTCAACTTCCTTTTCAATTCAAATCAAAATTGAATTCTTCTTTATAAATTCGTTTCAAAATTCATTTCTATTCAATTCGAATTTCAATTCAATTTGAATTCATTTCAATTCGCTTTTAATTCAATTCGAATTCGTTTTCAATTCAATTCATTTCGAAATCGTTTTCAATTCAATTCGAATTCGTTTTCAATTCAATTCATTTCGAAATCGTTTTCAATTCAATTCGAATTCGTTTTCAATTCAATTCATTTCGAAATCGTTTTCAATTCAATTCATTTCGAAATCGTTTTCAATTCAATTCATTTCGAAATCGTTTTCAATTCAATTCGAATTCATTTTCAATTCAATTCATTTCGAAATCGTTTTCAATTCAATTCATTTCGAAATCGTTTTCAATTCAATTCGAATTCATTTTCAATTCAATTCATTTCGAAATCGTTTTCAATTCAATTCATTTCGAAATCGTTTTCAATTCAATTCGAATTCATTTTCAATTCAATTCATTTCGAAATCGTTTTCAATTCAATTCGAATTCATTTTCAATTCAATTCATTTCGAAATCGTTTTCAATTCAATTCATTTCGAAATCGTTTTCAATTCATTTCGAATTCGTTTTTAAAATCGATATAAATATCGTTCACGTCAAAATGGCGTCAATCTAATCAACACGGCTTCATATATTCCTTTATTTTCAAATATTCTATTTCAAATATTTCTTTTTCAAATATTTCTTTTTCAAAACTGGAATGAGGCCCAATCAATTACCATATAAAATTAATTATATGGATTTTCATACAACACATGTATATAATAGCATTGAAAATAATCAACCATCAACCAAAGTGCACTACACTGTATAAGCATCAAATATAGATATTCAACGCTTATAACAGCCTGTCAATCAATCGATCGACATATTTAATCAATCAGGATGAGTGAACTTCAAATTTCATCCTAACACCCGTGTGGGGTTTCAAACAATCAAACACATATTTTATTTGTGCAGTTAGGCGATGTGTAAAATTTATCGACCCAATCAACGTCATTCAAATAGGTGTACATAAACAAACCGTCTGGTTTGTAAATGAATATTTATTTATTCACATTCACGTTAAAAATTATATTTTTAACGATAACACATTTTATTTTGACATATGAATTTCTATTCTTCATTTACACAAATAAAATGATATTTTTATTTTTCTAACATATTTTAGAAAATTTCGGCGGCATAACGGCACGATACTAGAAACGGGACAAGGCCTAGCCTTATCCCCGGTCTAGTGAAGGCCCACGCCATTCACACATCAATCAAATCAATTCGTTATGCAAACCACAAACTTTGGAGTAAGGGTCTAACCTAGCCTTACTCCTTCGCCTTATAACGGCGCACGTCTAATCCTAACCAATTTATCGATTCGATTTTTCACACCACAAACCACATTCAAACCAATATCGCAATCAATCACCAAACAGTCAAACAAACAAGTCCATGGTCTGTGGACGATTGTGTCGGGTGCTACTAAGCACCGTCTGCATCCTAGTATATATATATAACTAGAAATAAAATAGAAAGGTGAGAAATTCTCACTTATAGCTATCCTAGCTCCACGGCTCTTCTTTGATAGAAAACTTCATCGTTTCGCCTTTTTGTCACCTTCGTTGCTGCTTTCACTACACACGTAAAAATCACATTTTTTTACTACGCTATTCAATATATAAAAATCGAATTTTTAGTTCAAAGTTCAATATATAAAAATCGAATTTTTAGTTCAAAGTTCAATATATAAAAATCAAATTTTTATTTCAAAGTTCAATTATATAAAAATCGAATTTTTATTTCAAAGTTCAATTTATAAAAATCGAATTTTTATTTTAAAGTTCAATAGATAAAAATCATATTTTTTTTTTCGAAGTTCAATATGTAAAAATCTAGTCTTCGCCTTATAAAAAAATATAGTCTTTGAAGTTCAAACCTTTTTCTAAAAATCAGTTTTTACTTTTATTTTAAAATCAGTTTTAAAATCTTATCAAATCAGTTTTTAAATATTTAAAAATTCAGTTTTTAAACTCTTATCAAATCAGTTTTTATATATTTAAAAATTCAGTTTATAAAATTCTTAAAAATCAGTTTACAAATCTAATTAAAACCAGTTTAAAATGCTTTTAAAAAAAACAGTTTAAAACCCTAAAATAAAAATAAAATAAAATGTTTACTGTTACCTGCGAAGAAGGGGGGGGGATGCTGCTGTCGGTGGTCATCAGGCGGGGTTGGACGTCGGAGCCGAGGTGGTGGCCAGCAGGGGCTTCGATTCGGAGCTGAACAAAAGGGGGGGGGACTACGGGGTTGTCGCGCCGTGGGGGCTTCGCTCCGTCGAGGAGGGCAGGTGAGAGAGGAGCGAGGCTGGAGGGAGGAGGCACCTGAGGGGAAGATCGGCGGCAGCTCCGCCTGTGGCGGCGGCGAAACTCTGGGGGGCGCGATCGATGTCTGAAGTTTTTTTTTTTTTTTTTTTTTTTTTTTTTCTTATTTTCTGTTTGAAATGAATGGACGGGGGGGCCAAAGTGTTTTAAGGAGGGCAAAGATTTTTTTTTTTTTATTATTAATTTTATTATTATTTAATTCAACCTTAAGTTGACTTTTTTCATACGACCTCGAAACGAGGCCCACCGCCTGTCGTCCATAGCGTTCTACCCCCATTCCGAACACAATGGGATATGTACCGCAAGCTGAATCGACCGTTTCGATCAGTTTCCTTTTAATTTACATTTAAATCACTATATTGAATTTTAAACGTACATTTCAAATTACCGGGGTCACATACTAACTAGAAAAATTCCAGAAAAATATTTTCTAGCTTTGTATTGACGATACGGTCCTAACAAAACTAGTTTCGTCGAATTCTGAGACCGTTAGAAAAATGGCCAATTTCCAGTCGATTAAAATCAACTGAAATGGTCAAAACACGTTTTCCTATGCCACGCTCACATATTGATTCGAAAAATTATGAAATTTGGAATCTAGCAATAACTTAACATCACGGACCCAACGAAAGTGGTTTCGTCGAAATCCGAGCTCGTTTGCAAAATGTCCATTTTTAAGGGTCTGAATTCCATAGCGACTATTCAGAAATTTCAACTGGACATATCTTTTGATTCCTGATATGAAATCTTGATTTTTCGGATTCGTTAGAAAGATATTCACTATTAGATTCCATTATTTTTGGTTTCACTAAAATCCGGATTGTTTTGCACCCGGTACATTCAATTGAAGTTTGAAATCGAATTATCGAACTACCGCGCCATTTTCAATTCTATTTATAATTATATATAATTATTTATATTCTAACGACGGCGTATATAATATATACGTCGAATTCCATTTGAATTAAATTTTCTCGTCGTTATTATTTAAAATAATTCATTTTAAATAATCAAAACTCGCTAAAATGGCCAAAATAAAAATTTCAAACTGGCTCACATTTTACGGGTTGTTACAATCTCCCCCACTTAAAACTTTTCGTCCCCGAAAAGGAACAAAGTCGAAAGTGGTTTGATTATTCAGCTCTACGATCGATCAGGCTTCCATTCTCCAACTCTTTAGTTTCTGAGAATTTTCAAAATTTCAAAAATTTGGCTAACTCCCTAAATTTTTGAAAAATTTCGCCATAACCTCCCCTGCAATGGGAGCATCGGGAAATTGCAAATAGCGTTCCCGGTCCTTCAGATCTCAAAAAGAAAAAGAAAAAGCCAAGCGGCTAGCCAATAGGCTCACAAAATCATCATCACCCAAACAAAACAGGAAATTATGTAGTAAACATGTACCTATTTGTCGGGCAAACAAATTTTATTCTCTGCTCTAGCCTCCTTGCTATGACCTGTTCAATATAAGTATATGTATATGCAAGCAAACGCGACCAATTTTCAATACAATCAATATTTGGTTAAATTAGGCATAAATGGTTAAAAATTAGCAAACAACTAAACAAACAACACAAACATCAATCAATTAGTGAATTTAACGTTTCAAATTCATAATTTGATATATATACAAAAATCATGTTTTTGATGCCAAATCACAACGATGTATTCTAGCTATATATAAGTTTTGGGTTCTCACACCAGCCTAATGGAAATATATAGAGAATCACACCTTCGAGACACGAACATAAATACTGATGATGTCATGACAATCATCAGTACCATCTTCGGGCGACTAGAGTGTGATGCTATATCTATCCAATATATTAAAATTTCGAATACACGCGGATCAGACGTATACGCAAAATCTATATATACTGGATTGTCCACATCAATATAAATGGATAATCAAATACGAATAATTGATTTAAATTTTCAAAACAAAAGTTTGTTTTCATTAGAAAAATATACTCTTCACACCCGTTCTAGGATACTACCGATCCTATCTCTAACGAGTCATTCTCATTGGATATTGCTAATCCAATATCTGATGAACTCTTTCGTATGTTTCTAATGTGCCTTGTTCTCTGCTTTGTAAACCAAAGCTCTGATACCAAATGTGAAGACCCGCAACTTCCCCGTAAAGGAAAGCGTCGGATAGTTCGAGAACAAGCCACAACAGAACGCATACAGAAGGACATTTCATTGTATATCACAACAATGCATCAGATTACAAGAATATACAGAGTATGAATGAATATTACACAGAAATATCAGAGATTTAAATTACATTTAAATACATAGCAGCGGAAAATAATACAATACACAACTAGAATGAGATATACGGATACAAAGCTTTCCGGATATCGTTCCAGCTGTAAACCAAAATCCTGTGAATATAAATCTGCAAAACCAAAACTACTAGCTGCCCGTGTCGAAATAAGGGCACCCAGAGTTTAGGTTAAAACAATAAACTCCAGGTCAGTCATGTGACTGGTGTGAGAACTAAAACAGTTGTTAATCTTTGTTTTTAAAGTTAGGTAAATCAAGGGACCACGCCGTATAACACGGAACGGGTTTCCTCCCAAGAATACCAGTGCATAAAACCAACAGCGCAATGCTAAATAAAGAAAGATGAAGCTGTTATAAGACCCAGGTCCTATCACACAATGCAACGCAAGCCGGGGGATAGGGTTTTCCCTTATAACAGCCAAAGAATGCTTGATACGTTTAAAACAAATCATTTGATACTATTATAAGTGCATAGTGTATAAAACACTTCAAATCATAAGTATCAATCATAGGCGGCATGAGCGCCCCATCCCACTATGTCACCATATATAGGTTTACAAATAAAACCGCAAATGTCACGTATTTGGAAATTGGATTTCCGTCTATGAACCGAGGCAAAAGATAGTCCTCAACCGATTCGTGACTCTCTAGCCCGAGCCACAGGTCAGAGCTCGAGTGACCTTGGAGCGACAGGGCCGGTCCACCGATGTGGATTAAAATGCCTGAACACTACGTTTCCCCACCCTATGGGGTGTAAGTCTGGTCCGTCAGCCGACCAGAATGCATCGGCCGAAACCGATATAACCGAGGCGCCTCGCAACAGCAACAACCACATAAGTCAAACTCGTCAGGGCGTGTAAAACCACTGACGCCACTTCTAACTAGAAAGAAACGCAAGTCCTCCCTGAGGTCCGTCTCCCGTTTTTGGTTCATACCTGGTGTGAAACACGCGAGGTAAACGTTACACAAAGCTACGCCACAAAGGCCGTGCTTTGATCATCACCACAAGACTTTGCTTTTCAACAGAAGCCTTGATCATTTGCATCTTAGCATGCCACACAGGCAAACCATCCTATGCAACCGATATCAGTCACACAGAATGAAATCCGATGTCAGACACACAGTCCATTTACAAGTCCGTTCTGGGTCTGAACGAAACCGGAGGCACCTAGTACCTCGCATATCCATCGATCTCCAAGTACGTCTGGACGATCACTAACTGTTTCCATCTTCTTGGGTGTACAGCCCAATCAAGATCATCAGTTATCACCCAAACGACGTGAAGACCTCCGGTCTTCGACCATCGTCTTCATCTTCGACTTATCGTCGTATCAGTTATTCAGAATGGGATAAACCCGGTCTTTCCGAATAACTCGCGTATATTTTAAATAAGTGTTACACAAACACAACATACGCCTCATTCCAATTCATTAGTCACTAACCGTAAATTAATCAAGAGAATAATTCCCCAAATATTAACCCCGAAGGCCGAAACCAACATCAGATCAATATCCAGAAAACCATTCTGCTTGGCTAACCGACAGTTAGTTTCTAAATTTCACGTTCAAATCTAATTAAAGATTTAACTATCGCCTGGAGCAAAACTGGTGATACTCCATTCTCGATCTTTTCAATCTAATTAAAGATTCATTAAAACTCCACTTAGTTTTAATCTTTTGACTGGGTTAAAGAATCAGTGTCATTTAAAAACACGGTTCACGATAAACCCAAAATCACATTCATTAATCGTCGGGTTAAAGAACGAGTGTTATTTAAAAACACTGTCCACGATAAACCCAAAAATCAATATCGATTCAATTCCAATTAAATGTTATTTAATTGGTACACTTCATTAAATCTAAATAAAAAGATTTAATCATTTCTCAACTGGGTTCAAGAACAGTGTTAGTGAAGACACCATTCACGACGAACCCAAATCACATTCATTAATTATCGGGTTAAAGAACGAGTGTTATTTAAAACACTGTTCACGATAAACCCAAAAATCAATATCAATTCAATTCCAATTAAATGTTATTTAATTGGTACACTTCATTAAATCTAAATCAAAAGATTTAATCTTTTCTCAGCTGGGTTCAAGAACAGTGTTAGTGAAGACACCATTCACGACGAACCCAAATCACATTCATTAATTATCGGGTTAAAGAACGAGTGTTATTTAAAACACTGTTCACGATAAACCCAAAAATCAATATCAATTCAATTCCAATTAAATGTTATTTAATTGGTACACTTCATTAAATCTAAATAAAAAGATTTAATCTTTTCTCAGCTGGGTTCAAGAACAGTGTTAGTGAAGACACCATTCACGACAAACCCAAATCACATTCGATATTCAATACAAGGCTCTGAATAGAAAATATATCGGCTTATATTCAATATCGAATTCTACGACTAACAAATGTCGTATTGGAAATAACGATATACATATATATCTTTCAAATTTCCATAACAACACCTGTATAATCATGAATTCCAACATCGAAATATTCCGAAGACAATTTCGATTCAAATCCACTCCAGTGTAATCATTGGAATTTTGGTTACTTTTAAAACCCTTTTCGAATTCAATTTATTTATTTAAAAATAAATAGAATTATAATTCTAGTTCAAAACTAGTTCATTTCGATAAAAATCTATTTTTATCTTTTCTAATATGGAATTTTTCATCCCAATTCTTTCTAAATCATTTCTTATGATTTTACACAAATTATTACTATTTTTAATAATTTTATCAAGGCCCGTACAGTCGATTTCCATCAATGGCCATCGAACTGCACTTATAGCGACCTTTTTCGAATTTGATTTGGACATAATTCCAAATCCAACCGTTAGATTTCAAATTTCTAACATTCATTAGAAAGCTCTTTTCGATACGAACCCAACGGTTCCGGTTTTAGGAGAATCCGACGGTCGGATCTCCCGTAATGTCCGTTTGAAATAAATGGTCGAAATTCGCGAACTGCCGCGGCGCGGCGCGTTCTATTCAGGCCATTATATTATATATATAATATATATATAATATATACTTCGTCGATTTCTATTTAAAACGAATTATATAAATAGTTTTAAAATTCGTTTCAAAAGCAATCTCAACTTCCTTTTCAATTCAAATCAAAATTGAATTCTTCTTTATAAATTCGTTTCAAAATTCATTTCTATTCAATTCGAATTTCAATTCAATTTGAATTCATTTCAATTCGCTTTTAATTCAATTCGAATTCGTTTTCAATTCAATTCATTTCGAAATCGTTTTCAATTCAATTCGAATTCGTTTTCAATTCAATTCATTTCGAAATCGTTTTCAATTCAATTCGAATTCGTTTTCAATTCAATTCATTTCGAAATCGTTTTCAATTCAATTCATTTCGAAATCGTTTTCAATTCAATTCATTTCGAAATCGTTTTCAATTCAATTCGAATTCATTTTCAATTCAATTCATTTCGAAATCGTTTTCAATTCAATTCATTTCGAAATCGTTTTCAATTCAATTCGAATTCATTTTCAATTCAATTCATTTCGAAATCGTTTTCAATTCAATTCATTTCGAAATCGTTTTCAATTCAATTCGAATTCATTTTCAATTCAATTCATTTCGAAATCGTTTTCAATTCAATTCGAATTCATTTTCAATTCAATTCATTTCGAAATCGTTTTCAATTCAATTCATTTCGAAATCGTTTTCAATTCATTTCGAATTCGTTTTTAAAATCGATATAAATATCGTTCACGTCAAAATGGCGTCAATCTAATCAACACGGCTTCATATATTCCTTTATTTTCAAATATTCTATTTCAAATATTTCTTTTTCAAATATTTCTTTTTCAAAACTGGAATGAGGCCCAATCAATTACCATATAAAATTAATTATATGGATTTTCATACAACACATGTATATAATAGCATTGAAAATAATCAACCATCAACCAAAGTGCACTACACTGTATAAGCATCAAATATAGATATTCAACGCTTATAACAGCCTGTCAATCAATCGATCGACATATTTAATCAATCAGGATGAGTGAACTTCAAATTTCATCCTAACACCCGTGTGGGGTTTCAAACAATCAAACACATATTTTATTTGTGCAGTTAGGCGATGTGTAAAATTTATCGACCCAATCAACGTCATTCAAATAGGTGTACATAAACAAACCGTCTGGTTTGTAAATGAATATTTATTTATTCACATTCACGTTAAAAATTATATTTTTAACGATAACACATTTTATTTTGACATATGAATTTCTATTCTTCATTTACACAAATAAAATGATATTTTTATTTTTCTAACATATTTTAGAAAATTTCGGCGGCATAACGGCACGATACTAGAAACGGGACAAGGCCTAGCCTTATCCCCGGTCTAGTGAAGGCCCACGCCATTCACACATCAATCAAATCAATTCGTTATGCAAACCACAAACTTTGGAGTAAGGGTCTAACCTAGCCTTACTCCTTCGCCTTATAACGGCGCACGTCTAATCCTAACCAATTTATCGATTCGATTTTTCACACCACAAACCACATTCAAACCAATATCGCAATCAATCACCAAACAGTCAAACAAACAAGTCCATGGTCTGTGGACGATTGTGTCGGGTGCTACTAAGCACCGTCTGCATCCTAGTATATATATATAACTAGAAATAAAATAGAAAGGTGAGAAATTCTCACTTATAGCTATCCTAGCTCCACGGCTCTTCTTTGATAGAAAACTTCATCGTTTCGCCTTTTTGTCACCTTCGTTGCTGCTTTCACTACACACGTAAAAATCACATTTTTTTACTACGCTATTCAATATATAAAAATCGAATTTTTAGTTCAAAGTTCAATATATAAAAATCGAATTTTTAGTTCAAAGTTCAATATATAAAAATCAAATTTTTATTTCAAAGTTCAATTATATAAAAATCGAATTTTTATTTCAAAGTTCAATTTATAAAAATCGAATTTTTATTTTAAAGTTCAATAGATAAAAATCATATTTTTTTTTTCGAAGTTCAATATGTAAAAATCTAGTCTTCGCCTTATAAAAAAATATAGTCTTTGAAGTTCAAACCTTTTTCTAAAAATCAGTTTTTACTTTTATTTTAAAATCAGTTTTAAAATCTTATCAAATCAGTTTTTAAATATTTAAAAATTCAGTTTTTAAACTCTTATCAAATCAGTTTTTATATATTTAAAAATTCAGTTTATAAAATTCTTAAAAATCAGTTTACAAATCTAATTAAAACCAGTTTAAAATGCTTTTAAAAAAAACAGTTTAAAACCCTAAAATAAAAATAAAATAAAATGTTTACTGTTACCTGCGAAGAAGGGGGGGGGATGCTGCTGTCGGTGGTCATCAGGCGGGGTTGGACGTCGGAGCCGAGGTGGTGGCCAGCAGGGGCTTCGATTCGGAGCTGAACAAAAGGGGGGGGGACTACGGGGTTGTCGCGCCGTGGGGGCTTCGCTCCGTCGAGGAGGGCAGGTGAGAGAGGAGCGAGGCTGGAGGGAGGAGGCACCTGAGGGGAAGATCGGCGGCAGCTCCGCCTGTGGCGGCGGCGAAACTCTGGGGGGCGCGATCGATGTCTGAAGTTTTTTTTTTTTTTTTTTTTTTTTTTTTTCTTATTTTCTGTTTGAAATGAATGGACGGGGGGGCCAAAGTGTTTTAAGGAGGGCAAAGATTTTTTTTTTTTTATTATTAATTTTATTATTATTTAATTCAACCTTAAGTTGACTTTTTTCATACGACCTCGAAACGAGGCCCACCGCCTGTCGTCCATAGCGTTCTACCCCCATTCCGAACACAATGGGATATGTACCGCAAGCTGAATCGACCGTTTCGATCAGTTTCCTTTTAATTTACATTTAAATCACTATATTGAATTTTAAACGTACATTTCAAATTACCGGGGTCACATACTAACTAGAAAAATTCCAGAAAAATATTTTCTAGCTTTGTATTGACGATACGGTCCTAACAAAACTAGTTTCGTCGAATTCTGAGACCGTTAGAAAAATGGCCAATTTCCAGTCGATTAAAATCAACTGAAATGGTCAAAACACGTTTTCCTATGCCACGCTCACATATTGATTCGAAAAATTATGAAATTTGGAATCTAGCAATAACTTAACATCACGGACCCAACGAAAGTGGTTTCGTCGAAATCCGAGCTCGTTTGCAAAATGTCCATTTTTAAGGGTCTGAATTCCATAGCGACTATTCAGAAATTTCAACTGGACATATCTTTTGATTCCTGATATGAAATCTTGATTTTTCGGATTCGTTAGAAAGATATTCACTATTAGATTCCATTATTTTTGGTTTCACTAAAATCCGGATTGTTTTGCACCCGGTACATTCAATTGAAGTTTGAAATCGAATTATCGAACTACCGCGCCATTTTCAATTCTATTTATAATTATATATAATTATTTATATTCTAACGACGGCGTATATAATATATACGTCGAATTCCATTTGAATTAAATTTTCTCGTCGTTATTATTTAAAATAATTCATTTTAAATAATCAAAACTCGCTAAAATGGCCAAAATAAAAATTTCAAACTGGCTCACATTTTACGGGTTGTTACACCTAGGCTCATAGAGATTAAGGTCTGCGTTAGAAGAACCAAGAGTATGCCTTGATTGCAATATAAGCAACCTAAAGACTAGGATGGACCAGCGTGAGGCAGCGATATCTTGTTTAGCCATGTGATAGCACGTTGTCGTCTACCTACCATCTTGAGTCAATCGAGTAAGTGAAGCGGAAAGGCGGAGAACTCCAAAGACCTTATACTTGCTATCTAGTTATGGGTGAGGTTAGCCAATAGGTTTGTGGGGCAAAGTTGGCCTGCGTACATTTCTCATTCTTGATTTTCTTGGGTGTCTTTCATTAGTTGAGGGAGGGGTCAAGTGGGACCATAACAACACATAGATAAAAAAAGACCTTAGCATCTGCGTCGGCAGATAACTTAAATCTCCCGACCGAGTTCCGTGTTTCTTGATTAGCCCTGCTATGAGACTCAGGCCGCACATATAGAGGACATGTGCAACTAGACATCGATAACGATTCACGACACGTACGTGGGGAAAGTCTAGGAACAAATATCGCTCTGGGTAGTATGTCCTAGACTTGGGGGCATCGTTCGATAGGTAGAATAATCCTTAGTTGGACCTAGGTCTCGTAAACCCTGAATTCGAGAAGCGTTCAATAGGTAGCATAAACCCCAGTGGCCCTGGGTAGCGTAAACCCTAGTTGAATCTAGGAAGCACTCGATAATAAACCTTAGATTAGATCTAGATGATACATGGAATCTAGCAAGATCGAGAGTGGCAGTCCAAACGATTTCGAGAATGGTGGCACTACACTAAAGTAGTATAGATTTACATGATGAAGCCCGTACGACATACGGCAAGGGACTGTATATATACATGGAAAGGATTAGATGAGTTGGGGGTATCTACATATACATTGTATTAGGTTAACCTACTAGTGGGACACGAGTATAGCCTAGAGAGCTAATATCGCGAATAGCCTAATAAACAAGAAAATATAACTGAACGATATATGCAGGATTATACAGAAGTTTATTCTATGTCCAGTTACCAGAACTTA
Source organism: Allium sativum (assembly GCA_030737875.1). Lineage (NCBI taxonomy): Eukaryota > Viridiplantae > Streptophyta > Magnoliopsida > Asparagales > Amaryllidaceae > Allium > Allium sativum. The sequence goes on along the minus strand of JASFAX010000061.1, from coordinate 1,472,832 downwards.
TGTTCTGACCCCCTCCTCATTACATACTTCCAGGTTAGGTTCATGACAGAGATGGTATAGCTTTGGATACTGGTTAGACAGTATTATATATAATGTAAAGCTATTTTTGAATATATTATATTTTAATTCCTTCCGCTGTGAGATGCTTTACGAGTTCTGACATGTTTCTTTATCTCTGTTTTTTTCTGCAGGATACCAGAGCCCCCAAGTCGGGTCTCGATGGATAGAATTTGGAAAATTCGGTCTGTCGGAATCTGAGTTGTTACATCTGGTATCAGAGCTCAGGTTTTGTGATCTTAGGGAGATAATGAGTGAACGTATTTGTATTTTCTAAAATATAAATATTATATATATATATATGAACCTAAATCCATAGAGTAGCCCACTAGGTATGGAAAGAGTTGGGATAGCTATCTTGTGCACTAAAGGAATGAACCTAGAAATTTTAAGACCCTTAGGTGGTTTGGTTGGAAAGTGTAAATATGACTTGATGTTAGAGAAAGAAAATATCCCATAGGATGGAAAATGAAATGTTAGTATTTCAGAGTAGTGGGTTTAGAAGTGTAACCTTAGAAACTAGAAAAGGTTGAAAAATGAAAAATGGATTAGGAATATATATAGTCAAGAGAATTGAATTCGCGAAAGTGTCTAGGAAAGCCTAGTGAGTTGAAAACCCGCTTTGAGTCTAACCCAATGATAAGATTTTAAGAACTTGAATCTGTAAAAGAGTTTGCGGTATTTTTCCAAGATTTAATCTTAGAAGTATTTTAATAAATGCATTTTGGGTTTTTAAAGTAAAGTGGTGTATATTCTGTTAAAACAATGATTTCTTGTTTTAAAAGAATTCTCTCATGAAAAGGTGCATATTATAGAGCATGTATAGCTCGCTAGTTTTCATATATGAAAGGATTGAAAAGAATTTTGAAATCTCTATTCTGTTAACAATAAATTTTGATTATTGTTTTAAAAAGAAATTTTTGTTGGGTGAACAAAATAAGCGGTAGAGTGTAAGAATAGAGTAGATGCTTGCACCTTAGCGGCCAAAGTTAACATTGTAAATAGGAACAATGTAACCTCGATAGTTGTCCTTGTCTACTCCAGTTTCGTGATTTGAAGAAAATGTTTTGCATTTTATTTTGTGACATGTTTTTTCATTGTTTGGCAAAAGCAAGTTTTTGAGAAAAGAATAAAAGTTTTACCACATTTAGTTTTTGGAAGAAGAATGTAATAAAAAGAAAGAAAGCCAAACCATGTTTTAAAAATGGAGTAGTTAAGGATTAAGGCCTAGAAAGAATGAGATAAAGTTAAAGCTATTAGAACCAATTGGGGATTGGTTGAGTTGAGTAATTCTCTGAGTGTCAATATGATGTTGATTTCGGTCTTCGGGGTTGATACTTAGGGAGTTACTCTCTTGCCAATTTACAGTCAGGGGTTAGCTAATATTGAACTAATGGAAAATTTCCCGTAGAATGCATAAGCATTGAGAAACCTAGGTTTGTTGCTGGAGAAAAAGAAAAGGATAGGCTAGTAATACACAGAAAGGACTAGTAGTGACTACTAAGTAGTAAAGGGCAAGTTAGTGGGTAGATCCTGTTGTGTGGACTCGCAATTGTCTGAGATGATAAAGTCCTAAGATTCTTGGCCCATAGTGGTAGCTGTGTAGGATGCTGTTTGAGTTGAAAACAGAAAAAGATTAATTGAAATAATAAACTTAAGTAATTGGATTAAGTCAAATAAGCTAAGAAAGAGAAAAGCCTACCTAACAAGAAACAATAAATTCAGTAAGGCAACAAATGTGATGGGAAAAGAAAATGAAAATCTTAAGAAAAATATGAATAAATATGAAAATTTTCCAAGATAAGTTGAAAGAGAGAAGAAAATTTTCTTATGTGGTTGTGCTTGGATAGGAAAATAGGAAATATTCATGGAATAGTCATATAAAAATCCAAGTACGATTAGAAAAGAAAAACGGAGGATGTGAATTTTTTCCGTTTTATATCCTTTCGTAACATAAGGAAATCGAATTTGGAAAATTAGATTTTTCTAAATTTCGAATTTAATGATGGATGGTAGGGTTTTGGATGCGACAATTGGGTGAACTATGCTCTTATTCTATAACAGTATGGGAAAACTTGGATGAAAAATATTTTGATTTTTCAAGAATATTGCATTCATATAGAACTACAAGTATATTTAGGATGTGAGCATCATGTTTTGAAAGAGTTTTTAAAATTTGCATACATATAGGTGGATCCAAATTAGGCATACATACTTTACTATGATGTATCTTACTTTGCACATGGGCACAATGTTTGCAACAATTGGATGCACACTTGATGGATGGATATTGCGAGGGATTATCTATTTTACTCTTATCGAATTTCGGGGACGAAATTCTTTAAGGGTGGAAGAATGTAACACCCCGCATTTTTAATATAATTAAAAAAATGTACAAATATGTGTATATGCATAGATAGGTAAATAATGGTGATGTATAATGAAAATTAATTAATATATGGAAGAGAAGGAAAAATTAATTCGATAACAGTGTGCGTAACGGAAAAGATAATAAAATAAGGATACTTAATTTAAATATCAGGAACTAAGTAAAACAGACATCACCATTGCGTTCGTCTCGAAATTCTGCTTGAAATAGAGTCCAAGTTTGTATAAATCGGACTCCGTATGAAGGAGTTATGGCCTTTGGAAGATTCAACAAAAATTCAAAATTCAACCGAGGCAGCTGGGCGGGAAATTTCCCGCCAAAACCAGGTAGGTCGACCTGGGGGTCAAGTCGATCAGGAGGTCGACCTAGGTGTTGACCTACCCCTAGGGAGGTCGACCTATCCCCAGATCTGGGCGATTTCATTTCCTGTGACGTGTTTTGATGTGCTGTACGGGTCGGATGGCTTCTAGGTCAATCTAAGGGCTCTAAAACACTCGCTACACCTATAAATACATAGCAAGACCTAACCATAATTCATAAAAATTCCTTAAGACGCCTCCATGTCGCCAAACTTCAACCAAACATGGCCGCCGCCCCAAAACTCTAAATTAGTTGCAAGTTCTTCATCAACTTTGGAGTTTAATCAAATCAAGTACCAAAGTTCTTCATCAACGATTCATGCTCTTCACCAACAATCAAATAAGAAGATTAAATCAGCATTCTACATCAACAAATCTTTTATTTTCCCCAATCCAGTCAAGGTGAGTGGAATTATAATAAGCTTGTTGTATAATAGTATTATTATCGTTCATCATTCCCCAATTATAAATTCAATTCAAGATTCATGTTATAATAATTGTTCTTTTATTCTCCTTCCCCTTTTTATTTTTGGATCTAGGTTATCTCGAACCTAGACGAAATCTTATTATACATACGTATGGTTGGAATATGGAAATATTGGGCATAATCTATTTTATGCAGTCGAGGAATATAATATGTAATTTGGGGTTTGTGGCATAACGATTATTATTACAAATATTGGGCATAATCTATTTTATGCAGTCGAGGAATATAATCTGTAATTTGGGGTTTATGGCATAATGATTATTATTGCAAATATTGGGGTAATTGGCAAAGTATATATTGATATTATTCAAGGAAATAAGGGGAAAGGATCGTGAAATTGGTAATTTGGAGTAACTTATGCGAAAGGTAAATAAAGTTTGAATAGGGGATTTGGGGAAAATGATTTAAAGATAAAAATCCTAATTTGGTGAAGAAATAGGTAAACTAGAAACCTAATCGGAACTGGATAAGTTTGGGTTTAATATGTCTCATGTAATTGTGAAATCTAATTCAAAAACCTGAAAATTGAGGCATGAGTGTTTTAATTAAATTCGGGTTTGATTGGTTAAAGAAATGGGAAGTTTAGAAATATAACATGAAAATTGACACTAGTGGCATAACAAGAACATGAACATATTTGTGAATTCGTTAATAGGCTAAAGATGAAACATGGCTAACTCGAGGTTAGAATGAGTTTGCGGTGTAATCCTGCCCGGAACCGCCCAGCACATCCAGTGACCACAAACAATAGGTTCTAATGTGAGAAGTTAGTCATAACATGCTTGAAACCCGAGGTTAGATTGAGTTGTGGTGTAATCCTGCCCGGAACCAACCGGCACATCCAGTGACCGCAACAATAGGTCTAATGTGAGAGGTTGGGCATTAATAATTAATTAATGCTAATGACACTTGCTAGTATGGTAAGGTTAAGTCAACATAAAATACTAGACAACACTTAACCAATTTGACTCAATATATGGGAGGGTTAAGTCAACGTGAACCGCTAGATAACACTTAACCAATTTGATATGATATATAGGTAGGTTAAATTAACACGAACTGATAGATAACACTTAACCAATTTGACATGATATATGGGTGGGTTAAGTCAACATGAACCGCTAGATAACACTTAACCAATTTGACTCGATATATGGGTGGGTTAAGTCAACGTGAACTGCTGGATAACACTTAACCAATTTGACATGATGCGTGGGTTGAATTGAATACGTGATTGGGGGTTTAGTCAACTTGGACACATGGGCAAACTTAACCAATATAACAATATCAAAGCAAGGAAAAGAGGGGAATGATAATATTAAATAATAGATAAACTTATCCTAGGGATAAGAAATGAATATGACTTAAGATGTAATACAAGACTCGAAGGGTGAGACGACTTATACCATGAAATAAGTTAATCTAAGCTGGAAAGTGGGAGAACACCCGCACGCTATCATTTGATAAAGAGAACTTAAGTCATGCTTGAATTCATAGGTAAACCTTAGTTAAAAGGAACCAAGTAATAAACCTTAGTTAAGAGAATTAAGTAACTAAGTATCAAACCTTGGTTAAGAGAACCAAGTAATAAACCTTAGTTAAGAGAACTAAGTAACAGAAACTAAGTATCAAACCTTGGTTAAGAGAACCAAGTAATAAACCTGAGTTAAGAGAACTAAGTTAATAATGAGAAAGAGAACTAAGTAGTAAACCTTAGTTATGAGGACTAAGTTGTAAACCTTAGTTAAGAAAACAAACGATTAAGGAAACTAAGTAGTAAACCTTAGTTAAGAGAACTAAGTAGTAAACCTTAGTCAAGAAAACCAAGTAGAACACGAGGAGGAGCGAATATCCATCTGATTATGAAGAAGGCTCCAATGGTATGGGTTACGAAGCACGCGGCTTCGAGGGGACGTGAGGGTACTCTTGGTATCCCTCTGTGAGGTTGCAGATGATCCTCCTAGGCTCACAGAGATTAAGGTCTGCGTTAGAAGAACCAAGAGTATGCCTTGGTTGCAATATAAGCAACCTAAAGACTAGGATGGACCAGCGTGAGGCGGCGATATCATGTTTAGCCCTGTGATAGCACGTCTTCGTCTACCTACCATCTTGAGTCAATCAAGCACGTGAAGCGGAAAGGTGGAGAACTCCAAAAGACAATATACTTGCTATCTAGTTATGGGTGAGGTTGGCCAATAGGTTTGTGGGGGCATAAGGGGCCTGCGTACAGTTCTCATTCTTGATTTTCTTGGGTGCCTTTCATTAGTTGAGGGAGGGATAAAGTGGGACCATAGCCACACACAGAAAAAAAAAAGACCTTAGCATCTGCATCGGCAGATAACTTAAAGCTCCCGACCGAGTTCTGTGCTTTTTAATTAGCCCTGCCACGGGACTCGGGCCGCACATATAGAGGACATGTGCAACTAGACATCAATAATGATTCATGACACGTACGTGGGGAAAGTCTAGGAGCATATATCGCTCTGGGTAGTATGTCCTAGACTAGGGGGCATCATTCGATAGGTAGCATAATCCCTAGTTGGACCTAGGTCGCGTAAACCCTGAATCCGAGAAGCGTTCAATAGGTAGCATAAACCCCAGTGGCCCTGGGCAGCGTAAACCCTGGTTGAATCTAGGAAGCGCTCGATAGTAAACCTTAGATTAGATCTAGATGATACACGGAATCTAGAAAGATCGAGAGTGGCAGTCCAAACGATTTCGATAATGGTGGCACTGCACTAAAGTAGTATAGATTTACATGATGAAGCCCGTACGACATACGGCAAGGGACTGTATATATACATGGAAAGGATTAGATGAGTTGGGGGTATCTACATATATGTTGTATTAGGTTAACCTACTAGTGGGACATGAGTAAAGCCTATAGAGCTAATATCGCGAATAACCTAATAAGCAAGAAAATATAACTGAACGGTATATGTAGGATTATACAAAAGTTTATTCTAAGTCCAGTCACCAGAACTTATGTTCTGACCCCCTCCTCATTACATACTTCCAGGTTAGGTTCATGACATAGATGGTATAGCTTTGGATACTGGTTAGACAGTATGATATATAAGGTAAAGCTATTTTTGAATATTTTATATTTTAATTCCTTCCGTTGTGAGATGCTTTACGAGTTCTGACATGTTTCTTTATCTCTGTCTTTTTCTGCAGGATACCAGAGCACCCAACTCGGGTCTCGATGGATAGAATTTGAAAAATTCGGTCTGTCGGAATCCGGGTTGCTACACAAGCAATTTGTCATTTTTTTTAACACAAAAAGTTGTTAATGGTCACAGTAAAAAGAGTCCACTCACTAGGCAAAATTTGAGGAAGAATGCTAAATTAATTCTGCCGTAAGGAAATAATCCAAAACAAATCGTGTCATCATTTTTTCAGATTTCATATCACACCAAATCTGATGTTTTTTTTTGTAACAACAGTTTGCAATATCCCTGGACAACGTAATCATTCTTTCGTCACCCAACTTCCATGTGTTCATTACGTAAACAAAATGGGTCCGCAAATCTATAGAATATCAATTCTCAAAAAAATCAGATTTAATTTAAAAACTCAGCGCTGTCACTTCATCTCCCATCACTTCATCTCCTGCAAAACTCTGTCCGCTTCAACTACATCTTCCAGTAAGCCGAAAATTCCCAAACCATTTCTCACAATAGATTAAAATTAACAATGGAAGACACTTATCTTTGCATAATAGCCTTTGTAGAAAGCGGTCTCATGACCTTGGAGACGCTTCAATTTGTTCTCTCTTTGGTTTTTGAACGCAATGATTGGCAAACATGGCTCATATGTGAAAAGCGTTTTCTAATCAAATGTCCTGACAACGTAACCTTTGTACGTGCGCTGGAGATGGGAAAATTAAGAAAAATAGGTGCTTTCAGTGCTACGCTTGTTCTCCAGTCATGGTCGGAGTACGAAAAAAAGAAAATTCCAAATCTTGAACCTCTGTCCTGGGCAAAGATTGACAGATTTCCAGAAAACTTAAGAAACAACATTGAAGAAGTTACGGAAGCATTGAAGACAATGGGCGTGGTACATGCATTGGATAACTTTCGGCATTCTCGCTCAGATTACAGGTACTTATTTGTAAAAATACAATTTTATGGTGGTGTTAATACTCCTTGCAACATAGTCGTGCACATTAACAATTCAAGATACATGCTCGAAGTGGAACATTGGGGACAGTTTCATCACATTGAAACCCTGAAACCATACTCATTGGCCTCGATTATGAAAGTGACGTGAAATGTTTTAATGAACGGGTTTGTAGCGAGGACATTGAACATTTGAATTTAACTGGTCCTTGGGATAGACAGGGGTATGAACCACGTTCATCCCCTAGACATACTCCTTCATTTTTACGTGTCATCGTTCCTAGGGACTCAGTAGAAGTGGTGGGACAAGAAGTCTAGAGAGCGTGGCCTGAATCTCCTGAATAGCTAGTGCATGATTACGACTTTGAAGTCGTACAACAATAGCCACCATAGCTATATGATGAATCTCCTATTAATCTAGTCTCTCAACAAATTCAGCCAAAGCGTAGACATACAGCGCTTCAACACTGATCACTGGTAAGCAGGAGTAGGTCACTTCCTGGGACATCCGGTGTTGCACACTCAGCCCCATGCAGACTCACTGTTCCGATGGAAGTATAGCACGAAGAATTGGAGGGGAGCACAAATGCAAAATGGAAAGCAAGGAGGTAAAACTGGTCATTATTGATTTGGTTTGTTTGTGCATGTCTTATGTGTACTATATTTATGTATGAACATATACGTATATATTTGTATGTCTCAGTTTATGATGGTGCGTGGTTGACTGGTTGGTACAATGGGGATTGTAGTTGAATCCCAAAACACTAATTTTTGGCCACCGATCTGGCTTGTAGATCGGATATGTTAATTAACCATGGTACATAGGTGCGTATAAATATGTTGGTTTATTATTATTGCTTGATTCTCCTACAAGCTAAAAATTATGTAAACGTTATGAAAATGCTTGCAAGTGCATCTTTGTAACGGTAGATCAGAAGATAACTGGATGAAGTATTGACATGTCAAGTTACAACTTGAAACTGTGAAGTTGAGTTTGAAGCCTTAATGACCTGCATGAACATTCTAATGACACTTATGTTGCTTGTTTCCATATTTCAACTGTTTCTGGCTTAATACTTGTTGTTGACCATTATTTTTTTGGGTAGCCCTTTTCTGTAGCCATAGTCATTGTATTGTTGTACTTGTGAAGTTGAGTTTGAAGCCTTAATGACCTGCATGAACATTCTAATGACATTTGTGTTGCTTGTTTCCATATTTCAACTATTTATGGCTTAATACTTACTGTTGATCATTATTTATTTGGGTAGCCCTTTTGTGTAGCCATGGTCATTGTATTATTGTACTTGCTTACACTTGAGACCAATTGTTAGTACATATATTGAACTACATGTTAAACCTATGCAACCTTGAATTGTGTATCATATCTCACAAAAATGAAACCCATATAATACTGTCATATATGTGTATTTAGGCTGAGACATGTATCGGAATGCATATTACAAGTTGCTTAAATTAATCATGTAAAATCTGCACCTATTGCGTTATAACATGTTGCACCGTTCTTGAAAGTTAAAATGTACAAATTCATTTGCCTTATTTGTCAAACTGAACATGCTGCATTTTATAAACTTGAAGCCTGGCACTAAATGTTCAAATATATCCACACATCACCTTATTTATTTGCCAACTTGATTTTATCAGTTGAAACCATCTTAAAATGTTTATACCTACCTTGTCTATAAACTTAAAACCATTGTTCACTTGATATAAAACTTGTTGGCATGCTACTATTGCTATGGGTTAGTTAATGACTTGCCTTGTCACTTGGAAATTGTTTCTTACTTGGTTAATATTCCCTATGAAACTGTTTTGTTGTTTGCCTTCAAATGCACTGTTTTGTTTATATTTGTGTTTCCTTATTTTGTTGTTTACTCGCACACACCCCATGAACTTCATTGCATTTGTTATATCCTCGTTTTCATGATGTTATATAACTTAGTTTGATAGAATTAGCTTGACAGCATACTTAAAGTTGATACATTATCCTTATACTCTTAAACTGTTGTTATACTACTAAGTTTGATAGAATTTGGTTATGTAATATGTTGATATTAGCTTCAAACATCAAACCATCGTCTACAAACAAAATGCGACCAAGCAACAAAAACTGATATAAAAGCATGAAACAAAAGTAATTAATCTTAAAAGTCTTCATTATAACATTAAATATCTGACCCTTTTTTCTGAATTCTTTGGCATACAAACTACCTTCTATTTTGTGGTAATTAAAGAAGAGTTTTCTTTTCTTCTGCACTTTCTTCTTGAGTAAGAGTTATCTTCTTTATGTCCAGCCACGCAGAAACCTTAGTTTTAAGGTTAAGTATCAGTACTTCAACAACCTTAATTGTATTAAATCAAAAAGAAGTAGGACATGCATTAATGAGTTTATTTAAAACTAAATATATGACCAAGATGAGACAACACAAGCTGTACTTTTATATGCAACGGAGAACATAAAATATTATGCATTTTACTGAAAAAGTTTCGTTAACAATATACAAATATAAAAACGAAAGTACAACATGCATGCTCAGGAATATATATAGATATACCTGTATACTGGGTCCATCCTCAATAAAATATGCATGCAAAACCTATGCACCCATTAGATTATGTACAAGCAATATGTGCACACCTTTTCCAGCAAACCAATCCTGCCAGATCACAAATTATGGAACACCTCCTTGTATACTACATTGGTTGTACTATTTTTTGTGTTACCATGCTGATCACATATCAAAATTTTCAATCCTTTTTTCAATTTTACTCTTGAAATTGCTACATACAATTGGCCATGACTAAACACAGGTGTAGGTAAGTATAATCCTACATGAGTAAGAGATTGACCTTGACTTTTGTTGATGGTAATAGCAAAACAAATCATTACTGGAAATTGCCTTTTTTGAAATTTGAATGGGCATTTGTTATCCGATGGAACCAGAATCATGCGAGGTACAAATACTTTGTGTCCAACAATCTGGTTCCATCGGATAACAAATTCCCATTCAAAATTAAATATCCATTCAGCAAATTCTTTAACGGGATAACCAGATTGGGATAACAAAGGAATATCAATCAAAATGAAGGAATGTTCAACAATTTCAAGAGTTGGAGCCAAAATAGCTCTTTCTTCAAAATACACTGAATACCCTAGATTATTTAACATTAACGAGTAGGTGCAGTAAACTATAGAAGTCAAGGGATCATTTGAATCCTTAATCAGGATGTCATCAGGTATTTCAATAATTGCCTCTCCGTCATTATCTCCTCCAATACAACTGTCGCCAACTTTTAATATCCATTCAGCAAATTCTTTAGTCTCACATAAATTTGATCCAATGTTATCAACCTCCAATCTCATATTTTTGGTCAATCTTAAGACCCTACAGAAACTCCAAAGATATGAAGAGTTAATAGTAGAAAAAACAATCTCTTCTCTACTCGCTCTTGGGATGACCGAAAGTATCTACCGAAAGTCACCTCCAAATACTATAACCTTTTCTCTAAATGGTCATTCCGTGCCATTTTAATTACAATTCCAAATGATATCTCTTATAGTTATATCTAAAGCCTCAAAACAAAATTTATGAATCATGGGTGCTTCATCCCAAATGATGAGGTCAGTTTTTTCAATCAACTCTGCTAATTCTGATCCTGCTCTAATATTACATGTAGACTCCTCACTTATATTTATGGGAATTAAAAATCTTGAATGCGCTGTTCTTCCTCCAGTAAGAAGCAAGGAAGCAATGCCACTTGAAGAAACTGTTATCACAATACCACCTTTGCAGCGAACAAAAGACAATAAAGTTTTCCAAATGTAAGTTTTTCCTGTTCCTCCATAACCATAAATAAAAAACACCACCTTGACCACTTGATACAGATGTCATGATAGTATCATATACCTCTTTCTACTCAGAGGTTAAGTTACTAAACAAAGAGGCATTTCCTCCTACAAGGATGGTATGTGATATCTAAACTCATTCTGAATCAGTCTATTGTTTCCTTCAGATATGGTCAGCTCATCTGGAAAAGGGATGTCAGGATAACTTCGAAGACTGCTACCATTTTTGTTTAAAAAAAATTCCAGCTCCAACAATGTATAATTTCTCAACTGTGTCTCCGTAAGATGCAAGTCTGCAAAAATTCAGCACATGCATCAATATACAAATACATATAAGCATAATAAATTGCATTCTTATTAAAAAAATAGTTAGCAGCTAATTTTAAAACTAATAGCACACCTTGAATCCCTAAAATTCTTCTCTGTCTGTAAAGAATATCATCCGACGGATATTGCCAACTTTGTTCCCATACAGCTGGAGGTCTGAACATGCTACCACATGTTAACAACATTACAAAAAGAACTCGTAGATAGTGAGCAGTTTCCCAAAAACTAGATTCTCTTATAGCTTTAACATACTCTCTATCATCATCCACCAATCCAAGAGCATAACATGCCTCTTTAAATGTAGGATATATTATTCCATTGATAGTGCGAATGTCTTCATAACACGTAGGTCCTTTCACCTTATTCAACAAAATTCTTAAGTAATAAATCCCACCTAAAAAGGGAGGGATATATTGTATTCTTCCAATAGAAAACCCAATTTGTCTTGGCTTCCATTTCTTCAAATCTTGCTTTCGAACAAATTTGGTTAGGAATTCCACGTAAGTAAGATTTTTTGCTTCTTCATCGACTTTAGTACAATCCATCTATGCCAAAAACATTGACTCATTAATTCCCGGTCGATTTGTAACTAAATCAATTGTATCTTCATCCTGGAAAACAACATTTTGCTCATCAGGTAGATGCAAAGACAACCTCTCCACTATAGGACTTCTATAATGAATATCAAATCCAAATATTCTCCAAACAGCTTCACATGGAGAAACATATATGCAATCCAAGTACATCTTAATTTCATTAGTAACATTATCATTTCTATCATCTCTACTTCGATTATCTTGGCAAAAAGTAGTTGTGACACGATCATGACTCTTGCTAACGTAATTAAATAAGTACTTAATGAAGGTTTATAAGGATCGATTTAGCAGCGGATTAACAAATTAACAACCTTAATAATGTATTCGAATTCAAAAATTGAATTAAAACAACATATATATACCTTTCGATGGTTTCCAGAATCCACGAATTTGATTCGGTTGGTTGATGGATCGAATTGAGGAGCTCACCAAGGCGCTGAGCCTCTATGGTATCCACACGAACATGCTATTCAATCGTCATACGAATTGAATTGGAGGAAGGTTTTTGAGTTGCTAGCCGCCATTTTGTTTTCTAGGGTTTTCAAAAGAATCGGGATAAAAAGATAATGATCTCACCGTGTAATAGTATAAAAGAAGTATATATTCTTTTACCATATTCACGTGTAGCATTAAATTAGGAACTATTCCTTATACCCGTTCAAACAAATATACCAACGGTTGGTATTTATTTTACTCTAAAACAAAATTAGTCCTCCTCCTTACGCTGTTCTAAGTGTGCGACCCTATAGGTTATTACAACGTTGGCAATGATTTTAAATTGTATTTAAAACCATAAACAGTGATTGGCATCTAGCAATGCGTCGCTGCTACCCAAGTTATAATAAGATCAACGATTCGATACAACCTTTTTGTGACCAGTGTACCAATGTAATATAATCCTTTTAACCAATATATCCAAGATTAAACTAGAGGCATGGATCGTATCATCCTCGTTATAATTTAATCTGTTTTCTTGATCAATGAGTAGACTGTTTAAACAAATCAATATTTGAGCACAGCCATGCATTTCACAGTCTCACTCAATCAAGAGGCCCATGGATATCACTACGAATATATCGTAGGGTTAAATTCCATCTAGATCATTCATAATTTTCATTCGATTCGAGATGTATCCAATAATCACCGTTATAGTTACTCTGTTACGAAATAATTTTAGATGATATCAAAACACAAATATCCTCGAATAAAATTATAATGATTTCAGGTCTGAGGACCATTACATCACTGTCACTGTAAGAATAACTTATGATACTGTTAATTATATTCCATGGAGTTATCTCACGGTGGGTCAGCCCAATACGCTATTCTCCAATACGTATTTATATCTTGACTTTAATATCACGTATATTAATGATCAATGAGATGTGATCATCAGTCAATCAATATACTAGTCTCAACGCTTTATTGTTGTCCTGTATAAGCAATAAAACTAGACTAGGGACATTTAAGAATTATAATACTTATCACATTATATAATCTCAAGTTCAGTCTTACTCGAACTATATAATTCCATATTATTATTCTAAGGACTTCTATAATATTAATATTTATATTACGCAGTAAAATATAATATAATAGAATATTATTTTATTCCAAATAAAATAATAACAACAACATTGTTATCAATCTCATCAAATGGATTGCCTCTAGGGCATAAACTCTAACAATCTCCCACTTGCACTAGAGTCAATCATTTACGTATCGTATACTCATGAAACTAGTGTGACTATTAAACTTCTGCTGCGACAGAGTTTAATTCAGTAGGTTTGCAACATTACAATGTTTGTAACTTTGCAGATATGTTCATTTCCTTTGTGAACAACTTCACATAGGAAATATATTTCTTAAATATATGTTTGGATTGACGATGAGTTTAATGTTTTAGGCCTGAGCAACAGCCATATTGTTATCGCAATGTATATCATTCGATCAACAATGAATTAAGTTTAATCATGAACTTCTTAATCCAAACATTTTATTTCTTAGAATAAGAATATATATTTCTTGTTTTTAAACTAACATTATTTGCAATAATTAATGTGTTATCAAATAACATTTGAATTATTGTATCACTCCCACTCAATTTCTTCTCTATACAAGATTCAGTGGCATTTTGTGGTTGCGAAACATTTCGAATTCCATTTCATTCTCATTGGTATCTTAGAGACTGGCTCTCTTTTATTAAGGATACCAATTCGAGTAATAAACCTTTTATTCTATGAGGATATATAGAAATAATATCCAATTATTTCTTTTGGATATTCCACAAAATAGTTATATGATTTGGGTCTGATCTTATCAGAGGAAGGACGTTTAACAAACGCCTTACGTCCCAAATCTTCGTAATAGACAAATTAGGACATTTCCCAGTCCATATCTTATATGGCTTCTATAAACTCGCTTTAGTGGGATTAAATGCAGTTGTTTTAAATTTAATCTATTAGAAGATCTATATATGACTTATCAATGATCGTACTATATCTTATAAGGTGCGATTTCTCTAGTCAGACACACCATTTCAATATGGTGTTCTAGGTGAAGTGAGTTATGAAACAATTTCAAACTCATCTTGATAGTCATTAAGTAGTCGGCTTAATTCCTTTTCAATATATTCGAAAAGAGTTTTCATTAAAATTGGTTTCTATCTCCACTTTTGAATTCTTTGAACTTTTCAAAGGATTCTGATATGTGTTTCATAAGATACACATATCTGTATCTACTGATATCATCAGTAAATATAATGAAGTAATAAAACCTACCTCTAGTTTATGTATTCATTGCTCCATATACATCATTATGTACGAGACCCAATACTTATCACTCATTCACTGTGTCAAGTGAAAGAGGATTCAGTCATTTTACCTAATAAACAAGATCTGTATACAAAATCAGATCATCTCAAAATTCCATCACTATGGAGTTTTGATATGCTTTCTTGTTTATACTGCTAACTGCTAATACTAAAGGTATATTGGATTTAAATCATTAAATTTAATCCAGTCATTATTAATGTCAAGTAAATTATAGTTAAGGATTTACAAATATCATTAACTATTTGCGAAATTCCATACGATATTCATTTAAATAAAATGAATAACAATTATTCTTTTATTACAAATGAAATTCAAACTTGTCTGAACAAGATATTACATTTATCTTAAATGGAATTTCATTATAACAATTATTTTATTTATTTAATTAAGCCAGTATAATTAACAAGAATCAACTTTCTATGGATAATCCATCAACATTTGCTTCATTTCCAATTGTAAGTCCACTTGTCTTTTCAGATTTCTACTTATTTTGCAATTTCTTTAAATTCACATACATTTACGTGATTCATATCTAGTATCTAATACTAGAGATGTATAAGTAGATTTTATAACATTTATTTCTTATTCAGTTGAAGTCATACTTCAACTTTTATTTTAGATCTTTGATAATGGTAAAACAATTACGTTTGATTTGTTTGAGGACAATCCTCAAATTTCAATGTTAGTCAAGAAATTTGATTTAATTCAATTTATATCCTTCTTAAGGATTAATTTAAATTATCGAGATATTTATTATTTAATATCTACATTTGATAATAAAATAATAACTGATTCTGTAATATTTATTTAATACAAAATTTTGATAATTAAAATTTATATTAACATAAATGTATAATTTTAAACTAAAATACGCTCCCTCTCAAATTAACATCCCTCTATTTATATATACATATCGGTATATATATATATATATATAATGGTGTTCCAAGATCCATATCTAGTAATGCCTTGACCCTGCTTTGGCTGAACTCAAAACACAACCTTTTAGGTAGACATCTTATGTCAATTATATCATTTATAATTCTTGGATCACATGTTGAACATTTAGTTCAGTATTATTCATTTGCTCAAAATATAGAATAATTCATGCTGTTGTCTCTAAGGCCATAATCGTATTATGCAGCCTAGTTAAGTCAGACCCAATAATAGATTGGAGCACCACATTTTACTCCATCGCATATAACCAAAATAAAAGGTGCACAACGCTTTGGCGTTAGTTACAACCAGTGATTCTGGACAGTGATGAGTATATTATTGGAAGACGTCACCATGACTTAATATA
This sequence comes from Allium sativum, assembly GCA_030737875.1. Taxonomy (NCBI): domain Eukaryota; kingdom Viridiplantae; phylum Streptophyta; class Magnoliopsida; order Asparagales; family Amaryllidaceae; genus Allium; species Allium sativum. The sequence goes on along the minus strand of JASFAX010000061.1, from coordinate 1,456,494 downwards.
ACAAAAATTGCTTTAGAGGGAATTTATAATTCGTAGTGGCGAATAATATCAGAGTTATTTACATATATCAAAATATATGTATTTTATATTCGTAATATTAACTGGATATAAATTATATATATATATTCCCTATCTCAAAACAATTGGTTACTATAACCTTAGAATTAGTGATTATATTCAAAGTTATATGAATTTAATTTAACCAATTCTATTTCGAAATTAATAAGACATTCAGCCCATTATAAAATAATTATAGGGTCACAGGTTTCATAACTTCTAATTCCTGGATGTCTTGTTCAAGACAGTACATACATATATGCCTACCTTCTACAGGAATTGACATAAATACTTATCTTATTTACAGAATTTTGTAAATAATGACACATGTAATTATCTATATCTAATAATTCAATTTGTAATCAAAACAAAATCACATTATTCAGATAATACGCAGGCAATATATATCCAAAGATTAAGATAGAACACTTCATATTTATGCATATTCAAACAGTATACACAAAAACATTTTTCATGAACGCTTAGGGTCAGACCCTATTACATAAAACATATACAGTCCCTGTTTCAAGAATTCAGCCACTCAATCCTAATTATACACTTTACATTGAGATTTAATGCTTATATCAAATCATATATATATATATATCTTTACATTCAGTACAAGTATGACATAATACTATGTATCTGAATACATAGTGCCATGGATTGATCTTTAGCAAACCTGCCAAATCTAATTTGTCTTTTGGAATTGCCATGGATTCTGCATCATTATGTCTATCCATATCTGCACATAATTTCAGTCATACTGATTTATGTAGCAAGATTAGATCTGCATATAAACATATATAGTTTAAATCAATTTCAGTATCATTTGATAACCCAGAAAACAACCCAAGGTTTTGAAATTTACAATACAAACTATACATCTATAGTCTATCCTAAATCTCATATATCTTCCAAAAAAATGGTGCCTAGATACAAACACTACTAAGTTTATTCTTTACAGAAACTCAGTATTTAATGATCAAATCAAATTGATTTCCAGACAAGTCATTGGCATCATGTTAAACTGCCGTGTTAATGTGTATATATCTATTGATATATATGTATATATATATATCAAAATAACCCCAATATAGCAAAACAAGCATATACAGTCAGTAATATTTTAAACTGATCATTTTATTTGTACAATAGTTCAATTTTCTGTCTAACAGAAAACACATTCATTCATATGTATTATAAATACATAGACTGAATCTGTAAAACTATGGTGTATTAAAATTTGCAAATCAAATTACATCATTTATATTTCAATATAAATGATTATTTTACAGTAAGGTGATATATCTATGTTTATATCAAAATTATTCATATATAACCATTCAATATATATATCATATATATACATATATATATATATATGTAACAAAATATGGTTATAAACAGAGAATAGCTCAGAAACTCGTATAACAGATTTAACTTTGCATAACTGACAACCTTCAGTAGTATTTCTGAATCAAAACAAAACTGAAATCAAATGCAAAAGATCTTAAACTCGTATAGCATAAACATTTCAGACAACAATTTATGTATAGAGTTATAAGTCATTCTGTTTTATATCATCGTCATCAAAATGAACACAAATTGATCAGTATCAATATGATATAAAAGAAGATATTTATGTTTATTCAACAAGATTTCTGAAATCTGTTGTAATTCCCATATAAATCTGAGCTATTACAGACTAATATAAAACTTTTACAGATTGTAAGTAGTTTTAAGACATATAGTTCATCAATATAAACTACCGTAAAAGGGAATAGATTCATATGTTGACACAGTTCACAAAACGAGATCCAAAACAATTTAGATATGTATAAAATTAACAAATTTAACCAAAATGAATATTTAATCCCAAATGTATATATATGATAGGAAAAAAAAACTTATTTTATCCAGAATTCATATAGAACGAGGGATACAGTTTTGATTGCATTTTCAACAACAATTGTTGCAAAACAAAATCATAATTTCTTATATAATACATCAATACAATGTTTTATGAAATAAGCAACTACACACAAGAAAAATGACTTTCATTCTAATCAATCAAAACAAGCTTTTGACATATCTTCTTTATTCCATGAATACCAAACATGGTTATCACAATATGAAATTTAGTTAAATTCAGATGTAACTAACACTAAATCCAGGTTTTAAATAATTGCAATTATAGATCCTTAAAATTGCAATTTCAAAGATTTTAATATTTAGAATCGAAAGGTATCATAGATTTTACTAAATCAGTACAGACCTAGAAACATTATAGATTTTATATGATGAAACAATTTCATCTATATCAGCATATCTAATACTAATCAGGTTTATGTTTCCTAAACGATTAACACTATCATAATACTGAACCATCATTAAAACCATGAGTACAAATAAAACATGTTAAATATGCTTAACATTTGCATCTATGTCAATTGTCAACAAAGAATTCTGTAATCACTCAAAGGTCACTCTATCTGATCAGCATCAGTGTAGCAGGAATTTTTAAGTTCAATACATCATGAAATTTAAATTTGTGACTCTAGATATCACTAATATAAAACATAGATGCATCAGCAGTTTAAATAAAAAATGAGGAATTACTTGTATTGAACCTGAATGGTTGCAAGCTAACAAGTAAATACTTTACATATTGTAAAAGGATTTAAAACAGCTATCTTATCAATATAAGATTTTGCAATGTATCAAATTGAATCAAATTTCAAATAATAAAGCCTGATCCCATGTTAGTTTTAAACACTTTTATATGACATCATAATCAGTATGCTTATGTGTCAAAAGAAATCAAAACAGGGAAAAATAAACCCAAGGTTAATCCATGAGTAAGGATAGCATTGCCAAGACACTGTCTAACAGCGAATAACTATAATTCAAAACATGTTGAATTATATTTATAGTTAAAGTATTATACACATACATAAGTTTTAAAACATAGGATGTAGCAATACAGGAAACAGATTTAGTATCAAATATTAATTCATAATTTCACCTTTTTATACTTTGTATCAGTATACAATCTAAAAGGTATCATTTACATAATATATATTTATATCCAGTCTAACTGGAATAAAAAGGAGCTGCAAAGTTACTTGTAAAACATATCATTTATATGTTTGTACAACCTTCACATTAGTTTGCAAAACCAGATATATTATCTTAAATATTATCGTAACAAAACAAAACAATTTGTTTATAAGAACAGAAACAACAAATTAAAAGTCAGATAATATTAGGAAATTGGGTTTATTAGAGATAAAATAATCCGTAATACAACTATTCCAAAGTTCACAACTCTGTACAATGTCAATATACTCACAGCTTGCAAATAAAATTATATCCAAGTATATAACAGAGCATTATAGTTGTAAATATTAGATTTTAAACACGAAATTAACCATTAATACAATTCAGGATTTTATATCAATTACAAAATCCTATTACACAGAAACAGTTTCTGTTTTATTTGTGTATTCTCTTTTAACAATTCAAATCAAAATTAAAACAGTGTTCTCAACACTGTAAAAGATCGCAAGCTAATACATGATTATTCAAGGTAAATTAAACATTTTAACCCAAATTAATTGAATTCGTATAAACCGGGCTCCGATACCATTGAAGGTTTATAAGGATCGATTTAGCAGCGGATTAACAAATTAACAACCTTAATAATGTATTCGAATTCAAAAATTGAATTAAAACAACATATATATACCTTTCGATGGTTTCCAGAATCCACGAATTTGATTCGGCTGGTTGATGGATCGAATTGAGGAGCTCACCAAGGCGCTGAGCCTCTATGGTATCCACACAAACATGCTATTCAATCGTCATACGAATTGAATTGGAGGAAGGTTTTTGAGTTGCTAGCCGCCATTTTGTTTTCTAGGGTTTTCAAAAGAATCGGGATAAAAAGATAATGATCTCACCGTGTAATAGTATAAAAGAAGTATATATTCTTTTACCATATTCACGTGTAGCATTAAATTAGGAACTATTCCTTATACCCGTTCAAACAAATATACCAACGGTTGGTATTTATTTTACTCTAAAACAAAATTAGTCCTCCTCCTTACGCTGTTCTAAGTGTGCGACCCTATAGGTTATTACAACGTTGGCAATGATTTTAAATTGTATTTAAAACCATAAACAGTGATTGGCATCTAGCAATGCGTCGCTGCTACCCAAGTTATAATAAGATCAACGATTCGATACAACCTTTTTGTGACCAGTGTACCAATGTAATATAATCCTTTTAACCAATATATCCAAGATTAAACTAGAGGCATGGATCGTATCATCCTCGTTATAATTTAATCTGTTTTCTTGATCAATGAGTAGACTGTTTAAACAAATCAATATTTGAGCACAGCCATGCATTTCACAGTCTCACTCAATCAAGAGGCCCATGGATATCACTACGAATATATCGTAGGGTTAAATTCCATCTAGATCATTCATAATTTTCATTCGATTCGAGATGTATCCAATAATCACCGTTATAGTTACTCTGTTACGAAATAATTTTAGATGATATCAAAACACAAATATCCTCGAATAAAATTATAATGATTTCAGGTCTGAGGACCATTACATCACTGTCACTGTAAGAATAACTTATGATACTGTTAATTATATTCCATGGAGTTATCTCACGGTGGGTCAGCCCAATACGCTATTCTCCAATACGTATTTATATCTTGACTTTAATATCACGTATATTAATGATCAATGAGATGTGATCATCAGTCAATCAATATACTAGTCTCAACGCTTTATTGTTGTCCTGTATAAGCAATAAAACTAGACTAGGGACATTTAAGAATTATAATACTTATCACATTATATAATCTCAAGTTCAGTCTTACTCGAACTATATAATTCCATATTATTATTCTAAGGACTTCTATAATATTAATATTAATATTTATATTACGCAGTAAAATATAATATAATAGAATATTATTTTATTCCAAATAAAATAATAACAACAACATTGTTATCAATCTCATCAAATGGATTGCCTCTAGGGCATAAACTCTAACACTTAATTGCCCGACATTGATTGCACCATTCAACATTGATATGCTCTTGATATTCCAAAAGACGTTTCGGATTATGCGGAACAAAAAATCTATTATCCAGAAAAATTCCATTCTTTTCTGCTATATTCCCATTATCTCGCCTTCTGTAAATTGGATAACCATCCTGATCAATACTTGTTCTATCTTGAAAATTCCTCAGGAAAAACTTCGAACATATTACATCCTTCATACATGGTGAGTTCACAGTCGACATACCACAAGGACCGTGTATCATGAAAGCCACAACAGTTTCATACAATATTGGAAACTCTTCTTTGTTCGGAATCTCGACCGATAAAATTTTATCAATATCATCGCACGTGGGAAATTTGTTGCCTCTATGCATAAATAACAATATGTGTGCATGAGGAAGTCCATGTTTTTGAAACTCCACTGTATAAACGACTGAAAACGAAGGATTGAGATTAGTAGAGCAACAACATATAACATCACCGACACAAATAGTATTTAAATATGAATGCAAATACGTAGAATGATGACGATGACATACCTACTTGCACACGACCAAATATATGTCCGTCTTTTAGGTCTTTGATAAGCTGATCCAACTTAACTTTAAAAACTCTACAAATGATGTCAAGCCTATCTTCCGACCGAATCCCACACTGCTGAACAAATCTAGTAATTTCTGGCCATTTTAGGCTGTATGTGAACGCTAAAAATAAATCTGGATATCCGTAAAACTTACATAGGGCCATTGCATCTAAGTAATTCTGCATCATGTATCTAGCAGCACCAGTAAAAGAAGATGGTAACACTATACGCTTTCCTGTCGATGAAGCTGCAGTAGTTCCCCTATCTGAAGCCACTTCTTGTATGATTCTGACCTCAACTTTTTCTAAATTTTTTTTAAATGTAGGACAACCTTTCTGCCTCAATCATTGTATAGTCATCAACCAAAAATTGTTGAAATAACTTCCTTGTATGAAGAATTGTTCGAGCTTCATTTTGCCTATCTTGAATTCTGAAAGCAAAGAATTCCCTCATACTCAATCTACTTCTTTTTCTCGAAGAAGAATCATCATTACCTCCTAATAGAATATCGACTCTGTAACCATCTTCACCATAGGGGAATAATAACGGATACTGAAGGGCTAGGTAGGAAGGATGCAGTTCACTTATACGTTCAAGTGGTCCACTCTTTCTTTGAACAATATCTTGCATATTAAAATTGTTGCATACATCACCAACAATTAATATAGCCACCTCAGAAGCCATAGGAAGATTACCTCTCCTTCCATCCTTACTCCTCCTTCCAATTAGTTTTAGTTGGACATCTTCACACTGATTTAAATTAAATTGATCTCTTGCCATCCTGAATGCCTTAGCGAGAGGGTTGTAGCGATCCAACATCTTCTTTAAACCGTTAACAATTTCAACGTCAAATGCACTTTCACTGCCTCTCGAACTGCAATCAAAATGAATAATAATAATAATAATATATACACAACTTAGCATAAAAAGCACATACATCAGTAATACAAACACAACATTGATACAGTTAACACAAGTCTCGCTTTACATATGCATACCTGATTGAAGAGATCCTGTTCAAAACCTCATTATCAATATCATGTATGTATAGTTGCAAAATCTTAGGTGATGATCCTGGTAATGGCAGCAAACTTCCAATCCTATGGTAATTTTGCCCATGCAACCTAAATACATAAGGTCCATGTCCTTTGTTGGTGCTAAAATCCACCTTTCCTTCCATGGATGTGAAAGAAAACATCATATTGAATTGGCGTATATATTTAACAAAATGTTTGCTTTTGGGATCATTACCATGAAGCAACTTCCTGAGGAATGGAGGAGGATTTTTTAACAATGGCAGTAGTACTTTTCCATGCATGCAACACAGTGAAAATGTAGGTATGGATTATCTCCTTTCTTTTCTAATTCTTTCTTCATACCACATCATTGCGTCATATTTGTTGCATATCCAATCTTGATCTCCAATGTCGCAGTATTCTTTTTTTTTTAATAAATTAGTTTCCCCAACAAAAATCAAAACCTATTTGTATGATATACACATTCATGAACATAAAGGAAAAGGAAAGCTATGTAGTTCTACATACCTTCACTACTGGGAATATAACAGCCTTCATCAGTAGTTCCTAAAATATTATAAAAATTCATTTTAATTACTGTCACCCAAAAATGTTTACGTCTATTTATATATATATATAATAACATGTACCTATAACCTCCAATGTTTCCATTGCGCAACCTTCATCCTCATGACTTTCATCTGCAAACACATTAACATTATGGCCTGAACATACTCTCTAAATTTAGCACGCGTAAACAGACAATACCTTATTGCTTTGAACAGTAAAATTAAAAAACGAGCTATATAAGCATATGTAACACCCCACCTCCGCTAGGGTCACTCACAAAGGGAATGCACTAGTTTTGGTGGAGTATTATCTAGGTAAACATACACAAAGATATCACAAGGCAGAACATAAATAAAGCAGGCGGTAGAAATTAAAAACCCAATTTTTATTACTTTCGAGAAAAGAGTCAAAACCTCATATATCCAAGGTACAAATTATTCCATTACATCAAGTTCTAGATAAAGAAGCATAAACTTAAAGTAGCAAAAGTAAATTATTCCCCAAACATAGCAGAAGTGCATCCATAGAAAAGCTCAAGACCAAACAGTACATGAGCTGTCAGAAAGTAAGCTAAATCCAAGCTAAGAGCTAGTGTTTCCTCCCTGAGAACCTGGGGAGACGAAAGAAAAAGAGGCAAAAGAAAAAGGGTCAGTCATAAAGACTGGTAAGTCCTAGTAACTTTCAGTATAAAAACTAGTAAAGGTAACAAGACAGGTATAAACTGAAAATAAACATAAGGATGATGATAAGTCTGGCATGATAAACTAAGATAAAGAGATAACTCAAGTATAGCATCGCATGTTCAAGGTTCGCTGCACCGACCGTACTAGTATTCTAACCCATGTCAAGTATTTATCATGAAGTGATCCCTTGGCCCAATATCATGAAGTGACCTATTATGGGGTCCCACGGTACGATCTACTAATCGATCGGCTCCCTACAAGTTCTAGCTCGTCAAGTGTCTGTGTCATACGGCCCAATCACGAAATGTAGTCACCTGTGCTAGGTCCACCCTAGGGTGTATCAAGTCCTAGGGTGCCAACCACCGACACGAATCAAGCACGCACAGTGTAAACCTACGGGTGCCCAATGCCTGCTTTTTCAACTCCGGACTACGTGCACGACCATAGCCCGCCTGAACCTACAATGGCGCACCTACTCAGCCGTCGTTCTGGTCGCTTACAATCAGGCTAGTAATCGTGCCCCACCCTGCCTAGTCCCAGTGTATCGTGATACATCTAAGTGGGTTACTGCTGAAAAGGACCGCGTAACTAGGGTTTCTAATGGGTTAAGTGTTGTCATTCAAATTCGTGACTTAACCCTATCCAAATCATGTATCAAGTTGGTTAAGTGTGTTCAAGCGGTTCATGACTTAACCCTATCAAATTATCGTGTCAAATTGGTTAAGTATATTCAAGTAGTTCATGACTTAACCCTATCATGTGGCATTAATTCATTAATGCACCCCAACCTCTCACATTAGACTAGTTGTTGTGGTCACTGGATTTGCCGGGCGGTTCCGGGCAGATTTACACCACAACATAGTCTAACATCGGGTTCTAGATGTGATATGACCAACTACCCACATTGGATCCTATTGTTTGTAGTTACTGGATTCGTCGGGCGGTTCCGGGCAGATTTACACTGCAAACTCAACCCAACCTCGAGTTGGCCATTTTCAAGTTTATCTAAGTGTCATGTCCATGTTCAAGTTTTCATGTCTAAATTCATGTCGAGTTTCATGTCATATTTCATGTAAGTTTTAGGTCACGTTCTTGTCCATATACAGGTTCAAGTTATAATAACGATCACATTCAAGTTCAAAGCCAATTCATGTTTTACCTAATCTACCCAAATCGTATTCCCATCGCACGTAAACTCGAATCGATACAAATAAATCTAATTAGGGAATAACATAAAAAGGGACAGATATAAGGTGGCAAAAGTGATTACTAGCATAGCATGGTATAACTTGAGATAAATGATTATAATATTACTGGCATATGGAATATCGGCCTCAAACATAAAGATTCCAAATCTAGCAAAATGAGGTACTAGTAAAGATAACAGTTGGCATAAAGTGATAGTCATGGTAACGGTTGACACAAGGTGATAGTCATAAACTTGTGACTAATAGAAGATTCAACATTTCAGGCATGATAATTGGAGGGGGTTTTCTTTTTGATTTACAACATGAATAGGCCCCAAATCAATGTCATAGTAATATACCCAAAGGTCAAGATCCAAGATGAACAAGAATGGGTGTAAAACAGTCATCATACACAGGTCCAATTTCAATTTACACATATACATATTACGTTTACAGTTTAAAACTAAAAGTAACTGGGGCTTACAGATCGTGGTCATACGGACTCCGATTTTCCAAAACTCGGACTCATTTCCAAGCAGAATTTCGAGATGAACGCAATGGCGTAACCCGTTTCCCTTGATTCTTATTTTAAAAATTAATTCTGCCTTGATTTATGGTTATTACACATTATAAAAATATGGGTTGTTACATTCTCCCCTCCTTAAAGGATTTCATCCCCGAAATCTCTAAGTTAGAAAGAATATATCCTACCATCCAATCATCCATCTACTCAAAGCATCATCCACAGGCAACCATTGTCCTTAAAATATTTCTAATGTCGTTTGAACATATGCAGAAAGTGTGTGTATATGTACTTATCTAATGCAAAAGATCAGGCGGTTACTGATTCAGTAAACCTCCTTAATGCAAAATATGTTAGTGTAATGAATCCAACATGTATGCAAATTCCTAACATAGTTTATAATCTCTACATGAGTGCACAAACATTCATTCGTATGCAACATCCAAGTGATAGCATAACAAGTTCCATCCATGTACAAGTATAAGCGCTCATGCATATGCAACATAAAAATGTGACTGAGCCGATCTAGTGCCTAATGTGTGTCATGCATCAACTAGCAATCACTTGCAAACACTTGCAACCATTTGCAAACATCAACCATAACATGTTTCAATCACATGTTTACATCCATATGGTTCTACCTAAGGTTCTCAAGATAAGATCGAGAAGATAACAAGACAAACGTAGGTAGTAAAAGCATGATACGAAAAGGTTTTCAAGTTTATAGGAAAAAAGAGATCGAGAATGTACCCTAAAAAAGAAATGGGTAAAGCGCGTGTATCTTCTCTTAGGTTTCCCAAGTTGCGTCTTCTTGGGCTTCACTCCACTGAACTTTAACTAGCTTGACTTCTCGATTCCTTAGCTTCTTGATCTCCGTTCCTAAGATACGAATCGGAACTCGCCTCAATGTTGCTTCTTTTTCCACTTCTACGCCTTCAAGGATGTTTGGCTCAACCACTTCGGCTGATTCATGTAAGCACTTTCGAAGATGCGAGATATGAAAGACATTGTGTACTCCGGCCAGCCTCTCGGGTAATTCTACCTTATAGGACATCCGCCCAATCTTCTCAGTGATAGGGAACGGTCCGACGAATCTTGGTGCTAGTTTTCCAACCGTCCCAAAACGAACTACATTGCGTAAAGGAGAAACTTTTATAAAGACCATATCTCCGACTTCGAACTCTAGGTCTGTCCTTCTCTGGTCCGCATAAGATTTCTGTCTATCTTGGGCCGTTTTCATCCGTATTCGTATCAACTCAATCTTCTCAGAAGTGTCCCTTATCATGTCGGGCCCAAGTATAAGTCTGTCTGTCGTCTCCCACCAACAAGTTGGTGATTTGCACGGTCTTCCATACAGGGCTTCGAACGGTGCCATTCCGATACTAGCTTGGTAACTATTGTTATATGCAAACTCCGTGAGAGGAAGATGGTCTTCCCAAGTACCACCAAAGTCAAGAATGCATAGTCTCAAAAGATCATCTAGCACCCTATTTACCCTTTCGGTTTGTCCATCCGTCTGCGGGTGATAGGCCGTGCTCAAGTTCAGTCGTGTACACATTGCTTCTTGCAGACTATTCCAAAACTGGCTAGTGAAAATTGGGTCATGATCACTAACTATACTAGAAGGAACCCCGTGTAACCGTACTACCTCCCGAAGGTAAATAGACGCTAGCCCTGATGCAGTCCTCTTGCTTTTTACTGGAATGAAGTGAGCACTTTTCGTGAGTCTATCAACTATGACCCATATGCTAGTATTTCCCTTCCTTGACCTAGGCAGTCCATCCACGAAATCCATCGAGATACTCTCCCATTTCCATTGCGGAACCTCCAAAGGATGTAATAGCCTACCGGGCTTTTTTGACTCGGCCTTCACTTGTTGGCACACCATGCACTTTGAAACGAACTCTGCCACGTCCTTTTTCATTCCAGTCCAAAAGAAAATGCGTTTCATATATCTGTACATCTTATCCCCTCCGGGATGTATGGTCATCTTCGAGTGATGTGCCTCCTCGAGAACTTTCCTTACTAAGTCTCCCACTTGAGGGACGCATAGCCTTCCATCACGCCTTAGCCATCCCTTGTCATATATGGCATACCTACCGAGGTGACTTGACGTCTCACCCCTAATCAGCTTGTTCATGATTTCGACTATCTGTGGGTCTTCCTTTTGTGAAGTTCCTACTTGATCTAGAAGTGTAGGTCTTAACTCAAGAGATGCTAACGTAGCAGCCAATGACTCAACAGCAGGTGTGAAATCAAAGGTTGCTATAAACTCAAGACTTTTCCTTTCTACAAACAAGGGGCTCAAGGTCAACCTTTTCCTACTTAGCGCATCTGCCACCACGTTACCCTTGCCAGGGGTATAAGCTATATCGAAGTCATATGATGCCAAGAATTCCATCCATCGCTGTTGTCTCAGATTCAAATCTTTCTGTGAGAAGAGGTACTTCAGCGATTTGTGGTCGGTATACAGCTCGAACCTCTCCCCAAGAAGATAATGGCGCCGAGATTTAAGTGCAAAAACGATCGCCGCCAACTCCAAGTCATGTGTGGGATAGTTCTTCTCATGAACTTTAAGTTGTCTACCCCCATAGCATATCACTTTCCCTTCTTGCATTAGGACTGCGCCTAATCCCGTGCCACATGCATCTGTGTACATGGTAAACATCTTACCTCCATCGGGTAATGCCAAAGCTGGAGCTGTGGTGAGGGCTCTCTTGAGTCTCTGAAAAGCAATCTCACATTTTATGTCCCACGCAAACGCTAGGTTTTTCTTCGTTAACCTAGTAAGAGGGGCTGAAATCTTAGTGAAGTCCTTAATGAACTTCCTATAGTAGCCTGCCAAACCGAGAAAGTTTCTCACTTCAGTTGCGTTCTTAGGAACTTTCCAGTCTTGCACCGCAACCACCTTTGCGGGGTCCACGGCTATGCCTTGCTTAGAAACTACATGTCCAAGAAACCGAACTTCCTTCCTCCAAAAATGGCATTTGGAGAATTTAACCTTTAACTGGTGTGCTCTGAGCGTATCCATGACTTCCCTAAGATGTCTAACATGCTCTTCTTCATCCTTTGAGAAGATCAGAATATCGTCTACGAAAACCACTACAAACTTGTTAAGGAACTCCCGAAACACCCTACTCATCAAATCTACAAAATACGCGGGTGCATTCGTTAACCCAAACGGCGTGACGAGCCATTCGAAGAACCCATCTGGAGTCCTAAACGCAGTTTTGTCAATGTTATCCTCAGCCACTCTAAGCTGATGGAACCATGTAGCTAGATCGAGTTGAGAGAAAACGGATGCTCCTACAAGTTGGTCAAACAGATCGTCGATTCTTGGCAGTGGGTGCCTATTCTTCTTCATCAGCTTGTTTAACTCACGATAATCTACGCATAGACGAAGCGAACCATCTGCCTTAGTAGCGAATACCACCGGAGTACCCCATTCAGAAATGCTTCGTCTTATGAAATTTTTCTCAAGCAACTCCTTAACTTGCTTACTGAGCTCTCTTCTTTCTCGCGAGGCCATGTGCCTAACGAGCAATGAAACTGGCTTGGCATTATCAACAAGATAAATTCGGAAGTCTATCTCGCGTTTAGGAGGTAACCCCCTTACCTCATCAAAGACATCTGGATATTCTCGGACCACTTTTACAGATTGCAAATTGTCGATCGATGAGTCAAGAGATTCAAGATAACACAACATGACGGGACCCTTAGGGTTACAAGAAATTTCAAGGGTATTACCAAGGCGAGTCATGAGCCTCACTACCCTTTTTCACAATCAAGAATGGCTCCATAATTGGACAGCCAATCCATGCCTAGAATCAATTTGTATCCCATAAATCCGAGAACATAAGCATTACACGTGAATTCTACGCTTAAGATAGAAATTCTCAAATCCACACAAATCATAGACAAATGAGCGGAGCCCCCAATTGGAATTGAAACTGTAACGGGATCCTCAACTAGACTAATACTTAGGTGCAGATTTTCAACAATATCAGAAGAAATAAAAGTATGCGATGCGCCAGAGTCAAATAAGGTTCGAACAGGAAAGTCAGAAATGTAAACAAGGCTTTCTACAGAAATATTACTACCTCGGTCAAGAGCTGGAGTGGTGTTGAGAGCATGCAACTGCCCTCTAGAAGGTTTTGCTCGCTGGGTCTGCCCTTGCCCCTGTCCTTGCTTCTTAGGGCAATCCTTGCTGATGTGTCTCGTATCTCCACAATGAAAGCATTCACCCAACTTTATCTTCTTCTTTCTACAGTCTTTAGCTAGATGTCCCGTAATCCCACAAAAGTTACACTTCCTTGTCTCACGTGCCTTGTTGTTGTTGCCCTTGTTATTCTTGTTGCCTCCCTTCTTGAAGTCAACTTTCTTATTCTGAGTCTCATTAGGCTTAACCTCCTTCTTGCTATTCTTGTCTTCCTCATGAAGTAGAGCCATATCGACCAAGCTTTCAAAGGTCGCCCCCATGGGTATATGAGTTATGGCCAAACTGTGTAGTGGCTCGTTCAATCCTTGAGCAAAGCGTACAGCCTTTTTCTGGGCCGTATTGACCAAGTCCAAACCGAACCGAGAAAGCTGATTAAACTTATTCATATACTCCCTAACAGACATGTCCCCATGCTTGAGTGCGAGGAACCTCTCCATCTGAAGGTTCTCTTCTGCTGATGATAAGAACTTAAGCCCAAACCTCTCTCTAAAGTCTGCCCAAGTCTCAATTGGCCTGGTGGCGTTGGTGACTTCCAACCAAAATGCAGCTTCCTCTTTCAACAACCATGCTGCCAACTGAACTTTCCTATGGTCCTCCACATCAAAGATAATAAACAAGTCTTCAGTCTCCTTTAGCTAGTTTCGTGCCTCAACAAAGGTTTCAGTTCCAACAAAGTTCTTGCGGCCCATTGCTTTAAAGTCTTTGCATATCTTGGCAAAGGCGGTACCAGGAGGAGGAGGAACCGCGGCCACTGGGGGAGGAGGAGGAGGGATGTCTGCCGGGCCCGCGCCGTTGGCCCTAGATTCTAAGTACCTTCGGAACCATCCAGGTACGGGTACTCCCTCAGGAATGTTAAGATCAGACATGCTGAAAAACGAAAAGAAAAAGATTCAAACGAGGAAACAAAGGAAAGTGCTAATGGCTTATGGGGAATAGCCTTTTTAAACATAAAATTTTTATCAAAAAATGCTTCTTTATAAACGGTTTTTGGAAAATAGTTTTAGAAGTTTTTTTTAAAAAAAACTTTTGTCCCATCTGGTAACCTACTACTCTGATACCAAATGTAACACCCCACCTCCGCTAGGGTCACTCACAAAGGGAATGCACTAGTTTTGGTGGAGTATTATCTAGGTAAACATACACAGAGATATCACAAGGCAAAACATAAATAAAGCAGCGGTAGAAATTAAAAACCCAATTTTTATTACATTCGAGAAAAGAGTCAAAACCTCATATATCCAAGGTACAAATTATTCCATTACATCAAGTTCTAGATAAAGAAGCATAAACTTAAAGTAGCAAAAGTAAATTATTCCCCAAATATAGCAGAAGTGCAGCCATAACATAGCTCAAGACCAAACCGTACATGAGCTGTCAGAAAGCAAGCTAAATCCAAGCTAAGAGCTAGTGTTTCCTCCCTGAGAACCTGGGGTGGAAAACGAAAGAAAAAGAGGCGAAAGAAAAAGGGTCAGTCATAAAGACTGGTAAGTCCTAGTAACTTTCAGTATAAAAACTAGTAAAGGTAACAAGACAGGTATAAACTGAAAATAAACATAAGGATGATGATAAGCCTGGCATGATAAACTAAGATAACGAGATAACTCAAGTATAGCATCGCATGTTCAAGGTTCGCTGCACCAACCGTACTAGTATTCTAACCCATGTCAAGTATTTATCATGAAGTGATCCTTTGGCCCAATATCATGAAGTGACCCATAATGGGGTCCCACGGTACGATCTACTAATCGATCGGCTCCCTACAAGTTCTAGCTCGTCAAGTGTCTGTGTCATACAACCCAATCACGAAATGTAGTCACCTGTGCTAGGTCCACCCTAGGGTGTATCAAGTCCTAGGGTGCCAGCCACCGACATGAATCAAGCACGCACAGTGTAAACCTACGGGTGCCCAATGCCTGCTTTATCAACTCCGGACCATGTGCACGACCATAGTCCGCCTGAACCTACAATGGCGCACCTACTCAGCCGTCGTTCTGGTCGCTTACAATCATCCCAGTAATCGTGCCCCACCCTGCCTAGTCCCAGGGTATCGTGATACATCTAAGTGGGTTACTGCTGAAAAGGACCGTGTAACTAGGGTTTCTAATGGGTTAAGTGTTGTCATTCAAATTCGTGACTTAACCCTATCCAAATCATGTATCAAGTTGGTTAAGTGTGTTCAAGCGGTTCATGACTTAACCCTATCAAATCATCGTGTAAAATTGGTTATGTATATTCAAGTAGTTCATGACTTAACCCTATCATGTGGCATTAATTCATTAATGCACCCCAACCTCTCACATTAGACTAGTTGTTGTGGTCACTGGATTTGTCGGGCGGTTCCAGGCAGATTTACACCACAACATAGTCTAACATCGGGTTCTAGATGCGATATGACCAACTACCCACATTGGATCCTATTGTTTGTAGTTACTGGATTCGCCGGGCGGTTCCGGGCAGATTTACACTGCAAACTCAACCCAACCTCGAGTTGGCCATTTTCAAGTTTATCTAAGTGTCATGTCCATGTTCAAGTTTTCATGTCTAAATTCATGTCGAGTTTCATGTCATATTTCATGTAAGTTTCAGGTCACGTTCTTGTCCATATACAGGTTCAAGTTATAATAACGATCACATTCAAGGTCAAAGCCAATTCATGTTTTACCTAATCTACCCAAATCGTATTCCCATCGCACGTAAACTTGAATCGATACAAATAAATCTAATTAGGGAATAACATAAATAGGGACAGATATAAGGTGGCAAAAGTGATTACTAGCATAGCATGGTATAACTTGAGATAAATGATTATAATATTACTGGCATATGGAATATCGGCCTCAAACATAAAGATTCCAAATCTAGCAAAATGAGGTACTAGTCAAGATAACAGTTGGCATAAAGTGATAGTCATGGTAACGGTTGACACAAGGTGATAGTCATAAACTTGTGACTAATAGCAGATTCAACATTTCAGGCATGATAATATGAGGGGTTTTTCTTTTTAATTTACAACATGAATAGGCCCCAAATCAATGTCATAGTAATATACCCAAAGGTCAAGATCCAAGATGAACAAGAATGGGTGTAAAACAGTCATCATACACAGGTCCAATTTCAATTTACACATATACATATTACGTTTACAGTTTAAAACTAAAAGTAAATGGGGCTTTCAGATCGTGGTTTGAGAATTAGAAAAAGAAAGTCGATGTTGAATCTTTATATGCTTAGTCGAGTCCTAACAGAAGTCCCCAAATCAGCAATTCTCTTAACGTAGTTTCAACGTAGAAGAAGTAGCCTCTTTCTCTAACTTTTCAACCAGAATTAGAGCAGCATAATGTCAGAGAGAATTTGGTGTAGAGGGACTAGTGTTAGGGGCTGTTTATATAGGGTCAGGTCAACGAATGTAGACAGAAATGAGGCCAGAAACATCAAAACGAACTCAGACTCAAAAATGGGTTCTGTCACCAGGTCGACCCCCAGGTCGACACTATGGTCGACCTGGTCCTGGGCAGGTCGACTACATAGTCGACCCCTAGGTCGACCTGGTCCTGGGCGGGAAATTTCCCGCCCAGTCCATTCTGGGGTTTGAATTCGAAATTTGAATTCGAATTCTGAGCTGTTTTGAACTTGAAAATTTCTGAAAACTTCGAAGGGTCATAACTTGGTCATACGGACTCCGATTTTCGAAAACTCGGACTCATTTCCAAGAAGAATTTCGAGATGAACGCAATGGCGTAACTAGTTTCCCTTGATTCTTATTTTAAAAATTAATTCTGCCTTGATTTATGGTTATTACACGTTATAAAAATACGGGTTGTTACAGTATACCTCCACCAATGGAGTTTTCTTTTGGACTGTCATGATCTATAATCATCACATTATTCATTCATTCACTTTTATCATTACTATCTTCCATTGTCGGTTGCAATTTATATTTTCCAGGTATTAAAGCACCATGACCCGAGCTTCTTGGAAGCAGGCCACTTGATCGTGTTGAAACCAAAGATACCGGTATAGAGGCTATAAATTTCGTGTTGACAAAATCAGTTATAACTGCAACTGTTTAACACTTACTTTATCAAAACACCTTACAGCTACCAACAATATAGAGAATTCAAATTTTATTCTAATACTCCAAACTATCAAAAGGCAAACATGTTAATTAAGCTACATTTGATTTATTTTTTCAAATAAACAAAACACATGGAAAAATAAAAACATGGCAAGTTTCAAACCAATGTACCTAATATTGTAGAACTCGATTTCTTTCTTTTACTCCTGAAAGTTACCTTGCTATTTGTAACAACCCGGAAAATCAGAACCAATTTTAAAAAAAAAAATATTTCGGCATTTTAAGGAATTTTTGAATATTTAAAATGAATTATTTTAAATAATAACAACAAGAAATTTATTTTGAATAGAATTAGAACGTATATATTTATTTGAATCGAAGTTAGAATATAAATATTTATTTTAATTATAAAAGGAATTGGAAATGGCGCGGTAGTTTGAAAATTCGATTTCAAATTTCAAATGAATGTACAGGATTCAAAATAAACTGGATTTTAGTGAAACCAGAAATATTTGAATCTGTTTGAAAATATCTTTCCAACGAATCTGAAAAATCCAGATTTCATAGCGGGAATAAAAAGTTATGTCCAATTGAAAATTCAGAATAGTCGCTATGGAAATATAGCCCTTAAAAATGGAGATTTTGTAAACGACCTCTGTTTTCGATGAGACCACTTTTGTTGGATCCGGAATGTCAAATTATTGCTAGATTCCAATTTTCATAATTTTTGGAATCAATATGTGAGCGTGGTGAATTTAAACATGTTTGGTCATTTCAGTTTGAATTTAATCGACTGGAAAATGACTGTTTTCCAAACGGTCTCCAAATTTGACGAAATTAGTCTTGTTAGGACCGTATCGTCAAAACATAGCCGGATTTATTTTTTTGAAATTTTTGGAGTCCGTATGTGGCCTCGGTGAAATAAAATGTGCGTTTGAATTTAAAATATAATGATTTATATTTTAAAGTTAGTGGAAACTGATCGTAACAGTCGAATTGGCTTTCCGAACATATCCTAATGCATTCGTAATAGGGGTAATTAGCTAGGGGCGATAGTCATTGGGGTCGATTCAGAGTTCGAATGAAAGATCACCTTTTTAGAATTTAAATAGAATAATATATATATATATACCCTTCACTCTCTCTCTATCTCACACAGTCAACCCTCCCCTCATTCATCGTTCAAATCGAATTTTAAAAGAAAAAAATCAAAAGGGGAAAACCGCGCAAGCCATCCACATGCCTCCTTCCCTTCCGATCTGCCGCGCCGCCCACCTCCCCGACTGCTGTCGCCATCTCCAGCATCCCCACCCCCGTGCCTCTCTCTCATCTTCAAAACCGCGGGCCCAACTCCCCCCAAACCCTTACAACCGCCGCTCCAGCCCACAAAGACCCTCGCCGCCGCCTCTGATGGCCATCCGCCAGTCAAGCGCGCCTCCCCGACGTCTTACGCCCCTCTTCCCTCCTTGAACAACAACCGTGAGTTCTTAAATTAATTTATTTTCTAGGGGTGAGCGTTCAGTTGGTTCGGTTAGTTTGGACGTAAAAAATCTCAAACCGAATTGAAACTGAAAATTTTCCAAACTGAACCGAATTGAACCGAATTAATTTGGTCGATAACCGATGTAACCGAACTTGAAGGATGTACTATTATTCAAATGATAGATTCACTCAAAGTAAAACATAAATTCTTGTTTGGAGAAATTTTATGTAGTAAATTTTATGTTTATGATAAGATTTGATCAATTTGCAAGTTGCAACAAATGTCTTTGTACTATATAATTAAACTAGTTATTTAAAGTACTACAATACCACAAAATTAGATAATAAATTAAAAGTTCGGTTAATTCGGTTAAACCGATAACCGAAAAAATTTATTTTACAAACCGAATTCAAACCGATTTAGTTTTAGAACCGAACCAAACCGACCGAAATGAACCGGTTCGCTCGGTTAGTTCGGTTTAAACCGAATATTGCTCACCCCTGTTATTTTCTTTTATAAGTAAGTGATTTAGTTAATGTGATGATAAAAATTAGATTTTTATGTTGATGATGAAAATTAGATTTCTATGATAACAAAGATTAGATTTTTATCTTAATAAAAATTAGATTTTTATGACAATGAAGTTATAATTTTTCCATATATGAATAGCGAGTAAAAAATTGGATTTTTATTTATATAAATGAATAAAAAAATATGATTTTTATTTATAGAAAAGATTCGATTTTTATCTATAGAAAAGATTCGATTTTTATTTATAGAAAAGATTCAATTTTTATATATATAACTTTGCATAAAAATATGATTTTTTACATAGACAATATTGAAACAAATATTTGATTTTTATAAAAATAGTTTTAGATTAAAAATATGATTTTTATTACATATGTAGCGTTTTAAAAATATGCTTTTTATATATGAAGTAGCGGTAGAAAGATGTGATTTTTAATATAAACATCATATTAAAAATGTGATTTTTACTATGAACAGCGTAAAAAAGATTGCGTCGGAATTTTGGGCAAATCCAAACGGTTCAGAAATTCAGAAATAAGAATTGGCGGAGTGGAAACCCAAGGTGAGAACTCCTCACCAAAATTTCTTGTTCAGTTATTTATTTTATAACTGCATATATGAACTGTTCACCGTCGTCTACAGACCATGGACGACTTGTTTAATTGTATTGTGTTGTGGAAATTGATTGTAATTGTGATGTGGAATGGAATGGAATAAATAATATTATGTGTTGAATATAGTGTTAGAACAATAAAAATATCATTTTTATTGTATAAATGAATGAAATAAAATATTTACTGAAATAAAGTAAATATTCATTTACAAATCGGACGATTTGTAATTGTACGCACATTTGACTGATATGGATTAGGACGATATATTTTACACATTGCCCAACTGCACAAATAAATCTGTGTTTGTTGTTTGAAAACCCCACACAGGTATTGGAATGATATTTGACGTACACTAATCCCAATTATTTGGTTGTATGTCGACCGGTTGGTTGACAAACTGTTGTAAGCGTTGATTATTTATATTTAATGCTTATGCAGTTGTGTAATGCACTCTGGATAATGGTTGACTGTGTTTGATTGTTGTTGTGTACATGTGTGTATGAAATCCATATAAATAAAATTATATGGTAATTGAGTGTGTCTGATTCCAATTCGGAAAGAACGAATATTTTAAATTAAAGAATATTTTAAGAGGAGAATAATAAATATTTAAAATAACTAACATTTTAAAATAATATTCAGTAATGGATCAAAATATGATTTTGAGGTCCGATTTGGGATGGACATGAAAACGTTTAAATATATGAAGTTGTGTTGATTAGATTAACGCCATTTTGACGTGAACAATATTTATATCTATTTTATTCATTTTTATAATGAATATCGAAAAGGAAGTGATGTAACAACCCGGAAAATCCGAACCAATTAAATTTTTTTATTTTGGTAATTTTATTGAATTTTGAATATTTAAAATGGATTATTTTAAATAATTACGACGAGAAATTTATTTTGAATAGAATAGAACGTATATATTTATTTGAATCAATGTTAGAATATAATTATTTATTTTTAATTATAAAAGGAATTGAAAATGGCGTGGTAGTTTAAAAATTCGATTTCAAATTTCAAATGAGTGTACGGGATTCAAAATAAACCCGATTTTAGCGAAACCAAAAATATTAGAATCTATTTGGGAATATCTTTCCAACGAATCCAAAAAATTGAAATTTCATAGCGGGAATAAAAAGTTATGTCCAATTGAAAATTCAGGATAGTAGCTATGGAAAAAATAGCCCTTAAAAATGGAAATTTTGCAAACGACGTCCGTTTTCGACGAAACCACTTTTGTTGGATCTGGGATGTCAAATTATTGCTGGATTCCAAAATACATAATTTTTGGTACCAATATATGAGCATGGCACAGGAAAACGTGTTTTAACCATTTCAGTCAAT
This sequence comes from Allium sativum, assembly GCA_030737875.1. Lineage (NCBI taxonomy): Eukaryota > Viridiplantae > Streptophyta > Magnoliopsida > Asparagales > Amaryllidaceae > Allium > Allium sativum. Next base: position 1,434,508 of record JASFAX010000061.1, on the reverse strand, counting down.
TTGTATCGACCAGAAAATGGTCATTTTTCAAACGGTCTCCAAATTTGACGAAATTAGTTTTGTTAGGACCGTATCGTCAAAATATAGCTAGATTTATTTTTCTGGAATTTTTAGAGTCCGTATGTGGCCCCGATAGATTGAAATGTACGTTTAGAATTCAATATATAGATTTATATTTTAATTTACGCGGAAACTGATCGTAACGGACGAATTGGCTTGCGTGGTATATCCCATTGTGTTCGGAATGGGGGTAATTAGCTAGGGACAATAGTCGGTGGGTCCGATTTGGGGTTCGAATTAAAAAGTTGCTTTCTGGAAATTAAAAGAATTAATTATATATATGCCACTTTATATTCTCCAATCCCTAAATCAGTCATGCCCCAAATTCCCTGACCCGTCGCCTGCGTTTACCACTGCCACCCCCTCTTGGCGTCGCCGCGCCTCGGCGCCGGCCTTACCCCGCCTTCCCTCATCTTCGGCGGCTCTTCCCCGTCCCCCTCCTTCTTCCCCGACCTCCTCCTCCTTCAAACCCGCAATCCCACCAGAAAACCACGCCTCCGACCTCTTAGTCTGCCGCCGGCACCACCGTTCGCTACCCCCACCGCCTCCTGACGTCAGCGCATCGTACCCCGCCACCCAGTCCGACCCCGCGACCCCCTCCTCCTCTAAAAACCCAATCTTTGTGTTTTCTGAATTTGTAAACAGCACCCTGAAGCCGCGCACCCACCGGAGCACCTCCAATCGAGCGCCGAAGTCCGCCGGAAACCCTAGATCCAAAAATACGTGAGTTTTTTTTTATTTTTATTCTTTGATGTAACATTATTAATGAGTAAAAATGTGATTTTTAACCAGTTCATGATATGCAAATATTTCTAGTGAGTTAAAAAAATGTTTTCTAATCAGTGTATGATAGGAAATTATTTTTAGAGTAATAAAAATGTAATTTTTATTCTATGTAAGAAATATTTTTAGTGGATAAAAATATAATTTTTAGTCGCATAAAAATATGGTTTTTATCATATAGAGAAAACAATTTTATGAAGATAAAAATGGGATTTTTATTATATGTATAATATAATAAAGCTAGGATCTTTATATATAAAGTTGAGATTTTTATATATACAAAGATTTGATTTTTATTTATATGATAGCATAATAGAAATATGATTTTTATTATATAGATAACATCATAAAAATGTGATTTTTATATGAAATATCCTTGCATAAAAATGTGATTTTTATTTAGAAAGTAGCAAAATAGAAATGTGATTTTTAACATATACCGCTTAAAAAAGATTGCGATGGAACTGGTGGAAAACAAATCCAAATCTGAACCTTTCAAAAATATAGAATGGTGGAGTGGAAACCAACGGTGAGAACTTATCACTTTTATTTTATTTCTAGTTAAAATATATACTAGGATGTAGATGGTGCTTAGCAGCACCCGACACCCGTCGTCCACAGACCATGGATGACTTGTCTGTTTGATTGATTGTGTTGTGAAAATTGATTGTGTGTTGTGAAATGGAATAAAATGTTTTGTATTTAAAAATATAATTTTTAACGTGTATATGAATAAATAAATATTTATAAACAAATCGGACGATTTGTTTATGTACACACATTTGACTGATATGGATTGGGATGATAAATTTTACAAATCGCCCAACAACACAAATAAAACCTGTGTTTGATTGTTTGAAACCCCACACGGGTATTGGGATGATATTGGACATACACTAGTCCCAATATTTAGTTGTATGTCAATCGATGGGTTGGCAGACTGTTATAAGCGTTAAATATTTATATTTGATGCTTATGCAGTGTAGAATACACTTTGTATGATGGTTGACTGTGTTTGATTATTGTTGTGTACATGTGGTGTATGAAATCCATATAATCACATTATATGGTAACTGACTGTGCCTGATTCCAGTTTAGAAAGAAAAAATATTTTAAAATAACGATCATTTTATAATAATGAATATTTTAAAATAATATTCAGTAAAAGATCAAAATCTGATTTTGATGTCCGATTTGGGATGGACACGAATATATTTAAATATATATAGTCGTGTTGATTAGATTAACGCCATTTTGACGTGAACGATATTTATATCCATTTTATTCATTTTTATAATGAATATTCAAAAGGAATTGATTTCAAAATCTAATGTTTTGAAAATATTATCATTTATATATCGACGATATGGAATATTTAATTTTGATTAGAAATTGAATATGAAGTTGAAATCGTTTTGAAAACGAATTTAAAACGATTTATAAAATATGTTTTGAATGGAAATCGACGAAATATAATATATATATATAATGGCCTGAATAGAACGCGCCGCGCTGCGGCAGTTCACGAATTTCGACAATTGACTTCGAACGGACATTACGTGAGATCCATCCGTCGGATTCTCCTAAAACCAGAACCATTGGGTTCGTATCGAAAAGAGATTTCTAACGAATATTAGAGTTTTGAAATCTAACGGTTGGATTTGGAATTATGTCCAAATCAAATTTGGAAAAGGTCGTTGTAAGTGCAGTTCGATGTCCGTTTATGGAAATCGACGGTACGGACCTTGATAAAATTCTTAAAAATATCAATAATTAGTGTAAAATCATAATAAATGATTTGGCAAAAATTGGGATGAAAAATTCCATATTTGAAAAGATAAAAATAGATTTTTGTTGAAATGAACTCGTTTTGAACTAGAATTATGAAATCCAATATTTTTAAAATAAATAAGTTGGATTTGAAATGGTTTTAAAAATAACTGAAATTTCCAGTATATGAATTGGAATGGATTTGAATCGAAATTATCTTCGGAATATTTCGATGTTGGATTCCGTGATTATACGGACATTGTGAAGGAATTTGGAAGATATTTATATATATATCGTTATTCCAATACGATATTGGTTGATTTCAGAATTTGATATTGAATATAAGCCGATATATTTTCTATTCAGAGCCTTGTATTTAATATCAAATTGGATTTTGGGTTTGTCGTGAATGGTATCTTTAACAATACTGTTCTTAAACCCAATGGAGTTAAGAAAATTAGAAACTTACTGGAGATTAGTTAAGTTGAATGGTTTCCTGGGTATTGATCTAATGTTGGTTTCGGCCTTCGGGGTTAACACTTAGGGAATTGTTCTCTTACTAATTTATGGTTAGAGACTGATGGAATGTGAATTGGGTTTATCGTGAACTGTGTTTTAGCGACATTCGTTCTTTAACCCGATTTACAGTGAAATGGGATTTGGAATTTATAAATCTTTTGTTAAGATTTAAAGGAGATTTTCCAAAGTAAAGTTTTCCAATTTAACATATTAAATTGGAATTGAATGAAATTAGATTTGGCAATAATTGAAGTAAGCTTCTGTAGAGGAAGATGGTTAATATATATGGAATTTAAAAAGGCCTTGTCGTTATTCCATTTATGTTATCGGTCGGATATGGAAGTTTATATCGATTATATATATCGATTTGTTTTCCATGAAAATTCCATTGTTAATGGAATGTGATTTTAGGTTGTCGTGAATGGTATCTTTAATAGTACTGTTCTTAGACCCAACAGAGTTAAGAAAATCAGAAACTAATTGGAGATTAGTTAAGTTGAATGGTTTCCTGGGTATTGATCTGATGTTGGTTTCGGCCTTCGGGGTTAATACTTAGGGGATTGTTCACTTGCTAATTTACGGTTAAGGGCTGATGGAATGAAATGTGATTTTGGGTTTATCATGAACCGTGTTTTAAATGACATTGGTTCTTTAACCCAGTTAAAGACATGATATGATTTCCCATGTTAAACAATTGTTAATATTGATTTTTGGGAAGATTAAAACCAAATGGAGTTTTAATGCATCTTTAATTAGATTGAAATGATATCCAAAGGAAGATTAAAGAATAAATTTAAAGAATTTATCTTTGATAAAATTAATGGGTACCTTTCCCAATGTATAAGAATATTTGAATAAAGGAATATTTTGGATTGGAATGAGGTGTATGTTGTGTTTTTATAGCACTTGTTTATTATATACGCGAGTTATTCAGAAAGACCGGGTTTAGCCCATTCTGAATAACTGATTCGACGATGTGTCGAGGATGAAGACGGTGGTTGAAGACCGGAGGTCTTCACATCGTTTGGATGATTACTGATGTCTTGATTGGGCTGTACACCCAAGACAAGGTAATAAGTGGTGATCGTCCAGACGTACTTAGAGATCGACCGGATATGCGAGGGCCTCTCCCCTGTATTGGACATATGGGGGAGGAATAAGGTGCCTTCGGTTTCGTTCAGACCCCGAACGGACTTGTAAATGGATGTGTGTCTGACATAAGATTTCACTATGTGTGATTGATAGACATCGGTTGCATAGCGTGAATTGCCTGTGTGGCATGCTGAGATGCAAATGATGAAGGTTTCTGTTGAAAAGCCGGGTCTTGTGGTTGATGATCAAAGCACGACTTTAATATAGCGTAGCTTTGTGTAGCGTTAATTCGCGAGCCTCACACACCGGTGTGAACCAGAAACGGGAGAGGACCTCCGGGAGGGCATGTGTTTCCTTCTAGCTTGGAGTGGTGTCAGCGTTTTACTAGCCCTGACAATTTACTTATGTGGATGATGGATTGCGAGGCGCCTCAGTTATTTCGGTCGATCCGGGGCCGATGGAGTCATTTGGCTCATTTACGCCCCATAGGGCGGGGAAACGTAGTGTTCAGGCATTTTAATCCACATCGAGTGGACCGCCCTGACGATACAAGGGACGATGTGTTCTGTTCCTGAGGCTCGGGCTAGAGAATCTCGAAGCGGTAAGGACGATCCCTTGTGTAATAACCCGGAAATCTGGGCCAATTTAAAAATTTTGTTTTGACAATTTTAGTGAATTTTTATTATTTAAAATGAATTATTTTAAATAATAATTACGAGAAATTTATTTTGAATATAATTCGAACGTATATATTTATATAGATCGTCGTTAGAATATGAATATTTATTTATATATATAAAAGGAATTGAAAATGGCGCCGTAGTTCGATAATTCGATTTCAAAATTCAAATGAATGTACAGGATTCAAAATAAACCGGATCTTAGCGAAACCAAAAATATTTGAATCTAATAAAGGATATCTTTCCAACGAATCTGAGAAATCAAAATTTCATAGCGGGAATCAAAAGATATGCCCAGTTGAAATTTCAGAATAAACGCTATGGAATTTCGGCCCTTAAAAATGGGAATTTTGCAAACGACCTCGGAATTCGACGAAACCACTTTTGTTGGATCCGTGATGTCAAATTATTGCTAGATTCCAATTTTCATAATTTTTCGAATCAATACATGAGCGTGGCAAAGGAAAACGCGTTCGACCAGTTTCAGTTGATTTTAATCGACTGGAAAATGGCCATTTTTCAAACGGTCTCAGAATTTGACGAAATTAGTTTTGTTAGGACCGTATCGTCTATATGAAGCTAGAAAATATTTTTCTGGAATTTTTCGAGTTAGTATGTGACCCCAGTAAATTGAAATGCACGTTCAAATTCAACATATATAGTTATATTTTGATTTTGACGGAAACTGATCGAAACGATCGAATCAGCTTACGATACATATCCCATTGTGTTCGGAATGGGGGTAATTAGCTATAGACGACAGTCGGTGGGTACGATTTGGGATTTGAAAGAAGAGTCAACTTTTTGTGAATAAATTAATTAATTAAATAATATAAATGTTAATATTCCCTCCCGTTCTCCATCCCTTAGTCAACGCGAGCCCCCTGTGTCGTTCAAAACCTAAATCAAATAAAAAAAACTAAACACTACCCCCCCCCCCCCCCGTTCAGGTCCACCTCGCGCCGCCGACGCCTACCCCAGCCGCACCTCCGCTAACTCGAGACCTCCCTCCCCCCGCCCTCTTCCTTATTCCTCTCCCTTCCGTGCAGAGCAAACCCGTGAAGCCCCCCTATTTTCAGATCGCTGCGCCGCGCTGATGGAGGCTGGCCACTGCCGCTCCGCCACAGGCTCCTCCCCCCTCTTCGATTCGATCTCCTCCTTTCCCTCCCTTCTCTGAAAACCCCCATCGCCCAAAACCCAATCCGACCGCCGCCACTCAGGAGCACCAGCAACCCCTCGGATGCACCATCCCCCTCCTCTTTCTGCAACGCTGTAAGTTTTAATTATTGAATTTTATTTTAAATAATCAGTATTTTCTAATATAAATATTTTAAAGAACTAATTTTTATTATTTATAAAGAAATGATCCTTATTGTTTAGAAAGAACTGATTTTTATTGTACAATGTGAAATGATTTTTATCATGAAGAAAAATATAATCTTTTTATATGAAATGGTTTAGAAGAAATATGCGATTTTGAATTTATAAAGATTTGATTTTTATAAAGTAGAAGTAATAAAAATATGATTTTTATATAATAGAGACAATAAAAATATGATCTTTATATAGTGGCGATAATAAAAATATGATTTTTACTTAGGTAGAGTATTAAAAATATGGTTTTTATTAAAGTAGAAATATAAAAATATAATTTTTATATAGTTATGATAGTAAAAATTCAATCTTTATATAAGAAGTAGAAATATAAAAATATAATTTTTATATTATATGAAGGTTCAAAATATAATTTTTATTCGAATGGTAAGTTAGAAATATAATTTTTATATAAGTATGAATATAAAAATATGATTTTTATATGTGTTGTAGCGAAATAAAAATTCGATTTTGATATAAGTAGCGAATTAAAATAGAATTTTTATATAATAGAAAATATAAAAATATGATTTTTATATTGTAGAGATAATAAAAATATGATTTTTATTTATTGAAATGAAGTAATAAAAATATAATTTTTATTTTAACAGCGTGAAAAGAACTGCATTGGAATTTCAAGCAGATTCAGTCGATTCAGCAGTTCAAAAGCAAAGCACGGCGGAGTGGATCCCTCTGTGAGAACTTCTCACTTTAAATTTTATTTTCTAGTTATAAAAATATATACTAGGATGCATACGGTGTTTAGTAGCACCCGACACCCGTCGTCCACAGACCATGGATGGATTATATGCTTGTTTGTTTGATTTTGATGTGTAGTTGATTGTGTGATGTGACGTGAAATGAAATAAAATATTTATATAGTTAAAAATATTATATGGTTGAAAATAGAATTTTTAACGTGTATTTAAAAGGGGAAATCGTTTCGAAAACGAATTTAAAACGATTTATAAAATTCGTTTTAAAAGGAAATCGACGAAGTATATATTATATATATTATATATATAATATAATGGCCTGAATAGAACGCGCCGCGCCGCGGCAGTTCGTGAATTTCGACCATTGACTTCGAACGGATATTACGGGAGATCCGACCGTCGGATTCTCCTAAAACCGGAACCGTTGGGTTCGTATCGAAAAGAGCATTCTAATGAATATTAGAAATTTGAAATCTAATGGTTGGATTTGGAATTATGTCCAAATCAAATTTGAAAAAGGTCGTTGTAAGTGCAGTTCGATGGTCGTTGATGTAAATCGACTGTACGAGCCTTGATAAAATTATTAAAAATAGTAATAATTTGTGTAAAATCATAAGAAGTGATTTGGGAAAATTAGGGTGAAAAACTAAATATTTGAAAGTATAAAAAAAGATTTTTATCGAAATGAACTAATTTTTGAATTAGAATAATAATTTATTTATTTTTAAATAAATAAATTGGATTTGAAATGGTTTTAAAAGAAACCAGAATTTCCAATAACTGAATTGGAAGGGATTTGAATCGAAATTGTCTTCGGAATATTTCGATGTTGGATTTCGTGATGATACAGATATTGTTATGGGAATTTGAAAGATATATTAATATCGTTATTTCCAATACGATATTTGTTGGTCGTAGAATTTGATACTGAATATAAGCCAGTATATTTTCTATTCAGAGCCTTGTATTTAATATCAAATGTGATTTGGGTTTGTCGTGAATGGTGTCTTCATTAACACTGTTCTTAAACCCAGTTGAGAAAAAGATTAAATCTATTTATTTAGATTTAATGAAGTGTACCAATTAAATAATATTTAATTGGAATTGAATTAGTATTGATTTTTGGGTTTATCGTGAACAGTGTTTTAAATAACACTTGTTCTTTAACCCGATAATTAATGGAATGTGATTTTGGGTTTATCGTGAACCGTGTTTTAAATGACACTGATTCTTTAACCCAGTTAAAGATTAAAACTAAATGGAGTTTTAATGAATCTTTAATTAGATTGAAAAGATCGAGAATGGAGTATCGCCAGTTTTGCTCCAGGCGATAGTTAAATCTTTAATTAGATTTGAACGTGAAATGGTAATTGAATTTACCGATAACACCGTGGTGTTAGATATGAAGTATGACCAGTTTTACTTCATGGGATGAATAGGTTGGGATTGGGAAATAAAATAAATGATTACTTCGGTGTGGTTCGCTAATCCCGACTAGTTTGAATTGATATTCAAAGAAGATTAAAGAATAAATTTAAAGAATTTATCTTTGATAAAATTAATGGGAACCTTTCCCAAAGTATACGAATATTTGAATAAAAGAATATTCTGAATTGGAATGAGGCGTATGTTGTGTTTGTGTAACACTTGTTTATTATATACGCGAGTTATTCAGAAAGACCGGGTTTATCCCATTCTGAGTAACTGATTTGACGTGGTGTCGAGGATGAAGACGGTGGTCGAAGACCGGAGGTCTTCACGTCGTTTGGGTGATTACTGATGATCTTGATTGGGTCGTACACCCAAGAGGAGGGAATCAGTTAGTGATCGTCCAGATGTACTTGGAGATCGATGGATATGCGGGGTACTAGGTGCCTCCGGTTTCGTTCAGACCCAGAACGAACTTGTAAATGGACTGTGTGTCTGACATTGGATTTTAGTCTGTGTGATTGATTTCTATTAAATATATATCTGTTTGGCGGCGGAGAATTTATTCTCTTGCTTAACGCCCTTCTTTGAGACATACGAGCTCAGGGGTTATATATTGATGGATATCAAACGCATGGAGTGAATTGCCTGTGTGGCATGCCTAAGTGGCAAATGATCAAGGCTTTTGTTGAAAAGCAAAGTCTTGTGGTGATGATCTAAGCACCGCCTGTGTGGCATAGCTTTGTGTAACGTTGATTCGCGAGCCTCACACCCCGATTGTGAACCAGAAACGGGAGAGGACATCAGGGAGGGCATGCGTTTCCTTCTAGCTAGAAGTGGCGTTAGTGGTTTTACACGCCCTGACGAGTTTGACTTATGTGGTTGTTGCTGTTGCGAGGCGCCTCGGATATATCGGTCGATCCGGGACCGATGGAGTCATTGGACTCATTGACACCCCATAGGGTGGGGAAACGTAGTGTTCAGGCATAATAATCCACATCGGTGGACCGTCCCTGATGATCCAAGGGGCAGTCGCGGCTGTTCCTGAGACACGGGCTAGAGCGTCTCGAATCGGTAAGGACTATCTTTTGCCTTGGTTCACAGATGGAAACCCAATTTCCAAATACGTGATAGTGCGGTTTTAATTGTAGAGCCTAGTATGGCGACATGATATATGGTAACCATGCCGTCTATGATTGATATTTATGATTGAAATTGTTTTGACACTATACACTTATAATAGTATCAAATGATTTGTTTTAAACGTACCAAGCATGCTTTGGCTATTATAAGGGAAAACCCTATCCTCCGGCTTGCATTGCATTGTGTGATGGGACCTGGGTCTTATAATAGCTTCATTTTCTTTATTTAGCATTGCGCTCTTTGTTTTATACACTGGTATTCTTGGGAGGAAACCCGTTCCGTGTTATATGGAGTGGTCCCTTGATTTACCTAACTTTAAAATAAAGATTAATAACTGTTTTAGTTCAAACACCAGTCCCATGACTGACCTGGAGTTTATTGTTTTAACCTAAACTCTGGGTGCCCTTATTTTGACACGGGCAGCTAGTAGTTTTGGTTTTGCAGATTTATATTCACAGGATCCTGATTTACAGCTGGAACGATATCCGGAAAGTTTTGTATCCGTATATCTCCTTCAGTTGTGTTTTGTATTATTTTCCGCTGCTATGTAATGTATTGTAATCTCGGATATTTTATACTGTGTAATATTTATTCATACTCTGTATATTCTTGTATTCTGATGGAATTGTTGTAATTAACAATGAAATGTTCTTCTGTCTGCGTTCTTTTGTGGCTTGTTCTCGACTCAATCCGTGATTTCCCGTAAGGGGGATTTCGGGTCGTTTCAGCTGGTATCAGAGCTTTGGTTTACAAAGCTCAGTGAACAAGACACATTAGAACCATACGAAAGAATTCATCAGAAATTGGATTAGTAATATCCAATGGGAATGACTCGTTAGAGATGGGATCAGTAGTATCCTAGAACGAGTGTGAAGAGTATATTTTTTAAAGTGAAAACAATTTGGTTTTGAAAATTTAAATCGAATTATTCGTATTTGATTATTTATTATACTTGAATTTGGACTATCCAGTATATATAGATTTTGCATATACGTCTGATCCACGGATATTCGAAGTTTTAATATATTGGGTAGATATAGAATTACACTCTAGTCGCTCGAAGATGATTCTGATGATCGCTCGAGCATCATCAGAATTTATTTTCGTGTTTCGAAATTGTGATATCTATATATTTCCATCAGACTGGTGTGAGAACCAAGATGTAGCTAGAATACATTGTTGTGATGTGGCATCAAAAACATGATTTTCTGTATATGTATCAAAATTATGAATTTGAAACGTTAATCCACTAATTGATTGATGGTTGTGTTGTTTGTTTATTTGTTTGATAATTTTGAACCATTTAGCTTAATTGAACCAAATAGTAAATTGTATTGAATATTAATCGCAATTGCATGCATATACATGTATATCTATTGAACAGGTCATAGCAAAGAGGCTAGAGCAGAAGAATAAAATTGTTTGCCCGACAAATAGGTACATGTTTATTGTATTTCTTGAGTTTTAGGTGATTTTGTGAGCCGATTAGCTAGCCGCTTGGCTTTTTCTTTTGGATTGAAGAAGGCCATGGGAGGCTATATGAAATATCCCGAAGTTCCAGGTGCAGGGGAGGTTATGGCGAAATTTTTTGAAAATTTAGGGTGTTAGCCAATTTTTTGAAAAATTTGAAAAGTTCTTAAAAACTGAAAAGTTGAAGAACTTAAGCCGTAGTGAAAATACTGGAAGTTGAGTTGAATTGTTAAACAACTTTTGGCTTCGTTCCTTTTTAGGGACGAAAAGTTTTAAGTGGGGGAGATTGTAATAACCCGGAAATCTGGGCCAATTTAAAATTTTTGTTTATACAATTTTAGTGAATTTTGATTATTTAAAATGAATTATTTCAAATAATAACGACGAGAAATTTATTTTGAATATAATTCGAATGTTATATTTATATAGATCGTCGTTAGAATATAAATATTTATTTATATATATAAAAGGAATTGAAAATGGCGCGGTAGTTCGATAATTCGATTTCAAAATTCAAATGAATGTACAGGATTCAAAATAAACCGGATCTTAGCGAAACCAAAAATTATTTTATTCTAATAAAGGATATCTTTCCAACGATTCCGAGAAATCAAAATTTCATAGCGGGAATCAAAAGATATGCCCAGTTGAAATATCAGAATAGTCGCTATGGAATTTCAGCCCTTAAAAATGGGAATTTTGCAAACGACCTCGGAATTCGACGAAACCACTTTTGTTGGATCCGTGATGTCAAATTATTTCTAGATTCCAATTTTCATAATTTTTCGAATCAATACGTGAGCGTGGAAAAGGAAAACGCGTTTGACCAGTTTTAGTTGATTTTAATCGACTGGAAAATGGCCATTTTTCAAACGGTCTCAGAATTTGATGAAATTAGTTTTGTTAGGACCGTATCGTCTATATGAAGCTCGAAAATATTTTTCTGGAATTTTTCGAGTTAGTATGTGACCCCAGTAAATTGAAATGCACGTTCAAATTCAATATATAGAGTTATATTTTGATTTTGACGGAAACTGATCAAAACAATCGAATCAGCTAATGATACATACCCCATTGTGTTCGGAATGGGGGTAATTAGCTATAGACGACAGTCGGTGGGTTCGATTTGGGATTTGAAAGAAGAGTCAACTTTTTGTGAATAAATTAATTAATTAAATAATATAAATTTTAATATTCCCTCCTGTTCTCCATCCCTTAGTCAACGCGAGCCCCTAATGTCGTTCAAAACCTAAATCATAAAAAAAAACTAAACACTGCGTCGCCCCTCCCCCCCCCCATTCAGGTCCACCTCGCGCCGCCGATGCCTACCCCAGCCGCACCTCCGCCAACTCGAGACCTCCCTCCCCCCCCCCTCTTCCTTACTCCTCTCCCTTCCGTGCAGAGCTAACCCATGAAGCCTCCCCCCTTTTTCAGATCGCCGCGCTGATGGAGGCTGGCCACTGCCGCTCCGCCACAGGCTCCTCCCCCCTCTTCGATTCGATCTCCTCCTTTCCCTCCCTTCTCTGAAAACCCCCATCACCCAAAACCCAATCCGACCGCCACCTCTCAGGAGCACCAGCAACCCCTCGGACGTACCATCCCCCTCCTCTTTCTGCAACGCTGTAAGTTTTAATTATTTAATTTTATTTTAAATAATCAGTTTTTTTAAATATAAATATTTTAAAGAACTGATTTTTATTGTTTATAAAGAAATGATCCTTATTGTTTAAAAAGAACTGATTTTAATTGTACAATTTGAAATGATTTTTATCATGAAGAAAAATATAATCTTTTTATATGAAATGGTTTAGAAGAAAAATGCGATTTTGAATTTATAAAGATTTGATTTTTATAAAGTAGAAGTAATAAAAATATGATTTTTATATAATAGAGACAATAAAAATATGATCTTTATATAGTGGCGATAATAAAAATATGATTTTTACTTAGGTAGAGTATTAAAAATATGGTTTTCATTAAAGTAGAAATATAAAAATATAATTTTTATATAGTTATGATAATAAAAATTCAATCTTTATATAAGAAGTAGAAATATAAAAATAAAGTTTTTATATTATAGGAAGGTTCAAAATATAATTTTTATTCGAATGGTAAGTTAGAAATATAATTTTTATATAAGTACGAATATAAAAATACGATTTTTATATGTGTTGTAGCGAAATAAAAATTCGATTTTGATATAAGTAGCGAATTAAAATAGAATTTTTATATAATAGAAAATATAAAAATATGATTTTTATATTGTAGAGATAATAAAAATATGATTTTTATATTGTAGAGATAATAAAAATATGATTTTTATTTATTGAAATGAAGTAATAAAAATATAATTTTTATTTTAACAGCATGAAAAGAACTGCATTGGAATTTCAAGCAGATTCAGTCGATTCAGCAGTTCAAAAGCAAAGCATGGCGGAGTGGATCCCTCTATGAGAACTTCTCACTTTAAATTTTTTTTTCTAGTTATAAAAAACATACTAGGATGCAGACGGTGTTTAGTAGCACCCGACACCCGTCGTCCACAGACTATGGACGGCTTGTATGCTTGTTTGTTTGATTTTGATGTGTAGTTGATTGTGTGATGTGACGTGAAATGAAATAAAATATTTATATAGTTAAAAATATTTTATGGTTGAAAATAGAATTTTTAACGTGTATTTAAAAGGGGAAATCATTTCGAAAACGAATTTAAAACGATTTATAAAATTCGTTTTAAAAGGAAATCGACGAAGTATATATTATATATATAATATAATGGCCTGAATAGAACGCGTCGCACCGCGGTAGTTCGTGAATTTCGACCATTGACTTCGAACGGATATTACGGGAGATCCGACCGTCGGATTCTTCTAAAACCGGAACCGTTGGGTTCGTATCAAAAATAGCTTTCTAATGAATATTAGAAATTTGAAATCTAATGGTTGGATTTGTAAGTATGTCCAAATCAAATTTGAAAAAGGTCGCTGTAAGTGCAGTTCGATAGCCGTTGATGGAAATCGACTGTACGGGCCTTGATAAAATTATTAAAATAGTAATAATTTGTGTAAAATCATAAGAAGTGATTTGGGAAAAATTGGGGTGAAAAACTAAATATTTGAAAGGATAAAAATAGATTTTTATCGAAATGAACTAATTTTTGAATTAGAATAATAATTTATTTATTTTTAAATAAATAAATTGGATTTGAAATGGTTTTAAAAGAAACCAGAATTTCCAATAACTGAATTGGAAGGGATTTGAATCGAAATTGTCTTCGGAATATTTCGATGTTGGATTTCGTGATGATATAGATATTATTATGGGAATTTGAAAGATATATTAATATCGTTATTTCCAATACGATATTTGTTGGTCGTAGAATTTGATATTGAATATAAGCCAGTATATTTTCTATTCAGAGCCTTGTATTTAATATCAAATGTGATTTGGGTTTGTCATGAATGGTGTCTTCATTAACACTGTTCTTAAACCCAGTTGAGAAAAAGATTAAATCTTTTTATTTAGATTTAATGAAGTGTACCAATTAAATAATATTTAATTGGAATTGAATTGGTATTGATTTTTGGATTTATCGTGAACAGTGTTTTAAATAACACTTGTTCTTTAACCCGATAATTAATGGAATGTGATTTTGGGTTTATCGTGAACCGTGTTTTAAATGACACTGATTCTTTAACCCAGTTAAAGATTAAAACTAAGTGGAGTTTTAATGAATCTTTAATTAGATTGAAAAGATCGAGAATGGAGTATCACCAGTTTTGCTCCAGGCGATAGTTAAATCTTTAATTAGATTTGAACGTGAAATGGTAATTGAATTTACCGATTACACCGTGGTGTTAGATATGAAGTATGACCAGTTTTACTTCATGGGATGAATAGGTTGGGATTGGGAAATAAAATAAATGATTACTTCGGTGTGGTTCGCTAATCCCGACTAGTTTGAATTGATATTCAAAGAAGATTAAAGAATAAATTAAAAGAATTTATCTTTGATAAAATTAATGGGAACCTTTCCCAAAGTATACGAATATTTGAATAAAAGAATATTCTAAATTGGAATGAGGCGTATGTTGTGTTTGTGTAACACTTGTTTATTATATACGCGAGTTATTCAGAAAGACCGGGTTTATCCCATTCTGAGTAACTGATTCGACGTGGTGTCAAGGATGAAGACGGTGGTCGAAGACCGGAGGTCTTCACGTCGTTTGGGTGATTACTGATGATCTTGATTGGGCCGTACACCCAAGAGGAGGGAATCAGTTAGTGATCGTCCAGATGTACTTGGAGATCGATGGATATGCGGGGTACTAGGTGCCTCCGGTTTCGTTCAGACCCAGAACGAACTTGTAAATGGACTGTGTGTTTGACATTGGATTTTAGTCTTTGTGATTGATTTCTATTAAATATATATCTGTTTGGCGGCGGAGAATTTATTATCTTGCTTAACGCCCTTCTCTGAGACGTACGAGCTCAGGGGTTATATATTGATGGATATCAAACGCATGGAGTGAATTGCCTGTGTGGCATGCCTAAGTGGAAAATGATCAAGGCTTTTGTTGAAAAGCAAAGTCTTGTGGTGATGATCAAAGCACCGCCTGTGTGGCATAGCTTTGTGTAACGTTGATTCGCGAGCCTCACACCCCGATTGTGAACCAGAAACGGGAGAGGACGTCAGGGAGGGCATGCGTTTCCTTCTAGCTAGAAGTGGCGTAAGTGGTTTTACATGCCCTAATGAGTTTGACTTATGTGGTTGTTGCTGTTGTGAGGCGCCTCGGATATATCGGTCGATCTGGGACCGATGGAGTCATTGGACTCATTGACACCCCATAGGGTGGGGAAACGTAGTGTTCAGGCATAATAATCCACATCGGTGGACCGGCCCTAACGATCCAAGGGGCAGTCGCGGCTGTTCCTGAGACACGGGCTAGAGCGTCTCGAATCGGTAAGGACTATCTTTTGCCTTGGTTCACAGATGGAAACACAATTTCCAAATACGTGATAGTGCGGATTTAATTGTAGAGCCTAGTACGGCGACATGATATATGGTACCCATGCCGTCTATGATTGATATTTATGATTGAAATTGTTTTGACACTATACACTTATAATAGTGTCAAATGATTTGTTTTGAACGTACCAAGCATGCTTTGGCTAATATAAGGGAAAACCCTATCCTCTGGCTTGCGTTGCATTGTGTGATGGGACCTGGGTCTTATAATAGCTTCATTTTCTTTATTTAGCATTGCGCTGTTTGTTTTATGCACTGGTATTCTTGGGAGGAAACCCATTCCGTGTTATATGGCGTGGTCCCTTGATTTACCTAACTTTAAAATAAAGATTAATAACTGTTTTAGTTCTCACACCAGTCTCATGACTGACCTGGAGTTTATTGTTTTAACCTAAACTCTGGGTGCCCTTATTTTGACACGGGCAGCTAGTAGTTTTGGTTTTGCAGATTTATATTTACAGGATCTTGATTTACAGCTGGAACGATATCCGGAAAGTTTTGTATCCGTATATCTCCTTCAGTTGTGTTTTGTATTATTTTCCGCTGCTACGTAATGTATTGTAATCTCTGATATTTTATACTGTGTAATATTTATTCATACTCTGTATATTCTTGTATTCTGATGGAATTGTTGTAATTAACAATGAAATGTTCTTCTGTCTGCGTTCTTTTGTGGCTTGTTCTCGACTCAATCCGTGATTTCCCATAAAGGGGATTTCAGGTCGTTTCACCTTGCCTAGGTTCACAGATGGAAATCCAACTTCCAATACGACATTTTGCGGTTTTAATTGTAAACCTATATATGGCGACATAGTGGTATGAGGCACTTATGTCGCCTATGATTGATACTTATGATTGAAATTGTTTTGACACTATACACTTATAGTAATAATAAAACATAAAATTTTACGTACCAAGCATTCTAGGCTATTATAAGGTAAAAAATCTATCCTCCGGCTTGCGTTGCATTGTGTGATGGGACCTGAGTCTTATAATAGCTTCATTGTTCTTTATTTAGCATTACGTTGTAGTTTTATGCACTGGTATTCTTAGGAGGAAACCCGTTCAGTGTTATACGGCATGGTCCCTTGATTTACCTAACATTAAAATCAAATTTATAACTGTTTTAGTTCCCACACCAGTCACATGACTGACCTGGAGTTTATTGTTTTAACCTAAACTCTGGGTGCCCCTTTTTTCTGCATGGGCAACTAGTAGTTTTGGTTTTGCAGATTTATATTCACAGGATCCTGGTTTACAGCTGGAATGATATTCGGAAAGCTCTGTATCCGTATATTCCTTTCAGTTGTGTTTTGTATTATTTTCCGCTGCATTGTAATTTGTAAATCTCTGATATTTTTCTGATGTATAATATTTATTTATACTCTGTAAATTCTTGTATTCTGATGGAATTGTTGTAATAAGCAATGAAATGTTCTTCTGTTTGTGTTCTGATTCGTCTTGTTCTCAAAGCAATTCGTTCTTCCACTTCTCCTCGTAGACCGGGGAAGTTCTGGGTTCTTACAGTGGCATCAGAGCTTTGGTTTACAGAGCTCAGAGAACAAGACACGTTAGAACCAAACAAAAGAATTCATCAGAGATTGGATTAGTAATATCCAATGAGAATGACTCATTAGAGATGGGATCGGTAGTGTCCTAGAATGAGTCGGAATAGAGTTGTCTTCAAATAAAAATGAAAACAAATTTTTGTTTTGAAAATTTATATCAATTATTCGTATTTAATGTTATTTTTATATTGATTTGGACAATCAAGTATATAGAGATTTTGAATATGCGTCTGATCCACGTGTGTCCGAAGCCTCGAATATACTGGATAGATATAGAATCACACTCTAGTCGCCCGGTGTCCGAAGCCTCGAATATACTCGATAGATATAGAATCACACTCTAGTCGCCCGGAGATGATTCTGATGATTGGTATACCATCATCAGTATTTATGTTCGAGTTTCGAAAGTGAGATGTCTGTATGATTCCAATTGACTGGTGTGAGAACCAAAACTAGATAGGGCTTATTTGTTGTGAATTGGCATCAAAAATAAGATTTTTTGGTATATATGTCAAAATTATGAATTTGAAATGTTAATTCACTAATTGATTGATGGTTGTATTGTATGATTATTTGTTATCTAATAAAACCATTATGTGAGAGAACAGTACAAATAACCAATTTGTATCAAATATTGGACTGTATTGAAAATTTATCGCATTTGCATACATGTACATACATGATTATTGAACAGGTCATAGCAAAGAGGCTAGAGCAGAAGAATAAAATTGTTTGCCCGACAAATAGGTATATGTTTATTGTATTTCGTGGGGTTTTTGATGATTTTATGAGCCAATTGGCTGTTTCTTTTTGGATTGGAGAGGCCTGTATGGAGATTTCGGGATTTTCCCGGTGCTCCCGTGCAGGGGAGGTTATGGCGAATTTTTTCGAAAATTTAGGGTGTTAGCCAAATTTTTGAAAATTTTGAAAAGTTCTTAGAAACTGAAAAGTTGAAGAACTTAAGCCATAATGAAAATAATGGAAGTTGAGTTAGTTTGTAAAACAACTTTCAGCTCCGTTCTTTTCGAGGACGAAAAGGTTTTAAGTGGGGGAGATTGTAACAACCCGGAAAATCCGAACCAATTTAAAAAAATTATTTTGGTAATTTTATTGAATTTTGAATATTTAAAATGGATTATTTTAAATAATTACGATGAGAAATTTATTTTGAATAGAATTAGAACGTATATATTTATCTGAATCGACATTACAATATAATTAATTATTTTTAATTATAAAAGGAATTGAAAATGGTGCGGTAGTTTGAAAATTCGATTTCAAATTTCAAATAAATGTACGGGATTCAAAATAAAACGGATTTTAGCGAAACCAATAATATTAGAATCTATTTGAGAATATCTTTCCAACGAACCCGAAAAATTAAAATTTCATAGCGGGAATAAAAAGTTATGTCCAGTTGAAAATTTAGGATAGTCGCTATGGAAAATATAGCCCTTAAAAAGAGAAATTTTGCAAACGACCTCCGTTTTCGAAAAAACCACTTTTGATGGATCCGGGATGTCAAATTACTGCTGGATTCCAAAAATCAAAATTTTTGGGATCAATATATGAGCGTGGTGCAGGAAAACGTGTTTTAACAGTTTCAATCAATTTGGATCGACCAGAAAATGGTCATTTTTCAAACGGTCTCCAAATTTGACGAAATTAGATTTGTTAGGACCGTATCGTCAAGATATAGCTAGATTTATTTTTTTGGAATTTTAGAGTCCGTATGTGGCCCCGGTATATCGAAATGTACGTTTAGAATTCAATATATATATCTAAATTTTAATTTACATGGAAACTAATCATAACGGCCGAATTGGCTTGCATGACATATTCCATTGTGTTCAGAACGGAGGTAATTAGCTGGGGACGACAGTCGGTGGGTCCGATTTGGGGTTCGAATTAAAAAGTGGCTTTTTGGAAATTAAAAGAATTAACTATATATATATGCCCCTTTATATTCCCCAATCCCTAAATCAATCGTGCCCCAAATTCCCTAACACGTCGCCTGCGTTCAGCACTTCCACCCCCTCTTGGCGCCTCAGCGTCGGCCTTCCCCCTGCCTTCCTCCATCTCCGACGGCTCTTCCCCGTCCCCCTCCTTCTTCTCCGACCCCCTCCTCCTTCAAACCCGCAATCCCACCAGAAAACAGCGCCTCCGGCCTCTTAGTCCGCCGGCGGCACCACCTTTCGCCACCCCCACCGCCTCCTGACGTCAGCGCACCGTACCCCACCACCCAGTCTGACCCCGGGACCCCCATCCTCCTCTAAAAACCCAATCTTTGTGTTTTCTGAATTTGCAAACAGCACCCTGAAGCCGCGCACCCACCGGAGCACCCCCAATCGAGCGTCGAAGTCCGCCGGAAACCCTAGATCCAAAAATACTTGAGTTTTTTTATTTTTATTCTTTGATGTAACATTATTAATGAGTAAAATGTGATTTTTAACCAGTTCATGATATGCAAATATTTCTAGTGAGTTAAAAATATGTTTTCTAATCAGTGTATGATAGGAAATTATTTTTAGAGTAATAAAAATGTAATTTTTATTCTATGTAAGAAATATTTTTAGTGGATAAAAATATAATTTTTAGTCGCATAAAAATATGGATTTTATCGTATAAAGAAAACATTTTTATGAAGATAAAAATGGGATTTTTATTATATGTATGATATAATAAAGCTAGGATCTTTATATATAAAGTCGAGATTTTTATATATATAGAAAGATTTGATTTTTATTTATACGATAGCATAATAGAAATATGATTTTTATTATATGGATAACATCATAAAAATGTGATTTTTATATGAAATATCCTTGCATAAAAATGTGATTTTTATTTAGAAAGTAGCAAAATAGAAATGTGATTTTTAACATATACCGCATAAAACAGATTGCGATGGAACTGGTGGAAAACAAATCCAAATCTGAACCTTTCAAAAATATAGAATGGTGGAGTGGAAACCAACGGTGAGAACTTCTCACTTTTATTTTATTTCTAGTTAAAATATATACTAGGATGCAGACGGTGCTTAGCAGCACCCGACACCCGTCGTCCACAGACCATGGATGACTTGTCTGTTTGATTGATTGTGTTGTGAAAATTGATTGTGTGTTGTGGGATGGAATAAAATGTTTTGTAGTTAAAAATACAATTTTTTAACGTGTATATGAATAAATAAATATTTATAAACAAATCGGACGATTTGTCTATGTACACACATTTGACTGATATGGATTGGGATGATAAATTTTACAAATCGCCCAACAACACAAATAAAACCTGTGTTTGACTGTTTGAAACCCCACACGGGTATTGGGATGATATTGGACATACACTAGTCCCAATATTTAGTTGTATGTCAATCGATGGGTTGGCAGACTGTTATAAGCGTTAAATATTTATATTTGATGCTTATGCAGTGTAGAATGTACTTTGTATGATGGTTGACTGTGTTTGATTATTGTTGTGTACATGTGGTGTATGAAATCCATATAATCACATTATATGGTAACTGACTGTGCCTGATTCCAGTTCAGAAAGAAAAAATATTTTAAAATAACTATCATTTTATAATAATGAATATTTTAAAATAATATTCAGTAAAAGATCAAAATTTGATTTTGATGTCCGATTTGGTATGGACACGAATATATTTAAATATATATAGCCGTGTTTATTAGATTAAAGCCATTTTGACGTGAACGATATATATATCGATTTTATTCATTTTTATAATGAATATTCAAAAGGAATTGATTTCAAAATCTAATGTTTTGAAAATATTATCATTTATATATCGACGATATGGAATATTTAATTTTGATTAGAAATTGAATATGAAGTTGAAATCGTTTTGAAAACGAATTTAAAACGATTTATAAAATACTTCGATGAAATATATATATATATAATATATATATATATAATGGCCTTAATAGAATGCGCCGCGCTGTGGCAGTTCGCGAATTTCGACCATTGACTTCGAACAGACATTACAGGAGATCTGACTGTCGGATTCTCCTAAAACCGGAACCGTTGGGTTCGTATCGAAAAGAGCTTTCTAACGAGTATTAGAGTTTTGAAATCTAATGGTTGGATTTGGAATTATGCCCAAATCAAATTTGGAAAAGGTCGATGTAAGTGCAGTTCGATGGTCGTTTATGGAAATCGACTATACGGGCCTTGATAAAATCATAATAAATGATTTGGAAAGAATTGGGTTGAAAAATTCCATATTCGAAAAGATAAAAATAGATTTTTATCGAAATGAACTTGTTTTGAACTAGAATTATGAAATCCAATATTTTTAAAATAAATAAATTGGATTTTAAATGGTTTTAAAAATAACCAGAATTTCCAATATATGAATTGGAATGGATTTGAATCGAAATTATCTTCGAAATATTTCGATGTTGGATTCCGTGATTATACGGACATTGTGGAGGACTTTGGAAGATATTTATGTTGGATCTAGATTAACCCTAGAGGGGGGTGAATAGGGTTTATCACAGTTTTTTACTGAATTAAAAATCTAACGAGATATATAATAGTAAACAGACCACAGAATATAGCTGAAACAGAAGCACAGAAAATAAATCACACACAGATGTACCCAGCTTCGGCAAAACCCTGCCTACTGCTACATTTCTAAGGTTTCTACTAGGTGGTAGAACAGATCCCGCATACAAGACCATGTACACTCGCAAACCCTGCTCCTATTCTACCCCTACGCTCAAAACCCTAGACTGATCGAATCCCCTAGACCAGATTTCCCAAATTACAAACCCTGTAACTCGTAACCCTAGAATTTACAGACTCTAGTGGTCTGCCAGTCAACACCTTGACTGAAACCCTAGAATTTTACAGACTTCTAGAAACTGTTCGAATGATTTTACAAAAGGAATTTAAAACAACACAAAAAGAAAAACAATTAAAACACTAGGAGTTAAAATGGTAAAGGGTCATCCCCTCTTCTCTTCAAACACATGGCCGACCATTTCACAATAGGCTGCACCCTTATTTTGGTCTCGTTCTCTTCTATTTCTCTGGAGAAACAAATATGACGGCAGAAAACAACCTAGGGTTTGCTGAAAGAAACCCAAATTAAATCGATAGCTTCTTTAAATTGATTTAATCCTTTGTGGCTTTGAATCAGATGATGGAATTGATTGAATCCTTGCGTCGTTCGGTTGAGTCTTTCTGACTGGCAATCGAAACCCTATGAAATTGTGAGTGATTTTTACTTTTCTGATTTGCTTTGATTAACTGTGGTTTCGATGTTGTTTTTGTTCGATGATACTTGCCGATGATGTGACTGGTGTTAAAATAGGATTATAACATCCTAAAATCGCTCTGATTTCACTGAATGACTCGGCTGATTTGCTGATTGATGCTTTTCCTTTGTGATTTGTAAAGCTTGCCGTGAATATGCTCTAAAAAATCTTGCTTTAAATTCCATAAATGAATCTTTGACTCAAGAATGGAAAGAAATGATTTTTCTCTTTTGAAACTTTGATTGAAAAAAAAATCCTGGACTTGAAAAGATCTTGCGTGTAACATGAGATGAACCTGGACAAGAAATAGGTCTTCAAAACAAATTTTCCCCTTTGAAATTGAAAACTGTTTGCTTTGATTAAGTATGGTTGTAATAACCCGAAAATCTGGGCCAGTTTAAAATTTTTATTTTGGCAATTTTAGCGAATTTTGGATATTTAAAATGAATTATTTTAAAAAAAATCGACGAGAAATTTATTTTTAATATAATTCGACGTATATATTATACGCGTCGTCGTTAGAATATAAATATTTATATATAAATTATAAATAGAATTGAAAATGGCGCGGTAGTTCGATAATTCGATTTCAAACTTCAATTGAATGTACCGGGTGCAAAACAATCCGGATTTTAGTGAAACCAAAAATAATGGAATCTAATTGAGAATATCTTTCCAACGAATCCGACAAATCAAGATTTCATAGCTGGAATCAAAAGATATGTCCAGTGGAAAATTCTGAATAGTCGCTATGGAATTCAGGCCCTTAAAAATGGACATTTTGCAAATGACCTCGGATTTCGACGAAACCACTTTTGTTGGATCCGCAGTGTCAAATTATTGCTAGGTTTCAAATTTCATAATTTTTCGAATCAATATGTGAGCGTGGCAAAGGAAAACGCGTTTGTCCAGTTTCAGTTGATTTTAATCGACTGGAAAATGGCCATTTTTCCAACGGTCTCAGAATTCGTCGAAATTAGTTTTGTTAGGACCGTATCGTCAATACGAAGCTAGAAAATATTTTTATGGAATTTATAGAGTTAGTATGTGACCCCGGTAAATTGAAATGTGCGTTTAAATTGAATATAAGAAGAATTATACTTTAAATTCAATGGAAACTGATTCAAACAATCGAATCAGCTCACGAAACATATCCCATTGTGTTCGGAATGGGGATAATTAGCTAGGGGCGACAGTCGTTGGGTCTCGATTGGAGTCCGAATGGATAAACAAGTAAGATTGGAATTTATTAAATTAAATATTAATATATATTATATAAATATACCCCTATGAAAACCCTTATTCCCAATCATCGTTCAGCCGCCGTTCTTTTTCGTTCAAGGGCTGAAACACTCCAGATTTTGTCCTCAAAATTCGATCAATCCATTCAGAATTAAAAGGGGAAACCAAGTCGAAATTACACAACGAAGGGGGGGCTCTCGATTGATACGGGTTTGATGGTCTATGGGTCGCCGTGGTGGTTGTTACGGCGTCAGAAGGGTGCACCGCTCGCCGTTCATCTCCGGCTCCAGGCGGCGTTCGAAGTGGATGTGAAGGGGGTGGCGCGTGGAGCTGGTGAAGCGGCGTTTCAGGTGGCGGGTTCAGATCTCAGTCCGGCGATCAAAGGTGAGGGACAAGATCGGTCAACGGATGGAGCTTTTTAGGCAGGTACGACGGTATTCTGTAGTAGTTAACGGTTGAGGAAGAAATGAATTTCAAAGAGATTTGGCAGCGTAATTTCTTAAACGTGATTAATTTAGTTTAGTGTAATTTTGAGATCTAGTATAGTTAAATACAAAAACTGAATTTTTATAAATAAAATTTGTATTATCTTTATAAATAAAATTGGTATTGTTTTAAAAATAGCATTGAAGGAAAAAAAATGTGTGATCTCTTTTATGAAAATATAAAATAGCATAGATTTTTGAAATAGAAAAAGCATGGTTTTTAAAATAAAAATAGCAATATAAAAGTTAAGTTTTAAGAATATAAAAGCATGGTTTGAATATGATTTCCAGTGAAGTAAAAATATTATTTTTAATAGTGGAATAGCAAATGAGTATATGATTTTTATTTATATTTCTAGCGAATAAAAATATGATTTTTATATAGTAGAGGGTATAAAAATATGATTTTTATTTATATATTAGCGAACGTGAAAACATGATTTTTATCATATTAAAGAAGTGATTTTTATTATATAAACATCATGATAAAAATGAGATTTTTATTCATTTGAATAGCGATAAAAGAATGATTTTTATATGTAAGAAGAATATAAAAATGTGATTTTTATATGTGTAGTGAATTCGGGCAACGAAAGTGACCGAAGGCAAACAACGATGAAGATTTCCTACCCATGAAGAATTGCGTCATTCAGTTTAGCGGAAGGGTGAGAACCTCTCACTTTAAATTTCTTTTTCTAGATATATATAGATATATATACTAGGATGCAGACGGTGCTTAGTAGCACCCGACACCCGTCATCCACAGACCATGGATGGCTTGTTTGCTAAATTGTTTGGTTGTGTAGTTGGGTAGATTATTTGATTTGAATTGAATTATTGGGTGAATTGAAATTGATTTGATTGATGTGTGAATGGCGTGGGCCTTCACTAGACCGGGGATAAGGCTAGGCCTCGTCCCGTTTCTAGTATAGTGCCGTTATGCCGCCGAAATTTTCTAAAATATGTTAGAAAAATAAAAATATCATTTTTATGGAATAAATGAACTGAATAGATATTCATATGTCGAAATAAAATATTTTATCGTTAAAAAAAATAATTTTTAACGTGAATATGAATATAGTGAAAGTGAATAAAATAAATATTCATTTACAAACCGGACGGTTTGTTTATGTACACCTATTTGAAGGACATTGATTGGGTCGATAAATTTCACACATCGCCCAACTGCACGAATAAAATCTGTGTTTGATTGTTTGAAACCCCACACGGGTGTTGGGATGAAATATGAATTCCACTCATCCTGATTAATTAAATATGTCGATCGATTGATTGACAGGCTGTATAAGCGTTAGATATCTATATTTGATGCTTATACAGTGTAGTGCACTTTGGTTGATGGTTGATCCTTTTCCAATGTTATTATATACATGTGTTGTATGAAAATCCATATAATTAATTTTATATGGTGATTGATTGGGCCTCATTCCAATTTAGAAGATAAAGAATAATATAAAATAAAGGTTCATGTGTTGACTGTACTCATCCGTTGAGATTAGTCATGTGTTGAACGAATTATTTTTATAATAAAATTTACATCTTTATCAATATAAAATAAAGGTTCATGTGTTGACTGTACTCATCCGTTGAGATTAGTCATGTGTTGAACGAATTATTTTTATAATAAAATTTACTTCTTTATCAATATAAAATAAAGGTTCATGTGTTGACTGTACTCATCCGTTGAGATTAGTCATGTGTTGAACGAATTATTTTTATAATAAAATTTACTTCTTTATCAATATAAAATAAAGGTTCATGTGTTGACTGTACTCATCCGTTGAGATTAGTCATGTGTTGAACGAATTATTTTTATAATAAAATTTACATCTTTATCAATATAAAATAAAGGTTCATGTGTTGACTGTACTCATCCGTTGAGATTAGTCATGTGTTGAACAAATTATTTTTATAATAAAATTTACATCTTTATCAATATAAAATAAAGGTTCATGTGTTGACTGTACTCATCCGTTGAGATTAGTCATGTGTTGAACGAATTATTTTTATAATAAAATTTACATCTTTATCAATATAAAATAAAGGTTCATGTGTTGACTGTACTCATCCGTTGAGATTAGTCATGTGTTGAACGAAGTATTTTAACAAAAATAGTCACACATGGACGGTACTCATTCGTTGAGATTAGTCGTGTGTTGACAAAAAGGAATATTTGAAATAGAATATATAAAGCCGTGTTGAATAGTGATGCGCCATTTTGACGCGAACGATATATATAACGATTTCGAAATGAATTGAATAAATAACGATTTCGAAATGAATTGAATATATAACGATTTCGAAATGAATTGAATATATAACGATTTCGAAATGAATTGAATATATAACGATTTCGAAATGAATTGAATATATAACGATTTCGAAATGAATTGAATATATAACGATTTCGAAATGAATTGAATATATAACGATTTCGAAATGAATTGAATATATAACGATTTCGAAATGAATTGAATATATAACGATTTCGAAATGAATTGAATATATAACGATTTCGAAATGAATTGAATATATAACGATTTCGAAATGAATTGAATATATAACGATTTCGAAATGAATTGAATATATAACGATTTCGAAATGAATTGAAT
Source organism: Allium sativum (assembly GCA_030737875.1). NCBI lineage: Eukaryota > Viridiplantae > Streptophyta > Magnoliopsida > Asparagales > Amaryllidaceae > Allium > Allium sativum. The sequence continues at coordinate 1,407,234 of JASFAX010000061.1, read as the reverse complement.
ATATAACGATTTCGAAATGAATTGAATATATAACGATTTCGAAATGAATTGAATATATAACGATTTCGAAATGAATTGAATATATAACGATTTCGAAATGAATTGAATATATAACGATTTCGAAATGAATTGAATATATAACGATTTCGAAATGAATTGAATATATAACGATTTCGAAATGAATTGAATATATAACGATTTCGAAATGAATTGAATATATAACGATTTCGATTTGAATTGAATATAAAACGATTTCGAATTGAATGAAATAGAAAACCAATTTGATTTCAATTGAATATATAATGAATTGGATTCAAATAGAAAACGAAACGAATTTGATTTGAATAGAAAATGAATTTGAATCGAATAGAAAACCAATTTGAATTTGAATCGAATAGAAAACCAATTTGAATTGAATCGAATAGAAAACGAATTCGAAATCGAATTTAATTGAAAACGAATTCAAATTGAATTGAAAGCGAATTGAAATGAATTCAAATTGAATTGAAATTTGAATTGAATAGAAATGAATTTTAAAACGAATTTATAAAGAAGAATTCAATTTTGATTTGAATTGAAATGGAAGTTGAATTTGCTTTTGAAACGAATTTAAAACTATTTATATAATTCGTTTTAAATAGAAATCGACAAAATATATATTATATATATAATATAATGGCCTGAATAGAACGCGCCGCGCCGCGGCAGTTCGTAAATTTCGACCATTTATTTCAAATGGACATTACGGGAGATCCGACCGTCGGATTCTCCTAAAACCGGAACCGTTGGGTTCGTATCGAAAAGAGCTTTCTAACGAATATTAGAAATTCAAAATCTAACGGTTGGATTTGGAGATACGTCCAAATCAAATTCGAAAAAGGTCGCTGTAAGTGCAGTTCGATGGCCATTGTTGGAAATCGACTGTACGGGCCTTGATAAAATTATTAAAAATAGTAATAATTTATTTAAAATCATAAGAAATGATTTGGGAAGAATTGGGATGAAAAACTCCATATTTGAAAAGATAAAAATAGATTTTTATCGAAATGAACCAGTTTTGAACTAAATTTAAAACCCAATTATTTTTAAATAAATGAATTAGATTTAAAAGGGGTTTTAAATAATCGGGATTTCTAATATATTTGATTGGATTTGAAATGGGTTTATCGTGAACTGTGTTTTAAATAACACTAGTTCTTTAACCCGATAATAAATAGAATGTGATTTGGGTTTATCGTGAACTGTGTTTTAAATAACACCTAGTTCTTTAACCCAGTAAAAGGAGTTTAACAAATCTGCAATTAGATTGAAATGCGAATGGATAATCTAAATTATCAAATTTAGAAAATGAGCGAGAATGGAGTATTACCAGTTTTGCTCCAAAGCGATAGTTAAATCTTTAATTAGATTTGAACGTGAAATGGTAATTCATTTTACCGATAACACCGTGGTGTTAGATATGGAGTATTACCAGTTTTGCTTCATGGGATGAATAGGTTGGGAAATAAAATAAATAATTACTTCGTTACGGTTCGCTAATCTCGACTAGTTGGAAAAAACCATAATTTGGTTTTAAATGACATCCAAAGGAAGATTACAGGATAAATTTTAAAGAATTTATCTTGGATAAAATTAATGGGAACCTTTCCCTAAAAATGTGGAATTTAGAAACTAGCTGTAGGTTGGCTAAGAAGAAGGGTTTCCTGGATATTGATCTGATGTTGGTTTCGGCCTTCGGGGTTAATGTTTGGGAAATTGTTCTCTTGCTAATTTGCGGTTAGTGACTAATGAATTGGAATGAGGCATATGTTGTGTTTGTGTAACATTTGTTTTTAATATACGCGGGTTGTTCGGAAAGTCCGGGTTTACACCCATTCTGAATAACCGATCGACGATAAGTCGAAGATGAAGACGGTGGTTGAAGACCGGAAGTCTTCACATCGTTTGGATAATTACTGACGATCCTGATTGGGCAGTACACCCAAGAGGATGGAAATAGTTGGTGGTCGTCCAGACGTACCTGGAGATGGATGGATATGCGAGGAAAGTGCCTCCGGTTTCGTTCAGACCCAGAACGGACTTGTAAATGGATTGTGTGTCTGACATTGGATTTTATTCTATGTTGATTGATTTCTATTAGATATACATCTGCTTGGCGGCGGAGAATTTATTCTTTTGCTTAACGCCCTTCTCTGAGACGTACGAGCTCAGAGGTTGTATATCGATGGACATCAGTCGCATGGCATGAATTGCCTATGTGGCATGCTAAGATGCAATGATCAAGGCTTCTGTTGAAAAGCAAAGTCTTGTGGTTGAGGATCAAAGCACGCCTATGTGGCAGCTTTGTGTATAACGTGAATTCGCGAGCCTCACACCTCGGTATGAGTTAAAAACGGGATACGGGCCGTTGGGAGAACACAACGTTTCTTTCTAGCTTTGGTGGTGTCAGTGACTTACCAGCCCTGACATTTATATACTTTTCACCTTTGTGGTTGTTGGATGAGGCGCCTCGATTATAGGTCTGTAAGGACCGGGAAACGTGTGTTCAGGAATTGCCAATCCTCTAACGTAAGTGAGGACCGGCCCAACCGATCCAAGGGTTACCCAGTGTGCGTAGTCCTGAGCATTTGCTAGAGTGTCTCGAAGCGGAGAGGAGCTTGCCCCTTGCCTCGACTCATGACGGAAATCCAATTTCCAATACGTGTATTTCGGTTTTATTTGTAGTGCCTAGTATGGCGACATAGTGGGATGGGGCACTCATGCCGTCTATTATTTATATTTATGATTGAAATGTTTTGACACTATACACTTATTATAGTATCAAATGATTTGTTTTAAACGTACCAAGCATGTTTGGCTGTCATAAGGTAAAACCCTATCCTCCGGCTTGCGTTGCATTGTGTGATGGGACCTGGGTCTTATAACAGCTTCATTTTTCGAAAAAGCATTGCGCTATTTATTCTATATGCACTGGTATTCTTGGGAGGAAACCCGTTCCGTGTTTTACGGCGTGGTCCCTTGAATTACTCTCTTTTAAAGTAAAGCTTTAAATAACTGTTTTAGTTCTCACACCAGTCACATGACTGACCTGGAGTTTATTGTTTTAACCTAAACTCTGGGTGCCCCTATTTTCCACACGGGCAGCTAGTAGTTTTGGTTTTGCAGATTTATATTCACAGGATCCTGGTTTACAGCTGGAATGATATCCGGAAAGCTCTGTATCCGTATATCACCTTCAGTTGTGCTTTGTATTATTTTCCGCTGCTATGTAATTTATTGTAATCTCTGATATTTGTCGAATGTAATTTATTCATTTATACTCTGTATATTCTTGTATCTGATGCAATTGTTGTAATGACAAGTGAAATGTTCTTTTGTATGTGTTCTGATTTGTCCTGTTCTCAACGTTCAGGGGTTTCGAACGGTCTAGATCGGTTTAACGACTGATTCGGATCGAGCGAAATTCCAGGCCGTCACATTTGGTATCAGAGCTTTGGTTTACAGAGCTCGAGAACAAGGCACATTAGAACCATACGAAAGAATTCATCAGATATTGGATTAGTAATATCCAATTAGAATGACTCATTAGAGATAGGATCAGTAGTATCCTAGAACGAGTGTGAAGAGTATATTTTTCAAATGAAAACAATTTTTGTTTTGAAAATTTAAACCATTTTATACGTATTTGATTATTTATTTATTTTGAATATGGACAATCTAGTATATAAAGATTTTTCATATACGCGTCATGAACGTATATTCGAAGTTTTAATATACTGGATAGATATAGAATCACACTCTAGTCGCCCGGACCTGATTCTGATGATTGACGCGTCATCATTAGTAATTAGTTTCGTGTTTCGAAGTGTGATACCTGTATATTTCCATTAGACTGGTGTGAGAACCAAAACTTATATAGCTAGAACACATTGTTGTGAATTGGCATCAAAAACATGATTTTTTGTATATGTATCAAAATTATGAATTTGAAAACTCTAATCCACTAATTGATTGATGTTTGTGTTGTTTGCCTATTTTTTTGCTAATTTTGAACCATTATGCCTAATATAATCAAATATTGAATTGTATTGAAAATTGGTCGCATTTGCTTGCATATACATATATATCATTGAACAGGTCATAGCAAGGAGGCTAGAGCAGAGAATAAAATTTGTTTGCCCGACAAATAGGTACATGTTTACTGCATAATTTCCTGTTTTGTTTGGGTGATGATGATTTTGTGAGCCTATTGGCTAGCCGCTTGGCTTTTTCTTTTTCTTTTTGAGATCTGAAGGACCGGGGAAGCTATTTGAAATTCCCCGATGCTCCCGGTGCAGGGGAGGTTATGGCGAAATTTTTCAAAAATTTAGGGAGTTAGCCAAATTTTTGAAATTTTGGAAATTCTCAGAAACTGAAAAGTTAGAGAATGGAAGCCAGAATGAACGTAGAGTTGATTAATCAAACCACTTTCGACTTTGTTCCTTTTCGGGGACGAAAAGTTTTAAGTGGGGGAGATTGTAATAACCCGAAAATCTGGGCCAGTTTAAAATTTTTATTTTGGCAATTTTAGCGAATTTTGGATATTTAAAATGAATTATTTTAAAAAAAATCGACGAGAAATTTATTTTTAATATAATTCGACGTATATATTATACGCGTCGTCGTTAGAATATAAATATTTATATATAAATTATAAATAAAATTGAAAATGGCGCGGTAGTTCGATAATTCGATTTCAAACTTCAATTGAATGTACCGGGTGCAAAACAATCCGGATTTTAGTGAAACCAAAAATAATGGAATCTAATTGAGAATATCTTTCCAACGAATCCGACAAATCAAGATTTCATAGCTGGAATCAAAAGATATGTCCAGTGGAAAATTCTGAATAGTCGTTATGGAATTCAGGCCCTTAAAAATGGACATTTTGCAAATGACCTCGAATTTCGACGAAACCACTTTTGTTGGATCCGTAGTGTCAAATTATTGCTAGGTTTCAAATTTCATAATTTTTCGAATCAATATGTGAGCGTGGCAAAGGAAAACGCGTTTGTCCAGTTTCAGTTGATTTTAATCGACTGGAAAATGGCTATTTTTCCAACGGTCTCAGAATTCGTCGAAATTAGTTTTGTTAGGACCGTATCGTCAATACGAAGCTAGAAAATATTTTTATGGAATTTATAGAGTTAGTATGTGACCCCGGTAAATTGAAATGTGCGTTTAAATTGAATATAAGAAGAATTATACTTTAAATTCAATGGAAACTGATTCAAACAATCGAATCAGCTCACGAAACATATCCCATTGTGTTCGGAATGGGGATAATTAGCTAGGGGCGACAGTCGTTGGGTCTTGATTGGAGTCCGAATGGATAAACAAGTAAGATTGGAATTTATTAAATTAAATATTAATATATATTATATAAATATACCCCTATGAAAACCCTTATTCCCAATCATCGTTCAGCCGCCGTTCTTTTTCGTTCAAGGGCCGAAACACTCCAGATTTTGTCCTCAAAATTCGATCAATCCATTCAGAATTAAAAGGGGAAACCAAGTCGAAATTACACAACGAAGGGGGGGCTCTCGATTGATACGGGTTTGATGGTCTATGGGTTGCCGTGGTGGCTGTTACGGCGTCAGAAGGGTGCACCGCTCGCCGTTCATCTCCGGCTCCAGGCGGCGTTCGAAGTGGATGTGAAGGGGGTGGCGCGTGGAGCTGGTGAAGCGGCGTTTCAGGTGGTGGGTTCAGATCTCAGTCCGGCGATCAAAGGTGAGGGGCAAGATCGGTCAACGGATGGAGCTTTTTAGGCAGGTACGACGGTATTCTGGAGTAGTTAACGGTTGAGGAAGAAATGAATTTCAAAGAGATTTGGCAGCGTAATTTCTTAAATGTGATTAATTTAGTTTAGTGTAATTTTGAGATCTAGTATAGTTAAATACAAAAACTGAATTTTTATAAATAAAATTTGTATTATCTTTATAAATAAAATTGGTATTGTTTTAAAAATAGCATTGAAGGAAAAAAAATGTGTGATCTCTTTTATGAAAATATAAAATAGCATAGATTTTTGAAATAGAAAAAGCATGGTTTTTAAAATAAAAATAGCAATATAAAAGTTAAGTTTTAAGAATATAAAAGCATGGTTTGAATATGATTTCCAGTGAAGTAAAAATATTATTTTTAATAGTGGAATAGCAAATGAGTATATGATTTTTATTTATATTTCTAGCGAATAAAAATATGATTTTTATATAGTAGAGGGTATAAAAATATGATTTTTATTTATATATTAGCGAACGTGAAAACATGATTTTTATCATATTAAAGAAGTGATTTTTATTATATAAACATCATGATAAAAATGATATTTTTATTCATTTGAATAGCGATAAAAATATGATTTTTATATGTAAGAAGAATATAAAAATGTGATTTTTATATGTGTAGTGAATTCGGGCGACGAAAGTGACCGAAGGCAAACAACGATGAAGATTTCCTACCCATGAAGAATTGCGTCATTCAGTTTAGCGAAAGGGTGAGAACCTCTCACTTTAAATTTCTTTTTCTAGATATATATAGATATATATACTAGGATGCAGACGGTGCTTAGTAGCACCCGACACCCGTCATCCACAGACCATGGATGGCTTGTTTGCTAAATTGTTTGGTTGTGTAGTTGGGTAGATTATTTGATTTGAATTGAATTATTGGGTGAATTGAAATTGATTTGATTGATGTGTGAATGGCGTGGGCCTTCACTAGACCGGGGATAAGGCTAGGCCTCGTCCCGTTTCTAGTATAGTGCCATTATGCCGCCGAAATTTTCTAAAATATGTTAGAAAAATAAAAATATCATTTTTATGGAATAAATGAACTGAATAGATATTCATATGTCAAAATAAAATATTTTATCGTTAAAAAAAATAATTTTTAACGTGAATATGAATATAGTGAAAGTGAATAAAATAAATATTCATTTACAAACCGGACGGTTTGTTTATGTACACCTATTTGAAGGACATTGATTGGGTCGATAAATTTCACACATCGCCCAACTGCACGAATAAAATCTGTGTTTGATTGTTTGAAACCCCACACGGGTGTTGGGATGAAATATGAATTCCACTCATCCTGATTAATTAAATATGTCGATCGATTGATTGACAGGCTGTATAAGCGTTAGATATCTATATTTGATGCTTATACAGTGTAGTGCACTTTGGTTGATGGTTGATCCTTTTCCAATGTTATTATATACATGTGTTGTATGAAAATCCATATAATTAATTTTATATGGTGATTGATTGGGCCTCATTCCAATTTAGAAGATAAAGAATAATATAAAATAAAGGTTCATGTGTTGACTGTACTCATCCGTTGAGATTAGTCATGTGTTGAACGAATTATTTTTATAATAAAATTTACATCTTTATCAATATAAAATAAAGGTTCATGTGTTGACTGTACTCATCCGTTGAGATTAGTCATGTGTTGAACGAATTATTTTTATAATAAAATTTACTTCTTTATCAATATAAAATAAAGGTTCATGTGTTGACTGTACTCATCCGTTGAGATTAGTCATGTGTTGAACGAATTATTTTTATAATAAAATTTACTTCTTTATCAATATAAAATAAAGGTTCATGTGTTGACTGTACTCATCCGTTGAGATTAGTCATGTGTTGAACGAATTATTTTTATAATAAAATTTACATCTTTATCAATATAAAATAAAGGTTCATGTGTTGACTGTACTCATCCGTTGAGATTAGTCATGTGTTGAACGAATTATTTTTATAATAAAATTTACATCTTTATCAATATAAAATAAAGGTTCATGTGTTGACTGTACTCATCCGTTGAGATTAGTCATGTGTTGAACGAATTATTTTTATAATAAAATTTACATCTTTATCAATATAAAATAAAGGTTCATGTGTTGACTGTACTCATCCGTTGAGATTAGTCATGTGTTGAACGAAGTATTTTAACAAAAATAGTCACACATGGACGGTACTCATTCGTTGAGATTAGTCGTGTGTTGACAAAAAGGAATATTTGAAATAGAATATATAAAGCCGTGTTGAATAGTGATGCGCCATTTTGATGCGAACGATATATATAACGATTTCGAAATGAATTGAATATATAACGATTTCGAAATGAATTGAATATATAACGATTTCGAAATGAATTGAATATATAACGATTTCGAAATGAATTGAATATATAACGATTTCGAAATGAATTGAATATATAACGATTTCGAAATGAATTGAATATATAACGATTTCGAAATGAATTGAATATATAACGATTTCGAAATGAATTGAATATATAACGATTTCGAAATGAATTGAATATATAACGATTTCGAAATGAATTGAATATATAACGATTTCGAAATGAATTGAATATATAACGATTTCGAAATGAATTGAATATATAACGATTTCGAAATGAATTGAATATATAACGATTTCGAAATGAATTGAATATATAACGATTTCGAAATGAATTGAATATATAACGATTTCGAAATGAATTGAATATATAACGATTTCGAAATGAATTGAATATATAACGATTTCGAAGTGAATTGAATATATAACGATTTCGAAATGAATTGAATATATAACGATTTCGAAATGAATTGAATATATAACGATTTCGAAATGAATTGAATATATAACGATTTCGAAATGAATTGAATATATAACGATTTCGAAATGAATTGAATATATAACGATTTCGAAATGAATTGAATATATAACGATTTCGATTTGAATTGAATATAAAACGATTTCGAATTGAATGAAATAGAAAACCAATTTGATTTCAATTGAATATATAATGAATTGGATTCAAATAGAAAACGAAACGAATTTGATTTGAATAGAAAATGAATTTGAATCGAATAGAAAACCAATTTGAATTTGAATCGAATAGAAAACCAATTTGAATTGAATCGAATAGAAAACGAATTCGAAATCGAATTTAATTGAAAACGAATTCAAATTGAATTGAAAGCGAATTGAAATGAATTCAAATTGAATTGAAATTTGAATTGAATAGAAATGAATTTTAAAACGAATTTATAAAGAAGAATTCAATTTTGATTTGAATTGAAATGGAAGTTGAATTTGCTTTTGAAACAAATTTAAAACTATTTATATAATTCGTTTTAAATAGAAATCGACGAAATATATATTATATATATTATATATATAATATAATGGCCTGAATAGAACGCGCCGCGTCGCGGCAGTTCGTAAATTTCGACCATTTATTTCAAACGGACATTACGGGAGATCTGACCGTCGGATTCTCCTAAAACCGGAACCGTTGGGTTCGTATCGAAAAGAGCTTTCTAACGAATATTAGAAATTCAAAATCTAACGGTTGGATTTGGAGATACGTCCAAATCAAATTCGAAAAAGGTCGCTGTAAGTGCAGTTCGATGGCCATTGTTGGAAATCGACTGTACGGGCCTTGATAAAATTATTAAAAATAGTAATAATTTATGTAACATCATCAGAAATGATTTGGGAAGAATTGGGATGAAAAACTCCATATTTGAAAAGATAAAAATAGATTTTTATCGAAATGAACCAGTTTTGAACTAAATTTAAAACCCAATTATTTTTAAATAAATGAATTAGATTTAAAAGGGGTTTTAAATAAGGGTGCGTTTTTTAGAGGTCCCTATTAAGTTTCAAAATATAAAAAAAAAACCGCTCATAAACTTATTGTAAATTAGGTCCCTATTTTCTGAAAAGTCATCAAAAAAAAATAAAAAAAAAATAAAAAAATCACGTAAATTCGTATTTAAATAAAACATGTAAACACTAAAAAATTCAGAACAAAAAACCATCAAAGAAGGCGTCAAAAATCAAAAAAACAGAAAAAAAAAACGAAATTTCCAGTTAAATGCATAATAGTATGCACATATATCACTTTCCTGCATACATCCGTGCATATTTTTCACTACATACATCTTCGTTGATTTTTATTCATGCAAATAAATGCATACATGTGCGCAAAAATGTCAAATACTTGCATACATTTGTGCAGGTTTATTTTCAGATTTTAATCTGAAAACAGCTTACAGAAAAGTTGCATATATATATGCAATTATCAGTAATAATTGCATAAATGTATGCAACTATTTTTTTTCGATTTCCGTAGATTCCTGACATTATTTCCATATTTTAGAATTTTTTTTATGAACGTACGCACATTTTTTTAAAAAATACAAAAAGGCGGAAAAAATAAAATAGGGGGCGGGTTTAAAAATTTTCAGAACTTTGTTTTTTTTTTTATAAATTAGGTCCCTACTTTTTATCCTATAAAAATGTTGCACACATGTGTGCATTTTTTGAGAAATTTGCACATTTGGATGCAAATAAAAATGAACTGAAAAATTATGTTAAATCTATCCGCTGGGAGAACTGCAATAATTGCATATATGCATGCAATAAAATCAAAAAGGTGCATAATATTATGCATTTAACTGCAGTTTTTTCTGTTTTTTTGCTGTTTTCTTCTTTCTGACATTATTTTTGTTGTTTTTTGAACTGAATTTTTTGTATAATGCGTAATATATTTTATTACTAATTTACAAATTTTTTTTATTTTTTTTTATTATTATTTTATAAGTTTTGAAAATAGGGACCTAATTTACAATAAGTTTATGGCCGGATGTGAGCCTAATTAAGTTTCAAAATATGGACGTGAGCCTAATATTCACTTTAAATAATCGGGATTTCTAATATATTTGATTGGATTTGAAATGGGTTTATCGTGAACTGTGTTTTAAATAACACCAGTTCTTTAACCCGATAATAAATAGAATGTGATTTGGGTTTATCGTGAACTGTGTATTAAATAACACCTAGTTCTTTAACCCAGTAAAAGGAGTTTAACAAATCTGCAATTAGATTGAAATGCGAATGGATAATCTAAATTATCAAATTTAGAAAATGAGCGAGAATGGAGTATTACCAGTTTTGCTCCAAAGCGATAGTTAAATCTTTAATTAGATTTGAACGTGAAATGGTAATTAATTTTACCGATAACACCGTGGTGTTAGATATGGAGTATTACCAGTTTTGCTTCATGGGATGAATAGGTTGGGAAATAAAATAAATAATTACTTCGTTACGGTTCGCTAATCTCGACTAGTTGGAAAAAACCATAATTTGGTTTTAAATGACATCCAAAGGAAGATTACAGGATAAATTTTAAAGAATTTATCTTGGATAAAATTAATGGGAACCTTTCCCTAAGAATGTGGAATTTAGAAACTAGCTGTAGGTTGGCTAAGAAGAAGGGTTTCCTGGATATTGATCTGATGTTGGTTTCGGCCTTCGGGGTTAATGTTTGGGAAATTGTTCTCTTGCTAATTTGCGGTTAGTGACTAATGAATTGGAATGAGGCGTATGTTGTGTTTGTGTAACATTTGTTTTTAATATACGCGGGTTGTTCGGAAAGTCCGGGTTTACACCCATTCTGAATAACCGATCGACGATAAGTCGAAGATGAAGACGGTGGTTGAAGACCGGAAGTCTTCACATCGTTTGGATAATTACTGACGATCCTGATTGGGCAGTACACCCAAGAGGATGGAAATAATTGGTGGTCGTCCAGACGTACCTGGAGATGGATGGATATGCGAGGAAAGTGCCTCCGGTTTCGTTCAGACCCAGAACGGACTTGTAAATGGATTGTGTGTCTGACATTGGATTTTATTCTATGTTGATTGATTTCTATTAAATATACATCTGCTTGGCGGCGGAGAATTTATTCTTTTGCTTAACGCCCTTCTCTGAGACGTACGAGCTCAGAGGTTGTATATCGATGGACATCAGTCGCATGGCATGAATTGCCTATGTGGCACGCTAAGATGCAATGATCAAGGCTTCTGTTGAAAAGCAAAGTCTTGTGGTTGAGGATCAAAGCACGCCTATGTAGCAGCTTTGTGTATAACGTGAATTCGCGAGCCTCACACCTCGGTATGAGTTAAAAACGGGATACGGACCGTTGGGAGAACACGACGTTTCTTTCTAGCTTTGGTGGTGTCAGTGACTTACCAGCCCTGACATTTATATACTTTTCACCTTTGTGGTTGTTGGATGAGGCGCCTCGATTATAGGTCTGTAAGGACCGGGAAACGTGTGTTCAGGAATTGCCAATCCTCTAACGTAAGTGAGGACCGGCCCAACCGATCCAAGGGTTACCCAGTGTGCGTAGTCCTGAGCATTTGCTAGAGTGTCTCGAAGCGGAGAGGAGCTTGCCCCTTGCCTCGACTCATGACGGAAATCCAATTTCCAATACGTGTATTTCGGTTTTATTTGTAGTGCCTAGTATGGCGACATAGTGGGATGGGGCACTCATGCCGTCTATGATTTATATTTATGATTGAAATGTTTTGACACTATACACTTATTATAGTATCAAATGATTTGTTTTAAACGTACCAAGCATGTTTGGCTGTCATAAGGTAAAACCCTATCCTCCGGCTTGCGTTGCATTGTGTGATGGGACCTGGGTCTTATAACAGCTTCATTTTTCGAAAAAGCATTGCGTTATTTATTCTATATGCACTGGTATTCTTGGGAGGAAACCCGTTCCGTGTTTTACGGCGTGGTCCCTTGAATTACTCTCTTTTAAAGTAAAGCTTTAAATAACTGTTTTAGTTCTCACACGAGTCACATGACTGACCTGGAGTTTATTGTTTTAACCTAAACTCTGGGTGCCCCTATTTTCCGCACGGGCAGCTAGTAGTTTTGGTTTTGCTGATTTATATTCACAGGATCCTGGTTTACAGCTGGAATGATATCCGGAAAGCTCTGTATCCGTATATCACCTTCAGTTGTGCTTTGTATTATTTTCCGCTGCTATGTAATTTATTGTAATCTCTGATATTTGTCGAATGTAATTTATTCATTTATACTCTGTATATTCTTGTATCTGATGCAATTGTTGTAATGACAAGTGAAATGTTCTTTTGTATGTGTTCTGATTTGTCCTGTTCTCAACGTTCAGGGGTTTCGAACGGTCTAGATCGGTTTAACGACTGATTCGGATCGAGCGAAATTCCAGGCCGTCACAATGGTAATTCTGGAAATATAAACTTGGCCTTCTAACAGATTCTGGTAGATTAAAATTCCCACTTTGAATTCGAATTAACCTCTGATACAAATCTGGAATTGATTCTTGCCTTAAAAGCTTTTATTCAAAAACTGGAAAACATATTGAAAAAGTTTTCTTGCTCCTTAAACTCTTGCCAAGTTTATCATACCCCATACATGTTGAATACCTTGATTGTATTTTTGCCAATGTGAACATAGTGCCATTCCTGGAAATAATTGATATGATTTTATGAATTGATGACATTTGTCTTGACAGTTTAATTACCAAAATTTTGCCAAATGTCGAAATAATTTCTGCCCCTAAATGATGCTTTCCTTGAACATGATCTGAAAGTGCTTCACCATAGTGTTTGAGCTGTTCTTAAATCATGTAACTATGATTCCTTAAATTCCAAGTTTATTTCAAGAATCCCACTGCATGATTGAAAATAAATTGTTTTATCCCAATACTGTTTTGACTTCATTCATGCACATGCATGAATTTTGTATACATGCACTCATTTGTATATATTAGCTTGTGCACCTGACTTATTTGCGCACTTGCACACTTGAACCTTTGTTCACTCCTGGAAATGAATACATACTTTATCGAACTGCGACATATATGTTCACTGGCCTGTACTGAATCATGAACCTTACTTAAATGTATGTACTGACTCCTTAATTCTGGAAATAATTCAAATACACTTTGCCTTGCTTGAAACATGTGTGCATTTCCATGCATTAGTCACCATTGTGTCATTGGTTTGTCGAGAAAAATTAACTTGCTTCTTCTGAACTTTATTGCTTGTGTAACTCCACTACTGTGCTGACTTGTTGCATGCTTGTTTGCTAACACATGCATGTATATTGATGTTGTATTTTTCACTTGTGCACTTGAAAATCTGGAGGAACTTTTATTACATGCAGTTGTGTCTATATTTATTGTTGTGTCGAACATGTTCAAATTCCATCTTCAAGGCACTGATTTGAAAAGGCTTTGTCTATCCTTGCCATGTACTGCTGTATCACCATGTTTGAATTGAAAACCATGCACACTTGAAACTGAACCTTTTCATTGTAGTTGTCCTTGGCTGTGAGCTTTCTTGCACTTGATTAGCTCGACCATATGAGTTGAGATACAAACATGAACCTAGTGCTCTGCTTGCATGATCACATCTGCTTCATTCTTGTATTGCTTGACAATTTCTTCTACATGACACATATCATTGCTGTTTTGTACTATGTTGATTTCACTTTGGCTTTTTCATTTACTGGCTTACATACATTTTCTTGTGCTTGGCCATATTGGAAGTTTGAACATTTCTTGCAACTCTTTTATTTCACTGTTGTGCACTGAGTCGAGATGGTCCATGTGGCTACTCCTCAGTTGCACACTGATTGGAGAGGCAGTGCACATGTGTATATTTATACACGTGTGTATATGCAGCCATTCAGAAGATTTCCTGTCCCTGTACATATACAAACTGTCTGCCTAGACACAGATGAATCAGATCGAGTCATGAAAAATGATGAGAAGCACACCAGAAAACTGAGGCAAATAAAATTTAAAAAAAAAATTTATATTCACATGAATTCAGTTTTATTCTTGTTGCAGTGTACTGTGTGTTTCTGTTTCATGTGACGGGTGATGATTACGGGACTAACTGTGCAGTGCTGTGAAGACTGAAGATTGAAGTTAGAAGATTGAAGATGGAAAAACAGAAGAATAGAGTGTCAGTGTTTGTGAATGTATATAAGTCTGTATGTGTCAATGTGTAACAGAGTGAATGTATGTGTAGATGCAAAATGTACTGAGTGTGAAAGTTGCAGTGAAGAGATTGTACTGTTTATTTGTAATAAACAAATTGTTTGAAATAAAATATTATTTTATTGTCGTCAAACAAAATTTGTTTATCGTATACTGTGTATTTACAAGTACAAGTTCTGTGAAGTGATTAAATAGTGGAGTTGTAAATAATTGTACTGTTCGAGTGTTTGAAATATAATATTTAATTTAAATAAAATACTGTAAGAGAATATGAATATCTATACAGTCGTATTCTATTTAAATATAAATATAATATTCCTGTATGTGATGTAGAATAACAGTACGATTTCAAAACACATTAATTTCAATATTTATTTGGTTGTTATCATCAAACAAAAATCATATAATTGTGTATACAACACCGTTATATACAACAATCTCCCCCTTTTGATGATGACAAACAAATAAAAGATTTTGAGCATAATAAATGTGTTTGACAATGAATCTTGAACTCCCCCTATTTATTAGCTCTCCCTACAACAGAGAACTCCCCCTATAACTGTGCACGAGTAAAGTGAATGAATTTAATAAAATTTTAAAATTAAAAATATTTATAAAATATTCACTCATAAATCAAAATCTAATCCATTCTCCCCCTTTTGTTATCATCAAAAGGATACAGAGTTTAAAATACAGATGAAAAACGACTAAAAATATAATTTCAGCTTAAGAGGAAGAACGGTCATCATAAATCTCAATCAGTCAAACAAAAATCATAATAAACTAAGAACTAGTGGCATATTTCACATTGCAGAGAATGACGGATTTACGATGAAATTTATATAAATGAGGAGAGTTATATAAAAATGAATTTCAATTAACTTTCAAAAAGATTTATAAGTTGAAGCATAAAAACAGTGACGGATTTGGACTATAATTAATAATTCAATTTAAGCGACAAAATCGTATAATCTCAAATCCCAATAGCTATCAATCAACAAATCATAATACATCATAAGATATTAACACATTTCACAGATTAGAAATATGGATTGATAGGCTGGTTTTTATACACCAAGGAGAATTTCAGATTAATTTCAAATTATAGCACATTATTTCCCTTTTTATTTATTTATTTATTTAAGAGCACACTGACCACGCATAACCAGAGCTTGGATTTTTAAATGAGGCCAGTCACAGCTTAAATTATAAGTTGTCTCATAACCATGCATAACCAGAGCTTGGATTTTTAAATGAGGTTGGAGACACACTTATGTATTAATTATATATTTATCATTTCATTTTCAGCACCAAAAAAAAACTCCTCAGTATATAGAACCAATATGAATGATAGAAATGCGGTAGGTACAGAGATGGACTGTGAAATAAATTTCTAAATTAATTATATTATGAAATATGCTCGACTGTATTGGGATTATTGAAAATTTTCAATTATCACTAATACTGAATAATAATATCATAGCCACAATTCCATCACAAATATTTTCATTGCTTATTCAAGATTATCTTTTAAAAAAAAAATATCAAACTCTCCACATTAATATAGAACTATCATGGATGGCAGAAAGATGATAGATAAAGGAGATGATCATGAAATAATGACCAATTCAAAGATATTATAATAAATGTTCAACCATCATGAAAATCTAAATAAAATCTCCTCTTGTTGTGAAATATACTGCAATCACAATTCATCACAATTTCAAAAACTAATAATTATTTTGATGAATTATAAATACAGTTCAATTTTGGATATTGATTTCAATTTCGGAATGAATAATCAATAAATAAGTTTAAAATTGAAAATCAATTACAAGAGGAATATGAAGAGCTATACAAAGCAAGAGGGATAAGAAAAAATATATATACATAAAAATTCAGCGCTTCTGATACCACTTGGTGTCCCTATTAATGAGGATTATAATCACACTGGAGATAACCAAGGATTTCATGGACAAATTGAAAATCGATCACAAGGCCCAAGCAAACAAGATAACAAATTAGGCCCAATAACTTCATCTATCAGAGCAGCAGTCACAAAATAGGCAGTTATTTGAAAAACATTTTTCAAAGACAGTATCAGAGCAGCACAATATCACAGCAGACTTGTCAGAGGATGTTTCTGAAGGTCACAAAACATGATCCATGATTCAAGATTAAAAATACAGTTTATTTCAAATCATTTGAAGAAATGTGAAAAAATTAGGATTTAAATAATCAATCACACCAGATTATATTTCAGATTCAAGATATGTGTGAGATTCAATAAATCAATAATTTCAAATGATTTTAAGCAAACAAATATTTAAATCAAATAATCATGAAATAACAGTGATATTTATGACCATATTTTCAAAAGAATTTTCACAAATATTTTTGACAAGTATAAAGAATATTCAGATCATTTACATCTAATTTGAAGGATATTCATGATCAAGAAAATTTATTTGAAATCACTTAAATCAATGTTAAGTTTTGAGATATATTGAATCAATCACACAAGATTGATAATTTCAAATTTAAGAGGTGTGTGATACTCAAAATATCAAGGATTTCAAATGATTTCAAACAAATAATTTTCAACCATACAGATCATGAATACAAAATGAATTTCAAGATGTATCACAGAGATTCAGTACAATTCAAAATATCCAAGCCAATCTGAAAAATAATGAAATTATCACAACTGATATTAGCAGAGTGCTGTAATGAGTATATTATTTCAAGCTCTTCTAAAATGAATTAGAAGAAACTCAAAACAACAAAGGTGTGTGAAATTCCATTTAATTTTCAGATTTTCAAAAATTTAGAATTCAAATCAACAGTGTTCAGGATATGACAAAAATACATCAACACTGTTATGAATTCATAAAACAGAAAATAAACTTCAAAACAATTGCAGATATTTACAACTTTAAATTCAAGATCTGAAAAAAAAATTAAAACATCAGAGTTCTATTCAACTAAAGCGAATTCCCAGAAAATATGAGTTCTGCAATTTAAAGTGTAATGTAGCCCAAAAAAGTTACAAAGATGTGACAGTGACAAATCAAAACAGATAAAACAAAGAAAAATAAACAGACGGGACAGAAGGAGAAATAAACAAAGAAAAATAAGAATAGAGAATATTTACAAAGGTGAGTTTATATATCATACCAGAATCCAATGTAAATCAGAATCTCTAGCTCAACAGATGTGGCTTAAGGAACTGTGAATGATTTAGTGACATGAAGTGGTTTGAATCCAGTTTTTCTTTAGCAATGCAGTTCCTCAGCCTCCTTCGGTACCTAACAATTTAAGAGATCGAGTGGTCTAACAAAATTTGCAAAACCACTCACAGTTGTATTCAAATATTTTGGTACCCAGACTTGTTTATATAACAATCCATCTGAATTTACCTTTGTCCCCTTTGGAACCTATATCTGTTTGAATTTAACGAAGTTTGTTTTATCTCTTTTTGGGATCCAGGATTGTTTAGATGGATTATTACAAAACAAATTCAAATTTTGCTTTTCATTCAAAAATCCTTTGGAATTAACAAAGTTCAAATTATCAAGACGATTCTTTTCAAAGAAAGTTGAAGGATTTTTAAAATCGTTTGAGCTTCTCCTTTCAGAAAACTCAGATTTCCCAAAACCAAGTCCACTTCTATTTCCCGATGAAAATTGATTTTTCAACAACATATTTAAAGATTTTTCACCGTTTGAATTTATTTTTTCAGGGTTGTTTCAAGTTGTTGAATTTTAGTTTTAAGATCACCATTTTCTTTCAATAAATCTGGACAATGATTTTCAGTGATCTTACATTTTTCAAAAACAAATTTTCATCTTTAAGCAAATTAATTTTGGTTTGGGACTCAGCAATCTCAGATTCAAAAAGTTTTTGTTTTTCAAACTCAAATTTCTTGGATTTTTCAATCTCGTTTTCCAGTTATTTCAAAATCAAATCGGATTTCAACAAATTCTCCTTTTCAGCAATTTCAAATTTGGAATATATATCAGTCTTAAAAATTTCAAATTCCTTTTGTAACAAATTATTCCAACTTGATAACTCAATCTTGTTCTCTTTTAAGATCAGAATTTCTTTTTCAAACTTTTGAATATTTTTATTGAGATGAACAAGATTGGTTTTCAATTTCAAACAATTTTTGCAATCTGAATTTGAAGAATTTTTAAAATGTTCTAGTTGTAATTCCAAATCTTCCATTTTGCTGGTCAACTCATAATTCTTTGATTTCAGAGATTTGTTTTTAGATTGGAGTTTATCAACAGATTTAGTCAAATCAACGCACATATAAACTAAATATTCGTATGAAAAATTTTCTGTTTCAGCATCTATTGATTCTCCATCATCTGATCCTTCTGAATTTTCATTTATAAATCCGGTCAAACATAACTCTAAATCTGAGTTGACTTTCTCAGGTTTTGAGCTATCGTTGTCAGATCTTCCATACTTCATATTGAGAGTATCCCAGATTTCCTGTGCAGATAAACAATGGCAGGTAAGATTAAACTGTTCAGTACTAAGATAATCAAATATAATTTTCATAGCACGAGCATTGAAAGTAATATCTACACTATCAAACCCATTGATAACAACATCCCAACATTTAATATTAACATATTTTAAATAAAATTCCATTTTGATTTCCAGTTTAAAAAATCTGTTCCATTGAAAATAGTTGGAGATGAACTGGACTGACTCTTACTAGACTGACAACTAGGGATCACCATTACTCTAGAGTTAACAGAATACCTGCTCTGATACCACTTGTTGGATCTAGATTAACCCTAGAGGGGGGTGAATAGGGTTTATCACAGTTTTTTACTGAATTAAAAATCTAACGAGATATATAATAGTAAACAGATCACAGAATATAGCAGAAACAGAAGTGCAAAAAATAAATCACACACAGATGTACCCAGCTTCGGCAAAACCCTGCCTACTGCTACATTTCTAAGGTTTCTACTAGGTGATAGAACAGATCCCGCATACAAGACCATGTACACTCGTAAACCCCGCTCCTATTCTACCCCTACGCTCAAAACCCTAGACTGATCTAATTCCCTAGATCAGATTTCCCAAATTACAAACCCTGTAACTCGTAACCCTAGAATTTACAGACTCTAGTGGTCTGCCAGTCAACACCCTGACTTGAACCCTAGAATTTTACAGACTTCTAGAAACTGTTCGAATGATTTTACAAAAGGAATTTAAAACAACACAAAAAGAAAAACAATTAAAACACTAGGAGTTAAAATGGTAAAGGGTCATCCCCTCTTCTCTTCAAACACATGGCCGACCATTTCACAATTGGCTGCACCCTTATTTTGGTCTCGTTCTCTTCTATTTCTCTGGAGAAACAAATATGGCGGCAGCAAACAACCTAGGGTTTGCTGAAAGAAACCCAAATCAAATCGATAGCTTCTTTGAATTGATTTAATCCTTTGTGGCTTTGAATCAGATGATGGAATTGATTGAATCCTGTCGTCGTTCGGTTGAGTCTTTCTGACTGACAATCGAAACCCTATGAAATTGTGAGTGATTTTTACTTTTCTGATTTGCTTTGATTGACTGTGGTTTCGATGTTGTTTTTGTTCGATGATACTTGCCGATGATGTGAATGGTGTTAAAATAGGATTATAACATCCTAAAATCGCTCTGATTTCATTGAATGACTCGGCTGATTTGCTGATTGATGCTTTTCCTTTGTGATTTGTAAAGCTTGTCGTGAATATGCTCTAAAAAATCTTCCTTTAAATTCCAGAAATGAATCTTTGACTCAAGAATGGAAAGAAATGATTTTTCTCTTTTGAAACTTTGATTGAAAAAAAATCCTGGACTTGAATCTTGCGTGTAACATGAGATGAACCTGGACAAGAAATAGGTCTTCAAAACAGATTTTCCCCTTTGAAATTGAAAAATGTTTGCTTTGATTAAGTATGGTAATTCAGGAAATATAAACTTGGCCTTCTAACAGATTCTGGTAGATTAAAATTCCCACTTTGAATTCGAATTAACCTCTGATACAAATCTGGAATAGATTCTTGCCTTAAAAGCTTTTATTCAAAAAATGGAAAACATATTGAAAAAGTTTTCTTGCTCCTTAAACTCTTGCCAAGTTTATCATACCCCATACATGTTGAATACCTTGATTGAATTTTTTCCAGTGTGAACATAGTGCCATTCCTGGAAATAATTGATATGATTTTCTGAATTGATGACATTTGTCTTGACAGTTTAATTACCAAAATTTTGCCAAATGTCGAAATAATTTCTGCCCATAAATGATGCTTTCCTTGAACATGATCTGAAAGTGCTTCACCATAGTGTTTGAGTTGTTCTTAAATCATGTAACTATGATTCCTTAAATTCCAAGTTTATTTCAAGAATCCCACTGCAAGATTGAAAATAAATTGTTTTATCCCAATACTGTTTTGACTTCATTCATGCACATGCATGAATTTTGTATACATGCACTCATTTGTATATATTAGCTTGTGCACCTGACTTATTTACGCACATAAACACTTGAACCTTTGTTCACTCCTAGAAATGAATACATACTTTATCGAACTGCTGCATATATGTTCACTGGCCTGTACTGAATCATGAACCTGACTTAAATGTATGTACTGACTCCTTAATTCTGGAAATAATTCAAATACACTTTTCCTTGCTTGAAACATGTGTGCATATCCATGCATTAGTCACCATTGTGTCATTGGTTTGTCGAGAAAAATTAACTTGCTTCTTCTGCACTTTATTGCTTGTGTAACTCCACTACTGTGCTGACTTGTTGCATGCTTGTTTGCTAACACATGCATGTATATCGATGTTGTATTTTTCACTTGTGCACTTGAAAATCTGGAGGAACTTTTATTACATGCAGTTGTGTCTATATGTATTGCTGTGTCGAACATGTTCAAATTCCATCTTCTAGGCACTGATTTGAAAAGGCTTTGTCTATCCTCGCCATGTACTGTTGTATCACCATGTTTGAATTGAAAACCTTGCACACTTGAAACTGAACCTTTTCATTGTAGGTGTCCTTGGCTGTGAGCTTTCTTGCACTTGATTAGCTCGACCATATGAGTTGAGATACACACATGAACCTGGTGCTCTGCTTGCATGATCACATCTGCTTCATTCTTGTATTGCTTGACAATTTCTTCTACATGACACATATCATTGCTGTTTTGTACTATGTTGATTTCACTTTGGCTTTTTCATTTGTTGGCTTACATACATTTTCTTGTGCTTGGCCATATTGGAAGTTTGAACATTTCTTGCAACTCTTTTATTTCACTGTTGTGCACTGAGTCGAGATGGTCCACGTAGCTACTCCTCAGTTGCACACTGATTGGCGAGGCAGTGCACACGTGTATATTTATACACGTGTGTATATGCAGCCATTCAGAAGATTACCTGTCCCTGTACATATACAAACTGTCTGCCTAGACACAGATGAATCAGATCGAGTCATGAAAAATGTTGAGAAACACACCAGAAAACTGAGGCAAATAAAATTTAAAAAAAAATTATATTCACATGAATTCAGTTTTATTCTTGTTGCAGTGTACTATGTGTTTCTGTTTCATGTGACAGGTGATGATTACTGGACTAACTGTGCAGTGTTGTGAAGACTGAAGTTAGAAGATTGAAGATGGAAAAACAGAAGAACAGAGTGTCAGTGTTTGTGAATGTATATAAGTCTGTATGTGTCAATGTGTAACAGAGTGAATGTATGTGTAGATGCAAAATGTACTGAGTGTGAAAGTTGTAGTGAAGAGATTGTATTGTTTATTTGTAATAAACAAATTGTTTGAAATAAAATATTATTTTATTGTCTTCAAACAAAATTTGTTTATCGTATACTATGTATTTACAAGTTCTGTGAAGTGATTAAATAGTGGAGTTGTAAATAATTGTACTGTTCGAGTGTTTGAAATATAATATTTAATTTAAGTAAAATACTGTAAGAGAATATGAATATCTATACAGTCGTATTCTATTTAAATATAAATATAATATTCCTGTATGTGATGTAGAATAATAGTACGATTTCAAAACACATTAATTACAATATTTATTTGGTTGTTATCATCAAAAAAAATCATATAATTGTGTATACAACACCGTTATATACAACAATTTATATATATCGTTATTCCAATACGATATTGGTTGATTTCAGAATTTGATATTGAATATAAGCCGATATATTTTCTATTCAGAGACTTGTATTTAATATCAAATTGGATTTTGGGTTTTTTGTGAATGGTATCTTTATAACACTGTTCTTAAACCTAATGGAGTTAAGAAAATTAGAAACTTACTGGGGATTAGTTAAGTTGAATGGTTTCCTGGGTATTGATCTGATGTTGGTTTCGGCCTTCGGGGCTAACACTTAGGGAATTGTTCTCTTACTAATTTACGGTTAGAGACTGATGGAATGTGAATTGGGTTTATCGTGAACTGTGTTTTAGTGACATTCGTTCTTTAACCCGATTTACAGTGAAATGGGATTTGGAATTTATAAATCTTTTGTTAAGATTTAAAGGAGATTTTTCAAAGTAAAGTTTTCCAATTTAACATATTAAATTGGAATTGAATGAAATTAGATTTGGCAATAATGGAAGTAAGCTTCTGTAGAGGAAGACGATTAATATATATGGAATTTAAAAAGGCCTTGTCGTTATTCCATTTATGTTATCGGTTGGATATGGAAGTTTATATCGATTATATATATCGATTTGTTTTCCATGAAAATTCCATTGTTAATGGAATGTGATTTTGGGTTGTCGTGAATGGTATCTTTAATAATACTGTTCTTAGACCCAACAGAGTTAAGAAAATCAGAAACTAACTGGAGATTAGTCAGGTTGAATGGTTTCCTGGGTATTGATCTGATGTTGGTTTCGTCCTTCGGTGTTAATACTTAGGGGATTGTTCACTTTCTAATTTACGGTTAAGGGCTGATGGAATGGAATGTGATTTTGGGTTTATCGTGAACCGTATTTTAGATGACATTGGTTCTTTAACCCAGTTAAAGACATGATATGATTTCCCAAGTTAAACAATTGTTAATATTGATTTTTGAGAAGATTAAAAACAAGTGGAGTTTTAATGCATCTTTAATTAGATTGAAATGTTATCCAAAGGAAGATTAAAGAATAAATTTAAAGAATTTATCTTTGATAAAATTAATGGGAACCTTTCCCAAAGTATAAGAATATTTGAATAAAGGAATATTCTGGATTGGAATGAGGCGTATGTTGTGTTTTTATTAGCACTTGTTTATTATATACGCGAGTTATTCAGAAAGACCGGGTTTATCCCATTCTGAATAACTGATTCGACGATGTGTCGAGGATGAAGACGGTGGTTGAAGACCGGAGGTCTTCACATTGTTTGGATGATTACTGATGTCTTGATTGGGTTGTACACCTAAGACAAGGTTATAAGTGGTGATAGTCCAGACATACTTGGAGATCGACCGGATATGCGAGGGCCTCTCCCCTATATTGGACATATGGGGGAGGAATAAGGTGCCTCCGGTTTCGTTCAGACTCAGAACGAACTTGTAAATGGATGTGTGTCTGACATCGGATTTCACTTTGTGTGATTGATAGACATCGGTTGCATAGCGTCAATTGCCTGTGTGGCTTGCTGAGATGCAAATGATCAAAGCTTCTATTGAAAAGCAGGGTCTTGTGGTTGATGATCAAAGCATGACTTTAATATAGCGTAGCTTTGTGTAGCGTTAATTCGCGAGCCTCACACACCGGTATGAACCAAAAACGGGAGAGGACCTCAGGGAGGGCATGCGTTTCCTTCTAGTTAGGAGTGGTGTCAGCGGTTTACTAGCCCTGACATTTTACTTAGGTGGATGATGGATTGCGAGGCGCCTCAGTTATATCGGTCGATCCGGGGCCGATAGAGTCATTTGGCTCATTTACACCCATAGGGCGGGGAAACGTAGTGTTCAGGCATTTTAATCAACATCGAGTGGACCGGCCCTGACGATCCAAGGGATGTTGCGTTCTATTTCTGAGGCTCGGGCTAGAGAGTCTTGAAACGGTAAGGACGATCCCTTGCCTTGGTTCACGGATGGAAATCCAACTTCCAATATGACATTTTGCGGTTTTAATTGTAAACCTATATATGGCGACATAGTGGTATGGGGCACTTATGCCGTCTATGATTGAAATTGTTTTGACACTATACACTTATAGTGATAATAAAACATGAAATTTTACTTACCAAGCATTCTTGGCTATTATAAGATAAAAACTCTATCCTTCGGCTTGTGTTGCATTGTGTGATGAGACCTGAGTCTTATACTAGTTTCATTGTTCTTTATTTAGCATTGCGCTATTGTCTTATGCACTGGTATTCTTGGGAGGAAACCCGTTCCGTGTTATATGACGTGGTCCCTTGATTTACCTAACTTTAAAATCAAATTTATAACTGTTTTAGTTCTCACACCGGTCACATGGCTGACCTGGAGTTTATTGTTTTAAGCTAAACTCTGGGTGCCCCTATTTTCCGCACGAGCAGTTAGTAGTTTTGGTTTTGCAGATTTATATTCACAAGATCCTGGTTTACAGCTGGAATGATATTCGGAGAGCTCTGTATCTGTATATTCCTTTCAGTTGTGTTTTGTATTATTTTCCGCTGCATTGTAATTTGTAAATCTCTGATATTTTTTTGATGTATAATATTTATTTATACTCTGTATATTCATGTATTCTGATGGAATTGTTGTAATAAGCAATGAAATGTTCTTCTGTTTGTGTTCTGATTCGTCTTGTTCTCAAAGCAATCCGTTCTTCCACTTCCCCTCGGAGACCGGGGAAGTTCTGGGTTCTTACAAGTGATTTCAAAATCTAATGTTTTGAAAATATTATCATTTATATATTAATGATATGGAATTTTTAATTTTGATTTGAAATTGAATATGAAGTTGAAATCGTTTTGAAAACAAATTTAAAATGATTTATAAAATATGTTTTAAATGGAAATCAACGAAATATATATAATATATATATATATTATATATATTTAATGGCCTGAATAGAACACGCTGCGCCGCGACAATTCGCGAATTTCGACCTTGGCTTCGAACAGACATTACGGGAGATCCAACCATCGGATTCTCCAAATACCGGAACTGTTAGGTTCGTGTCGAAAAAGAGCTTACCAACGAATACAAGAGATTTGAAATCTAACGATTGGATTTGGAATTATGTTCAAATCAAATTTGGAAAAGGTCGTTGTAAGTGCAGTTCGATGACCGTTTATAGAAATCGACTGAAAGGGCCTTGATAAAATTATTAAAAATATCGATAATGTATGTAAAATCATAATAAATGATTTGGAAAGAATTGGGATGAAAAATTCCATATTTGAAAAGATAAAAATATGTTTTTATCGAAATGAACTAGTTATGAACTAGAATTATAATCCAATATTTTTAAATAAATAAATTAGATTTGAAATGGTTTTAAAAATAACCAGAATTTCCAATATATGAATTGGAATGGATTTGAATCGAAATCATCTTCGGAATATTTCGATATTGGATTTCGTGATTATACAGATATTGTTATGTAAATTTGGAAAATATATGTATATCGTTATTTCCAGTATGATATTTGTTGATTTCAGAATATGATATTGAATATAAGCCGATATAATTTCTATTCAGAGCCTTGTATTTAATATCGAATGGGATTTTGGGTTTGTCGTGAATGGTGTCTTTATTAACACTGTTCTTGAACCCCGTGTGAAAAGGATAAATCTTTTAACTAAGATTTAAAGAAAAATTACCAATTAATTAACATTTAATTGGAATTTAAAATGGAATGTGAATAGGGTTTGTTGTGAATTGTGTTTTTAACGACATTCGTTCTTTAACCCGATTTACAGTGAAATATGATTAGTAATTTATAAAACTTTTTATTAAGATTTAACGGGAATTTTCCAAAGTAAAGTTTTCCAATCTAATATATTGAATTGGAATTGGATGGAATTCGATTTGATAGTAATCGAAATGAGCTTCTGTGGAAGAAGATTGTTAATATATATGGAATTTAAAAGGCTTTGTCGTTATTCGATTTATATTATTAGTCGGATACGGAAATTGATATCGATTATGTATTGATCTATTTTTCGTGAAGATTCCATAATTAATGGAATGAGATTTGGGTTTATTATGAAATGTGTTTTAAATGACCTTAGTTCTTTAACCCAGTTAAAGACAGGATTACATGTCTAACATTGTATTTCGAACTGTATGGTTGGTCTCTGCTAAATATATATATATATATATATATATATATATATCTGTTTGGTGGCGGAGAATTTATTCTCTTGCTTAACACCCTTCTCTAAAACATACGAGCTTAGAGGTTATATATCAGCAGAAATCAATAGTACGGTGTAGATTCTCGATGCGACATGTTTGTGTTTCTAAAGTTAAATAATCATTAATATTGATTTTTGGGAAGATTAAAACTAAGTGGAGTTTAAATGAATCTTTAATTAGATTGAAATGGGAATTGATAATTTAAATTATCAAATTTGGGAAATGATTGAGAATGGAGTATCACCAGTTTTGCTCCTAGCGATAGTTAAATCTTTAATTAGATTTGAACGTGAAATGGTAATTAAATTTACCAATAACACTGTGGTGTTAGATATCGAGTATGACCAATTTTTCTCCATGGGATTAATAGGCTGGGATTGGGAAATTAAATAAATGATTACTTCGGTAAGGTGCGTTAATCTCGACTAGTTTGGAAAACCTTAATATGGTTTGAATGATATCCAAAGGAAGATTAAAGAATAAATTTAAAGAATTTATCTTTGATAAAATTAATGAGAACCTTTCCCAAAGGTTATGAATATTTAAATAAAAGAATATTCATAATTGGAATGAGGCGTATGTTGTGTTTTTATAGCACTTGTTTATTATATACGCGAGTTATTCGGAAAGGCCGGGTTTATACCCATTCTGAACAACTGATTCGACGATAAGTCGACGATGAAGACAGTGGTTGAAGGCCGGAGGTTTTCACATCATTTGTGTAACACCCCACCTCCGCCAGTGCCACTCTTGCAAGGACACTAGCTTTGGAGGGGCGTTTAAACAAGGTAAGCATGCATGCAGATATCACAAGACAGAACATATAAGTAAAACAGAGTAGTAAAGCAGCGGATAAAACTTGCATTTCCAAAACCACAGTTAAGTTACAATAAAGTACTTAGTCATTATTTTCCAACAAACAAAGTCTAGATAAAAGCATAAACTGGAAAACTGAAATACATAAAGTACTATCCCCAAAGTGAAGTGATAAACCATAGCTAGCTCAATGTCCAAACCCGTACATGAGCAAATCCAGTAAGCAAGCTAGAAAGATCCAAGCTAAGCTCCAATGTTCCCACCCTGAGAACCTGAGGGGGGGGAACGGAAGAAAAGAGGCGAAAGAAAACAGATCAGTCAAAAAGACTGGTAAGCCCTACTACTATCTGTCTATGAACTAGTAAAGTTAACTGGCATGAGAAGCTGAGATGAACATAAGGATAACAACATACTGGCATGATGATTAACTAACAAGATAGATAAAGGTGTCATCGCATAATTAAGGTTAAGTTTTGCACCACGGGTGTACTAGCATTCTAACATGTCAAGTAAAAACAAGAATTGATCCCTTGGCCCAAGCTTGGCCCACCATCATGAGGTGACCTAAATTAAGGTCCAACTACACGGTCTAGTCGATCGGCTCCCTATAAGCCTAACTCGTCAAGTGTCGGTGTCATACGGCCTAATCATGTAATGTAGTTGACTGTGCAGGGTCCACCCCATAGGGTGTATCAGGCCCTACGGTGTAACCCTCAGACACCATTACAGGATGCACAGTCCAAACCTACCGATGCCCGTGTTCAACTCCGGACTTGATGTGCACGACCATGGTCCGCCTGAACAACCGGTGCATCATTCAGCCGTCTCTTTTGGTCTCTTACAATCAGCCCAGTAATCGTGCCCCACCCTAGCCTAGTCCTAGGGTCTTATGATACTACCTAGAAGGTTACTGCTGAAAAGGACCACGCAACTAGGGTTTCCTAACGGTTTAAATGTGGTTAACCCGATCCAAACGTGGATTAAATCGGTTAAGAGTACCCAAGGCTCCTGACTTAACCTCGATTAATCCATCAAGCCCAAATTGGTTAAGTATTAAGTGGACCATGACTTAACCCTAATCAGGAGGCATTAATTAACTTAATGCGCTTTAACCTCTCACATTAGACTTTGTTGTGGTTACTAGTTAAGCCGGGCGGGTCCGGGTAGCTTTACACCACAACTAGGTCTAACCTCGGGTTCGAGCACAACATGACCAACTTCTCACATTGGGTCCTATTGTTTGTAGCCACTAGTTAAGCCGGGCGGGTCCGGGTAGATTTATGCTACAAACTCAACCCAACCTCGAGTTGGCCACACTCATATTTGCTAAGTGTCATGTCCATTATGTTTCCAAAACATAATTACAAGTTAACATATCACGTTATGTTATAAAAACCATGTTTATGTCATAATGTTACCCAACCCCAACGTAATCCCATCGTTTACATAATCGCAACAACGCATAAAGGATAAAATGGGGAACTTAGCATAATCATGACATAAAGGTATTGAAGCCACAAGTTTATCATGGTGGCATATGAAATGTACATATGTTCATATACTTGCATATTGCATTATTAGGCTTCAAAAGCATGCATAAAACCAAACTTAGCATATGAGTGATACATGGTGATAAATAACATGTAGAAGTTGCTAGAAGTTCGCATTTAGGCTCACATGCAAGTTATCATAAGGGATATGATAACTTTCAAGTTGCCAAAATGCAACCTTTAACATAAAGCTTGAAGCTTTAAGGCCATAAACTCAAGTTTAACTTGCATAACATGATAACATGTGTATAATGATCAACCCAAACTTGCATAACATGATAACATGTGTCATACATAACTTGCATAATGATCAACCAAACTTGCATATAATGATCAACCAAACTTGCATATAATGATCAACCAACTTGCATATAATGATCAACCAAACTTGCATATAATGATCAACCAAACTTGCATATAATAATCAACCAAACTTGCATATAATGATCAACCAAACTTGCATATAATGATCAACCAAACTTGCATCATTCATTTAACTTTAGAGTTCAATAAAAAGAAAGTAGAAAAGGGCTTACAATGCTATGAAGACACAAATAAATAGTTATTAAAAGATTGAGACGAAGCCCTTATGCAATCACCAAAAAGACCCAAATATGCAAGCTCCAAATGAAAAACCCTTGAGCCAAATCAACAAAAACCCTTGCTTTGAAATAGAAATGTTGCAACTTGACTTGAATGCAAACTAAGAACATTCATACAAGCTTGAAAATACTTGTATGCATTCAAAATCTCTCATATAATTTAACTTAGAAATTTTAGCATGAGAGTGGAGGCCATGAGATGAACAATTTTGGCATAGTTTAGTTGTAGGAATGAATAATGATGATTTAGGCTAGGTGTTAGGTCCTTTTTATAGAAGATTAGAGTGATATTAGCCATAGGATTAACCCTAGATTCAATCCAAGCCATCAAAGCATGTCTTGGGGAAGAAGTCAAGTGTAGGAACCATCTAGGGCCTTTAGATTAAAGCTGAACCATGAGAACCATTCAAATGCAAAATCTGCATTTGAGCGAATCGGCCCACGGGTTGACAGCCAAACACCCTGGATTAACCCCTAATCGACCCAGCGAGCTCGGGTCGACCTCAAAAATCGGCCGGTTCGGTTATTCCCCTCTCCCAATTCGCTGTTTTGAACATTTTTGCATATTTATTTATTTAATTTTCAATTATATATATATATATATCAATATATATATATATATATATATATTTCTCTGCGCAACCCATTTCACTTAATTAAGTATACTTTAATTTGTGAATTTTTCGTGAAACTTCGCGAGGCCATATCTTGGTCATACGGACTCCGATTTTCGAAAACTCGGACTCTATTTCGCGTATTTTTCAAAGACGAACGCAATGGCGCAGCCCGTTTCCCTTGATTCAGATTTTACAGTTTAATTCTGCCTCCATTTATGTTATAACATGTTATTCAAAAATACGGGTTGTTACATTCTCCCCTCCTTAAAGGATTTCGTCCCCGAAATCTCCAAGTTAGGAAGAACGTATCCTACCATCCATCATCCATCTACTCAAAACATCATCCACGAGCAATCATTGTCCTTAAAAGGTTCTAAATGCTGTATGATCATATGCAAAGGTGTGTGTATATGTACTTATCTAATGCGAAAATCAGGAGGTTACTGATTCAGTAAACCCCCTTAATGCAAAAAATGTTAGTGAAATGAGTCCATATGTATGCAAATTCCTAACATAATTTATAATCTCTACATGAGTGCACATAACATTCATCCATATGCAACATCCACGTGATAGCATAACAAGTTTTCATCCATGAATAAGCATAAACACTCATGCATATGCGGTATGAAAGTGTGTGAGCCGATCTTAGTGCCTAACGTGTATTATGCATCCACGAGTATCCACTTGCAAACACTTGCAATCACTTGCAAACATCAAACATAACATGTTTCAAATACATGTTTCAACCAAGGATTTCTACCTAAGGTTCTCATGATAAGATTTACGAAACAAGATAAACTAGATAAGCATGGATAGCAAAGGGAAGATATACCAATCTAGGAAAAGAGATTGAAAATGTATCCTCCAAGAGAAATGGATAAAGCACGCGCCTCTTCTCCTTGGTTTCCCAAGTTGCGTCTCCCTCTGTTTCACTCCATTGTGCCTTAACAAGCTTAACTTCTTAGCTTCTTTGTCTTCATTTCCATGATACGAATCGGAGCTCGTCTCAGGGTTGCTTCATCCTCTACCTCCATGTCTTCATGAATACTTGGTTCAGACACTTTGGCGGGTCTGTGCAAACACTTCCGGAGATGCGAGACATGAAAGACATTATGCACTCCGGCCAGCTTCTCAGCAATTCCACCTTATAAGTCATCTTCCCGACTCTTTCTATAGTAGGGAAGGGTCCTACGATCCTTAGTGTCAGCGAACCATATTTCGCAAAGGAGAAATCTTCACAAAGACCATATCTCCAATTTTAAATTCCAAGTCTGTCCTTCGCTTGTCTGCATAGGATTTCTGTCTGTCTTGGGCCGTTCTTATCCGTCTTCGAATCAATTCAACCCTCTCGGATGTGTCCCTTATCATGTCGGGCTCAATTATAAGCTTATCCGTCGTCTTCCCACCAACATGTTGGTGGTTTGCACGGCCTCCCGTACGAAGCTTCAAATGGTGCCATCCCTATGCTGGCTTGATAGTTATTATTATAAGCAAACTCTACAAGAGGAAGGTGGTCTTCCCAAGTACCACCGAAGTCGAGAACACAAAACCTCAAAAGATCTTCTAGCACTCTATTCACCCTTTCGGTTTGGCCATCCGTCCGGGGGTGATAGGCTGTACTCAGATTCAACCGCGTACCCATTGCTTCTTGCAAACTGTTCCAGAACTGGCTAGTGAAAATTGGGTCACGATCGCTAACTATGCTAGAAGGAACTCCATGCAGCCGCACTATCTTTTGAAGATAAACAGATGCTAGCCGTGATACGGTCCTCTTGCTTTTCACCGGAATAAAATGGGCTCTCTTTGTAAGTCTATCAATTATTACCCATATCCCATAAAGCCCAAATAGTTTGGTGATGAACATCTCCACCCCAACCATATATCACAAACAGGCGAGTCACACTCCTTATGGAGTTTGCAACAGAACTAAGATTGAGGATAGGACCGAGAGGATATACTCAAAAGATAGCATGCGAGTAAGCTCTACGGAACAATAGGGATCAAGGATATACTCTTAGAAGGAGATTTAATGCGCGTATCTAGTCTTCAGTCTTCCAAGCCGCATTTTTCTTGTGCTTATTCCCATCGTGCCTTGACCGTCTTTTAACTTCACAATTCCGTAGTTCTTAATTCTTATTTCCAAAATATGAGTTAGAACTCATTTCATCGTTGCCTTTCATTCCACTTATTCTTTGCCTAAAATACTTGGCTTTCACCCAACTGCGTACTCATGGTTTCATGCAAGCTTTCCAAGATTCGTTAGTGAATCTTGGATCTCGTTTACATACTATACTATATCCCACGCAGAAAACTATCTCTTGAAAACAAGTACCAATCCACGTTGCCAAACTGGAGCTGAGGTAAGGGCTCTCTTGAGCCTTTGAAAAGCAAGCTCACACTCCAAGTCCCATGCAAAGACTAAGTTCTTCTTCGTCAACTTAGTAAGAGGGGCCGAAATCTTAGCGACGTCCCTGATGAACTTCCTATAGTAGCCCGCCAGACCAAGAAAGCTTCTTACTTCGGTTGCACTCCTAGGAGTCTTCCACAACCACTTTCGCGGGATCCACCGCTATGCCTTACTTAGAAACTATATGTCCAAGAAACCGAACTTCCCTTCTCCAGAAATGACATTTGGAGAACTTGGCTTTCAACTGATGCGCTCTAAGTGTATTCATCACTTCCTTGAGATGCCTAGCATGCTCTTCCTCATCCTTTGAGAAGATCAGAATATCATCCACGAAGACAACAACAAACTTGTTAAGGAACTCCCTGAACACCCTACTCATCAAATCTACGAAGTAGGCGGGTGCATTAGTCAAACCGAATGGCATGACAAGCCATTCAAAGAATCCATCTGGAGTCCTAAACGCAGTTTTATCAATGCTATCCTCAGCCACTCTAAGCTGATGGAATCCGGTGGCTAGATTGAGCTGAGAGAAAACAGAAGCACCTACAAGTTGGTCAAAGAGATCATCAATTCTCGGTAACGGGTGCCTATTCTTCTTTATCAGCTTGTTCAACTCTCGATAATCAACACATAGACGAAGCGAACCATCCGCCTTAGTAGCGAATACCACCGGAGCACCCCATTCGGAAATGCTTCGTCTAATAAAACCCTTCTCAAGCAGCTCCTTGATTTGCTTACTGAGCTCCCTTCTCTCACGAGGGGCCATGTGCCTAACGGGCAATGATACTGGCTTGGAATTATCGACTAGATAAATGCGGAAATCTATCTCTCGTTTAGGGGGTAACCCCTTAACTTCTTCAAAGACATCAGGATAGTCTCGGACCACCCTTACAGATTGCAGATCATCGATGGACGAGTCGAGAGATTCAAGATAGCATAACATGACGGGACCTCTAGGGTTACAAGAAATTTCTAGGGTATTACCGAGGCGAGTCATGAGCCTCACCACCCTATGTTCACAATCGAGAATGGCTCCATAATTGGACAACCAATCCATGCCCAAGATCAACCCATATCCCGTGAACCTGAGAACATAAGCATTACACGTGAATTCTACGGTCAAGATAGAAATCTTCAAATCCACACAAATCAAAGATAGATGGGCGGAACCCCCAATTGGATTTGAAACACAAACGGGATCCTCAACTAAGCTAGTACTTAGGTGCAAACTTTCAACAATGTCAGAAGAAATAAAACTATGTGATGCGCCAGAATCAAATAAGGTGCGAATGGGATAACCAGAAATATAAACAAGACTTTCTACAGAAATGCTACCTCGATCCTGAACTGGAGCAGCAGTGAGAGCATGCACTTGCCCTCCAGAAGGTCATGCACGCTGATTCTGCCCTTGCTTCTTGGGGCAATCCTTACTAAAATGTCCAAACTCTCCGCAATGAAAGCATCCCCCCAACTTCCTTTTCTTCTTCCTACAGTCTTTAGCTATGTGTCCAGTAATCCCACAGAAGTTGCATTTCCTCTTCTTATCGTTCTTGTCTCTTTTCTCGGTTTCTTCCTTCTTGCCTTGGGACTCATTTGCCTTGACCTCCTTCTTGCCACTCTTATCTTCTTCTTGAAGCAGGGCCATATTCACCAAACTCTCGAAAGTCGCCCCCATGGGTATATGAGACATGGCCAAACCGCGCAATGGCTCATTCAATCCTAGAGCAAAGTGTAGGGCCTTCTTCTGAGCGGTGTTAACCCATTCTAGACCGAACTGAGCAAGTTGATTAAACTTATCCACGTATTCTCTAACGGTCATGTCCCCTTGCTTTAGTGATAGGAACCTCTCTAGCTTAAGGTTCTCTTCTGCTGATGATAAAAACCTTAGTCCAAACCTTCTCCCAAAGTCATCCCAAGTCTCAATTGGTCTAGTAGTGGTGGTGACTACCCACCAATAAGCAGCTTCCCCTTTTAATAGCCATACCGCCAACAGAACTTTCCTACGATCTTCCACATCAAAGATAGCAAAGAGGTCCTCAGTTTCCTTTAACCAGTTCCTTGCCTCCACGGAAGTCTCCGTTCCGATAAAGTTCTTACCACCCATAGCCTTAAAGTCCTTGCAAACTTTTGCGAAATCCGCTTGTGGATTCTGAGGAGGAGGAGGAGGAACTTCAGTTACGGTGGGGGTAGTCGCTGGGCCCGCATCGTTGGCCCTAGCTTCCAAGTACCTCCGGAACCATCCGGGAATGGTCACTCCCTCGGGAAGGTTAAGATCGGCCATACTGAAACGAAGAAAAAGATAGACTCAGAACGAAGAAACGAAGGATAGTGCTATGGCTTTTGGGGAATGGCCTTTTAAAATACTAGACTTTTCTTTGGAAAATACTTAATTGGTTTTGAAAATAGTTTTTCAAAAGGTAAGTTTCAAAAACCTTTTGCTCGAATCTTGTTAACCTTATGCTCTGATACCAAATGTAACACCCCACCTCCGCCAGTGCCACTCTTGCAAGGACACTAGCTTTGGAGGGGCGTTTAAACAAGGTAAACATGCATGCAGATATCACAAAACAGAACATATAAGTAAAACAGAGTAGTAAAGCAGCGGATAAAACTTGCATTTCCAAAACCACAGTTAAGTTACAATACAGTACTTAGTCATTATTTTCCAACAAACAAAGTCTAGATAAAAGCATAAACTGAAAAACTGAAATACATAAAGTACTATCCCCAAAGTGAAGTGATAAACCATAGCTAGCTCAATGTCCAAACCCGTACATGAGCAAATCCAGTAAGCAAGCTAGAAAGATCCAAGCTAAGCTCCAATGTTCCCACCCTGAGAACCTGAGGGGGGGAAACGGAAGAAAAGAGGCGAAAGAAAACAGATCAGTCAAAAAGACTGGTAAGCCCTACTACTATCTGTCTATGAACTAGTAAAGTTAACTGGCATGAGAAGCTGAGATGAACATAAGGATAACAACATACTGGCATGATGATTAACTAACAAGATAGATAAAGGTGTCATCGCATAATTAAGGTTAAGTTTTGCACCACGGGTGTACTAGCATTCTAACATGTCAAGTAAAAACAAGAATTGATCCCTTGGCCCAAGCTTGGCCCACCATCATGAGGTGACCTAAATTAAGGTCCAACTACACGGTCTAGTCGATCGGCTCCCTATAAGCCTAACTCGTCAAGTGTCGGTGTCATACGGCCTAATCATGTAATGTAGTTGACTGTGCAGGGTCCACCCCATAGGGTGTATCAGGCCCTACGGTGTAACCCTTAGACACCATTACAGGATGCACAGTCCAAACCTACCGATGCCCGTGTTCAACTCCGGACTTGATGTGCACGACCATGGTCCGCCTGAACAACCGGTGCATCATTCAGCCGTCTCTTTTGGTCTCTTACAATCAGCCCAGTAATCGTGCCCCACCCTAGCCTAGTCCTAGGGTCTTATGATACTACCTAGAAGGTTACTGCTGAAAAGGACCATGCAACTAGGGTTTCTTAATGGGTTAAATGTGGTTAACCCGATCCAAACGTGGATTAAATCGGTTAAGAGTACCCCAGGCTCCTGACTTAACCTCGATTAATCCATCAAGCACAAATTGGTTAAGTATTAAGTGGACCATGACTTAACCCTAATCAGGAGGCATTAATTAACTTAATGCACTTTAACCTCTCACATTAGACTTTGTTGTGGTTACTAGTTAAGTCGGGCGGGTCCGGGTAGCTTTACACCACAACTAGGTCTAACCTCGGGTTCGAGCACAACATGACCAACTTCTCACATTGGGTCCTATTGTTTGTAGCCACTAGTTAAGCCGGGCGGGTCCGGGTAGATTTATGCTACAAACTCAACCCAACCTCGAGTTGGCCACACTCATATTTGCTAAGTGTCATGTCCATTATGTTTCCAAAACATAATTACAAGTTAACATATCACGTTATGTTATAAAAACCATGTTTATGTCATAATGTTACCCAACCCCAACGTAATCCCATCGTTTACATAATCGCAACAACGCATAAAGGATAAAATGGGGAACTTAGCATAATCATGACATAAAGGTATTGAAGCCACAAGTTTATCATGGTGGCATATGAAATGTACATATGTTCATATACTTGCATATTGCATTATTAGGCTTCAAAAGCATGCATAAAACCAAACTTAGCATATGAGTGATACATGGTGATAAATAACATGTAGAAGTTGCTAGAAGTTCGCATTTAGGCTCACATGCAAGTTATCATAAGGGATATGATAACTTTCATGTTGCCAAAATGCAACCTTTAACATAAAGCTTGAAGCTTTAAGGCCATAAACTCAAGTTTAACTTGCATAACATGATAACATGTGTATAATGATCAACCCTAACTTGCATAACATGATAACATGTGTCATACATAACTTGCATAATGATCAACCAAACTTGCATATAATGATCAACCAAACTTGCATATAATGATCAACCAACTTGCATATAATGATCAACCAAACTTGCATATAATGATCAACCAAACTTGCATATAATGATCAACCAAACTTGCATCATTCATTTAACTTTAGAGTTCAATAAAAAGAAAGTAGAAAAGGGCTTACAATGCTATGAAGACACAAATAAATAGTTATTAAAAGATTGAGACGAAGCCCTTATGCAATCACCAAAAAGACCCAAATATGCAAGCTCCAAATGAAAAACCCTTGAGCCAAATCAATAAAAACCCTTGCTTTGAAATAGAAATGTTGCAACTTGACTTGAATGCAAACTAAGAACATTCATACAAGCCTGAAAATACTTGTATGCATTCAAAATCTCTCATATAATTTAACTTAGAAATTTTAGCATGAGAGTGGAGGCCATGAGATGAACAATTTTGGCATAGTTTAGTTGTAGGAATGAATAATGATGATTTAGGCTAGGTGTTAGGTCCTTTTTATAGAAGATTAGGGTAATATTAGCCATAGGATTAACCCTAGATTCAATCCAATCCATCAAAGCATGTCTTGGGGAAGAAGTCAAGTGTAGAAACCATCTAGGGCCTTTAGATTAAAGCTGAACCATGAGAACCATTCAAATGCAAAATCTGCATTTGAGCGAATCGGCCCACGGGTTGACAGCCAAACACCATGGATTAACCCCTAGTCGACCCAGCGAGCTCGGGTCGACCTCAAAAATCGGCCGGTTCGGTTATTCCCCTCTCCCAATTCGCTGTTTTGAACATTTTTGCATATTTATTTATTTAATTTTCAATTATATATATATATATATATATATATCAATATATATATATTTCTCTGCGCAACCCATTTCACTTAATTAAGTATACTTTAATTTGTGAATTTTTCGTGAAACTTCGCGAGGCCATATCTTGGTCATACGGACTCCGATTTTCGAAAACTCGGACTCTATTTCGCGTATTTTTCCGAGACGAACGCAATGGCGCAGCCCGTTTCCCTTGATTCAGATTTTACAGTTTAATTCTGCCTCCATTTATGTTATAACAAGTTATTCAAAAATACGGGTTGTTACAATTTGGATGATTACTGAAGTCTTGATTGGGCTGTACACCCATGACGAGGTAATAAGTTGTGATCGTCCAGATGTACTTGGAGATCGACCAGATATATGAGGACTTCTCTCCTGTATTGGACATATGGGACGAGGAATAAGGTGCCTCCGGTTTCGTTCAGACCCAGAACGAACTTGTAAATGGACTGTGTGTCTGACATTGGATTTTATTCTGTGTTCATTGATCTCTATTAAATATATATCTGTTTGGTAGGGAAGAATTTCTTCTATTGCTTAACGCCCTTCTCTGAGACGTACGAGCTCAGAGGTTATATATCGATAGACATCAATCGCATGGCGTGAATTGCCTATGTGGCATGCTGAGATGCAAATGATCAAGGCTTCTGTTGAAAATCAGTCTTGTGGTTGATGATCAAATGTAACAACCCGAAAATCTGGGCCAGTTTAAAATTTTTATTTTGGCAATTTTAGCGAATTTTGATTATTTAAAATGAATTATTTTAAATAATATCGACGAGAAATTTATTTAGAATTGAATTCGAACGTATATATTATATACGCCGTCGTTAGAATATGAATAATTATATATAATTATAAAATAGAATTGAAAATTGCGCGGTAGTTCGATCATTCGATTTCAAACTTCAATTGAATGTACCGGGTGCAAAATAAACCGGATTTTAGTGAAACCAAAAATAATAGAATCTAATTGAGAATATCTTTCCAACGAATCCGAAAAATCGAAATTTCATAGCGGGAAGCAAAAGTTATGCCCAGTTGAAAATTCAGAATAGTCGCTATGTAAATTATATGCGGCGCCAAAAAGTCATATTTTGCATACGGATGAATTTGGACTCGAAACCAATTCCATTGAGTTCAAAATGCCGTTTAGAACTCCGAAAAGTATAAGCTTCGATATATTCCGATATCCGGAATAGTGGCTATGGGCTGGAGTTGTTCGGTTAACAATACATAGCCCTTAAAAAGTGAAATTTTGCATACGAGCTCAGAATTCGACGAGATAAATTTTTATGGATTCATAATGACAAATTATTGTTATGTTCCAAATGGCGCGTCGAACGGAGTTAGTATGTGGCCGTGCGAGCTGAAACAGTTCAGGGTAAAGCGGGCAGTCATTTTACAAAGGAACATTACTGATACGAACTCGGAATTCGATTCTACTTTTTTTTCTGGATTCGTATCATCTAATAATGGTTAAATCCAAGAGGGCTTGATTTTTTGAGTTATCATGTGAGCGTGCGAGAAGAAAAGGTGCGCCAAAATCGCATTTTTAGAGCTTATCTGAGCATTTTTGTGATTTTTGTTGGACGGTCAAACGAACTCGGAATTCGACGAAACTTGTTTCGTTGGACTCGTCTTCACGTCTACTATCTCGTGTCCGAAATCCGCGGCCATCGGAGATCGCTAGCGTTCAGGCGATACGCGAGAAACTAGCATATAAACACTTTTACTTCCTTTTCTTCTTCACTTTCTTCCTCTTCCTCTTTCTTCACAAAAACTCAAAAATGGAGACCACCCCTCCTCCCGCCGCTGCCCCTCCTCCACCGCCCACCACCAGCCTCCGGCGAGCCGCCGCACCCCCTCCTCCTCCTCCCCTCCTCCTCCTCTTCCTCCTCCTCTCTCCATTTGCAAACCCTAAGCCCCAAATCACCAACCACCACCACCGCGGCCACCACGGGCCCCACCACCGCCACCCACACCCTCCCCCACGTCCATCAGGCCCGCGCCCCCCTCCAGCCCCCTCAATTCCGGACGTGGGCCCTGCTACACCCAAAAACCCATTTTCACCAAAATTACCCGTTTTACAAATAAGTCCCTGACCGTATTTCGCGAATAACTCCCAAACGGTGCGTTTTTGGCCAAAGTCCATCAAAACCAAAGTCGTAGAGCGCGAAATTCTCTTTGATTTGGCTATATGGAAGTCGTGTTTTGGAATTCGGAGCTGCCCTGAAAATGCGTTTAAAGTCTGCTGTCTGAAAGCGGCAAAATTCGTGTACTTTCGCGAATTCCGGCGAAATGGCACATTTTCGGCAAGAAGACCACTAGGCAAAAGTTGTTCAGAATGGCGTGCTTGTGCTAGAAAAAAAAATGGTGTGAAGATTGAAGCTTGTTTGCAAAGTCTGGAGCTCGAACAACAATTCAGCAGTTCAGAAAAGGCGTTAGAGAAAAAAGTGAGTTTTCTCCGCTTTAAAGCTTCTATGATTTTTGACATATGAAGTTAATAAAAATATGATTTTTATGATATAGAGATGATAAAAATATGATTTTTACATTATAGAAATATTAAAGATTTGATCTTTATTATGTAGAAGAAGCAAAGATGTGATTTTCATATAAGTGGCGATATAAAAATATAATCTTTATTATATGAACACCGTTGTAAAAATAGAATTTTTATCTATATAGTAGTAGTATAAAAATGTGATTTTTATATACATAGCAGCAATATAAAAATGTGATTTTTATATACATGGCAACAATATAAAAATGTGATTTTTATACATGTAGTGGCTACGGGCAACGAAAGTGACAAAAGGCGAGAACGACAAGGTTTTCTACATAAGAAGAGTCGAGATGATTGGATTAGCTAGTTGGTGAGAACTTCTCACCTTTCAATTTCTTTTTCTAGTTATATATATATATAAATACTAGGATGCAGCCGGTGCTTAGTAGCACCCGACACAATCGTCCACAGACCATGGACTTGTTTGATTGGTTGTGTAGTTGGTTAGATTATTTGGTTGGAATTGAATTGTTTGGTGAAATGGAATGGATTTGATTGATGTGTGAATGGCGTGGGCCTTCACTAGACCGGGGATAAGGCTAGGCCTCGTCCCGTTTCTAGTATCGTGCCGTTATACCGCCGAAATTTTCTAAAATAAAAAGTGTTAATTAAAAATAGTAAAGTGTTGAAATAAATATTTTTGATGTTAAAAATATAAATTTTAACGTGAATGTGAATAAATAAATATTCATTTACAAACCAGACGGTTTGTTTATGTACACCTATTTGAAGGACATTGATTGGGACGATAAATTTTACACATCGCCCAACTGCACAAATAAAATCTGTGTTTGATTGTTTGAAACCCCACACGGGTGTTGGGATGAAAATTGGAAGTTCAC
Source organism: Allium sativum (assembly GCA_030737875.1). Classification (NCBI taxonomy): domain Eukaryota; kingdom Viridiplantae; phylum Streptophyta; class Magnoliopsida; order Asparagales; family Amaryllidaceae; genus Allium; species Allium sativum. Next base: position 1,365,248 of record JASFAX010000061.1, on the reverse strand, counting down.
TCATCCTGATTGATTAAATATGTCGATCGATTGATTGACAGGCTGTTATAAGCGTTAGATACCTATATTTGATGCTTGTACAGTGTGGTGCACCTTGGATGATGGTTGATTGTTTATTATTGCTATTATATACATGTGTTGTATGGAATCCATATAATTGACATTATATGGTGATTGATTGGGCCTCATTCCAATCGGGAAAATAAGGAATATTATAAAAGAAAATTCATGTGTTGAATATAAAAATAGTCATGTGTGGACGATGTTCATGTGTTGAGTGAAATATTTTATACAATGGAATTTACATCTTTATCATATTTACGATTAGAATCTACTTTACGGTGGAGTCTAATTAAAATCAAACGATAGATACCATAGTTTTATAAAATATTTTACATAACAAAAATAGTGATGTGTTGACAGTACTCATGTGTTGAGATTAGTCGTGTGTTGAAAGAAATATAGATTCATGTGTCGAATGGGATAAATATTCATTTGTTGGATAGAATAAAGAAGTTTTGAAAAATATAAAGCCGTGTTGATTAGAGATGCGTTATTTTGACGCGAACGATATTTATATCGATTTTATTCGTTTTATAATGAATATTGAAAAGTGATTTCAAAATTTAATATTTTGAAAGAAAATTCAAATTGAAATTTTATGGAATCAATTTGAAATGAATTCGATTCGAATTGAATAGAAAGTGAATCTGAATTCGAATAAAATAGAAACGAATTCAAATAGAAACGAATTCAAATTGAATTAAATTGAAATTGAAATTTAAAACGAATTCAAATTGAATTGAATTGAAACGAATTAGAATTGGAATTGAATTGAAATGAATTCGAATTGAATTGAAATCAAATCGATTTGAAATTGAATATAGTGTTGAAATGGTTTTAAAAAACGAATTTAAAACGATTTATAAAATACGTTTTAAAAGGAAATCGACGAAATATAATATATATATATATATATTATATATATATATAATGGCCTGAATAGAACGCGCCGCTCCGCGGCAGTTCGTGAATTTCGACCATTAACTTCGAATTGACATTGCGGGAGATCCGACCGTCGGATTCTCCTAAAACCGGAACCGTTGGGTTCGTATCGAAAAGAGCTTCCCAATGAATATTAGAAATTTGAAATCTAACGGTTGGATTTGGAATTATGTCCAAATCAAATTTGAAAAAGGTCGATGTAAGTGCAGTCCGATGGCCGTTGTTGGAAATCGACTGTACGGGCCTTGATAAAATTATTAAAAATATTAATAATTTGTGTAAAATCATAATATGTGAATTGGAAAGAACTGGGGTGAAAAATTCCATATTTGAAAAGATAAAAATAGATTTTTGTCGAAATGAACTAGTTTTGAACTAGAATTAAAATCAATTTATTTGTGAAATAAATAAATTGAATTTGAAAGTGATTTTAAAAATAATCAATATTCCCAATATGTGGATTGGACTGGAGTTGAATCGAAATTATCTTTGGGATATTTCGATGTTGGATTTCGTGACTATACAGATATTGTTATGGGAATTTGAAAGATATATTTTATATCGTTATTTCCAATACGATATATGTTGGTTTCAGAATTTGATATAGAATATAAGCCGATATATTTTCTATTCAGAGCCTTGTATTTAGTATCAAATGTGATTTGGGTTTGTCGTGAATCTTGTTTTAGATGACATTGGTTCTTTAACCCAGTTAAAGGCAAGATGCTAATTTTTGAAAGGATTAAAACTAAGTGGAGTTTTAATGAATCTTTAATTAGATTGAAATGTGAATTGATAATTTAAATTAGCAAATCTGAAAGGTGATCGGGAATGGAGTACCACCAGTTTTGCTCCAAAGTGATAGTTAAATCTTTAATTAGATTTGAACGTGAAATGGTAATTAATTTTACCGATAACACCGTGGTGTTAGATGTGGAGTATTACCAGTTTTCTCCATGGGATATATAGGTTGGGATTGGGAAATAAAATAAATAATTACTTCGGTGTGGTTCGCTAATCCCGACTAGTTAGAAATGATATCCAAAGGAAGATCAAAGAATAAATTTAGAAGAATTTATCTTGGATAAAATTAATGGGAACCTTTCCCTAAGAATGTGATTTTGTGAATAAAAGAATATTCTGAATTGGAATGAGGCGTTCATTGTGTTTGTGTAACATTTGTATATTATATACGTGGGTTATTCAGAAAGGCCGGGTTATACCCATTCTGAATAACCGATTCGACGAGATGTCGAAGATGAAGACGGTGGTTGAAGACCGGAAGTCTTCACATCGTTTGGGTGATTACTGATAATCTTGATTGGGCTGTACACCCAAGATGAGGGAAACAGTTGGTGATCGTCCAGACGTAACTGGAGATGGATGGATATGCGAGGAAAGTGCCTCCGGTTTCGTTCAGACCCAGAACGAACTTGTAAATGGATTGTGTGTCTGACATTGGATTTTATTCTGTGTTGATTGATCTCTATTAAATATACATCTGTTTGGCGGCGGAGAATTTATTCTCTTGCTTAACGCCCTTCTCTGAGACATACGAGCTCAGAGGTTGTATATCGATGGACATCAGTCGCATGGAGTGAATTGCCAATGTGGCATGCGTAAGTGGCAATTGATCAAGGCTTCTGTTGAAAAGCAAAGTCTTGTGGTTGATGATCAAAGCACGGCCTGTGTGGCGTAGCTTTGTGTATAACGTGAATTCGCGAGCCTCACACCTCGGTATGAGTCAAAAACGGGAGACGGGCCGCTGGGAGAGCACGACGTTTCTTTCTAGCTAGGGTGGTGTCAGTGACCTACCAGCCCTGACATTTATATACTTTTCACCTGTGTGGTTGTTGGATACGAGGCGCCTCGGATATAGGTCTGTAAGGACCGGGAAACGTGTGTTCAGGAATTGTCAATCCTCAAAAGTAAGAGAGGACCAGCCCAGCCGATTCCAAGGATCATAGTGGGGTCCTGAGGCATTTGCTAGAGTGTCTCGAACGCGGAGAGGAGCTTTCCCCTTGCCTCGGCTCATGACGGAATCCAATTTCCAATACGTGATATTGCGGTTTTAATTGTAGAACTAGTACGGCGACATGATATATGGTACCCATGCCGTCTATGATTGATATTTATGATTGAAAATTGTTTTGACACTATACACTAGTATCAAATGATTTGTTTTGACGTACCAAGCATGTTTGGCTATTATAAGGGAAAACCCTATCCTCCGGCTTGCGTTGCATTGTGTGATGGGACCTGGGTCTTATAATAGCTTCATTTTTCCAAAAAGCATTGCGTTGTTTTGTTATATGCACTAGTATTCTTGGGAGGAAACCCGTTCCGTGTTATACGGCGTGGTCCCTTGAATTACTCTCTTTTAAAGTAAAAGCTTTAAATAACTGTTTTACTTCTCACACCAGTCACATGACTGACCTGGAGTTTATTGTTTTAACCTAAACTCTGGGTGCCCCTATTTTCCACACGGGCAGCTAGTAGTTTTGGTTTTGCAGATTTATATTCACAAGGTCCTGGTTTACAGCTGGAACGATGCTCGAAAAGCTCTGTATCCGTGTATCACTTTCAGTTGTGTTTTGTATATTTTTCCGCTGCTATGTAATTTATTGTAATCTCTGATATTTATCGAATGTAATTTATTCATTTATACTCTGTATATTCTTGTATCTGATGGAATTGTTGTAATAACAATGAAATGTTCTTCTGTTTGCGTTCTATTTTGTCTTGTCCTCAATTCTATCCGTGCTTTCCTTTACGGGGAAGTTCGGGTCGTCTCAGTTTGGTATCATAGCTTTGGTTTACAGAGCTCGAGAACAAGACACATTAGAACCATACGAAAGAATTCATCAGATATTGGATTAGTAATATCCAATTAGAATGACTCGTTAGAGATAGGATCAGTAGTATCCTAGAACGAGTGTGAAGAGTATATTTTTCAAATGAAAACAATTTTGTTTTTAAAATTTAAATCGTTTTATACGTATTTGAATTATTTATTTATTTTGAATATGGACAATCTAGTATATAAAGGTTTTGTATATACGCGTCATGAACGTATATTCGAAGTTTTAATATATTAGATAGATATAGAATCACATTCTAGTTGCCCGGGAATGATTCTGATAATGCTGCAGCGTTACCAGTACTTATTTTCGAGTAACGAAGGTGTGATACCTATATATTTCCATTAGACTGGTGTGAGAACCAAAACTTATATAGCTAGAACACATTGTTGTGAATTGGCATCAAAAACAAGATTTTCAGTATATATATCAAAATTATGAGTTTGAAAACTCTAATCCACTAATTGATTGATGTTTGTGTTGTTTGTTTATTTGTTTGCTAATTTTTAACCATTTTGCCTAATTTGATCAAATAGTGAGTTGTATTGAAAATTGGTCGCATTTGCTTGCATATACATATACTTACCTTGAACAGGTCATAGCAAGGAGGCTAGAGCCAGAGAATAAAATTTGTTTGCCCGACAAATAGGTACATGTTTACTACATAATTTACTATTTTGTTTGGGTGATGATGATTTTATGAGCCTATTGGCTAGCCGCTTGGCTTTTTCTTTTTCTTTTTGAGGTCTGAAGGACCGGGGAAGCTATTTGAAATTCCCCGATGCTCCAGGTGCAGGGGAGGTTATGGCGAAATTTTTCGAAAATTTAGGGTGTTAGCCAAATTTTTGAAGAATTTGAAAATTTTCAGAAACTGAAAAGTTGGAAAATGGAAGTCAGATCGAACGTAGAGTTGATTGATCAAACCACTTTCGACTTTGTTCCTTTTCGGGGACGAAAAGTTTTAAGTGGGGGAGATTGTAACAACCCGAAAATCTGGGCCAGTTTAAAATTTTTATTTTGGCAATTTTAGCGAATTTTGATTATTTAAAATGAATTATTTTAAATAATATCGACGAGAAATTTATTTAGAATTGAATTCGAACGTATATATTATATACGCCGTCGTTAGAATATGAATAATTATATATAATTATAAAATAGAATTGAAAATTGCGCGGTAGTTCGATCATTCGATTTCAAACTTCAATTGAATGTACCGGGTGCAAAATAAACCGGATTTTAGTGAAACCAAAAATAATAGAATCTAATTGAGAATATCTTTCCAACGAATCCGAAAAATCGAAATTTCATTGCGGGAATCAAAAGTTATGCCCAGTTGAAAATTCAGATTAGTCGCTATGTAAATTATATGCGGCGCCAAAAAGTCATATTTTGCATACGGATGAATTTGGACTCGAAACCACTTCCATTGAGTTCAAAATGCCGTTTAAAACTCCGAAAAGTATAAGCTTCGATATATTCCGATATCCGGAATAGTGGCTATGGGCTGGAGTTGTTCGGTTAACAATAATAGCCCTTAAAAAGTGAAATTTTGCATACGAGCTCAGAATTCGACGAGATAAATTTTTATGGATTCATAATGACAAATTATTGTTACGTTCCAAATGGCGCGTCGAACGGAGTTAGTATGTGGCCGTGCGAGCTGAAACAGTTCAGGGTAAAGCGGGCAGTCATTTTACAAAGGAACATTACTGATACGAACTCGGAATTCGATTCTACTTTTTTTTCTGGATTCGTATCATCTAATAATGGTTAAATCCAAGAGGGCTTGATTTTTTGAGTTATCATGTGAGCGTGCGAGAAGAAAAGGTGCGCCAAAATCGCATTTTTAGAGCTTATCTGAGCATTTTTGTGATTTTTGTTGGACGGTCAAACAAACTCGGAATTCGACGAAACTTGTTTCGTTGGACTCGTCTTCACGTCTACTATCTCGTGTCCGAAATCCGCGGCCATCGGAGATCGCTAGCGTTCAGGCGATACGCGAGAAACTAGCATATAAACACTTTTACTTCCTTTTCTTCTTCACTTTCTTCCTCTTCCTCTTTCTTCACAAAAACTCAAAAATAGAGACCACCCCTCCTCCCGCCGCTGCCCCTCCTCCACCGCCCACCACCAGCCTCCGGCGAGCCGCCGCACCCCCTCCTCCTCCCCTCCTCCTCCTCTTCCTCCTCCTCTCTCCATTTGCAAACCCTAAGCCCCAAATCACCAACCACCACCACCGCGGCCACCACGGGCCCCACCACCGCCACCCACACCCTCCCCCACGTCCATCAGGCCCGCGCCCCCCTCCAGCCCCCTCAATTCCGGCCGTGGGCCCCGCTACACCCAAAAACCCATTTTAACCAAAATTACTCGTTTTGCAAATAAGTCCCTGACCGTATTTCGTGAATAACTCCCAAACGGTGCGTTTTTGGCCAAAGTCCCTCTAGACCAAAGACGTAGAGCGCGAAATTCTCTTCGATTTGGCTATATGGAAGTCGTGTTTTGGAATTCGGAGCTGCCCGGAAAACGCGTTTAAAGTCTGCTGTCTGGAAGCGGCAAAATTCGTGTACTTTCGCGAATTCCAGCGAAATGGCACATTTTCGGCAAGAAGACCACTAGGCAAAAGTTGTTCAGAATGGCGTGCTTGTGCTAGAAAAAAAGATGGTGTGAAGATTGAAGCTTGTTTGCAAAGTCTGGAGCTCGAACAACAATTCAGCAGTTCAGAAAAGGCGTTAGAGAAAAAAAGTGAGTTTTCTCCGCTTTAAAGCTTCTATGATTTTTGACATATGAAGTTAATAAAAATATGATTTTTATGATATAGAGATGATAAAAATATGATTTTTACATTATAGAAGTATTAAAGATTTGATCTTTATTATGTAGAAGAAGCAAAGATGTGATTTTCATATAAGTGGCGATATAAAAATATAATCTTTATTATATGAACACCGTTGTAAAAATAGAATTTTTATCTATATAGTAGTAGTATAAAAATGTGATTTTTATATACATAGCAGCAATATAAAAATGTGATTTTTATATACATGGCAACAATATAAAAATGTGATTTTTATACATGTAGTGGCTACGGGCAACGAAAGTGACAAAAGGCGAGAACGACAAGGTTTTCTACATAAGAAGAGTCGAGATGATTGGATTAGCTAGTTGGTGAGAACTTCTCACCTTTCAATTTCTTTTTCTAGTTATATATATATATATATAAATACTAGGATGCAGACGGTGCTTAGTAGCACCCGACACAATCGTCCACAGACCATGGACTTGTTTGATTGGTTGTGTAGTTGGTTAGATTATTTGGTTGGAATTGAATTGTTTGGTGAAATGGAATGGATTTGATTGATGTGTGAATGGCGTGGGCCTTCACTAGACCGGGGATAAGGCTAGGCCTCGTCCCGTTTCTAGTATCGTGCCGTTATACCGCCGAAATTTTCTAAAATAAAAAGTGTTAATTAAAAATAGTAAAGTGTTGAAATAAATATTTTTGATGTTAAAAATATAAATTTTAACGTGAATGTGAATAAATAAATATTCATTTACAAACCAGACGGTTTGTTTATGTACACCTATTTGAAGGACATTGATTGGGACGATAAATTTTACACATCGCCCAACTGCACAAATAAAATCTGTGTTTGATTGTTGGAAACCCCACACGGGTGTTGGGATGAAAATTGGAAGTTCACTCATCCTGATTGATTAAATATGTCGATCGATTGATTGACAGGCTGTTATAAGCGTTAGATACCTATATTTGATGCTTGTACAGTGTGGTGCACCTTGGATGATGGTTGATTGTTTATTATTGCTATTATATACATGTGTTGTATGGAATCCATATAATTGACATTATATGGTGATTGATTGGGCCTCATTCCAATCGGGAAAATAAGGAATATTATAAAAGAAAATTCATGTGTTGAATATAAAAATAGTCATGTGTGGACGATGTTCATGTGTTGAGTGAAATATTTTATACAATGGAATTTACATCTTTATCATATTTACGATTAGAATCTACTTTACGGTGGAGTCTAATTAAAATCAAACGATAGATACCATAGTTTTATAAAATATTTTACATAACAAAAATAGTGATGTGTTGACAGTACTCATGTGTTGAGATTAGTCGTGTGTTGAAAGAAATATAGATTCATGTGTCGAATGGGATAAATATTCATTTGTTGGATAGAATAAAGAAGTTTTGAAAAATATAAAGCCGTGTTGATTAGAGATGCGTTATTTTGACGCGAACGATATTTATATCGATTTTATTCGTTTTATAATGAATATTGAAAAGTGATTTCAAAATTTAATATTTTGAAAGAAAATTCAAATTGAAATTTTATGGAATCAATTTGAAATGAATTCGAATTGAATAGAAAGTGAATCTGAATTCGAATAAAATAGAAACGAATTCAAATAGAAACGAATTCAAATTGAATTAAATTGAAATTGAAATTTAAAACGAATTCAAATTGAATTGAATTGAAACGAATTAGAATTGGAATTGAATTGAAATGAATTCGAATTGAATTGAAATCAAATCGATTTGAAATTGAATATAGTGTTGAAATGGTTTTAAAAAACGAATTTAAAACGATTTATAAAATACGTTTTAAAAGGAAATCGATGAAATATAATATATATATATATATATATATATTATATATATATAATGGCCTGAATAGAATGCGCCGCTCCGCGGCAGTTCGTGAATTTCGACCATTAACTTCGAATTGACATTGCGGGAGATCCGACCGTCGGATTCTCCTAAAACCGGAACCGTTGGGTTCGTATCGAAAAGAGCTTCCCAATGAATATTAGAAATTTGAAATCTAACGGTTGGATTTGGAATTATGTCCAAATCAAATTTGAAAAAGGTCGATGTAAGTGCAGTCCGATGGCCGTTGTTGGAAATCGACTGTACGGGCCTTGATAAAATTATTAAAAATATTAATAATTTGTGTAAAATCATAATATGTGAATTGGAAAGAACTGGGGTGAAAAATTCCATATTTGAAAAGATAAAAATAGATTTTTGTCGAAATGAACTAGTTTTGAACTAGAATTAAAATCAATTTATTTGTGAAATAAATAAATTGAATTTGAAAGTGATTTTAAAAATAATCAATATTCCCAATATGTGGATTGGACTGGAGTTGAATCGAAATTATCTTTGGGATATTTCGATGTTGGATTTCGTGACTATACAGATATTGTTATGGGAATTTGAAAGATATATTTTATATCGTTATTTCCAATACGATATATGTTGGTTTCAGAATTTGATATAGAATATAAGCCGATATATTTTCTATTCAGAGCCTTGTATTTAATATCAAATGTGATTTGGGTTTGTCGTGAATCTTGTTTTAGATGACATTGGTTCTTTAACCCAGTTAAAGGCAAGATGCTAATTTTTGAAAGGATTAAAACTAAGTGGAGTTTTAATGAATCTTTAATTAGATTGAAATGTGAATTGATAATTTAAATTAGCAAATCTGAAAGGTGATCGGGAATGGAGTACCACCAGTTTTGCTCCAAAGTGATAGTTAAATCTTTAATTAGATTTGAACGTGAAATGGTAATTAATTTTACCGATAACACCGTGGTGTTAGATGTGGAGTATTACCAGTTTTCTCCATGGGATATATAGGTTGGGATTGGGAAATAAAATAAATAATTACTTCGGTGTGGTTCGCTAATCCCGACTAGTTAGAAATGATATCCAAAGGAAGATCAAAGAATAAATTTAGAAGAATTTATCTTGGATAAAATTAATGGGAACCTTTCCCTAAGAATGTGATTTTGTGAATAAAAGAATATTCTGAATTGGAATGAGGCGTTCATTGTGTTTGTGTAACATTTGTATATTATATACGTGGGTTATTCAGAAAGGCCGGGTTATACCCATTCTGAATAACCGATTCGACGAGATGTCGAAGATGAAGACGGTGGTTGAAGACCGGAAGTCTTCACATCGTTTGGGTGATTACTGATAATCTTGATTGGGCTGTACACCCAAGATGAGGGAAACAGTTGGTGATCGTCCAGACGTAACTGGAGATGGATGGATATGCGAGGAAAGTGCCTCCGGTTTCGTTCAGACCCAGAACGAACTTGTAAATGGATTGTGTGTCTGACATTGGATTTTATTCTGTGTTGATTGATCTCTATTAAATATACATCTGTTTGGCGGCGGAGAATTTATTCTCTTGCTTAACGCCCTTCTCTGAGACATACGAGCTCAGAGGTTGTATATCGATGGACATCAGTCGCATGGAGTGAATTGCCAATGTGGCATGCGTAAGTGGCAATTGATCAAGGCTTCTGTTGAAAAGCAAAGTCTTGTGGTTGATGATCAAAGCACGGCCTGTGTGGCGTAGCTTTGTGTATAACGTGAATTCGCGAGCCTCACACCTCGGTATGAGTCAAAAACGGGAGACGGGCCGCTGGGAGAGCACGACGTTTCTTTCTAGCTAGGGTGGTGTCAGTGACCTACCAGCCCTGACATTTATATACTTTTCACCTGTGTGGTTGTTGGATACGAGGCGCCTCGGATATAGGTCTGTAAGGACCGGGAAACGTGTGTTCAGGAATTGTCAATCCTCAAAAGTAAGAGAGGACCAGCCCAGCCGATTCCAAGGATCATAGTGGGGTCCTGAGGCATTTGCTAGAGTGTCTCGAACGCGGAGAGGAGCTTTCCCCTTGCCTCGGCTCATGACGGAATCCAATTTCCAATACATGATATTGCGGTTTTAATTGTAGAACTAGTACGGCGACATGATATATGGTACCCATGCCGTCTATGATTGATATTTATGATTGAAAATTGTTTTGACACTATACACTTATAATAGTATCAAATGATTTGTTTTGACGTACCAAGCATGTTTGGCTATTATAAGGGAAAACCCTATCCTCCGGCTTGCGTTGCATTGTGTGATGGGACCTGGGTCTTATAATAGCTTCATTTTTCCAAAAAGCATTGCGTTGTTTTGTTATATGCACTAGTATTCTTGGGAGGAAACCCGTTCCGTGTTATACGGCGTGGTCCCTTGAATTACTCTCTTTTAAAGTAAAAGCTTTAAATAACTGTTTTAGTTCTCACACCAGTCACATGACTGACCTGGAGTTTATTGTTTTAACCTAAACTCTGGGTGCCCCTATTTTCCACACGGGCAGCTAGTAGTTTTGGTTTTGCAGATTTATATTCACAAGGTCCTGGTTTACAGCTGGAACGATGCTCGAAAAGCTCTGTATCCGTGTATCACTTTCAGTTGTGTTTTGTATATTTTTCCGCTGCTATGTAATTTATTGTAATCTCTGATATTTATCGAATGTAATTTATTCATTTATACTCTGTATATTCTTGTATCTGATGGAATTGTTGTAATAACAATGAAATGTTCTTCTGTTTGCGTTCTATTTTGTCTTGTCCTCAATTCTATCCGTGCTTTCCTTTACGGGGAAGTTCGGGTCGTCTCAGTTTGGTATCATAGCTTTGGTTTACAGAGCTCGAGAACAAGACACATTAGAACCATACGAAAGAATTCATCAGATATTGGATTAGTAATATCCAATTAGAATGACTCGTTAGAGATAGGATCAGTAGTATCCTAGAACGAGTGTGAAGAGTATATTTTTCAAATGAAAACAATTTTGTTTTTAAAATTTAAATCGTTTTATACGTATTTGAATTATTTATTTATTTTGAATATGGACAATCTAGTATATAAAGGTTTTGTATATACGCGTCATGAACGTATATTCGAAGTTTTAATATATTAGATAGATATAGAATCACATTCTAGTTGCCCGGGAATGATTCTGATAATGCTGCAGCGTTACCAGTACTTATTTTCGAGTAACGAAGGTGTGATACCTATATATTTCCATTAGACTGGTGTGAGAACCAAAACTTATATAGCTAGAACACATTGTTGTGAATTGGCATCAAAAACAAGATTTTCAGTATATATATCAAAATTATGAGTTTGAAAACTCTAATCCACTAATTGATTGATGTTTGTGTTGTTTGTTTATTTGTTTGCTAATTTTTAACCATTTTGCCTAATTTGATCAAATAGTGAGTTGTATTGAAAATTGGTCGCATTTGCTTGCATATACATATACTTACCTTGAACAGGTCATAGCAAGGAGGCTAGAGCCAGAGAATAAAATTTGTTTGCCCGACAAATAGGTACATGTTTACTACATAATTTACTATTTTGTTTGGGTGATGATGATTTTATGAGCCTATTGGCTAGCCGCTTGGCTTTTTCTTTTTCTTTTTGAGGTCTGAAGGACCGGGGAAGCTATTTGAAATTCCCCGATGCTCCCGGTGCAGGGGAGGTTATGGCGAAATTTTTCGAAAATTTAGGGTGTTAGCCAAATTTTTGAAGAATTTGAAAATTTTCAGAAACTGAAAAGTTGGAAAATGGAAGTCAGATCGAACGTAGAGTTGATTGATCAAACCACTTTCGACTTTGTTCCTTTTCGGGGACGAAAAGTTTTAAGTGGGGGAGATTGTAACAACCCGAAAATTTGGGCCAGTTTAAAATTTTTATTTTGGCAATTTTAGCGAATTTTGATTATTTAAAATGAATTATTTTAAATAATATCGACGAGAAATTTATTTAGAATTGAATTCGAACGTATATATTATATACGCCGTCGTTAGAATATGAATAATTATATATAATTATAAAATAGAATTGAAAATTGCGCGGTAGTTCGATCATTCGATTTCAAACTTCAATTGAATGTACCGGGTGCAAAATAAACCGGATTTTAGTGAAACCAAAAATAATAGAATCTAATTGAGAATATCTTTCCAACGAATCCGAAAAATCGAAATTTCATTGCGGGAATCAAAAGTTATGCCCAGTTGAAAATTCAGATTAGTCGCTATGTAAATTATATGCGGCGCCAAAAAGTCATATTTTGCATACGGATGAATTTGGACTCGAAACCACTTCCATTGAGTTCAAAATGCCGTTTAAAACTCCGAAAAGTATAAGCTTCGATATATTCCGATATCCGGAATAGTGGCTATGGGCTGGAGTTGTTCGGTTAACAATAATAGCCCTTAAAAAGTGAAATTTTGCATACGAGCTCAGAATTCGACGAGATAAATTTTTATGGATTCATAATGACAAATTATTGTTATGTTCCAAATGGCGCGTCGAACGGAGTTAGTATGTGGCCGTGCGAGCTGAAACAGTTCAGGGTAAAGCGAGCAGTTATTTTACAAAGGAACATTACTGATACGAACTCGGAATTCGATTCTACTTTTTTTTCTGGATTCGTATCATCTAATAATGGTTAAATCCAAGAGGGCTTGATTTTTTGAGTTATCATGTGAGCGTGCGAGAAGAAAAGGTGCGCCAAAATCGCATTTTTAGAGCTTATCTGAGCATTTTTGTGATTTTTGTTGGACGGTCAAACAAACTCGGAATTCGACGAAACTTGTTTCGTTGGACTCGTCTTCACGTCTACTATCTCGTGTCCGAAATCCGCGGCCATCGGAGATCGCTAGCGTTCAGGCGATACGCGAGAAACTAGCATATAAACACTTTTACTTCCTTTTCTTCTTCACTTTCTTCCTCTTCCTCTTTCTTCACAAAAACTCAAAAATAGAGACCACCTCTCCTCCCGCCGCTGCCCCTCCTCCACCGCCCACCACCAGCCTCCGGCGAGCCGCCGCACCCCCTCCTCCTCCCCTCCTCCTCCTCTTCCTCCTCCTCTCTCCATTTGCAAACCCTAAGCCCCAAATCACCAACCACCACCACCGCGGCCACCACGGGCCCCACCACCGCCACCCACACCCTCCCCCACGTCCATCAGGCCCGCGCCCCCCTCCAGCCCCCTCAATTCCGGCCGTGGGCCCCGCTACACCCAAAAACCCATTTTAACCAAAATTACTCGTTTTGCAAATAAGTCCCTGACCGTATTTCGTGAATAACTCCCAAACGGTGCGTTTTTGGCCAAAGTCCCTCTAGACCAAAGACGTAGAGCGCGAAATTCTCTTCGATTTGGCTATATGGAAGTCGTGTTTTGGAATTCGGAGCTGCCCGGAAAACGCGTTTAAAGTCTGCTGTCTGGAAGCGGCAAAATTCGTGTACTTTCGCGAATTCCAGCGAAATGGCACATTTTCGGCAAGAAGACCACTAGGCAAAAGTTGTTCAGAATGGCGTGCTTGTGCTAGAAAAAAAGATGGTGTGAAGATTGAAGCTTGTTTGCAAAGTCTGGAGCTCGAACAACAATTCAGCAGTTCAGAAAAGGCGTTAGAGAAAAAAAGTGAGTTTTCTCCGCTTTAAAGCTTCTATGATTTTTGACATATGAAGTTAATAAAAATATGATTTTTATGATATAGAGATGATAAAAATATGATTTTTACATTATAGAAGTATTAAAGATTTGATCTTTATTATGTAGAAGAAGCAAAGATGTGATTTTCATATAAGTGGCGATATAAAAATATAATCTTTATTATATGAACACCGTTGTAAAAATAGAATTTTTATCTATATAGTAGTAGTATAAAAATGTGATTTTTATATACATAGCAACAATATAAAAATGTGATTTTTATATACATGGCAACAATATAAAAATGTGATTTTTATACATGTAGTGGCTACGGGCAACGAAAGTGACAAAAGGCGAGAACGACAAGGTTTTCTACATAAGAAGAGTCGAGATGATTGGATTAGCTAGTTGGTGAGAACTTCTCACCTTTCAATTTCTTTTTCTAGTTATATATATATAAATACTAGGATGCAGACGCTGCTTAGTAGCACCCGACACAATCGTCCACAGACCATGGACTTGTTTGATTGGTTGTGTAGTTGGTTAGATTATTTGGTTGGAATTGAATTGTTTGGTGAAATGGAATGGATTTGATTGATGTGTGAATGGCGTGGGCCTTCACTAGACCGGGGATAAGGCTAGGCCTCGTCCCGTTTCTAGTATCGTGCCGTTATGCCGCTGAAATTTTCTAAAATAAAAAGTGTTAGTTAAAAATAGTAAAGTGTTGAAATAAATATTTTTGACGTTAAAAATATAAATTTTAACGCGAATGTGAATAAATAAATATTCATTTACAAACCAGACGGTTTGTTTATGTACACCTATTTGAAGGACATTGATTGGGACGATAAATTTTACACATCGCCCAACTACACAAATAAAATCTGTGTTTGATTGTTTGAAACCCCACACGGGTGTTGGGATGAAAATTGGAAGTTCACTCATCCTGATTGATTAAATATGTCGATCGATTGATTGACAGGATGTTATAAGCGTTAGATACCTATATTTGATGCTTGTACAGTGTGGTGCACCTTGGATGATGGTTGATTGTTTATTATTGCTATTATATACATGTGTTGTATGGAATCCATATAATTGACATTATATGGTGATTGATTGGGCCTCATTCCAATCGGGAAAATAAGGAATATTATAAAAGAAAATTCATGTGTTGAATATAAAAATAGTCATGTGTGGACGATGTTCATGTGTTGAGTGAAATATTTTATACAATGGAATTTACATCTTTATCATATTTACGATTAGAATCTACTTTACGGTGGAGTCTAATTAAAATCAAACGATAGATACCATAGTTTTATAAAATATTTTACATAACAAAAATAGTGATGTGTTGACAGTACTCATGTGTTGAGATTAGTCGTGTGTTGAAAGAAATATAGATTCATGTGTCGAATGGGATAAATATTCATTTGTTGGATAGAATAAAGAAGTTTTGAAAAATATAAAGCCGTGTTGATTAGAGATGCGTTATTTTGACGCGAACGATATTTATATCGATTTTATTCGTTTTATAATGAATATTGAAAAGTGATTTCAAAATTTAATATTTTGAAAGAAAATTCAAATTGAAATTTTATGGAATCAATTTGAAATGAATTCGAATTGAATAGAAAGTGAATCTGAATTCGAATAAAATAGAAACGAATTCAAATAGAAACGAATTCAAATTGAATTAAATTGAAATTGAAATTTAAAACGAATTCAAATTGAATTGAAACGAATTAGAATTGGAATTGAATTGAAATGAATTCGAATTGAATTGAAATCAAATCAATTTGAAATTGAATATAGTGTTGAAATGGTTTTAAAAAACGAATTTAAAACGATTTATAAAATACGTTTTAAAAGGAAATCGACGAAATATATATATAATATATATATATATATAATGGCCTGAATAGAACGTGCCGCTCCGCGGCAGTTCGTGAATTTCGACCATTGACTTCGAATTGACATTGCGGGAGATCCGACCGTCGGATTCTCCTAAAACCGGAACCGTTGGGTTCGTATCGAAAAGAGCTTCCCAATGAATATTAGAAATTTGAAATCTAACGGTTGGATTTGGAATTATGTCCAATCAAATTTGAAAAAGGTCGATGTAAGTGCAGTCCGATGGCCGTTGTTGGAAATCGACTGTACGGGCCTTGATAAAATTATTAAAAATATTAATAATTTGTGTAAAATCATAATATGTGAATTGGAAAGAACTGGGGTGAAAAATTCCATATTTGAAAAGATAAAAATAGATTTTTGTCGAAATGAACTAGTTTTGAACTAGAATTAAAATCAATTTATTTGTGAAATAAATAAATTGAATTTGAAAGTCATTTTAAAAATAATCAATATTCCCAATATGTGGATTGGACTGGAGTTGAATCGAAATTATCTTTGGGATATTTCGATGTTGGATTTCGTGACTATACAGATATTGTTATGGGAATTTGAAAGATATATTTTATATCGTTATTTCCAATACGATATATATTGGTTTCAGAATTTGATATAGAATATAAGCCGATATATTTTCTATTCAGAGCCTTGTATTTAATATCAAATGTGATTTGGGTTTGTCGTGAATCGTGTTTTAGATGACATTGGTTATTTAACCCAGTTAAAGGCAAGATGCTAATTTTTGAAAGGATTAAAACTAAGTGGAGTTTTAATGAATCTTTAATTAGATTGAAATGTGAATTGATAATTTAAATTAGCAAATCTGAAAGGTGATCGGGAACGGAGTACCACCAGTTTTGCTCCAAAGCGATAGTTAAATCTTTAATTAGATTTGAACGTGAAATGGTAATTAATTTTACCGATAACACCGTGGTGTTAGATGTGGAGTATTACCAGTTTTCTCCATGGGATATATAGGTTGGGATTGGGAAATAAAATAAATAATTACTTCGGTGTGGTTCGCTAATCCCGACTAGTTAGAAATGATATCCAAAGGAAGATCAAAGAATAAATTTAGAAGAATTTATCTTGGATAAAATTAATGGGAACCTTTCCCTAAGAATGTGATTTTGTGAATAAAAGAATATTCTGAATTGGAATGAGGCGTTCATTGTGTTTGTGTAACATTTGTATATTATATACGTGGGTTATTCAGAAAGGCCGGGTTATACCCATTCTGAATAACCGATTCGACGAGATGTCGAAGATGAAGACGGTGGTTGAAGACCGGAAGTCTTCACATCGTTTGGGTGATTACTGATAATCTTGATTGGGCTGTACACCCAAGATGAGGGAAACAGTTGGTGATCGTCCAGACGTAACTGGAGATGGATGGATATGCGAGGAAAGTGCCTCCGGTTTCGTTCAGACCCAGAACGAACTTGTAAATGGATTGTGTGTCTGACATTGGATTTTATTCTGTGTTGATTGATCTCTATTAAATATACATCTGTTTGGCGGCGGAGAATTTATTCTCTTGCTTAACGCCCTTCTCTGAGACATACGAGCTCAGAGGTTGTATATCGATGGACATCAGTCGCATGGAGTGAATTGCCAATGTGGCATGCGTAAGTGGCAATTGATCAAGGCTTCTGTTGAAAAGCAAAGTCTTGTGGTTGATGATCAAAGCACGGCCTGTGTGGCGTAGCTTTGTGTATAACGTGAATTCGCGAGCCTCACACCTCGGTATGAGTCAAAAACGGGAGACGGGCCGCTGGGAGAGCACGACGTTTCTTTCTAGCTAGGGTGGTGTCAGTGACCTACCAGCCCTGACATTTATATACTTTTCACCTGTGTGGTTGTTGGATACGAGGCGCCTCGTATATAGGTCTGTAAGGACCGGGAAACGTGTGTTCAGGAATTGCCAATCCTCAAAAGTAAGAGAGGACCGGCCCAGCCGATTCCAAGGATCATAGTGGGGTCCTGAGGCATTTGCTAGAGTGTCTCGAACGCGGAGAGGAGCTCGCCCCTTGCCTCGGCTCATGACGGAATCCAATTTCCAATACGTGATATTGCGGTTTTAATTGTAGAACTAGTACGGCGACATGATATATGGTACCCATGCCGTCTATGGTTGATATTTATGATTGAAAATTGTTTTGACACTACACACTTATAATAGTATCAAATGATTTGTTTTGACGTACCAAGCATGTTTGGCTATTATAAGGGAAAACCCTATCCTCCGGCTTGCGTTGCATTGTGTGATGGGACCTGGGTCTTATAATAGCTTCATTTTTCCAAAAAGCATTGCGTTGTTTTGTTATATGCACTAGTATTCTTGGGAGGAAACCCGTTCCGTGTTATACGGCGTGGTCCCTTGAATTATTCTCTTTTAAAGTAAAAGCTTTAAATAACTTTTTTAGTTCTCACACCAGTCACATGACTGACCTGGAGTTTATTGTTTTAACCTAAACTCTGGGTGCCCCTATTTTCCACACGGGCAGCTAGTAGTTTTGGTTTTGCAGATTTATATTCACAGGGTCCTGGTTTACAGCTGGAACGATGCTCGGAAAGCTCTGCATCCGTGTATCGCTTTCAGTTGTGTTTTGTATATTTTTCCGCTGCTATGTAATTTATTGTAATCTCTGATATTTATCGAATGTAATTTATTCATTTATACTCTGTATATTCTTGTATCTGATGGAATTGTTGTAATAACAATGAAATGTTCTTCTGTTTTCGTTCTATTTTGTCTTGTCCTCAATTCTATCAGTGCTTTCCTTTACGGGGAAGTTCGGGTCGTCTCATCAAAGCACGACCTATGTGGCATAGCTTTGTGTTTAGCTTTAATTCGCGAGCCTCACACCTCGGTATGAGTAAAAAGCGGGATTGTGGCTACAGGGAGTGCACGACGTTTCTTTCTAGCTATGGGTGGTGTCGAGGTATTGCATGCCCCAACATTCATATTATTTTTACCTGTGTGGTTGTTGGAATGCAAGGCGCCTCAGATATATCGGTCTCTACGGAGCCGATGGATAGGTCCGATAGGACCGGGAAACGTGTGTTATGGTATAACTAATCCGCTATGTGTGGACTGACCCTGAAGATCCAAGGGTTCGCCAGCGTCCGAATCCTGAGACATTTGCTAGAGTGTCTCGAATTGTTGAGGAGTCATCCCTGGCCTCGACTCATGCCGCCTATGATTGATACATTTATATTCGAAATTGTTTTATACACTATGCACTTATAATAGTATCAAAATGATTTGTTTTAAACGTACCAAGCATGTTTGGCTATTATAAGCGAAAACCCTATCCTCCGGCTTGCGTTGCATTGTGTGATGGGACCTGGGTCTTATAATAGCTTCATTTTTCCAAAAAGCATTGCGCTGTTTGTTTTATGCACTGGTATTCTTGGGAGGAAGCCCATTCCGCGTTATATGGCATGGTCCCTTGATTTACTTTATTTTAAATTAAAGATTTAATAATTGTTTTAGTTCTCACACTAGTCACATGACTGACCTGGAGTTTATTGTTTCAACCTAAACTCTAAGTGCCCCTATTTTCCACATGGGCAGCTAGTAGTTTTGGGTTTGCATATTTATAGTCACAGGATCCTGGTTTATAGCTCGAATGATATTTGGAAAGCTCTGTATCCGTATATTTTTTTCAGTTGTGTTATGTATTATTTTTCCGCTGCATTGTAATCTAAATCTCTGATATTTCTCTGATGTATAATATTTATTCATACTCTGTATATTCTTGTACTCTGATGTAAATTGTTGTAATAAGCAATGAAATGTTCTTCTATTTGTGTTCTAATTTGTCGTGTTCTCAACTCACTCCGGGCTTTCCTTTACGGGGAAGTTTGGGTAGTGTCACTATTAACTCTTGCAACCCTTTTTCCATTGTCATTCATTGCTTGAAAGAAATATAGATTTAAAATGGCAGACAATAAAAATTAATCAAACCCACGAAGTAACAAATATGGACCAATATCTAATACATATGCATATACGTATTCTAAAAAAGCTTAATTATATTACATGGGAAATTGTCAAGTCAGGGTAATTGAAAAGCCTCTTATAAAAAGAATATTAAATTACATTTACAAATATGAAAAAAGAAAGAAAGGCTATTAAATATACGAAATTATATTTCATTCTTGCCACCATATTGATGGGAATGAATTGCCTTTAATCATTATCCACATATATTGTCAACAACAGCCAACCCATTTCCACCAATAAGATGACATCTATTTATCTCACAATCCTCTAATTCGAAAAAAACAACAAAATGATTATCTAATACCATATCATATCCTAAATAAGAATTAAAAAAATGTAAAAAAATCTATGGATGCATCTTGTCAACCAAAATTTAAATCAATTAGATGTCATCTACAACTTTTTGTTTAATTTTAGAAAATCATACAATGGTACATTTTCCTATAAAATTTAGTAGACCGAAATTGAACTTTATGCAAAACTAATTCTTTTGTACAATTATCTACATGTACATGCATTTTACATACATATCTATTTATTTTTCGACTGTGCACATGACTATGCATTTCACATACATTTTTTTTTTAAATCGTGCACATGATTGTGTACATGACCAAATTTTGAAAAAACATCCATGCATATCACTTTAAGTAATCCCATAGTAATCAAGGAAACAATATAAAGCCAAAAACAATTAGCAAAGAGGAAGCACTGCACTGATACAGTCCACCGAAACATTTTCTAATCGTGAATCTCATAGCTGGAATAAAAACATGAAACCATAAACACACATTAAGGAATGACAATGGGGCGGGTTGGGGCGGGTTTCTCGTGCCCCAGACCCGACCCGGACTTTTTAAACCCCGCCCCAAACCCGCCCCGTAGACCCGATGCGGGTCTGGAATTTCACCCCGTACCCGAAACCTGTACGGGTCAGGGTAGACCCGACCTGCCCCGCGACCCGGTGATATTATGTTCTAGTGTACACAAATTTATATATTTATATTTTTTTTATCAATAAATGATAAATTATATGCATATTATAATGTGTTCACAATGACAAGAGAATATTATAAAATGTGTTGTAAGATAATAGTTCAAAATATATGCATTTGCTATTGTTTGATTATCATTGATGCAACGTAATACAATGAAAATTTTATAGTTTGTCAATTGAAAGAATATAATATTCAAGTTATAACCATGTAAATTTAAGAAGACTAACAAGTAATGGTTATAGTTATAAAGTGTTTGAGTGATGTTTCGATCATGCGGGTCGGGTTGGGGCGGGTTAGCCAAGCCCCAGACCCGACCCTAGACCCGGACTTCCAAAAGCGGGTCGCGGGTCTACCAGCCCCGAAGACCCTATGGGGCGGGTCTAAATGGGTCAAAACAGGGGCGGGTCAAGCGGGTTTGGACCCTAGACCCGCCTCATTGCCATCCCTACACACATACATATCAATTATGAAAGATCCCAGTTTAAGTTAACAATATAATAAAGTTACGAACAATGGACAGATAACTTAAATGCAATGCAAACAAAATGAAAAGGAAAAAGCTCAGTTACAAAAACTACAATTTTTCCAATAAGCAATAAATTAATACTTCATTCAATCGCAAAAGTATTTTCATGCCATTACAAAAAAGTACAGCCCAAATCATTATGCTAACAGCTAAACCACTTTATACTCCACACCATAGAAGAACTCTACTGCTGTTTTTTCTGAAAACATGATCCAATAAAGATTAAGTTTTTTTTTCATTTCACAATCCTTTTCGTAGTGGACACATTGCCTCCAACAATTCTTCTTTTTTTTGTAGTGCACAACTCAATTCCTAAATCCTCAGAATATGTTTCCATTGGTGAGTTCTTTGAGGAACTCATCAAGTCAACCATTTCATTATCCCTCACGAAAGAAACAGGATCCTAAAACACATATAAAATTGTTTTACTACATACCAAGAAAAAAATGGTATATAAATTGAAGAAAAATGTGGATCACCTTGTCATCCTTAGTGGTTTTGATTTTACAGCTATTGTTAGACATAGCATCGGAATCTAGCTCATATTAAAAACAACAATAATGCCAATCATCAAGATACGAAGAAAAATCCAAACACTTGAGGTATAAAATTTACTATTTTATAAATATTACCTGATTAAGGGTTCGCAAATAAGATTGAATCAAGTATTCACTATCACTAAATTTATGGATGGTGTAAACAGGCCAGTTTTGCTTCAAATTGTACTCGGAAATTTCAAATTTAAATAGTATTTGTTTCCCCACAAGATTATCCAACTTCTCAGGAAATGAATCATTGTCATCAGACTACACAACAATAAGTAAAACAATGAAAATAATAAGTTCATTGTAATGCTAAAACAAATGACCAATGGGAAAGAACAACAAACATAATTCATTATTAACCTTGCACACAGACTCTTTCAGCTCATATGTCGATCTATGCAAAAGAGCTATCGCTTCTCAATCAAACATCACAAATGATGCACTGCACTACCATCTATTACACGAACCTGAACCTTGAACCTACCAATAAAAATTGTTAAATATGAAATCAAAGGTTAACATGTCGTAGAAAATAGCTGCTAAGATTACTTTTTCTTCATATACACCTTAGTAAAACATTATCAGGCTGCATAGACTTGTCACATTTTTAATAGAAAAACTTTTTAACTTTGTTGCCAACATGAGTTTCTGATGTGTTTTCATCGACAGGGTACACCTTCTTATGACATTTCTTGCAAGCTATGTAATACCATCCATGTTCCAACTCCACCCCAACAGTAGTAGCCAAGGTTGTACAGATCATTGGCTTATTTATTTCAATTATCTCATCCAAAGTTTTTTCTCATCCGAGCTGAGAAATTCATCTTGCAAGGAGACACAACTTTGAGATGATGATGAAGTAGTAGTAGTCCACAATATGGCAGAACTATCAACACTGCTATCAAGTCTACACCATCAAAAAACATTAATGCACAGAAATATAAATAAAAATTACTAATATCATGTCATAACTTCAAAAATAAACTAACCTGTTTCTGAAAGATCCAACTTCTTTATAATCACCATTAAAAATTAACCGGGTAGAGAATAAAGAACATAACAATGTAGCTGCCCTATCAGTGGCATGGTACAAAAAAAATTAAGGGACAAAGGGTAAAATGCAACTAATAATTACAGCAAGCAAAACATAAATCGTTATCAAATTAGTTAATATAATTAATAAAAATATAAACTAAATTTCGCACAAATACCTTCCCATTCCTTTATCTTTGCATTCCTAATAATAATAATGGGTCCAGTATTATTTTCAAATAGTAAACCGAATGCTTCTTCTGCATATCTATCCCATAAGGTACATTTCAGATTTTTCTGATCTGCAAATATCAATTATTAGATTAGATATGAAAGAAATGACATGTTGAGTTAGTGTACGTACTTAACAAAATGTCTACTTTTCATGCACTGTCATAAAATTTAAAAATTTCCAAAAAATATTTCAAAAATTTAAAATATATGTATATCACATAAGAAGATATTTCAAAGTTTAAAATATATGTATTCCAACATACTCTTCATCCTTCACTTCTATGACCAATTTCTTACACTCTTTGTTCTCTTTCCGTTTGCTCTCAAGAGAATTGTAACCAACGACCTTGCCAATGACAGCTGCAAACGACAAACCAATAATCATATAGTATTATCGAATCATTCCAGAACGAATTATGTAACATCTAACTTAAAATACATACCTACAAAGAATTTAACATCCAATGTTTTTAAAAGAATGTTATCAAATGTAACAACCCGCAAATTCTGAACCAATTTAAAAATTTTAATGAATTTGGAGAATATAAAATAATTTATTTAAATAGTAATGGCTAAAAAAATTATTTTAAGAAATTTTAAATAGAAAATGCGTCAAAAATATATATATATATATAAAGAATATATGTCCAAAATTAAATATTGAGATGTCAGAATAGATAAATTTAATGCACATTTATTGTCTCACTGACATTATTTTTTTTATTATTTTTGTATATATTAGCTAGAACGTTTCATTCAATTTAAATGCATGGCATTAATTTTAGTTTCCTTTTCCTTTTCAATCTGACGTACTTTAAAAAAAAGTAATTATGAAATAATAAAGGTATAATTTTGCCAGTAATGTAATGAGGTTACATGAAATTAAAATGTAATAAAAATGTAAAGGTATGATGCAATTAAAACACAATGCATATAAATTACCTAATAATATGGAAAGGAATATTAGTATTGGGGTCAAAAGAAATGTAGGAATTGACATTTATTTCAAACGCAAATCACAAATAGATAGTTCTAGTCATTTATTTGCGCTATAATATAAAATGGTTAAAATTAATATATATAGAATGATAAGAGATAAATATGGGTAATAAGTGCATTAACTCACAAACATACATACTTTATTCATCCAAAACATGTATAATAAAGGCTAGTTATCATTACTAAATAGGTAAAGGTTTAGGTTAGGTTGGAATTTGAAATGTCCCTCATTTATTACTACTACATATAATAAAAGGAATATTAACAATTATAACCATGTAGATTTGAGAGAAGTAAATGTACTAATAAATTAGTATGGAATTAGTGTGTTTAGCTTTATATAATTTTATTCTTTGTTTGTTCATGCTCCTTTGTATTTATGCCTAACATTCTGCTCTTCGATTACATTACTTGTATTTGACAAATTTTAGTATTTTAATTTTGTTGTCTTACTTAACATATTTATCTATTTCAACTCAAATCTATTTGTGTTGTAAACCATTGTATTTACTAGTTTTATGTTAGAAACATCTATTTTTAACATAGTATTTACTCTGGAATTGAAAATACTTTTGAAAATTTATTTTTCTAATGTAATGTTCTAGCATAATTTACATCATTAACAAGTTTGAATATTCAATATCAGAATTCTTTAATGATAAGAATATTTCTTAAATATAATACTTTCCCTAGTTGTTTTAACTATAATGTTCATTAATGTGGAAAGTTGCAACAAGTTTTCAATGCGTTTTCCCTTCCTTATTTCAAGCGCATGCATCCATGCTATATATTTAGTGTCATTTTATAAACATAAATAAGAAGAAATTTTTGCAATTAAATAGAATGTAGTAAATGGTAATATGTGATTATAACCATAGCAAATGTGAACGTGATTTGAAATTCAAAAGGTTACAGTTAATTTGAGCATAATAAGAGTTTTCAATTTTAAAGGAAAGTAAACGGAAATTTAATTTGAGAAAAATTAAACATACAAGGGGGAAATTTCCTCTCCACTATAAAATATCCTATACACTCTAAACCTAATTCTAATTGCCCAGTCACCACTCTTATTCCTCAATGGCCATGAACCTCCGATTCAAATTCATTAATTTCTTTTTATCCTCTGCGAATTAAAATATAAAAAGGGAATCAAAGAGATTCTTCCACTCTTCGATTTTATACCACTATGATCGTTTCTCGTTCAAAGTTTGGGGAGTTCTCAACATTCAAAGGCGCTGCGTTTACACGCTTTTCTAGTCTGATGGGGGTGCAATTTGCAAGCTTTTTTGGGTGGTGGTGAAGCACGCCGAGGCGCGCGTCGTAGTGGTGGACGATGGCGGTCCGATGGTGGCGTTGGTGGTGCGTTCTAAAACGAGGTGAGATCTCTAAAATTCAATTTTAAATTTAGAAAATATATTTGTGGTAAAAAAAATCATTGTGATCGCGACGACTTGATTGAATTATTGTGGTTATGAATGGTTGATATTGGTTGCGATGAAATCGATTGCATTTGTGGTGAATTCACATGTTAGTAGATTATTAACGCGATAAAAATCATATTTTTATTGTGTATTTATGTCACAAAAATGATTCACATGTTAGTATATTATTAACGCAATAAAAACATATTTTTATTGTGTATTTATGTCACAAAAATGATTCACATGTTAGTAGATTATTAACGCAATAAAAATCATATTTTTATTGTGTATTTATGTCACAAAAATGATTCACATGTTAGTATATTATTAACGCAACAAAAATCATATTTTTTCTATGTTTATGTCATTAAAATGTTAATATGTCATGTAATATATTACTAGTGTAAGAAAAATCATATTTTTATTGTATGTTTGTTTTATTAAAATGTTCACTAGTTACTAAAATTGTTGTATGATAAGAATTCACATTTTTATCATAGTTTATGCCATTAAAAATGTTCATAAGCCATTGAAAATGTTGTCACATTTTTATCATATGTTTATGTTATGAAAAATGTTCGTAAGTTATTAAAAATATTTAAACATGAAAATTCACATTTTTATTGCATGTTCACTTCATTAAAAAATGTGCATTTGTCATATAATATGTTAATACAATAAAAATCATATATTTATTGTATAATTGATTCATAAAAGGATCGTGTTTAAAATAAAGCGTTAAAACCTGAAATGTTACATTTTCATTGCATGTTTGATTCACTAAAAAGAAGCATGTTTTAAAAAAAACATGAATTAAAAAGTTACCCTTTTATTTGCATTTAGTCGTAAATAAAAGATAGTATTTAAAAGTTACATTTTTTTTAGTTGTAGTGAAATGTTAACATTAAGCATTGAATTTGTAAACAATATAGATATTCATTCTTTATTCGTCAAGTTAAACATTGAAATTTGTGTACGAGTAAGGAGAAGCATTTATTGTCATTAACATACATAGAAAATTTTTTATAAATAAAATCAGCATTTATTGTCATTAACATACATAGAAAATTGTTTATAAATAAAATAAGCATTTATTGTCATTAACATACATAGAAAATTGTTTATAAATAAAATAAGCATTTATTGTCATTAACATACATAGAAAATTGTTTATAAATAAAATAGGCATTTATGTATCATGAATACACATAGAAATTTGATTTCAAATAAGTGACTATTTATTTGTCATTTGTATAACATAGACATTTGATTTCAAATAAATGACCATTTATTTGTCACATGAATAACATAGAAAAATTGGTTACGAATACGAATTGGGCCAAGACACGAGGTTAAGCCCAACAAGTGGAATAAGTCTGCCCGGAACCAACCGGCATATCCAGCATTCACAAGTTGTAGGCCTAATGTGAGGGGTCTGGCCCATTATAAAACATAAATGGATGAGAAACAATTTAATATGAATATCATTTATAATATAAAGAATATTTTGAAATAATATGCTTTAGTAAAATAATCAATTATTAATTATAATTGTACCTGGACACGAGGTTAGGTTATATTTGTGGTGGAAGTCTGCCCGGACCAGACCGGCATATCCAGCAACCACAAATGTTGAACCTATTGTGAGAGGTCCGAGTGCACAAATACGAAACAGGCCATGACACGAGGTTAAGCCCAACTTGTGGGATAAGTCTGCCCGTAACCGACCGGCACATCCAGCATCCACAAGTCGTAGGCTTAATGTGAGGGGTCTAACCCATTATAAAAAAATATGGATAAGATAATGAATTGGGCTATTCAATCTATTTTTAAAATAGCGATGCCATTTTTTTTAACCCGAACGAGTTTATCAATTTATTTTATCCATGTTATAATGAATATTAAAAGAGGAATACTTTCAAAATGAATATTTTGAAAATTATATTATTTTAATATGAGAAACATTTAGAATATTCAAATTGGATTTAAATGGGAATCATCTACGGATTATTTTAATATTGGATTCTGTGATTATACGGATATTATTTTAGGAATTTGGAAGATATTTAGTATCGTTATTTCTGGTATGATATCCGTTGGTTTTAGAATTTGACATTAAATATAAGTCGATATAATTCCTATTCAAAGCCTTATATTTAATATCAAGTTAGATTTTGGGTTTGTCATGAATAATGTCTTAAATAACATTATTCTGAAATCCATGTGAGTAAAGAATAATCTTTTTATTAAGATTTAAATGAGATTTCCAATTATTATTTTTTAATTTGAAATAAAAAGGAAATTAATTATGGGTTGTTTATGAACAATGTAATATAAAGATTGCATTGTATACAACGTAAAAAGAATATCATTTTTATATAATATAAAAAAGATTACATTTCATTGTAAGTGAGTCAACATTAGAATTTACATTTTTAGTATAAATGAATCAGTAGAAAGGATTCATTGTTTTGATAAATTATGAATTTACGTTGTTATTATATATGAAATGATCCATCATTATATATGTTTCTGACGCTGAAATGTTACACCTCCATTTACAAGTTACCCGACTTGTTTATGTGATTGGGTCGATAATTTTCACACATCGCCCAAGTATACAAATAATTTATTATTTGTTTGTTGGTTGAAACCCCACACGGGTGTTGGGATAAAAATTGACATACACTAATCCCAATGTTTATTTTTATGTCGATCGATAGATCGACAGGCTGCGATGAGCGTTATTATTTCATTTCAATGTTCACACAGTTATAGATTGCACACTGGATGTTAAATGGATGGTTGGATAATATTCATCATTACTGTTATGGACATTCAATGTATGAAATCCCTGTAACCAACGTTATAGGGTAAGTGTCTGAGTCGTATTCTATTTCAGAATTTCCTTTAAATAAAGAATGTCTTTTAAAATAAAAACATTGTAATATAAAGATATTTTAAAATAAAGAGTATTGTATTACAAAGAATATTATATATTAAGAATCTTTTTATATAAAGATTATTTTTAATAGTAAATATTTTAAATGATATTTAACAAAGAATAATTCTATGTTCGTCCTTGGATGGAAAAAAGATAAATATATTCTATAGAAATAAACTAGTCATTAACTAGGATAATTCTTTAAGTTAAGATTTAATGAAGTCTTCTAAATTGAATAATATTTCATTGGAAGTAAATAAATGAATTAGATTTGGGTTGTCATGAATGGTGTCTTAAATAACACTATTCTTAAACCCCATATTAAAGAATAAAATCTTTTAATTAAGATTTTAGAGTTTCCATCGTATTTAGTAATGGAAATAAAACGATATGTGAATTGGGTTTATCGTGAAATATGTTTTAAAACGACATTTGTTCTTTAACCCAATTTACATTGAAATGTGATTTAGAATTTATAAATCTTTTTATCAAGATTTAGAAAGAATACTCCAAAGTTTAGTTTTCCAATTTAATGTAAATTAAATTGGAATTGAATGGGAATTCGATTTGATAATATTTGAGATAGGCTTCTGTAAAAGAAGACTGATAATACATATGGAATTTAAAAGGCCTTGTCGTTATTCCATTTATATTATTGGTCTGATACAGAAATTTATATCGATTATTCATTGATTTGATTTCTGTGAAAATTCCATAATTAATAGAAGACGATTTTGGGTTTATCGTAAACAATGTTTGTAAGTGACATTGATTCTTTAACCCAAATTAAAGACAAGACTTATTTCTTAAGTTGTAATAATCATTTAATAATGATTTTGATATTAAACCCACATTGGAGTTTAATGGATCTTTAAAAGGATGATAAAAGGTAAATTTTAAAGGAATTTATCTTTGATAAAATTAATGGGAATTTTTCCCTAATAATATGAATATTCTATTTAAAAGAATATTCTGAATTGGAATGAGACGTTGGATGTGTTTTTATAGCATTTGACTTTTAATTATAAAATACGCGAATTATTCGGAAAGACCGGGTTTATCCCATTCCGAATATTTATCACGACGATGAAGAGTCGAAGATGAAGACGATGGTTGAAGACCGACGATCTTCACATAGAATGGATGAGGACTACTGATGCTCTGGACTGGGTCGCTCCCAGGACTGGGATAAAGTGGTAGTTGTCCGGAAGTATTGTTGATTGTTCGGATATACGAGGTATAAAGTGCCTCCGGTTTCATTCAGACCCAGAACGAACTTGTAAATGGATTGTGTATCTAACATCGTGTTCCTTTCTACTGTATTTGTTGAACGCTACTAATTACATATTTTTGTTTGGTGGTGAAGAATTTATTCTTTACTTATCACCCTTCTCTAAGACGTATGAGCTTAGAGGTTATATATATATTGGTAGATGATCAGTGATATGGTAGGGTCTGACAATGTGGCATGCTAAGATTCAAATGATCAAGGCTTTGTTGAAAAGCAGGCCTTGTGGTTGATGATCAAAGCACAGTCTATTTAGGCATAGCTTTGTGTATATCGTGACTTCGCGAGCCTCACACCCCGGTAGAGTCTAAAACGGGAGAAGGGAACGTAGGGAGTGCACATGTTTCTTTCTAGCTAGAAGTGGTGTCAGTGCTTAAACTGGCTGATATTTACTTTTGTGGATGATGGAATTTTTGCGAGGCCTCGGTTTATTCTTATCGGTC
Source organism: Allium sativum (assembly GCA_030737875.1). Lineage (NCBI taxonomy): Eukaryota > Viridiplantae > Streptophyta > Magnoliopsida > Asparagales > Amaryllidaceae > Allium > Allium sativum. The sequence continues at coordinate 1,334,685 of JASFAX010000061.1, read as the reverse complement.
GCCCACAGCCGATTTGTAGGTCCAATAGGATCGGGAAGCGTGTGTTCAGGCATAACTAATCCACTAAAGTATTTGTGGATCAGCCCTGCTGTATCCAAGGGTTCGCCAGCGTCCGAATCCTGAGACATTGCTAGAGTGTCTCGAATCGGTAAGGATCTCCTCCCTAGCCTTGACTCATGATGGAAACCCAATTTCCAATCGCCTTTTGCGGTTTTGATTGTATAACTAGTATGGCGACATAGTAGATGGTAGCTATGCCGCCTAGGATTAATACATTTATTTTGAAATGTTTTTATTAAAATATATACACACTAATAATATCGTTTTTACTTATCAAGCATCTTTTGACCATTATAAGGTAAAACCCTATCCTCCGGTTTGCGTTGCATTGTGTGATGGGACTTGGGTCTTATAATGGTTTCATTTTTCTAAAAAGCATTTTGTTATTTGACGATTTACTTATTTTATGCACTGGCAATCCAATGGAGTAAACCCGTTCCGCGTTAGCGGCGTGGTCCTATGATTAGCCTTCTTATTAGATAAGTTAGGTTAGATTTCTCACACCAGTCCCACGACTGACCTGTAGTTTGTTTCACTTTGCAAACTCGGGTGCCCTCTTTCCACACGGGCAGTCGAGTAGCCTTTTGCAGATATTTATCTCGAAAGCAGGATCCTGGATTGAAGCCTGAAGCTGGGTCTAGAATATTGAGGGCCTTCCGCTGAGTTTAGTTCCGCTGCATTGTATTACTTTTGTTGTAACTTATCTTCCACTGTAATTTGTATCAATGTACTCTGATATATTCTGTACTCTGATGTAACATTTATTATTGATGTTATAAAAGTCTGTGTTGTTGTTCTGATGAGTTGTATGCCCAGAGTTGATGCATTCGAAGATTTCCAACTTTTGGGTCAAACCTGTGAGGTTTATGGTCGGTTCCAAGGGTGGGGATTTTCGGGTCATCACAGCTGGTATCAGAGCTTTGGTTAGCTCAAATCTTTGGGGTACAACTCGTTAGGACTGAACAAAGGACTCATCAGAGATTGGATTAGCAATATCCAATAAGAATACTCATTAGAGATAGGATCAGTAGCATCCTAAAATGAGAAAACTCATTAGAGATGGGGTTAGTAATACCCTAGAATGAGTTAGAGTGAAAAGTTTATAATTAACGTACTTGTAATTATATATATGATTCGATTTTAGCAAATATGATTTTTGAATATATAAAAGTTATATATTTTTGAAAATTTAATCAACTAATTGATTGATGATGGTATCGTGTGAATATTAAATTCAACTAATAAAATTAGCAAACAATAAAAGAATGAAAATTAAATTTACTAAATAAACAACTTTTAGCTCATTTCCTTTTCGAGGACGAAAAGATTTTAAGTGGGGGAGATTGTAACAACCCGCAAATTCTGAACCAATTTAAATTTTTTAATGAATTTGGAGAATATAAAATAATTTATTTAAATAGTAATGGCTAAAAAATTTATTTTAAGAAATTTTGAATAGTAAATGCGTCAATATATATATATATATATAAAGAATATATGTCCAAAATTAAATATTGAGATGTCAGAATAGATAAATTTAATGCACATTTATTGTCTCACAGGCATTTTTTTTTATATATATTAGCTAGAACGTTTCATTCAATTTAAATGCATGGCATTAATTTTAGTTTCCTTTTCCTTTTCAATCTGACGTACTTTAAAAAAAAGTAATTATGAAATAATAAAGGTATAATTTTGCCAGTAATGTAATGAGGTTACATGAAATTAAAATGTAATAAAAATGTAAAGGTATGATGCAATTAAAACACAATGCATATAAATTACCTAATAATATGGAAAGGAAAATTAGTATTGAGGTCAAAAGAAATGTAGGAATTGACATTTATTTCAAACGCAAATCACAAAGAGATAGTTCTAGTCATTTATTTGCGCTATAATATAAAATGGTTTAAATTAATATATATAGAATGATAAGAGATAAATATGGGTAATAAGTGCATTAACTCACAAACATACATACTTTATTCATCCAAAACATGTATAATAAAGGCTAGTTATCATTACTAAAAAGGTATAGGTTTAGGTTAGGGTGGAATTTGAAATGTCCCTCATTTATTACTACTACATATAATAAAAGGAATATTAACAATTATAACCATGTAGATTTGAGAGAAGTAAATGTACTAATAAATTAGTATGGAATTAGTGTGTTTAGCTTTATATAATTTTATTCTTTGTTTGTTCATGCTCCTTTGTATTTATGCCTAACATTCTGCTCTTCGATTACATTACTTGTATTTGACAAATTTTGGTATTTTAATTTTGCTGTCTTACTTAACATATTTATCTATTTCAACTCAAATCTATTTGTGTTGTAAACCATTGTATTTACTGGTTTTATATTAGAAACATCTATTTTTAACATAGTATTTACTCTGGAATTGAAAATACTTTTGAAAATTTATTTTTCTAATGTAATGTTCTAGCATAATTTACATCATTAACAAGTTTGAATATTCAATATCAGAATTCTTTAATGATAAGAATATTTCTTAAATATAATACTTTCCCTAGTTGTTTTAACTATAATGTTCATTAATGTGGAAAGTTGCAACAAGTTTTCAATGCGTTTTCCCTTCCTTATTTCAAGCGCATGCATCCATGCTATATATTTAGTGTCATTTTATAAGCATAAATAAGAAGAATTTTTTGCAATTAAATTGAATGTAGTAAATGGTAAAATGTGATTATAACCATAGCAAATGTGAACGTGATTTGAAATTCAAAAGGTTACAGTTAATTTGAGCATAATAAGAGTTTTCAATTTTAAAGGAAAGTAAACGAAAATTTAATTTGAGAAAAATTAAACATACAAGGGGGAAATTTCCTCTCCACTATAAAATATCCTATACACTCTAAACCTAATTCTAATTGCCCAGTCACCACTCTTATTCCTCAATGGCCATGAACCTCCGATTCAAATTCATCAATTTCTTTTTATCCTCTGCGAATTAAAATATAAAAAGGGAATCGAAGAGATTCTTCCACTCTTCGATTTTATACCATATGATCGTTTCTCGTTCAAAGTTTGGGGAGTTCTCAACATTCAAAGGCGCTGCGTTTACACGCTTTTCTAGTCCGATGGGGGTGCAAGTTGCAAGCTTTTTGGGGTGGTGGTGAAGCATGCCGAGGCGCGCGTAGTAGTGGTGGACGATGGCGGTCCGATGGTGGCGTTGGTGGTGCATTCTAAACCAGGTGAGATCTCTAAAATTCAATTTTAAATTTAGAAAATATATTTGTGGTAAAAAAATCATTGTGATTGCGACGACTTGATTGAATTATTGTGGTTATGAATGGTTGATATTGGTTGCGACGAAATCGATTGCATTTGTGGTGAATTCACATGTTAGTAGATTATTAACGCAATAAAAATCATATTTTTATTGTGTATTTATGTCACAAAAATGATTCACATGTTAGTAGATTATTAACGCAATAAAAATCATATTTTTATTGTGTATTTATGTCACAAAAATGATTCACATGTTAGTATATTATTAACGCAACAAAAATCATATTTTTTTTATATGTTTATGTCATTAAAATGTTAATATGTCATGTAATATATTACTAGTGTAAGAAAAATCATATTTTTATTGTATGTTTGTTTTATTAAAATGTTCACTAGTTACTAAAATTGTTGTATGATAAGAATTCACATTTTTATCATAGTTTATGCCATTAAAAATGTTCATAAGCCATTGAAAATGTTGTATGATAAAAATTCACATTTTTATCATATGTTTATGTTATGAAAAATGTTCGTAAGTTATTAAAAATATTTAAACATGAAAATTCACATTTTTATTGCATGTTCACTTCATTAAAAATGTGCATTTGTCATATAATATGTTAATACAATAAAAATCATATATTTATTGTATTATTGATTCATAAAAGGATCGTGTTTAAAATAAAGCGTTAAAACCTGAAATGTTACATTTTCATTGCATGTTTGATTCACTAAAAAGATGCATGTTTTAAATAAAAACATGAATTAAAAAGTTACCCTTTTATTTGCATTTAGATGTAAATAAAAGATAGTATTTAAAAGTTACATTTTTTTTTTTAGTTGTAGTGAAATGCTAACATTAATCATTGAATTTGTAAACAATATAGATATTCATTCTTTATTCGTCAAGTTAAACATTGAAATTTGTGTACGAGTAAGGAGAAGCATTTATTGTCATTAACATACATAGAAAATTGTTTATAAATAAAATCAGCATTTATTGTCATTAACATACATAGAAAATTGTTTATAAATAAAATAAGCATTAATTGTCATTAACATACATAGAAAATTGTTTATAAATAAAATAAGCATTTATTGTAATTAACAAACATAGAAAATTGTTTATAAATAAAATAAGCATTTATTGTCATTAACATACATAGAAAATTGTTTATAAACAAAATAGGCATTTATGTATCATGAATACACATAGAAATTTGATTTCAAATAAGTGACTATTTATTTGTCATTTGTATAACATAGACATTTGATTTCAAATAAATGACCATTTATTTGTCACATGAATAACATAGAAAAATTGGTTACGAATACGAATTGGGCCAAGACATGAGGTTAAGCCCAACAAGTGGAATAAGTCTGCCCGGAACCAACCGGCATATCCAGCATCCACAAGTTGTAGGCCTAATGTGAGGGGTCTGGCCCATTATAAAACATAAATGGATGAGAAACAATTTAATATGAAGATCATTTATAATATAAAGAATATTTTGAAATAATATGCTTTAGTAAAATAATCAATTATTAATTATAATTGTACCTGGACACGAGGTTAGGTTATATTTGTGGTGGAAGTCTGCCCGGACCCAACCGGCATATCCAGCAGCCACAAATGTTGAACCTAACGTGAGAGGTCCAAGTGCACAAATACGAAACGGGCCATGACACGAGGTTAAGCCCAACTTGTGGGATAAGTCTTCCCGGAACCGACCGGCACATCCAGCATCCACAAGTCATAGGCTTAATGTGAGGGGTCTAACCCATTATAAAAAAAATATGGATAAGATAATGAATTGGGCTATTCAATCTGTTTTTAAAATAGCGACGCCATTTTTTTAACTCGAACGAGTTTATCAATTTATTTTATCCATGTTATAATGAATATTAAAAGAGGAATACTTTCAAAATGAATATTTTGAAAATTATATTATTTTAATATGAGAAACATTTAGAATATTTAAATTGGATTTAAATGGGAATCATCTACGGATTATTTTAATATTGGATTCTGTGATTATACGGATATTATTTTAGGAATTTGGAAGATATTTAGTATCGTTATTTCTGATATGATATCCGTTGGTTTTAGAATTTGCCATTAAATATAAGTCAATATAATTCCTATTCAAAGCCTTATATTTAATATGAAGTTAGATTTTGGGTTTGTCATGAATAATGTCTTAAATAACATTATTCTGAAATCCATGTGAGTAAAGAATAATCTTTTTATTAAGATTTAAATGAGATTTCCATTTTTTTATTTGAAATTAAAAAGGAAATTAATTATGGGTTGTTTGTGAACAATGTAATATAAAGATTGCATTGTATACAACGTAAAAAGAATATCATTTTTATGTAATATAAAAAAGATTACATTTCATTGTAAGTGAGTCAACATTAGAATTTACATTTTTGGTATAAATGAATCAGTAGAAAGGATTCATTGTTTTGATAAATTATGAATTTACGTTGTTATTATTTATGAAATGATCCATCATTATATATGTTTCTGACGCTGAAATGTTACACCTCCATTTACAAGTTACCCGACTTGTTTATGTGATTGGGTCGATAATTTTCACACATCGCCCAAGTGCACAAATAGTTTATTATTTGTTTGTTGGTTGAAACCCCACCTGGGTGTTGGGATAAAATTTGACATACACTAATCCCAATGCTTATTTTTATGTCGATCGATAGATCGACAGGCTGCAATGAGCGTTATTATTTCATTTCAATGCTCACACAGTTATAGATTGCACACTGGATGTTAAATGGATGGTTGGATAATATTCATCATTACTGTTATGGACATTCAATGTATGAAATCCCTGTAACCAAAGTTATAGGGTAAATGTCTGAGTCGCATTCCATTTCATAATTTCCTTTAAATAAAGAATATCTTTTAAAATAAAAACATTGTAATATAAAGATATTTTAAAATAAAGAGTATTGTATTACAAAGAATATTTTATATTAAGAATCTTTTTATATAAAGATTATTTTTAATAGTAAATATTTTAAATGATATTTAACAAAGAATAATTCTATGTCCATCCTTGGATGGAAAAAGATAAATATAATTTATAGAAATAAACTAGTCATTAACTAGGATAATTCTTTAAGTTAAGATTTAATGAAGTCTTCTAAATTGAATAATATTTCATTGGAAGTAAATAAATGAATTAGATTTGGGTTGTCGTGAATGGTGTCTTAAATAACACTGTTCTTAAACCCCATATTAAAGAATAAAATCTTTTAATTAAGATTTTAGAGTTTCCATCGTATTTAGTAATGGAAATAAAACGATATGTGAATTGGGTTTATCGTGAAATATATTTTAAAACGACATTTGTTCTTTAACCCAATTTACATTGAAATGTGATTTAGAATTTATAAATCTTTTTATCAAGATTTAGAAAGAATACTCCAAAGTTTAGCTTTCCAATTTAATATAAATTAAATTGGAATTGAATGGGAATTTTATTTGATAATATTTGAGATAGGCTTCTGTAAAAGAAGACTGATAATACATATGGAATTTAAAAGGCCTTGTCGTTATTCCATTTATATTATTGGTCTGATATAGAAATTTATATCGATTATTCATTGATTTGATTTCTGTGAAAATTCCATAATTAAGGGAAGACGATTTTGGGTTTATTGTAAACAATGTTTGTAAGTGACATTGATTCTTTAACCCAAATTAAAGACAAGACTTATTTCATAAGTTGTAATAATCATTTAATAATGATTTTGATATTAAACCCACATTGGAGTTTAATGAATCTTTAAAAGGATGATAAAAGGTAAATTTTAAAGGAATTTATCTTTGATAAAATTAAAGGAATTTTAAAGGAGTTGTAATAATCATTTAATAATGTTTGTATTCCGATCCGAACCCCCAACCTGCACGCTTCCGACCCGCACCCATGATCCAGGTTAATCTCCTGTAATATCGCCTGGAGAACCGGACCGGCTATGACTGATTCCTACCCCTAACGTTCATCTCTTTGATGTGTTGTCAGCTTGATAGTTCATCCGAACCCGAAGAGAATGCGATGGATGACACGTGGCCCGACCCGGATGAAGTCTCAAGCAAATTCACACCTATAAATACCCCACCTGGAGACAAAGAGAAGGATCTTTTTTCAGCACTTTTGAGAATCCAAGTACCTCCACCATCCGAACTCCATTACTCCCGGAAAATCCAAATTATCTTTTATTTCTTGTTTTAGTCAATTGAGTGAACAAAAGTGAGTTGTGAGTGAATCTATCATTGTATTTGCGACTGAATCATTGAATATAGTAAAGAAGAAGTGGACGTAGGCATTTGTTCGCCGAACCACTATAAATCTTGTGTGTTCATTTTTATTTCTATCTTGTTTTATCTTGTTTCAAATCAATTTGGGTGTTAGAACCACTTTTGGGTCTAACATTTTGGTGCTTTCACTGAGAAACCTCATCTAAATTCTTTATTTTCCGGGATCTCTTTCTACTTTTTGGACCGTTGAGTTCAAAGAAGTGAATCCTTAAGTTTCTCCGCTTTCTTACATTCGTTGAAGTAATTGTCAAAAACTCATGGCCAAAGGAAAAGGCAAGGAAGTTCAGTCTGTTCAAGGAAATGGAGCTGGTGAAGATCAGCAACATGCTGTTGTAACAAGGTCTCGGGGGCAGAGTTCAGCAGCAGGAAGAATCAATGCAGGAAATCCGAACCGACAGCAGGGGGAGAGCTCCGATCCGATCCGGGTAGGAGACTCTAAAGCAGTGCACTCCCCCAATCTGAACCGACCCGAGTTGCTCGCTGCACACCGATCCGACCAGGCACCCCAGCTCTGATCCGACCCGGCTTCCTACCTCCGATCCGACCCGATGCTTGGTGAAGCTGGAACATCTACTCGAGTCCCCACGAATGCTCCAATTCCAGCTGCCAGGGTTGGTGATCAGGTTAATTCATCTGCGCCCATCACTCAAGGAGATTTCTCGCGCTTGCTTGATATGCTTGAAAGCACGAGGGAAGCTATGAGAGTTCATGAGCGCACTAATCTCATGATGCAGGAAAATATGAGGCTCATGAGTCGGGAGATCAATGAGCTCCGTCGGCAGAGAACTCCGTCACCGGTTCGTCACACACCCGTAGATCAATCTTCATCTTCCGAGGAAGAGAGACCCCGTGAACGAAGGCCACTCGAACGACCTCAGAACGTGGAGCAGCTAACGTTTGGATCTTTGGGATCTCGCGAGGATATCGCACGAGCATTAGGAAACGATAGCCCCGCTCGGGGGCAAAGACTCCAGTCCCCTCTTCCCGAGATCGACCGGGAACACAGGGAAAGGAATCGAGTAGAGGCAGCTCGAAGAAGAAGGGCATCTCCTGAGCAAGAGCCCCGAAGGAACTCGGACACTAGGGCCAGGGAACCTGAGAAGCCCCTAACTAGTGCCGATGTACAGGCAATGGTTCGCCGAATTATGTCCGAGAGCCGGAATTATACAAATGAAGACTATGGCATTGAGCGAAGCCATACTCCGTTCACTGACGATATCCTAGACTTCCAGTTTCCCCGACGCTTTAACTTGCCACAGATGGACAAATATAACGGAAGGACTGATCCGGGGCAGCATTTGATGCGGTATTCGTGGCTCATGAACGCCGCTGCTGCCCCTGACGAAGTGAAGTGCAAAGCATTCCCAATCTATCTAGAAGATGTGGCATTATTCTGGTTTACCCGACTTCCTCCTCGTTCAATCTCTAATTACAAAGAACTAAGCGAGCGTTTCATGAACCAGTTCCGACTACATGCCCGAAAGTCCAAGAGTGTTATTGAATTGTCAAGGATCAAACAGGCACCAGGAGAGTCTTTAAGGGCATATTTAGATCGTTTTAACCAAGCTGTAACTGAGGTCAGTGACCCGCATGAGCCCACTATTCTGATGGCATTGAAGGAAGGAGTCGATCCTGAATCTGAGTTTGGAGACTACCTTTCTGGGAAGACACCCCCCACAAGGGCGATATTCTACGAAAAAGCCGATATTTATTTAAGACGAGAGGAGGCCAGGGCAAACCGGAAGAGAAAGTCTGAGACAGCTTCAAAGGAGAATGTGCAGAGTAATATTGCCGTGAAGCAGTCTGGGGAAAGTTCTGGCAAGGTTGAAGTAAATGTAGGAAACAAGGGTGGAAACAGCAATACTGGAAACGGGGGAAACAACAACAACCGTAATTCGAACGGTAACAGGAGAAACAGAAATAGGGGAAGCGACCCTAACAAAAGGCCCCGATTCCAGAACTACGAGAACTATACACCATTGAATGACACCCTGGAAAATATTTACCTGGATACGTACAATGTGTTGCAGTACAAAAGACCGCCACCTCGTGATTCGACCGAGAAAGAAATGGCGACAGGGAAATTTTGCTTGTTTCACGGAACACATGGACATTCGACCAATGAGTGTCGGCATCTGAGGGATGTAATTGAAAAGCTGCTGCATGAAGGAAAGTTGGATGAGTACAAGGTTGCCCCGAGGGATAGGGGGCAGGGAGAGCAGGCTCCAAAACAGATCCTACCTGCTCCTAAGCCTACCGCGCATCAGAAGGGTAAAGGGATCGTCATCAACTCCATAGTAGGCGGACCTCACCCGGCAATCCGAAGTTTTAGGTCAATGGACCAATATGTGAATGCTGCCAAGCATCTGGATGTGAATGAAGGTGACGATTTGGAAGATGTCACCCCTATAAAACAACAAAAAACCATGTTCGATGACGTAGTATTTCGCAGCCGAGACAACACGGGGATACAATCTCCCACCAATGATCCGTTGGTTATTACTACCACTATTGGGCCGGCCTTGGTCCATAAGGTATTAGTCGACAACGGAAGTTCCGTTAATATTTTGTTCAAGAAGTCATTTGATCAGATGAAGCTTGAGCCCGAAGATCTGAAACCTTGTGAAGGATGGATTAGAGGCTTCAACGGAGCGACGACAGCTCCCATGGGATATATAGAGTTGCCCGTGACCCTAGGGCAAGGAGAACGTAGAAGAGTGCGAATGCTTCAGTTCGTAGTATTGGACGTAGATTCGCCATATAACGCATTTTTAGGGAGACCTGCCCTCGCTGAATTTAGAGTTTGTATCGCCCCTTGGTGCTTGTTACTAAAGTTCCCAACCGAAGCCGGGACTGGAGTAATAAGAGGGGATCAGGTCTCTGGACGGGCCTGCTATGTGGCCGAACTGAAGATGTTGATGAAAGGAGTTAATGCTGAGAGTAAGGATGCCTCATCTCCCTCAAAGGGGGAATCGGCATAGCAATTAGAGAGATTGAACCCAAGGGAGTTGCCCAAAGGAACGCCTAAAGACCTGGATCCTAGAAAAGACAAGGAACCAGAGGCTAGGAATGCAACTCCTAATGAAGCGACAGTGGAAATTCCTGTTGATAAAGCTGATCCGACGAAAGTTTTGAAGATTGGTTCCCAATTGGATCCACGTCGTGCTGAAGAACTGACGGACTTCTTGAAGGCAAACTTAGATGTGTTCGCCTGGACCCATGCTGACATGTGTGGGATATCGCCTTCCATTATCAGTCACAAATTGAATGTAAATCCGAAGCATCCGCCTGTGAAGCAAAAGAGACGCATGCTGGGCCCAGAGAGGTCGGCTGCTCTCAAAGAGGAAGTAGAGAAATTGAAGCAAAATGGATTTATTCGAGATTCGACTTATCCCAACTGGATATCGAATCCTGTCTTGGTAAAAAAGCCAAACGGAAAGTGGCGAACTTGTATTGACTTTTCAGACTTAAATAAGGCTTGCCCAAAAGATAGTTTCCCACTTCCCAGGATTGACCAGCTTGTAGACTCGACAGCAGGTCATGAACTTCTCTCTTTCATGGATGCATACTCTGGATACAACCAAATTCCTATGCATGTACCAGACCAAGAGCATACGAGTTTCATTACGAATTTGGGGCTATATTGTTATGTTGTAATGCCATTCGGATTAAAAAACGCTGGAGCTACTTATCAGCGATTGGTAAATAGAATGTTTTATGATCAAATAGGAAAAACTATGGAAGTTTATGTGGACGATATGCTTGTTAAATCAAAGCAGTCTTCCAGTCATACGCAAGACTTAGCGGAAATGTTTGGTATCTTGCGAAAATACCGTATGAAATTGAATCCTTTAAAATGTTCATTTGGAGTGGCGTCGGGAAAGTTCCTCGGCTTCATTGTGAGTTCCCGAGGAATTGAGATCAACCCTAGCCAGATAGCGGCGATTAGAAATATCGAAGAACCAAGGAGAATTAAAGACGTCCAAAGTCTGGCAGGGAAGGTAGCGGCGCTGAGTAGATTCATCTCCAAAGCCACCGATAAATGTGTTCCGTTTTTTGATTTGATAAAAAGGGGAAAGAAGAACTTCCAGTGGACTCCCGATTGTGTCGAGGCCTTTCAAAATCTGTTAGAGCTGTTAGAGAAACCGCCAATCTTATCAAAGCCCGTAGATCACGAAGAACTATTTGTTTATCTAGCAGTCTCGGCTCACGCTGTCAGCACAGCCCTGGTTCGAGAAGAAGACAAAGTACAAAGGCCAGTATACTATGTGAGTAAGAAATTAGCAGCGGCAGAGCGCAACTACCCAAAGATCGAGAAGCTTGCTTACAGCCTCCTGATTGCATCCCGAAAACTTCGTCACTACTTCCAAGCCCATCCAATAACCATATACACCGATCAGCCGTTAAGACAGGTGTTGCAGAGACCCGAAGCGTCGGGAAGGTTGATTAAATGGAACATAGAACTAAGCCAGTTTGATTTGAACTTTCAACCACGAAAGTCAATCAGGGGGCAAGCTCTAGCAGACTTTATTGCGGAGTTCACCATTCCAGAGGAAGAAATAATCAATGACCGAGTGGTCAAATCCGAGGATAAGCTAGAGATGAATCCGTGGAAATTATATACAGATGGAGCTAAAAACGACCGAAGATCCGGAGCTAGAATTGTCTTAGTCACTCCCGAGGGACGGTCGTTATATTACGCCCTGCGATTAGAATTTTCGGCAACAAACAATGACTCTGAGTATGAAGCCCTGATTGCCGGGCTGAAACTCGCTAAAGACCTCGGAGTAAAAATGATGGACATATTTTGTGACTCTAAGATTGTTGTTTGTCAAGTACGAGAGGAATTCGCGGCTCGAGGACCTCGACTTGTCGCCTACCTCAAGAAAGTGAAAGAGCTATTAAATAGCTTAGAGCGGTACAACATAACACATATTCCCAGAGTAGAAAACCAGAAAGCGGATAGACTAGCAAAATTGGCTAGTTCTGACAATCCAGAAGAGACTGAGGTAATTCCAATTGAAACGTTGGAGTCGCCAAGCTTTGAGTCAATGGAAATTGAATTCATTCTTGAAGCGGAACCAGAGAAGGAGTCATGGATGACTCCAATCAAGAGTTTTCTTAAGAATGGGACACTCCCATCGAAGAAAAGTGAGAAAAGAGCTGTAGTTCGCAAAGCTGCCAGATATGTTATGCAAGACGATACTCTCTATAGACAAGGATTTTCTATGCCCCTGTTACGATGTATCGCACACGACGACATCAAGCGTGTACTGAGAGAAGTGCACGAAGGTGAGTGTGGAGATCATACAGGAGGTCAAACTCTAGCAAAGAAAATATTGCGGTACGGATACTTCTGGCCTACGATCAACAAAGATGCAGCTGATTATTCACGACGCTGCGATAAGTGCCAGAGATTCGCCAAAATCCCCAGGGCATCGTCAACCCAGCTTAAATCGATGGTGAGTCCTTGGCCATTTGCCACATGGGGAATCGATATCATTGGAGTTTTACCGATTGCTAAAGGAGGGGCTAAGTATGCCATAGTAGCCGTGGATTATTTCACAAAGTGGGTGGAAGCTGAGCCCTTGACTAAGATCACCGCAAGAAAGGTGATAAGTTTTGTGGTCAGAAATATTATATGCCGATTTGGGATCCCAAGGACGATTATTACTGATAACGGGACCCAATTTGATAGCACTGAATTCAGAAATTTTTGCCAGAAATATAAGATAGACAAACGATATACTGCAGTTGCCTATCCACAATCTAATGGGCAAGTAGAGGCGATAAACAAGGTAATAAAATCCATTCTCAAGAAGCGATTAAAGCGTGCAAAGGCAAAATGGGTTGATGAATTGCCCCTAGCCTTGTGGGCATATCGAACAACGTTTAAAACGGCAACCGGTCATACCCCTTTCTCTCTCTCCTTTGGCTCAGAAGCAGTAATTCCAGTTGAACTGGAAGTTCCTTCCCACAGGGTGACGTATTATGACCCGATGACGAATCGGGCACTTTTACTTGAGTCTCTTGATGAAATCGAAGAGAAAAGGGACGAAGCAGACTTGCGTGCAGCAAGACATCGGCGTCAGATGGCACGCTATTATGACAAAAAAGTTCGTCTCAGAACTTTTGAACCAGGAGATTTGGTGCTAAAGAGAGTTTTTCCATCCCTTCCTCACTTCGGCTCAAAATGGGAAGGACCCTTTGTCATCCAACGGAAACTTGAAAAAGGAACCTTCAAGTTAACGACCGTAGATGGCGAAGAAGTTCCTCGAGCATGGAATGCCCAACACTTAATGCGATATTTGGATTAGAAATGCTATATTTTCTATTTTTACTGTGGATTCTGTAACAAGACATGCTTTGCCTTGGGAAAATATGATGATATGAATAAAGGACTATAAAGTGGATGTAGGCTATGACTTAGCTGAACCACTATAAAAATATTGTGTGTTATTTACTTTTATGCATTTACATTCGTTAGTTGTTCTGTTGTGATTATAAAATACAGGATAACTTAGAGCCTAAAAAGGGTGAAACAGTTTGGACATAAAAAGAAGCACAATGATTATTTTGTGCAATAAGACATAAAAGAATGAGAAAACGACATTCTAACTCTAACTCTCCAGAGAAAGAGAGAGAGTATAAAAGCGTCTCAGACTGAGCGCTGAAAAAGAAATTCTATTCTGAACTCTAACTCTCCAGAGAAAGAGAGAGAGTATAAAAACGTCTCAGACTGAGCGCTGAAAAAGAAATTCTATTCTGAACTCTAACTCTCCAGAGAAAGAGAGAGAGTATAAAAGCGTCTCCGACTGAGCGCTGAGAAAGGGGTTCAACTCCGAACTCTAACTTTCCAGAGAGAAAGAGAGTATAAAGGCGTCTCCGACCGAGCGCCGAGAAAGAAATCTTTTCCCGTTGAACGACCGGGGAATAAACAAATGACTGAACTCGAACTCTAACTCTCAAGAGAATGAGAGAGAGTATAAAAGAAATGCCAGGAAAAACAACAGGTATTGATGACACAGGAAATGCTATCCCGTTAGAGAATCGGGAGCATTCAGATTGCATGGTTAAGCACTGAATAACTTATGGAGATTGACTGGGGACACATATACATACACATATCTCCCCTCTCCACAACTTTGTTTCATAACTATAGACAGGCATTTTTACATAAGTGCAGAACTGCTAACAAATAAACATTGCAAAAAGTGAATTATTTTTATTTACTAATGAATGAATTTGTACAGGGAAATGGCTAAAAAAAAAAAAAGAAAGTGCGGAAGCTGCTTTTGTAGCAGTGCTTATTGTTTCACAAAGATGTTAAAAAAAAATACAGGGGAACCCACTATTTGGGCTTAGAATGAGCCTTAGATTTTTTGGCAGTTTTCTCTGCCTCCTTTGCTTCCTTCTCGGCTTCAATCAAGATTCGTTTGGATTTCTTTTTCCCTGAGGATGTGGTACTGGAGCCAGCAGACTTCTTTCCGGAGGGCGGGACACTGGAATCAAGAGAAGATTTTTTAGCAAGTTCTTCGGTAATAGATCTAGTTGAGAGCTTAACAACTAACCTTGAACCTGCATCCACAACTGCGAGGGGCTTGAGGACCTCAGGGTCTAGTTCTTCAGCCTTTAATTGCAAGCGCTTGTCTTGATCAGCCTTCATGGCAGCCAAGGTAACGTCATCAGCGCTTTTCGATTCCCCAGTTATTACAACCTCCGGTTCCTCATCATGCCCCTCGTCTCCTCCGTCGTCTTTTAAAGCTGCAATCATTTCTTCATCATGGGGAGTAGTGACCTTAGTTGGTTCACTTCTTTCCCCCAGGTCTGTGGAAGCAGCCTTGTCTTCCCCTTCTTTGACCCTATCAGCGGGCTTTGTCCCAGCGGTAGTTCCTTGAACTACATCTATCTTCGCGGAGGATTCAACGCCTACAAAATGAGAAACATCGGTTATCAACTCAGGCAAGAGCAAAGGATTTCTCATCGGACGATCAGTCATGTAGCCAAAGGTAGTAGTAGCCTTGACAAATTGAGGAGAAAAGATAGGAATACCTTCTGAAGACTTTTCAGCGGGGGTGACTACTACCTCTAGAGTTATTTCAGGGATGGGAGATAGCAAAGTTGTTCGGGGAATTCCCGGGTTTTCGGGATCATACCCTTCTACTTCGGGAGTTACAGGAGCAGAAGAAGAGGAACCAGCTTCAGGAATGGTTTTCTGTTTAGACTTCTGCCTCTCTTCTTCCATGGCCTCAGCAATTAGACGGCGCCCTTCAGCTAGGCGCTCCGGTTCGTCGTCTCTCAAGTATTTCTCCATCAGCTTATCCTCATCGAGGGAATCGACTTTAAGTTCTTCTTTTTCCCACTCGACGATTTGATTCCACACTTGAACCAGAGTGGATGGATAGTCCTCGATCCAGGAAATGTTTCGGCGACGAATAATGTGCACGAAGAATTCTATCATTAGCTCGCCGAAGCCCTGAATATCAGCCTCCGCCTCTGATAGTTGTTTGCGAGTTTCCTCCGCAGACTTAATAGCGCATTCCACATTGCCCTCAGCCAGAGCAGCCCTGTTTTCCGCCTCCAACAATTTTGAAGCCAAGTCTGCGTTTTTCTTTTCTAACTCAGCACTCCTTTTCGCTAACTCGGCGTTTTTCTGCTCAAGCTCAGCATAAGCAAGGCATGTCTTAGCAGCCTCTGATTTGGCCTCGTCAGCTTGCTTCTTCAACTCAGAACGCTCCTGAGTGTGGGACTCAAGTAAGTCATGATAGCGCTTTTGCATGTCCTCAAACTGTTGTTTGAAGTTAGAAGCGTTCTTCTGAGCGATAGCTAGTTGAGCTTGAGTATCTTCTAAATCTTTTCTTAAGGTTTTTAGGGCCTTAGCATCCTCCTCTGCAGTCTTTTGCATTGAGTCAGCATTTGTCATTAGAGTGCGGATGATTCTAGAAAGATTGCGGGAATACTTGAACATTTCGGTATATTGTTTTTCCACCAAATCGATTTTTGCCTTGGCCTCCTCTGCCCAATTAGAAGAAATAGGTTCAAGGGTAGGTAGGAAGGTCAGAGTCTCGAAGTAGTGCTCGGGAAATTGCTCTTTTAAATATGCCAGTCTTACTGCAGTTCCCGCATCTGGTGGAGGAGGGGCGAGGATTGTTAGTTCGGTGTCCCTTCCCGAAGAAGATTCTGTAGAACCCTTGTCTGTCCTAGGTCGTTTAGTAGCAGGGACTTTTTGCTTACTTCTAGACCCAGTCTCCTTTGGAGGAGTTTTGTCTCTACTCCGCTTTTCATGGGAGGAAGTGGAATCCCTAGATTGTGGTCTATCCTCCTCCCTACGACCTTGATAGCTTTTGTATTTCTCTTGTTCCGGTCGAACTGGTGAGCGGGAGCGTGAGGGTCGAGATCGATAGGGATCATAGGGTCTTCTTTCCTCCCTACCACGGTCATCCCGGCGATCATGCTCGACATCCTGAGGAGGATTGGACATGCTGCGACGAAGCTTTCTTATATCATAATAAGACCGAGGCATTGTACCTGCACGATAAAATAAACAAAGTTTATAATCAATGGGTTCACGGAGAAAGGAGTGCAATGAATGCTAATGCTGTGTTGTAAAGTGCATCCTAAGTGGTGTGTGTGTCCCCCCAACCAACCTGAGTCTGAAGCTAGACTGGTGCGGGCAGGCTCTTTGGCCTTAGCAGGAGTAGTTTCTTCAGAAGAAGTGAAGACTAAAGGGTCCTTCCTGAAATCTTCTGAAGTGTATATAGTCTCGGGTAAGGGGAGATCCCCCAAACCCTGAAATATGTGCTCGTCGGTGCTAGGAACATCCCCTTCGGAAGCGCGAAGTGGCGACACTTGGGAAGACTTTGACTTATCTGGAGAAGTAGTTTCCTCGGGGGCAATATACCCTTCACGATGTTTCTTGGCCAGATTAGCCAGTTCATCATCCTGAGTGGAAGAGGGAGAAGGTGAAGTTTGAAGAGGAGCTGCAGGAATTCCCGAGCCTTCTCCTATTTCTGGAACTGTTTCCACTGGAGGAATATATGCATAAGGGACCGTCCCATGACCGATGCTACGGAAAACGGATAGCAGCCCGTGAAAATGAAGGTATTCATCTTTAAGAACCTCGTCAATGGTCAGGAATTTTTGGTCGCCATTAAGAAGACGGTGCATCCGATCAAAGAATGCTTGGTCCGATATCTGTTTGGGGTTGTCGACTGCAAACAAAAAGGAAAACAGGTCAGAGTGATGATTCAAGTGTATAGAGTCCGGGTTCAGAAAATCAATGCTTTACTTGATTTTGTCCATCTCCTGGCACATCCAGACTGTTGCTTTATATAGAACCACTCTAGTCTGGAATCTCCAGCTTTGCTGCTAAACGGCGTAGAGATTATCTTCCTCTTTGGGACCGACTCAAAGTAACAGAAAGAAGGGGTTTCTCTAGTCCGATGTTTGAAATTATAGAAGAAATGAACATCGTCGAACGTGAGCTCCACGCCTAGAATTTCACGATATGCTATGAATAAGGTATGCAGATAGGCATATGAATTGGGATGCAACTGCATGGGGGCAATCCGCATTTGTCTTAAGAAGTCAACGATGAAAGGCGAGAATGGAGGAATGGCGCCAACCATGCACATCAGTCGAGTAACCGTCATATATCCTTCTGGAGGGTTATGGGGACGGTCAGAACGTGAGGGCACTAAAGTGTCTCTCTTCATTATTCCATACTTCAAGCAAATTCTCACAAGTCGGTCATTGTCGATTGTCGATTCTACGGAATCTGGAGGCGACTCCAATATAATGGCTGAGTCAAATTCATCGGGTGCTCGATGGTCACCAATCCCTCCTTCCTCCTCAAAGCCTAGAGAAACTTCGCTTTCTGAGGACATTTCGTCGCTTTCCCGATGACCAACTCCGTAGTCCGGACCCTCGCTGTCCCATTCTGGGTCAGATGAAGAAGATATATCCTCGAGAGTGGTTTTGCTGGAAGATTCTGGAGCCTCTTTCCTCTCAGCTAGACGAGAAGAGCATCTGGGCCTCATTGTCATGGAACTATTGAAGAAGCAATAGCACGAATTAGAGTAGATAATCCCGTGTCCCCCTTTTTTGTGTATGTGTGTGAACTAAAGTGTGTGCAGCAAATGTGGGAAATACGAAATAAAAGTACAGCAATGTAAGACGAAGCTTTAAAGAGAAGGTGATAATCAGAGTTGTTCTTAATTCTCGTTTATGTTCACAAGGCACTATCCTAACTGTCCGCGAAGCATATTCGTCTAGAGTAAGCGTTAGTTGAATTAGTTGAGTAGTCTTTATGTGCCAAGTTTGATGCGTTCGGTTCGGTTTGGATATGCATGTGATGATTGGCTCAATACAGGTGCAGATGTAGGTTCGGTTCGGATGCATCGTTAAGGCTTGGACAGTTCAAGACAAGGGAGACAGTGGGTTCGGAAGCAGGACTGATCTGATCGGATCGGGTGACCCGATCCGAACCGAACTAGCATCACTCAACCAGTCCGTTCATGTCAGCCTCTTATCTCATTCTCATCTCCGACCCGAGCCGACATTTTCCTTCCTCCCATCTTTCTAAAATGTGCAATCCGAGCCGATCCCCTTTCCTTCTCCTTCCTTTTTTGATCCTCCGTCTTCTACCCGAACCGACTCCAGTTTGTCATCCCACTCTTCATCTCCTTCCTCTTTCCCCCCTACTCATAAACGAGTCCGCTTTATCACCAAAGCCACTGTTGAGGATAAATATTTGCCCTCTCCAGCCTCGCAACGCCTCGAAGCGATGGCGCATCCACCAGCGGCGGCGGGGGGTTCAAGCGAGGCTTATGGCCAAACCATCCCAATCCAACACGAATTGAAATCGAAAACGTTTACTACGAAGTTATTCGAGATTAAAAAGCTACCTATGTGCTTGATTTGAGAAATCTACAAGGAATGATTTCGGAATATTGGGGTTTTTAAAGTTTTCAATGCTATGGTTGGGAACGGCAGTAAAAAAGAAGAAGGAGGGAATGAAGACGGTGGTGAGTTTATAAAAGGAATGGTGTTGACTCCTCGTCTTCCTATTTTGTCTCACCCGCTCGGACCGGAATGAAGGCCCAGAAGCACAACTCTCTCTGAAGGCCCAATGTCTAAGAGCTAAATCCACGAAAACGCTTCGGATCGGAATCCGAACCGAGTGGAAATTTCACACGTTAATTTAGCATCCGACTCGAATTGAAGAGAAGGAGAGTAAAGGAGGAGTATACCTGCAAGGAGCATTACATAGCGAGAAGAGTTCCCAAATTTGCTCAGAAATGAAGAAAATGTGCTCGGGTCGGACGCCGAACCGAATGGAAATCTGTGCATTACTCCTGACTGTTCTAGCATTTAAACAACGTCAAAGCACGCTTTGTACAATAGAAGCATCCTTTGAGGGGGCAAAATGTTAGCCTACTTTGTGAACTAGGCAACACAAAGTCAAGAAACCAACCATTGAAGAGTATTTTAAGTTATAAGACTCCGGTTCGGATCGGAAGAAAACACCACAATTCAGATTGATAGCAGCATATCGGTTCGGATCGGATAGAGTTCTCTGTTCGGATCGGATGTCTCTTACTGGATAAATTGGCAAAGCTTATCTGATCGGAACGAAAGACGAATAAATCTCAGATGGATCGGAAAGCCATCTGCTTGCCACGACGCTGGAGCGGAGCGGAGTATGTTAGAGAAGGAGACACGTTCAAGCCACTCCGGTTCGGATCGGGTATTCCGATCCGAACCCCCAACCTGCACGCTTCCGACCCGCACCCATGATCCAGGTTAATCTCCTGTAATATCGCCTGGAGAACCGGACCGGCTATGACTGATTCCTACCCCTAACGTTCATCTCTTTGATGTGTTGTCAGCTTGATAGTTCATCCGAACCCGAAGAGAATGCGATGGATGACACGTGGCCCGACCCGGATGAAGTCTCAAGCAAATTCACACCTATAAATACCCCACCTGGAGACAAAGAGAAGGATCTTTTTTCAGCACTTTTGAGAATCCAAGTACCTCCACCATCCGAACTCCATTACTCCCAGAAAATCCAAATTATCTTTTATTTCTTGTTTTAGTCAATTGAGTGAACAAAAGTGAGTTGTGAGTGAATCTATCATTGTATTTGCGACTAAATCATTGAATATAGTAAAGAAGAAGTGGACGTAGGCATTTGTTCGCCGAACCACTATAAATCTTGTGTGTTCATTTTTATTTCTATCTTGTTTTATCTTGTTTCAAATCAATTTGGGTGTTAGAACCACTTTTGGGTCTAACAGCATAGCTTTGTGTATATCGTGACTTCGCGAGCCTCACACCCCGGTAGAGTCTAAAACGGGAGAAGGGAACGCAAGGAGTGCACATGTTTCTTTCTAGCTAGAAGTGGTGTCAGTGCTTAAACTGGCTGACATTTACTTTTGTGGATGATGGAATTTTTGCGAGGCCTCAGTTTATTCTTATCGGTCGCCCACGGCCGATTTGTAGGTCCAATAGGATCGGGAAGCGTGTGTTCAGGCATAACTAATCCACTAAAGTATTTGTGGACCGGCCCTGCTGTCTCCAAGGGTTCGCCAGCGTCCGAATCCTGAGACATTGCTAGATTGTCTCGAATCGGTAAGGATCTCCTCCCTAGCCTTGACTCATGATGGAAACCCAATTTCCAATACGCCTTTTGCGGTTTTGATTGTATAACTAGTATGGCGACATAGTAGATGGTAGCTATGCCGCCTAGGATTAATACATTTATTTTGAAATGTTTTTATTAAAATATATACACACTAATAATATCTTTTTTACGTATCAAGCATCTTTTGACTATTATAAGGTAAAACCCTATCCTCCGGTTTGCGTTGCATTGTGTGATGGGACTTGGGTCTTATAATGGTTTCATTTTTCTAAAAAGCATTTCGTTATTTGACGATTTACTTATTTTATGCACTGGCAATCCAATGGAGTAAACCCGTTCCGCGTTAGCGGCGTGGTCCTATGATTAGCCTTCTTATTAGATAAGTTAGGTTAGATTTCTCACACCAGTCCCACGACTGACCTGCAGCTTGTTTCACTTTGCAAACTCGGGTGCCCTCTTTTCACACGGGCAGTTGAGTAGCTTTTTGCAGATATTTATCTCGAAAGCAGGATCCTGGATTGAAGCCTGAAGCTAGGTCCAGAATATTGAGGGCCTTCCGCTGAGTTTAGTTCCGCTGCATTGTATTACTTTTGTTGTAATTTATCTTCCATTGTAATTTGTACCAATGTACTCTGATATATTCTGTACTTTGATGTAACATTTATTATTGATGTTATAAAAGTCTGTGTTGTTGTTCTGATGAGTTGTATGCCCAGAGTTGATGCATTCGAAGATTTCCAACTTTTGGGTCAGACCTGTGAGGTTTATGGTCGGTTCCAAGGGTAGGGATTTTCGGGTCATCACATCAAATGAGACGAATTTAAATTCATGCATTGGAATGGACATATCGTCTTCACAGTTCACAATTAATGTCGAGAAAATAAAATTAATTTTGTAGGCATGTTGTGCTATCCGATAGTTCTCATTATTTTGTCCAACTCCAAAATTGCTAATAATTAGACACTTGCCTTCTAAAAGCTTTGAACAAAATCTTCTGATCAGGCTTTGTTTAACAGTAGCCTGAATCCGACTATTCTGCATTGCAGTAAAATGCACGACATTTTGTTTTACTAACTGATTGCATTACAGCTATGAAATGAAAAATTAGTTTTAAACTATAATAAAATAACAAATGAAATGAAGAAATACAACTACGTCACCTTTTCATCCAAGAACAACATTTCAATACTTCCATCAACATCAGGATCTTTAAAACTTGGTGGCTTCCTTAGTTGTATTCTTCTAATTTTGATGGACATACTCTGATTGAAAGGTGTTATATCCTCTATAAACTTATACGCAACACCCATTTTGGATTCCTTTTCTTCTGCGTAACCAAACCCAAATCCACCCCCATTCCATAGCTTATATAATATAGGACGAACTGTCTAGAAGTTCATTTGAAAGGTGGGATTTCCAGAAGGTGCGATGATATTTTTGTTTTTTTTCCCGCAAATTACACCTAAAATTAGTAGCTTACCAAGGCATTATCTTTACCTAGTACAGTAGACACTGTCTTCTTCTTGTTGTTCATTTGTTATTCCTTACGAAGACCTACTTTTTCTCAAATAATTAACCTTTTTTTCTCATGTACACAGGGACGTTCCTTTTTTATTACGGAGGATTTTGGTGGGAAAATGGAACGTTGGGTGAACGTGGTGCTGCCACGTGGCCTTAGCGGGGTTTGTTTCAGTATATAGTAAGATCCTTGTATTTAATTTAATAAATCGTTATAATTTATAAACTATTATAATATATATGAGTGAATATGCTCTTGTCATATTCTATTTAGTCCCACATTATGGGAATAAGTCTAACATCAGCTCCAAAGCCTATATATAAAGGGGCCAATGTAATGGAAATTGTACACACTTGAAGAAATAGAAATAAAAGTCTCTCCCCTATCTTTTTTCTCTCTAATGGCTTCTTGTTTAACATATTTTCTATTTTATTTTATAACATGCTATTAGCATGATGTTCTAATCGATCTAATAATAGATCTCAAAATGGTAGGTTATTTTTCTGATCTGATTGATTTGATTTTTCAAATCTCCATTTTTGTTAGATCTCACCCCATTCTAGATCTAAATCTATTGTGTTATCTTCTAGATTTTTTTTTGGCCTTATAATTGTAGAACTCATATAGATCTACATTTTGATATCTGATACTTATTTTGTTAATCATATTTCAGATATCACTCTATTATAGATCTGATTCTTTTTTTTATGTAATCATATTGTTGACCTCAAAATTATACTCAAATTATATGCAATTGAGATCCCTACATGATTTGGAAATGAGATGTTGATTGTAGTGATTTTTTTTGGATTCGACAAATTTTTATTCTTCTCTATTAAGATAAATTCATTGAATTTAATTTGATTTTGTTACATAATTCATATTTCCGGAAGAAATGTTGCATTATTTCTTAGAGAAACAAATGTAAATATAATACGTATCTATAAGATCGTATTAATTTCAGATCTAATATTGATCTATCACCAAAAGTGAATTACGAAAAATAAACAAATGAAGAATCATAAAGTATATTAATTCTTTGGAATCTGAAATAATATGAACCTGAAGTTCATATGTTGAAGAAGAAAAATGGAAGCCCGAAGCTTTCTTAAAAGTTGTGACATAAAAATATTTTACTTCCAGAAGAAGTTAAAAGAGACACACACGTTATAATATGTGACAATAACATTGGATTCAATAGAAAATCTCTAAACTGGTTTCATCTAACTGACATCTTTCATGTACAATTTATATTAACTGAATATCTTGAAGATATAGTATGCATATTAATCTCTTGCAGAGATGTTTTAGAGATTTAATTTTATGAAGCAAATCCAACATCCTAGAAGAGATGTTAGAGATTTTTTTTGTTGCATTGCAATTACATAAATAAAAGATATGTTCCCTGAAGGAATATCATACACTCTAGAAGTAGTGATTTCTTTTCTCTCTTGAATCTAATTTTTATTTAATACACCTAATTTTGTTAACGCATTTAAGGTTTGATATGTATTTTTGTAAATTTATATGACATTTCAATAGTTTGTATATATTTATCTCTGGAGGAGATAAGTTCAACTCAGAAGCGGTGATAACAAAATATCTTAAAAAGATATTTGTATATTTGGAAATGGTAAAATATCTCTAGAAGAGATCTATTTATTTGAAAATAATAAAATATCTCCAGAAGAGATTTCTACAATTAAAAATGATAAATTTTTTGTAGAGAAAGTTTATATGGCATGAAGTTCATATACAATTTTTTTTCAAATAAGGAACCTGAAGTTCATATACAAATGAGGAACCTGAAGTTCATATGCAAATGAGGAACCTGAAGTTCATATGCAAATGATGAACCTGAAGTTCATATGCAAATGAAGAACCTGAAGTTCATATGCAAATGAGAAAGATGATGATGCAAATTTAATCACTAAAGAAAATATGCATCTCGAAGATCATAAGCTAAGATTTAAATATTGATCTTAATTTAGCACATCTGAAGTGTATGCAGAAGCAATTTTTGTTATAAAATGGAAAATTTAGAACCAGCAGTTTCTATAATGGTAAGAGATAATTTTGATATGAATAGAAAGATCTAAAAGATTTGTATATAGATTGTATAATTTGAACCTAAAACTCGTAATTTTTATGTTGTGAATTTTATGTATAGATCTGCAAGTTTATGGAATTATTCATATTAAAGAATGTAAAATCTTGGTTCTATAATTATGCACTTTTACTCAATTCTCGATTAGACATTATGCATATATATGGTATTTTAGAAAATATGATTACTGGGAATGCAGTACAACTATAAGTTGTTTAGTTCAGTTTTGTTGTTGATCAATATTGTAGCTAGATCCAAATTTTATTATGTTGATTTAAGTAAAATTTATTTATTTGATTCTTTTAAACCGTATAATGGTTATTTCCGTTATTTTTATAATAAATGCATCAAATGTATCATTATGGTAATATATATTATATTACCATATTATTATAAATGTATTAAAAGCATTGACTATTATAAGTTAAATGATGTATGTTTGTATTTGGAATAATAATAGACATATGTATTATTAGTCAATGTATTTGGCAACTAATATCTAATGTAATGGAAAAAGTTGTATAACTCAGATCTGAGACCTGAAGTCTTGGATTATGAAAGAAGAAACTTTTTGATGAAATTTACAAGTTTGAAATCTTGATAATTAGCAAGAATGTAAAAGCTTCTAAATTAGAAGTATGTTAAAAGGTTGAGAACCAGAAGTTCATCATAAATTAATAAACTAGATATAATATGTATGTTTATATATGCATAGGAACTTGTAGTTCCTTAATCAATGAACTTGAAATACTTCATAGTTTAAAAGCCTGAAGCTTTATTGAAACTGTGTGAAATAATAACATTAATAAATTAATATCCAAAGATTTCACAATTTTCAAAATGAGTTGTATCTTGCTTATATATTTATATTTACATATTATGTTGAAGAATAAATTTTAATAACTAGAAGTTGTTTATATATTTTATTTGAACCAGAAGTTTAATACAGTGGAACCAGAAGTTCAATACAGTTGTACCAGAAGTTCAATGTAGTTTAACAAACTTGAAATTGTTTATATATTATTTGAACCAGAAGTTCAATATGGATTAACAACTCGAAGTTGTTCATATATTTCATTTGAACCAGAAGTTCAATACTGTTCCAAATCAGATATTTTGGATGTTATGAAACGATCTTTAAGATTCACGTTGACATTACTTGATAAGCAAAAAAATTAATGATTGGAACATTACAAACAATTTGTTCTAAAATCAATAACTTGAATGAGAGAGAATATGCAAATCAATTACATATGTAATACGTGGGCGCACGTATATACACATATATGTGAATATTTAATTAACAACCTGAAGTTGTCATGAGCGCATATTATAAATTATGCATATATTATTTTATATTTCAGAAAGTCGATTGACATCAATATTGAATGACCTGAAGTCATGTGCATATTCAAATGATAGAAAATTCCTCCAAGTCATTAGACCATTGTAAGGGAATAAGCAATACAATATGAATGCATCTTATCAACTAATAAGAGCATTATCCTCCTACAATTGAAATACATCTAATGTATTTGCTAGCTATGATGCTATAATGGATCAAAAATGAATCCAAAGTAGGTTTATTATTTAAAGTGACAATGTTTGTCAACATTGAAGGGGAGGATAAAGGAATCATCGATGTTAAATATTTGCTAACATATAAAATTATGCAAAGTATTAAGTAACTTGCATAAATTATCAATTATGTCCCTAATAGACTTTCTCCAATATACATTTGATTCCCCGAAGGATCAAAAGGTGTAAATCACAGCTGAAAATATAGTATAAAAGTTAGTTCAAAATATCTTTGGAGTAAGTCATAAACATGCAAAATAAAGGAGGTGAGTGTTCCTGAAGAAGCACATAAAGGTGCTTTGAAAGAAACTCATGACATGATTGTCAAAATAACCCCGGAAGTGGTTTAGCTACCTAAAGCATGATAAGTTTTGAGATCTCAATAAATCATGTATAGAACTGATAAGAAAAAATCATCGATGATAAATTAATAAATAATGAATCGCTTATTTATAAATGGATTAAAAATCCCATGTTAGAGAGAAACATGATTTGCCATCATGAAATTCTCATAAATAAGAAGTATGGACCTGTAGTCCATAAAATATGAACCTGTAGTTCATAAGACAAAAATAGAAATATATATAATGAAAAAAGCACACGGAAGTTACTAAAGCACCATAGAGTGTCAAAAACATGTTAAGTGCCATGAGCATTGTATTTTCAGAGATAATTAAATTGATTAAAGTGGTGAAAGTGTTTAAAACGCTTACAATACCCTGAAGGTATAAAACGATGAAAGTATACAAATTCCAGAAGAATTTAAATAACTTTGGTAGTGATAAAGAGCAAGAAATGCTGATTACAACATTCTGTTAAGTATTGTTGTGATGAAAATCTTGAAATAATTCATGATGAGTAGATCACTTCTGTAACAACCCGTAAAATCTGGGCCAGTTTAAAATTTTTATTTTGGCAATTATAGCGAGTTTTGATTATTTAAAATGAATTATTTTAAATAATATCGACGAGAAATTTATTTTGAATATAATTCGACGTATATATTTATATACGTCGTCGTTAGAATATAAATAATTATATATAATTATAAAAGGAATTGAAAATGGCGCGGTAGTTCGAAAATTCGATTTCTAATTTCAAATGAATATACAGAATTCAATATAAGTCAGAATTGAACGAAACAAGAAATATTTGAATCTGTATAACTATATCTTTGGAACGAAGTTAACAAACTGAAATTTCATTTTAGAAATGATAAGATATGTCCAGTTGAAAATTAGAAATAGTCGCTGTGGAATTTATATATATTTTTATATATATAAGGCCCTTAAAAATAGCAATTTTGCAAACGTCCTCGGATTTCGACGAAACCACTTTTGTTGGGTCCGTGATGTCGAGTTATTGCTAGATTTCAAATTTCATAATTTTTCGAGTCAATATGTGAGCGTGGCAAAAGAAAACGCGTTTGACCAGTTTCAGTTGATTTTAATCGACTGGAAATTGGCCATTTTTCCAACGGTCTCAGAATTCGACGAAACTAGTTTTGTTAGGACCGTATCGTCAATACGAAGCTAGAAAATATTTTTCTGGAATTTTTCTAGTTAGTATGTGACCCCGGTAATTTGAAATGTACGTTTAAAATTCAATATAGAGATTTAAATGTAAATTCAAAAGGAAACTGATTGAAACGATCAAACCAGCTTACGATACATATCCCATTGTGTTCGGAATGGGGGTAATACGCTATGGACGACAGGCGGTGGGCCTCGTTCAGGGATCGTATGTAAAAGTCAACTCTTTGCGAAATAAAATAATAAAAAAAAAAAAAAAAAAAAAGAAATTTCTCCCCCTATTACCCTCTGCCCCCCCCCCCCCCCCCCCCCCCGTTCAAAACTATTACAGAAATAAAAAAAAAAAAAAAAAAAAGAAACCTAAAACCCGAATCGGGATTGTCGCCCCCCTTTGCCGTCGACTGCGCCTTCCGCCGCCTCTGGCGTTGACCTCCCCCCCCTCCCTCGACGAAGCCGCCGAACCCCCCTCCCTCGATGAAGCCGCCGAACCCCCACATCGCGAAGCCCAAGACCTCAGCGCCGGCCACCAGCGGCCTCCACCCGCCTCCGACTCCTCTGGCCTTCACCAACCCCGACGGCAGTTTCCCCCTGTAAGTTACTTTTAATTTATTTTTTTTTATTTTTTTTATTTTTTATAAAGCAGAATTTAAAACAGAAAATGTTTAAAAGAAAATAAAAAAAAACTGATTTTGGTTTTAGGAGTTAAAACTGATTTTTATTTAAGTTTTTAAAACTGATTTCAAAAAGGTTTTAACTTTAAATTGAAAAAGGTTTTAACTTTAAATTGAAAAAGGTTTTAACTTTAAATTGAAAACGGTTTGAACTTTAAAATGTAAATGGTTTGAAATAGAAAAATATACTTTGTTTAGAAAATAAATATAAAGAAAAAAGCATTGTGTTTAAAAATAAAATTTCGCTTTGTCTACAAATAAAATAGCTTTGTTATGGAAAAGAAATTTGCTTTGTTTTTGAAAGATAAAATAGAATAGACTCTAAAAATAAAAGTAGGATGCTTAGAAAAATAGATTTTAGAAAAATAAAAGAAATCTGATTTTATATATATATATATATATATATATAAAGCGAGTTAAAAATGGGATTTTTATATATTGAACTTCGAGTCAAAAATGGAATTGAAATGGAAAAGGCGCGATTTTTACATATTGAACTTTGAAATAAAAATTCGATTTTTATATATTGAACTTTGAAATAAAAATTCGATTTTTATATATTGAACTTTGAAATAAAAATTCGATTTTTATATATTGAACTTTGAAGTAAAAATATGATTCTTATATATGGAACTTCGAAATAAAAAATATGATTTTTATATATAGAACTTCGAACTGAAAATTCGATTTTTATATATTGAATAGCGAACTAAAAATTCGATTTTTATATATTGAATAGCGAACTAAAAATTCGATTTTTATATATTGAATAGCGAACTAAAAATTCGATTTTTATATATTGAATAGCGAACTAAAAATTCGATTTTTATATATTGAATAGCGAAGTAAAAATGTGATTTTTACGTATGTAGTGAAAGCAGCAACGAAGGTGACAAAAAGGCGAAACGACGAAGACTTCTGCAAAGGAGTGCCGTGGAGCTAGGATAGCTATATGTGAGAATTTCTCACCTTTCAATTTACTTTTCTAGTTATATATATATACTAGGATGCAGACGGTGTTTAGTAGCACCCGACACAATCGTCCACAGACCATGGACTTGTTTGTTTGACTGTTTGGTGATTGATTGCGATATTGGTTTGAATGTGGTTTGTGGTGTGAAAAATCGAATCGATAAATTGGTTAGGATTAGACGTGCGCCGTTATAAGGCGAAGGAGTAAGGCTAGGTTAGACCCTTACTCCAAATTTTGTGGTTTGCATAATGAAATTGATTTGATTGATGAGTGAATGGCGTGGGCCTTCACTAGACCGGGGATAAGGCTAGGCCTTGTCCCGTTTCTAGTATCGTGCCGTTATGCCGCCAAAATTTTCTAAAATTAGTTAGAAAAATAAAAATAGCATTTTATTTAAAGAATGAACTGAATAGAAATTCATATGTTAAAATAAAATGTGTTATCGTTAAAAATATAATTTTTAACGTGAATGTGAATAAATAAATATTCATTTACAAACCAGACGGTTTGCTTATGTACACCTATTTGAATGACGTTAATTGGGTCGATAAATTTTACACATCGCCCAACAGCACAAATAAAATATGTGTTTGATTGTTTGAAACCCCACACGGGTGTTGGGATGAAATTTGAAGTTCACTCATCCCGATTGATTGAACATGTCGATCGGTTGATTGACAGGCTGTTTTAAGCGTTGGATATCTATATTTGATGCTTATACAGTGTAGTGCACTTTGGTTGATGGTTGATTATTTTTCCATGCTATTATATACATGTGTTGTATGAAAATCCATATAATTAACTTTATATGGTAATGGATTGGGCCTCATTCCAGTTTTAAAATAGAAATATTTGAAAAAGAAATATTTGAAATAGAATATTTGAAAATAGAACTTTATGAAGCCGTGTTGATTAGATTGACGCCATTTTGACGTGATCGATATTTATATCGATTTTGAAAACGATTTCGAAATGAATTGAATTGAAAACGATTTCGAAATGAATTGAATTGAAAACGATTTCGAAATGAATTGAATTGAAAACGATTTCGAAATGAATTGAATTGAAAACGATTTCAAAATGAATTGAATTGAAAACGATTTCGAAATGAATTGAATTGAAAACGAATTCGAATTGAATTGAAAGCGAAGTGAAATAAATTCAAATTGAATTGAAATTTGAATTGAATAGAAATGGATTTTAAAACGAATTTATAAAGAAGAATTCAATTTTGATTTGAATTGAAATGGAAGTTGAAAATGTTTTTGAAACGAATTCAAAACTATTTATATAATTCGTTTTAAATAGAAATCGACGATATATATATTATATATATATTATATATAATATAATGGCCTGAATAGAACGCGCCGCGCCGCGGCAGTTCGCGAATTTCGACCATTTATTTCAAACGGGCATTACGGGAGATCCGACCGTCGGATTCTCCTAAAACCGGAACCGTTGGGTTCGTATCGAAAAGAGCTTTCTAACGAATGTGAGAAATTTGAAATCTAACGGTTGGATTTGGAGACACGTCCAAATCAAATTCGAAAAAGGTCGCTGTAAGTGCAGTTCGATGGCCATTGATGGAAATCGACTGTACGGGCCTTGATAAAATTATTAAAAATAGTAATAATTTGTGTAAAATCATAAGAAATGATTTGTGAAAGTTTGGGATGAAAAACTCCATATTTGAAAAGATAAAAATAGATTTTTATCGAAATGAACTAGTTTTGAACTAGAATTATAATTCTATTTATTTTTAAATAAATAAATTGAATTTGAAATGGTTTTGAAAATAACCAAAATTTCCAATGATTGCATTGGAGTGGATTTGAATCGAAATTGTCTTCGGAATATTTCGATGTTGGAATTCGTGATATTACAGGTGTTGTTATGGAAATTTGAAAGATATATATTTATATCGTTATTTCCAATACGACATTTGTTAATCGTAGAATTTGATATTGAATATAAGCCGATATATTTTCTATTCAGAGCCTTATATTGAATATCAAATGGGATTTGGGTTTGTCGTGAATGGTGTCTTCACTAACACTGTTCTTGAACCCAGTTGAGAAAAGATTAAATCTTTTTATTTAGATTTAATGAAGTGTACCAATTAAATGATATTTAATTGGAATTGAATTGGTATTGATTTTTGGGTTTATCGTGAACAGTGTTTTAAATAACATTTGTTCTTTAACCCGATAATTAATGAATGTGATTTGGGT
The DNA here is from genome assembly GCA_030737875.1 of Allium sativum. Taxonomy (NCBI): domain Eukaryota; kingdom Viridiplantae; phylum Streptophyta; class Magnoliopsida; order Asparagales; family Amaryllidaceae; genus Allium; species Allium sativum. The sequence goes on along the minus strand of JASFAX010000061.1, from coordinate 1,302,765 downwards.
TTGTCGTGAATGGTGTCTTCACTAACACTGTTCTTGAACCCAGCTGAGAAAAGATTAAATCTTTTGATTTAGATTTAATGAAGTGTACCAATTAAATAATATTTAATTGGAATTGAATGGATATTGATTTTTGGGTTTATCGTGAACAGTGTTTTAAATAACACTTGTTCTTTAACCCGATAATTAATGGGATGTGACTTTGGGTTTATCGTGAACCGTGTTTTAAATGACACTGATTCTTTAACCCAGTCACAGATTAAAACTAAGTGGAGTTTTAATGAATCTTTAATTAGATTGAAAAGATCGAGAATGGAGTATCACCAGTTTTGCTCCAGGCGATAGTTAAATCTTTAATTAGATTTGAATGTGAAATTTAGAAACTAACTGTCGGTTAGCCAAGCAGAATGGTTTTCTGGATATTGATCTGATGTCGGTTTCGGCCTTCGGGGTTAATATTTGGGGAATTATTCTCTTGATTAATTTACGGTTAGTGACTAATGAATTGGAATGAGGCGTATGTTGTGTTTGTGTAACACTTTTATAATATATACGCGAGTTATTCGGAAAGTCCGGGTTTATCCCATTCTGAATAACTGATACGACGATAAGTCGAAGATGAAGACGATGGTCGAAGACCGGAAGTCTTCACGTCGTTTGGGTGATAACTGATGATCTTGATTGGGCTGTACACCCAAGAAGATGGAAACAGTTAGTGATCGTCCAGACGTACTTGGAGATCGATGGATATGCGGGGTACTAGGTGCCTCCGGTTTCGTTCAGACCCAGAACGGACTTGTAAATGGACTGTGTGTCTGACATCGGATTTCATTCTGTGTGACTGATATCGGTTGCATAGGATGGCTTGCCTGTGTGGCATGCTAAGATGCAAATGATCAAGGCTTCTGTTGAAAAGCAAAGTCTTGTGGTTGATGATCAAAGCACGGCCTTTGTGGCGTAGCTTTGTGTAACGTTTGATTCGCGAGTTTCACACCCGGTATGAATCAAAAACGGGAGACGGACCTCAGGGAGGGCATGCGTTTCTTTCTAGTTAGAAGTGGCGTCAGTGGTTTTACACGCCCTGACGAGTTTGACTTATGTGGTTGTTGCTGTTGCGAGGCGCCTCGGATTGATCGGTCGTTCTCGAACCGATGGAGTCATTCGTTGGCTCATTGACACCCCAAAGGGTGGGGAAACGCAGTGTTCAGGCATTTTAATCCACATCGGTGGACCGGCCCTGACGATCCAAGGGTCACTCGAGCTCTGATCCTGAGACACGGGCTAGAGCGTCTCGAATCGGTTGAGGACTATCTTTTGCCTCGGTTCATAGAAGGAAATCCAATTTCCAAATACGTGACTTTGCGGTTTTATTTGTAAACCTATATATGGCGACATGATATATGGTACCCATGCCGCCTATGATTGATACTTATGATTTGAAGTTGTTTTATACACTATGCACTTATAATAGTATCAAATGATTTGTTTTAGACGTATCAAACATGCTTTGGCTGTTATAAGGGAAAACCCTATCCCCCGGCTTGCGTTGCATTGTGTGATAGGACCTGGGTCTTATAACAGCTTCATTTTTCTTTATTTAGCATTGCGCTGTTTGTTTTTATGCACTGGTATTCTTGGGAGGAAACCCGTTCCGTGTTATACGGCGTGGTCCCTTGATTTACCTAATGATTTAAAATAAAGATTAATAACTGTTTTAGTTCTCACACCAGTCACATGACTGACCTGGAGTTTATTGTTTTAACCTAAACTCTGGGTGCCCTTATTTTCGACACGGGCAGCTAGTAGTTTTGGTTTTGCAGATTTATATTCACAGGATCCTGATTTACAGCTGGAACGATATCCGGAAAGCTTTGTATCCGTATATCTCTTCTAGTTGTGTATTGTATTATTTTCCGCTGCTATGTATTTAAATGTAATTTAAATCTCTGATATTTCTGTGTAATATTCATTTATACTCTGTATATTCTTGTAATCTGATGCATTGTTGTAATAAGCAATGAAATGTTCTTCTGTATGCGTTCTGTTTTGTCCTGTTCTCAAACGATAGGGCGTTTCGAACGGCCTGGATCGGTTTAGCGACTGGTTCGGACCGAGCGAAATTCCTTGCCGTCACAGTTGGTATCAGAGCTTTGGTTTACAAAGCTAGAGAACAAGACACATTAGAACCATACGAAAGAATTCATCAGATATTGGATTAGTAATATCCAATGAGAATGACTCGTTAGAGATAGGATCAGTAGTATCCTAGAACGGATGTGAAGAGTATATTTTTCTAATGAAATCAAACTTTTGTTTTGAAAATTTAAATCAATTATTCGTATTTGATTATCCATTTATATTGATGTGGACAATCCAGTATATATAGATTTTGCGTATACGTCTGATCCGCGTGTATTCGAAATTTTAATATATTGGATAGATATAGCATCACACTCTAGTCGCCCGAAGATGGTACTGATGATTGTCATGACATCATCAGTATTTATGTTCGTGTCTCGAAGGTGTGATTCTCTATATATTTCCATTAGACTGGTGTGAGAACCAAAACTAATATAGCTAGAATACATTGTTGTGAATTGGCATCAAAAACATGATTTTTGTATATGTATCAAAATTATGAATTTGAAATTCTAATCCACTAATTGATTGATGTTTGAGTTGCTTGTTTAATTGTTTGCTAATTTTAACCATTTATGCCTAAGTAAACAAATAATTGAATCGTATTGAAAATTGGTTGCATTTGCTTGCATATACATATACTTACATTGAACAGGTCATAGCAAGGAGGCTAGAGCCAGAGAATAAAATTTGTTTGCCCGACAAATAGGTACATGTTTACTACATAATTTCCTGTTTTGTTTGGGTGATGATGATTTTGTGAGCCTATTGGCTAGCCGCTTGGCTTTTTCTTTTTCTTTTTGAGATCTGAAGGACCGGGGAAGCTATTTGAAATTCCCCGATGCTCCCGGTGCAGGGGAGGTTATGGCGAAATTTTTCGAAAATTTAGGGTGTTAGCCAAATTTTTGAAGTTTTGAAAATTCTCAGAAACTAAAGGTTGGAGAATGGAAGCCAGATCGAACGTAGAGTTAAATAATCAAACCACTTTCGACTTTGTTCCTTTTCGGGGACGAAAAGTTTTAAGTGGGGGAGATTGTAACAACCCGTAAAATCTGGGCCAGTTTAAAATTTTTATTTTGGCAATTATAGCGAGTTTTGATTATTTAAAATGAATTATTTTAAATAACATCGACGAGAAATTTATTTTGAATATAATTCGACGTATATATTTATATACGTCGTCGTTAGAATATAAATAATTATATATAATTATAAAAGGAATTGAAAATGGCGCGGTAGTTCGAAAATTCGATTTCTAATTTCAAATGAATATACAGAATTCAATATAAGTCAGAATTGAACGAAACAAGAAATATTTGAATCTGTATAACTATATCTTTGGAACGAAGTTAACAAACTGAAATTTCATTTTAGAAATGATAAGATATGTCCAGTTGAAAATTAGAAATAGTCGCTGTGGAATTTATATATATTTTTATATATATAAGGCCCTTAAAAATAGCAATTTTGCAAACGTCCTCGGATTTCGACGAAACCACTTTTGTTGGGTCCGTGATGTCGAGTTATTGCTAGATTTCAAATTTCATAATTTTTCGAGTCAATATGTGAGCGTGGCAAAAGAAAACGCGTTTGACCAGTTTCAGTTGATTTTAATCGACTGGAAATTGGCCATTTTTCCAACGGTCTCAGAATTCGACGAAACTAGTTTTGTTAGGACCGTATCGTCAATACGAAGCTAGAAAATATTTTTCTGGAATTTTTCTAGTTAGTATGTGACCCCGGTAATTTGAAATGTACGTTTAAAATTCAATATAGAGATTTAAATGTAAATTCAAAAGGAAACTGATTGAAACGATCAAACCAGCTTACGATACATATCCCATTGTGTTCGGAATGGGGGTAATACGCTATGGACGACAGGCGGTGGGCCTCGTTCAGGGATCGTATGTAAAAGTCAACTCTTTGCGAAATAAAATAATAAAAAAAAAAAAAAAAAAAAATTCTCCCCCTATTACCCTCTGGCCCCCCCCCCCCCCCCCCCGTTCAAAACTATTACAGAAATAAAAAAAAAAAAAAAAAAAAAAGAAACCTAAAACCCGAATCGGGATTGTCGCCCCCCTTTGCCGTCGACTGCGCCTTCCGCCGCCTCTGGCGTTGACCTCCCCCCCCTCCCTCGACGAAGCCGCCGAACCCCCCTGCCTCGATGAAGCCGCCGAACCCCCACATCGCGAAGCCCAAGACCTCAGCGCCGGCCACCAGCGGCCTCCACCCGCCTCCGACTCCTCTGGCCTTCACCAACCCCGACGGCAGTTTCCCCCTGTAAGTTACTTTTAATTTATTTTTTTTTATTTTTTTTATTTTTTATAAAGCAGAATTTAAAACAGAAAATGTTTAAAAGAAAATAAAAAAAAACTGATTTTGGTTTTAGGAGTTAAAACTGATTTTTATTTAAGTTTTTAAAACTGATTTCAAAAAGGTTTTAACTTTAAATTGAAAAAGGTTTTAACTTTAAATTGAAAAAGGTTTTAACTTTAAATTGAAAACGGTTTGAACTTTAAAATGTAAATGGTTTGAAATAGAAAAATATACTTTGTTTAGAAAATAAATATAAAGAAAAAAGCATTGTGTTTAAAAATAAAATTTCGCTTTGTCTACAAATAAAATAGCTTTGTTATGGAAAAGAAATTTGCTTTGTTTTTGAAAGATAAAATAGAATAGACTCTAAAAATAAAAGTAGGATGCTTAGAAAAATAGATTTTAGAAAAATAAAAGAAATCTGATTTTATATATATATATATATATATATAAAGCGAGTTAAAAATGGGATTTTTATATATTGAACTTCGAGTCAAAAATGGAATTGAAATGGAAAAGGCGCGATTTTTACATATTGAACTTTGAAATAAAAATTCGATTTTTATATATTGAACTTTGAAATAAAAATTCGATTTTTATATATTGAACTTTGAAATAAAAATTCGATTTTTATATATTGAACTTTGAAGTAAAAATATGATTCTTATATATGGAACTTCGAAATAAAAAATATGATTTTTATATATAGAACTTCGAACTGAAAATTCGATTTTTATATATTGAATAGCGAACTAAAAATTCGATTTTTATATATTGAATAGCGAACTAAAAATTCGATTTTTATATATTGAATAGCGAACTAAAAATTCGATTTTTATATATTGAATAGCGAACTAAAAATTCGATTTTTATATATTGAATAGCGAAGTAAAAATGTGATTTTTACGTATGTAGTGAAAGCAGCAACGAAGGTGACAAAAAGGCGAAACGACGAAGACTTCTGCAAAGGAGTGCCGTGGAGCTAGGATAGCTATATGTGAGAATTTCTCACCTTTCAATTTACTTTTCTAGTTATATATATATACTAGGATGCAGACGGTGTTTAGTAGCACCCGACACAATCGTCCACAGACCATGGACTTGTTTGTTTGACTGTTTGGTGATTGATTGCGATATTGGTTTGAATGTGGTTTGTGGTGTGAAAAATCGAATCGATAAATTGGTTAGGATTAGACGTGCGCCGTTATAAGGCGAAGGAGTAAGGCTAGGTTAGACCCTTACTCCAAATTTTGTGGTTTGCATAATGAAATTGATTTGATTGATGAGTGAATGGCGTGGGCCTTCACTAGACCGGGGATAAGGCTAGGCCTTGTCCCGTTTCTAGTATCGTGCCGTTATGCCGCCGAAATTTTCTAAAATTAGTTAGAAAAATAAAAATAGCATTTTATTTAAAGAATGAACTGAATAGAAATTCATATGTTAAAATAAAATGTGTTATCGTTAAAAATATAATTTTTAACGTGAATGTGAATAAATAAATATTCATTTACAAACCAGACGGTTTGCTTATGTACACCTATTTGAATGACGTTAATTGGGTCGATAAATTTTACACATCGCCCAACAGCACAAATAAAATATGTGTTTGATTGTTTGAAACCCCACACGGGTGTTGGGATGAAATTTGAAGTTCACTCATCCCGATTGATTGAACATGTCGATCGGTTGATTGACAGGCTGTTTTAAGCGTTGGATATCTATATTTGATGCTTATACAGTGTAGTGCACTTTGGTTGATGGTTGATTATTTTTCCATGCTATTATATACATGTGTTGTATGAAAATCCATATAATTAACTTTATATGGTAATGGATTGGGCCTCATTCCAGTTTTAAAATAGAAATATTTGAAAAAGAAATATTTGAAATAGAATATTTGAAAATAGAACTTTATGAAGCCGTGTTGATTAGATTGACGCCATTTTGACGTGATCGATATTTATATCGATTTTGAAAACGATTTCGAAATGAATTGAATTGAAAACGATTTCGAAATGAATTGAATTGAAAACGATTTCGAAATGAATTGAATTGAAAACGATTTCGAAATGAATTGAATTGAAAACGATTTCAAAATGAATTGAATTGAAAACGATTTCGAAATGAATTGAATTGAAAACGAATTCGAATTGAATTGAAAGCGAAGTGAAATAAATTCAAATTGAATTGAAATTTGAATTGAATAGAAATGGATTTTAAAACGAATTTATAAAGAAGAATTCAATTTTGATTTGAATTGAAATGGAAGTTGAAAATGTTTTTGAAACGAATTCAAAACTATTTATATAATTCGTTTTAAATAGAAATCGACGATATATATATTATATATATATTATATATAATATAATGGCCTGAATAGAACGCGCCGCGCCGCGGCAGTTCGCGAATTTCGACCATTTATTTCAAACGGGCATTACGGGAGATCCGACCGTCGGATTCTCCTAAAACCGGAACCGTTGGGTTCGTATCGAAAAGAGCTTTCTAACGAATGTGAGAAATTTGAAATCTAACGGTTGGATTTGGAGACACGTCCAAATCAAATTCGAAAAAGGTCGCTGTAAGTGCAGTTCGATGGCCATTGATGGAAATCGACTGTACGGGCCTTGATAAAATTATTAAAAATAGTAATAATTTGTGTAAAATCATAAGAAATGATTTGTGAAAGTTTGGGATGAAAAACTCCATATTTGAAAAGATAAAAATAGATTTTTATCGAAATGAACTAGTTTTGAACTAGAATTATAATTCTATTTATTTTTAAATAAATAAATTGAATTTGAAATGGTTTTGAAAATAACCAAAATTTCCAATGATTGCATTGGAGTGGATTTGAATCGAAATTGTCTTCGGAATATTTCGATGTTGGAATTCGTGATATTACAGGTGTTGTTATGGAAATTTGAAAGATATATATTTATATCGTTATTTCCAATACGACATTTGTTAATCGTAGAATTTGATATTGAATATAAGCCGATATATTTTCTATTCAGAGCCTTATATTGAATATCAAATGGGATTTGGGTTTGTCGTGAATGGTGTCTTCACTAACACTGTTCTTGAACCCAGTTGAGAAAAGATTAAATCTTTTTATTTAGATTTAATGAAGTGTACCAATTAAATGATATTTAATTGGAATTGAATTGGTATTGATTTTTGGGTTTATCGTGAACAGTGTTTTAAATAACATTTGTTCTTTAACCCGATAATTAATGAATGTGATTTGGGTTTGTCGTGAATGGTGTCTTCACTAACACTGTTCTTGAACCCAGCTGAGAAAAGATTAAATCTTTTGATTTAGATTTAATGAAGTGTACCAATTAAATAATATTTAATTGGAATTGAATGGATATTGATTTTTGGGTTTATCGTGAACAGTGTTTTAAATAACACTTGTTCTTTAACCCGATAATTAATGGGATGTGACTTTGGGTTTATCGTGAACCGTGTTTTAAATGACACTGATTCTTTAACCCAGTCACAGATTAAAACTAAGTGGAGTTTTAATGAATCTTTAATTAGATTGAAAAGATCGAGAATGGAGTATCACCAGTTTTGCTCCAGGCGATAGTTAAATCTTTAATTAGATTTGAATGTGAAATTTAGAAACTAACTGTCGGTTAGCCAAGCAGAATGGTTTTCTGGATATTGATCTGATGTCGGTTTCGGCCTTCGGGGTTAATATTTGGGGAATTATTCTCTTGATTAATTTACGGTTAGTGACTAATGAATTGGAATGAGGCGTATGTTGTGTTTGTGTAACACTTTTATAATATATACGCGAGTTATTCGGAAAGTCCGGGTTTATCCCATTCTGAATAACTGATACGACGATAAGTCGAAGATGAAGACGATGGTCGAAGACCGGAAGTCTTCACGTCGTTTGGGTGATAACTGATGATCTTGATTGGGCTGTACACCCAAGAAGATGGAAACAGTTAGTGATCGTCCAGACGTACTTGGAGATCGATGGATATGCGGGGTACTAGGTGCCTCCGGTTTCGTTCAGACCCAGAACGGACTTGTAAATGGACTGTGTGTCTGACATCGGATTTCATTCTGTGTGACTGATATCGGTTGCATAGGATGGCTTGCCTGTGTGGCATGCTAAGATGCAAATGATCAAGGCTTCTGTTGAAAAGCAAAGTCTTGTGGTTGATGATCAAAGCACGGCCTTTGTGGCGTAGCTTTGTGTAACGTTTGATTCGCGAGTTTCACACCCGGTATGAATCAAAAACGGGAGACGGACCTCAGGGAGGGCATGCGTTTCTTTCTAGTTAGAAGTGGCGTCAGTGGTTTTACACGCCCTGACGAGTTTGACTTATGTGGTTGTTGCTGTTGCGAGGCGCCTCGGATTGATCGGTCGTTCTCGAACCGATGGAGTCATTCGTTGGCTCATTGACACCCCAAAGGGTGGGGAAACGCAGTGTTCAGGCATTTTAATCCACATCGGTGGACCGGCCCTGACGATCCAAGGGTCACTCGAGCTCTGATCCTGAGACACGGGCTAGAGCGTCTCGAATCGGTTGAGGACTATCTTTTGCCTCGGTTCATAGAAGGAAATCCAATTTCCAAATACGTGACTTTGCGGTTTTATTTGTAAACCTATATATGGCGACATGATATATGGTACCCATGCCGCCTATGATTGATACTTATGATTTGAAGTTGTTTTATACACTATGCACTTATAATAGTATCAAATGATTTGTTTTAGACGTATCAAACATGCTTTGGCTGTTATAAGGGAAAACCCTATCCCCCGGCTTGCGTTGCATTGTGTGATAGGACCTGGGTCTTATAACAGCTTCATTTTTCTTTATTTAGCATTGCGCTGTTTGTTTTTATGCACTGGTATTCTTGGGAGGAAACCCGTTCCGTGTTATACGGCGTGGTCCCTTGATTTACCTAATGATTTAAAATAAAGATTAATAACTGTTTTAGTTCTCACACCAGTCACATGACTGACCTGGAGTTTATTGTTTTAACCTAAACTCTGGGTGCCCTTATTTTCGACACGGGCAGCTAGTAGTTTTGGTTTTGCAGATTTATATTCACAGGATCCTGATTTACAGCTGGAACGATATCCGGAAAGCTTTGTATCCGTATATCTCTTCTAGTTGTGTATTGTATTATTTTCCGCTGCTATGTATTTAAATGTAATTTAAATCTCTGATATTTCTGTGTAATATTCATTTATACTCTGTATATTCTTGTAATCTGATGCATTGTTGTAATAAGCAATGAAATGTTCTTCTGTATGCGTTCTGTTTTGTCCTGTTCTCAAACGATAGGGCGTTTCGAACGGCCTGGATCGGTTTAGCGACTGGTTCGGACCGAGCGAAATTCCTTGCCGTCACAACTTCCTGCTTTAAAAAATTGTTGTAATGGAACTCTTAATATCCATTGAAGTGGTAGTTGCGATATGCAAAAATTATTATAATATATAAGTTCCTGAAGAACATAAATAACATTTGTTATTATATAGAATACCAAGAACATGGATGATAGATTACAATATTCTTCTAAGTATTATTGTAATGAAAACCTTGATATACTTCAAGGTGAGTAGATTACTTCCTGCTTAGTGTTGTTGTAATAAAAATCTTGATATACTTCATTCTTCTAAGTATTTTGTAATGAAAATCTTGATATACTTCAAGATGAGTAGATTACTTCCTGCTTAGTAATGAAAAATTTCTTATTCATCAAATATGTATTGCAACATGCAAGTTCGATTGAAACAAAAAATTATAAGCACCTGAAGTATTTTCATAAATGAATAACATACAAATCACAAAAGGAAGGTGTTTTAAATAAGAAAATATGCCTGAAGCATGGAAATGCACATGAAGTTTTAAAAGAAAAACTTCATTAAAAAGTATTTGTAAGCAATTTGAGTTATTGAAAGAAGAACACGAATTTAGAGGAAATTATTTAATCAGGGGGAATATCCATAAGTATGATATAATGCACTCTTTTTTCCTTAACTAAGTTTTTCCCACTGGGTTTTCTTAGTAAGATTTTAATGAGGCATGGGTCATGATCCAGAAGTATCAATCCAAAAGTAACATACAAAAATAAGTTATAATGTACTCTTTTTCCTTATTCAAGATTTTTCCCATTGGATTTTTCTTATTAAGGTTTTAACGAGGCATTATATTGATCTAGAAGTATCATACTACTTTTGACGTAGTAAATATGACATTGTATATTGTACTCTTATTTCTTCACTAAGAATTTTTCCATCGGGTTTTTCTTAGTAAGGTTTTGACGAGGCAACATTTTGATCTAGAAGTATCAAACATCTTTTAATGCAGTAAACTATTATTTATGAAGAAGACAAGGTAGTTTGTATGGCTCAGATTCAAGTGAATTATATCAAGGGTGATAGGATGGAGCACATTTCTTCTAAATTTCTCTTCGTGCATGAATGAAAGGATAACAAGAGAGGAGAAACAAATTCAGTTCAAGAAAAACGGGTAGATCTGTTCTCAAAGGCAATTTCCAAATCAACATTCCAGGAGATGATGTACAAAATTGGCATGCATCGACTACATCAATAGAATAATTGAATAATGAGTTATAAATAAGGGGAAGCAAATAAAAATATGCTATAATGTACTCTTTTCCTTCACCAATATTTTTCCCACTGGCTTTTTGTTAGTAAGGTTTTTAATGAGGCATTATCTTGATCCTGAAGTATCAACCCTTACGGTAATATTATAAAACATGTTACCTAAAGATGAAATAAATTTGCACTCTTTTCCTTATTTATGATTTTTCCATAGGGTTTTTCATAAAAAGGGTTTTAATGAGGCATTGTTTTGATCCAGAAGCATCAAACTCCTTTAAGGAATATCATTTTAATATGATATTCATAATGTCAAACGTTGCGTACTATTTTTCTCGTTCAAGGTTTTTCCCATTAGATTTTCCGGATAGAGTTTTGAAGGCAACAGACAATAGTTGTATCGAATGAACGAATATATGCAAGCAAGATAATTATAAGGGGGAGTAATCATCATATATGTTTTAAAAGGGACAACTTCAAGTTAGCAGAGCATTCAAGATTTTGAAGACGCATATTCAAGGGGGGGTGTTGTAATATATATGAGTGAATATGCTCTTGTCATATTCTATTTAGTCTCACATCATGGGAATAAGTCTATTATCAGCTCCAAAGCCTATATATAAAGGAGACAATGTAATAGAAATTGTACACAATTGAAGCAATAAAAATAAAAGTCTCTCCTCTATCTATTTTGTTCTCTCTAATGGCTTCTTGTTTAACATAAGTTTTGTTTTATTTTATAACATAATTCCATAGCGAATATTTGAAATTTTAATTTGGATATAACTTACAATTCATTATATGAAATCTCCATTTCTTACATTCGTTAGAAAATTTTGGTTCAAAATATTCTAACTTTCTTGTTTTACTAAAGTACAACTTATATCGTGTTCTATACATTCAATTGAAATTAAAAAATAAAATTTCAAACTACCGCGACGTTACGAGTTCGTTTTATAAATAATATAAATATATATGTTCAAACCCCATTTTAAATAAATTCAGTGTCATTAATTCTCAAAATAAATCATTTAAAATGTTTAATTTCCATTAAAATCAATTAAAATATATTTTAAATTGGTTCTAAAATTATGGGTTGTTACAACATAGGGGTCGACCCAGCTCCGAGCCAGTTAACGTTATATTTTCCACTTGTACGTTTCAGATATTGTTATATTTAATCCGACGAACCAAAATCTCTTGTACACCTATAAATAGGCTAGTAGAGCCTAGCCTCCAACTCATATTTTCTGAGATGATGCCAAGGCTCTGTCATTTTCTTTCTTCTCCAAATCTTTCAGAAAATAAGAATATTAGTTTTTAGGAATTCTGATTCAAGATTTGAAGATAAAGAATGTAGATCTATAATATAGGTGTTCAGATTTCTTGTTAGCATGAGGTAAATTTTTGAGTCTAAATTATTAAGGTTTCTTTCCTTTTTTTTAGCATCAGATTAATAAATCCGTGGTTATTCCAATATTTGATTCAATTAGAAAGATCAAGGAGTTGCAGATCAGAATCAGATTCAAGGATTGGAAAGCAGTTAGGTGAGTGGATTTAAAATTATACATTTTGGTGATGGTATGTTTATCATTTACATTTCATGTAATTCTTAACGTGATAAGTAAGTAATTGCGATATAATCTACTTCTAAGTACATTAAGAATATTGGTGTTGTACAAACCTATTCCATTAATCTTCTGTCTGGATTGAGAATTAATGTAATATTGAAACTGTGAAATTTATAATAATTATGACTATGTTCTTAAGATTGTTATTCAATGGTAAATTAGATATGTTGTAAACAATATTATAGTGAAATCATAGTGAAATTAGGAATAATGGAAAAAGAATTGATATTCCTAATTTTGTATGGAAAATTTACAGTAATTGGAAATGGTATATGAAAAACAGGAATTTACATCTAACTCAGAAAATAAAAAAAAGGGAAGTAGCAGTGGACTGGGTTAGTTTGATTTGGGAAAAATGAATATGTTTTCATAACAACAAACTTACTAAGAACGTAGTTGCAAGAAAAGAAAGGAAAAAGAGATTAGTGTGAAATAGGGGTTCTTTTACCGTCTTGCACAATAATCAAATAAAATATATATTTATGTCCACAATGAAAATAAAAGAAATAACTTGCAACTACGGATCTAAATTTATGTACGTTATGGAAATAGATCTTTATATCTTTATGCAACCAATATAATGAGGTGTGTGAAATATTTTCCTGAAATAGTGAGGATGTACATGACGATAATTAAAGAAAGATTGCAATAGTAAAAGTTGGTTCATATCAAGGAACCTAAGGAAGATGCGATGAACGGGGAATATAACCTATTTTAATTAATTATATGAATGAGAATGAAGTAATAGGTAGACTTGTCCTAGAGACAAATAGAATTATAACGTAGGCTATAATTAATAATGAAAGGATAACTTATTGATAAACCTTAGTTAAGGGAACTAAGTTAATAAGCAAACCCACGATATCGGTTGTGGTAACAGTGTAAGATAAGGTTATAATTAAATAAGAAAGAATAAGTAGGCTTATTATTAGTAGACTATAATTTGAAGTATTAAGTCTAATAAATGTAATAAATAATAAGCGGAAGTCCGCTCAGGTGGCATAGGGCTGATTAAAGAAAGTAAGCAACCAATTTTGGGCTAATGAACCAAGCAACTTGAATTAAAAGTAAATATGTGGATAATCAAGTTAATTAGCAACATGATGAGATAAAGCAAGTGCATGATTAGAAGATTATATGTAGAATCTAACGAAGCAATGTCGTGATGCGCTGGGACCGGTCCGTACTTATGGAGATGAAGAACCCAACAGGGTAGATCATCGTGGTATCTGGAGACATGAGAGGAGCACACCCCACTGATTATTCTACAAGAATAGAAGGAAGTGCGGAACTTCTACTGGACATGAGGATACTCCGTGATGGTCCCTTGTGGTTGGCTTCGGGCTGTACCCACAGAGGTATGGTCTGTACGGTACCATCCAGTGAGTATGCGTTGATTGCAACTATGGTGTGGCAGTCAAAAGGCCATGCCTGGTGGCGCATTGGGTGATTCGACCATTTGCCTCGCTGGTGGAGGAGGTTGGTCAGGACCAAACTAAGGATAATAATCATCAGATACCCATCATCGGCAGTCGTGGGATGCAGAAAGACTAAGAACTAAACTGACAAACAACGTACTTTCACTATCGAGGCTTTAGTGAGGGACATGCCAAAGTGGATGCTAGATTAGTTGTTAGGGGCACGTCGTTAGCTATTGATGTAGTCTTTTATTATTTGTGGGAGGGGCTAGGGTGGGGCCATAACCACCATGAAAAGAGATAAACCATATGAGAATATAAGTATTATGAGCCTAATAAAGCTGCCCTTTATAGATATTGAAATCTCTCGACTGAGTTCCGTGCATTGGATGCTGCCTTATTACGAGACTCGGGTTATAGTAGGCAGTCCGTTCGTGTGAGGGTCTAGATTCATACATTGGGTGGTGTACTATAGACATTATGGTATCACTCCGTGTTGAGACGTGATTCGACCGAGGAGTTCGAATATGAGGATCTGTACGCTTGTGTAGCATAGTGACGGTAGTTCTATGCGATTACATGGCGTAACCGATATAGATTTATGTACACTGTTCAACGTAGGATAGAGGTTGCGCACACTTCCGTGGTGTGACGACGGAGACCGTACGAGGAGGGTACTATGGTGGGTACCTTGAAATGTTGGGTATAGCTACATATATACTATATTAGGTTAATCTACTGGGGGGTAGATGGGTACGACGTGAGTGCAGAGCCTTGAGTGATATTAACCCAAATAACCTAATAATTAAGAAAATGTAACATAACGGTAGATGTAGGGTTTTTTAAGAATGTATAATTTGTCCCTGCACCAGAACTTTGTGTTCTGACCCCCTCCTCATAACATACTTGTAGGTTAGATTTATGGAAGAATTGGTAGCCTTTGGACACTTGTTAAACAGTGTCATTATTTCGGTAACGCTATATTTGATATTATATTTTATCCATTCCATTGTGAGATGTTTTATCAAGCTCTGATATATTTATTATCTATGTATTTTCTGTAGGATACCAGACAATCCAACTAGAGCTTCGGTAGATTGGGATTTTTGAGAAAAATTCAGTCTGTAGAAATTTAGGTTGTTACATAATACCTTATTAGGGAGGACCCTATGACTCTACCCTTAAGGGGAAGGGTGAGTCTGATCACTTAATACACAATAGGCGGATCCCACAATTTAATACCTCTAATCCCAAAGTAAGCCACACTATCGAATTATTCCCTTTTTGGTTTCTTATTTCATTAGCGGGCGAGCCCAACAACCATATAATACCTCAATACTTAAAGTTAACCTTCAGGACAAATTCACGTTATGCAATTAATTATCATCACAGGTTCCTATGTTCAATGATATCTCACATCAGTTATACATATATCCGACTATTGGAAAGTGCAGACTTTTATCGGATAATGCAATCGATCTCGCATCATTAACCTACTAAGTCAAATCCTTATTTAAGTTAAAGATATTGTCTTTAGAAATTAAACTAGAAATAAGATAAGGGTGATTTCATAAAATTCACAGTTCTAGGATATTTATTTATTTACTTATTGGACTTAGTATTAGATAGGGCAATCAATACCCAAATTTTCCATTAAATCCCCTTTAATTTAATTAATTAATATAACAGTCACATGCTATTAATGAGCCTAATGGTCATACTCCCTCAAGTAGTGTCATTAATGACCATAACGGCCACATTTCCTAAGGCAATTGACATACAATTAAATGTCACTAATATCAATCCCATTTAGTCACATTAATTCTATTGGTTGTAAATCCCATTTACTTTACTATTTTTATTCACTTTATTGGTTATGTGTAATGCATATATAAATAATATAAATAAGTTTATTATATATATTCCCCTAATTGATGTTACAACATTTATTCCTATTAATTGTTGAATTGTAACCATTTGACATATAGTTTCTGATTAGTTTCCCTCACAACATTCATGATTACAATCTTAATTCCCTTTTTAACATATTTATAACCTTTTTACATTTATTGTCATATTTATTCCCATAAACTACCGAACATTGTTTTCTGACATTATTTATATCATTTACTAGTTTTCAAAAAGTGTTGTGTCGATTGAATGTATTCAAGTGTTTTAGAAACTTCTATCGATAATGTTGGTCAAACGCATTGACCAGAATTCATAAACTACCGAACAGATCAATCAACATAGAATAAAAAATTTTGTAGCACTAACAAATATGTGCCCTTGTATATAATACATTAAACTCATTATAGGGTGTTATCAACCAAATATCCAATGAGTTTACCTCCAAAAAGCGAAGGTTGTGGCTTCCTTCAGCTCTATTATTAAATGTAACATTCACCCTTTTTGGTCCTCGAAAGTCAATGCTAATATGTCTACGGTATCCATGTTCCAAAGACCCAAGTCTCAGAAAGATAAATTGTTGGGATGAAAAGGAAAAGAGATAGAACATAATTTCATAACGTAATATGTAATATATAATATTAAACAAGTTTTTTACAAAAAAATAAAAAAAAGAACTTTAATATATACACTATTATTGGAATAAAGATAATCTATCATCGGTCTGGATAGTTATGACAACATATCCTTACAAATGTTGATAAACTCAAATAAGAAACACAACAGAATAAAATTAAATATGGGAATACGTCTTGGAAGCATCATGTCGTCTCCTAAATCTCTAAGGTGTTCAGCTAAATATGAAAAATATGCATGGGTTGACTTGAGCATTATATGAAAAATAGCTCATGGATTAATCTGATACACTAGTGTGAGGAACACATGTCATATGTAGTATTACATTTATAAAATCCTTTTGAAAAAGGTATCTTGTAATACCACATAGAATATAAACAGAAACGAGTTTTTACCTCACGATAACCAAAACATTTTACAAAAAAAATTCTGATAATATTATGATAAGGTATAGAGTTTGATAATAAATATGGAACATAGCTGAAATTGTTAGGTCAATTAAATTCTAGAATAATATGTATACTACTAAAATCGTACAATACATGGTGAAGATTGGAATCCCATCAATGAAAAGGCTAAAACGTATCGCTGCCACAGCACATCTCCAAACAAATGCACCAACAACCTCAGTGATCTTTTCGACATGACAGATCGGGTCACATCATTCACCAAGTTTCCAAGGCTGCTAAATTGAGCTCTACTAAGTCATGGTCCTACTCTTCCTATGTGCTCACATACTAAATCAATAAATTTCATAGTGAGGAATGAATACTCCTTGTGGTAGCGAACCACATAGCTACAAAGCATATCCTACATTTTATTTATTATCATGTAAGGTTATAAGATAACGATTAGCTTTTTACTCTCTTAGAAAATTCCACTTGGAATTCTGCATTTTCCTTCCGACATCAATACAAGGCTAAAATTGATCCATATAAGTTGTTCATGTTATGAACAAACAAATGGCACTACATCTAGTACATCCTTTTAGGAAATAACTAGGCCTTGGACTTTAAAAGGCTATAGCTTCAATTTTATTATCATGCAGATGTCCTCCATACAAAAGCTTAAACCGATTTCAAATGGTTTCGGATAATATATCTGATCCCAGTCTCTCCGATCAGACACTTGTAGTTTCTAATAAACTGAACTCTAATTCTTTTAGAAATAAATAGACAAGATATAAGAGCGAAGATCACCTTCTCACTATTTAAGGGAATAGTTTTCCTCATCTTTTGTCGTAAAAGAACAAAATAGGATTTACATACATAGTACAACATCATCGAAGATGACTGTGTCATATAACTCCAGTATTTCTTTTAGATATTTTTATGGTGCATTTTGGTCAAAGTTCAATAGTAAGTTATTTAACTACCAAGCAACTATAAATCAACATAAATTTAATTATCAAAGAAAACCATTAAGCCTCTTTTAATTAATCTTCCATTTATTATAATCACTTAATAAAATATTATAGTGCCTTTACAAAAGTTATATTCACAAACCCTTTTTACTTCTTCCAGTATTTAGGAAAATATTTCATATACTTATCTCACTGATATAAGTATATTTTCAAAATGTTAAGGAAGGTTTCTTGTTTGAAGTCATAGTAAATGGGTCAGAACAATTTAAAATTCAAAATATTATCTATTAACAACCAAAGCTACTTATCCTTTGTTGTTATATATGGAAAGAATTTTTCTATACCATTATAAATAAGGAGGATTATTTATTAAATTCAAATCTTACTCCTTTTATAAAATTTCTTTTCATAGACCTATTCCATTTTTCAAAAGTCCTTTCCACGAATTAATTTTAAAATTTCCTTTATATAGTCCTTAAATAAAAATCCTTTATAAACATCCCTTTATAAAAATCCTTTAATCGATTATCGTTTATAAATCTCCTTTACAAAGTATTACTTATAAATTAAAATCTTTTATAAAACAAATTATTGATTATAAGCACATTTATTGAATTAATCAATTAATAATTTTAAAACATTATTAACAAAAATAATTAATTAACTTTCTTTTTGATAGCAAAAATGAATATAATTAATTAACTTTATACTATAATTTATAGATAAAAAATAAATTTTAAAATATCATTTATTAATAACTAATTAACTTTAGAACATCAATAACAATATAATTAATTAACATCAAAACACTATTACTAAAATAGTTAATTAACTTAAAAAAATTATTAATAAAATAATTAATTAACTATAAACCATCATTTATCAAATAATTATTGAAATTTAAAACATTATTAATAAATTTAAAACATTATTCGTAAAAATAATTATTTTACTTTAAAAAATTAGTAATAATACACCAATACATATATGCATGTTATTATAATATATCAACATGAAAGAAAACCATCGTGACCTAAATCATCATATTTCCATCGTCGCATCCTCTCACTCTCTCTATTGCTTCTCAACTGTTTCCATTTCCTCCTCTTCATGGTCTATGATAACTCTCCACTCTGATTTAGTTTTCTCTGTAGTTTCGATGAAGTAATTTGCTTTCCTAAAATTGGACGAACCTTCGACTAACAGATCTGGTAAAATTCATATGCCTTTCTCGGGCTATGAGTTTCCATCTCTCTCTGCTTCAACGTGCAAGTAAATAAAGCCTAAAGCAAATTCGTTTGGTCAAGGTACGACCCATTATAATTTCAAAATTCTCGATGTAGTACAAGCGCAATTTGATGTTATTGAAGTCTATGTTGATGGTGATTCTAGCCAAAAAAAATTGGCTTCTGCCAATGTATATGTTGCTGCCTCTCTTTTGTGAGATGATAGTGATAGTAAGAGTGCACCAGTTTTGCTCACTTCAAGTTTGAATCAACTTTCACCTAGAATTGTAAACATTGATGTTGTTGGTAAGAATGCACCAGTTTTGTGTGCAAGTGTACTAAAGGTCATGCCTGCTATTAGATCTGTTGCGGGGAACCCTATCTTTTGGTCTGGTGGTGTGTCGAGTTATGGTATTCCAAATGTTAATGCTCATTGTCTCGATTCCCTGCAACATTCTCTCGCAGCTCCTCTAGTTCGAAGTTAGGTCTCACTATTCTTTCTAAATCAAGAAATACCGAAAGCTATGTTTCAAAAACTTGGTTGGAAATAGCAGTAAACTACCGAATGAAATTTATGATATTGGGTGAATAGGTGAAAAAAACCACTTGGTTAGATTCTTCTTTGATAAGAGCCTACTTTATCACGTTATAACCAAACACATTCTTCATGTGTATAATTTGAAAGGAAAAGTAAAAATTATATTCGACATTGGCATGTTCTATTTAGAATTTACCTCATTAAAAAAGCGCTAGGATTTTAGAGATGGATCCATACATAATTTTTAACAAGGTTTTTATAGTCACTAAATTGACTCCAACTACGGATAGAGCACGAGAACAAGTTGAATCTATACGAGTTTTGGACTAGGCCTACTAGTATTCCTTCCCTGTACGAAACCCTTGATAATTTATATTAGATTGTAGTCATATGGACATGCTTATTTGTGTGGATGAAGCGACTGATCATAGAGATTGTCCTGCATATACACGTGTGCTGATAGATATTTCCCTTAAGAAGGTGCTCCCTACGACTATGCCTATCTACTTATTGGATTATATTAACCATTCATATTTGAGTCTCTTTTCTCCGGAAGCCTCCTACTTATACTCCATGTTGTTTCTCTAGTCATTCTGATGATGGTTTCCCTCGGATTGAGCCTCTAGGTTCCTCTGACCCGTAGATTCTACTTCCTCCTCTTCGTAAGGCCAAACCTAGAAAGCGACATTTCAAGATACCCGCTCTACCGACTAAATCTACTCCTCAACTAGATATTGATGATGCTGGTCATTGGCTATTATGGCCTCGCTTGTGTCCACCGAGTTACCCCTAGCTACTCCTAATCTCCCTCACAGACTACGACCCCTAATCTACTTTTCAACCGTTCGTGCTCAATTTTCATCCTTGTTTGTTGGTGGTGAACTCGATTACCTTGATGATGGCCAAGAGTTTGGTATTAGTTGGATTGTGTCACGTAGTCTTATTTACATTTGTTGCATTTATATCTCTACATTGTTATATCTGTTTTTGGTGGTGTTTTCATTATTCTTGTCTGAATGTCCTGTGCATGTGCAAGACACTTGGTTGTGTGGATAGGAAGTTTATTTATCTCATGTTCCTTTCTGCATTTATTATTTGTTATAATAAAAGTGGAGGACCAATGTAAAAACCGGTCGGCCTTACCAAAAAAGTAAAATATTTAATTAACTCTAATACACTACATAAAGTAATAAATTTAAACATTTTTTATAAATTAATTAATAGATTTAAAATGTCACTTTTAAAGTAATTTATTAACTTATAAACATCACTAATTTTAAAAGATTAATTAACTTAAGACTTCATTAGTTAGAATAATAATTAACCTAAACTTTATTAATTAGAATAATAATTATCCTCAAATTGTTACAAAACTTAAGTTAATTTAAATTCATGACATATCAAATTTGGAAAGAAGCTTAGCCATCTTAATAGTACTTAAAAAAGCCACTACTACTTTTATATTGACATATAAATCGTAACACATGTATCTACATAAGCATCATATATGTAAGTAAAATCCATAATAATCAATTGATGAATAACATACCAATATAAAACAACTGGAAGATAAATAAATGTCTAATGTAACATGATAGTTGGATAATGATTTATTCTGCTACATAATTTTTTAAGGCAATCTGTTTAGTTTAACTATAGCGTAACAGTGTTTTGTTCTGCTAGAAATTGATAAAATATAATTACTTGACAATGTAATTATACGTAATGAGTATTATTTAACAACATTTTCCACTTCAACATATGGGTCAAATAATTTAACAAACATGTTCTACTAGTTAATAAAAGCCTAACACCGAAATTCGTGTGTCAATCGAAACTTGTATGAGAGTGTTATGATTTTCAAAAATTAAAAAAACTTTTAAAACAAAAAATTAAATTATATTTAGATTAGCCAAAGCTCTTCTACCCAATAACCAGGTTTGAACCCGATCAGTCACCCTAACCTACACCTTCTTCCCAAGTAGCCAAGATCCAAACAAACGTCCTCAAATAGAAACCTAGAGCCAACACTCTACTGCATGCACGCTTGCACATGCACGAGAGATAACGACTATCGACCACCTATTGACCTTCCCTTTCATGTGGTCCTTGAAGCATTACCTAATCAATTCCTCGCCATTTCCTTTGGATCCTTGAAGAAAAATATTTCCAAGTCACCCCAAATCAAGTTGCATTCCAAGTTGAAACACCCATCAACAAATTGACCTTGCCACGATACCTCGATCGACGTTAGACCTCATCACTACCTTCACCAAAACCACAACATCCCCACCTTGCCTCCATCCACCCCCAATAAGCTTGAACCATCGTGTCATTTCCTACATGCACACTTACACATGCAAAACAAATAGGCATTGTAAAACTCTAGTTCAAACTCTTCAGCCCACATCTTGCAATCGCAATCCAAACAGCCAATATTGTGCAAAAAATTGCACAGATTGCTCTAATACCAATATGTTGTGCAAAGAAGTTGCATAAATGCGAAAAAACAATAACAAGATCTAGATTTGCCAGTTGAACATCAATCAATCTAACATCAATTATTCTATCACTCCAATCAAATAGTAAATAACTATAATTAAGAAAATAAAGGCATAAAATATTTATACTGGTTCCAGTATCGTCAATAAGATAGTGTACGTCCAGTCTAAAGGAGAATATTTTGTTCCATATAAAAGAGAGATACAAGAGATTATAAGATAAGAGTTTACATAACCAAAACCTCAAATTAGGCTTAACAAGAAGATACACTCCATTTGGGGATCACTGGCTCCATGCCAGGATGTGTTTACAATAAATTTTACCCTCAATATATAGCCAGTGAAATATATGTGAGTCATCAATTATCATACCAAGGTATGGTAAGAAGATAACAAAGGATGATTATAGTGGCAACAAATTGCGCAAACATAACAAGTAATTCACCCCTTCCTTTTAGCAAAGATGGAAGTAAAAAACACATAACAATGCAATTACAATGAAAGAATAATACACATATCTTCTTGCATATATTATTCCTTAATCTTCATGTGCGTTTATTTCCCTGCCATCTCATATAAATGCTATTGAATAATTTTTCATTTCCATAATGAACATATGTGATTACTTCTCCCTTTGCATACTTGTTTCCATCAATTTGTGATTTTGTATCACCAAATTTAACCCTCTACCTTGATGCAAAATCACATATCTCCAACACACCATCTAGAGTCAAATTCTCTTCACAACATAAAACTCTTCAAAAAGGACTCCACTTTAAGCCAAAATCTCATAGTGAGAAAAACTAAATATTTACCTAATGGGTTCCAGCAAAGCTACCCCACATCACATCATGTTAACGAGCTCAGAATATGTCCCTACCGCCAACAAAATGTTGCAAATATCCAAAATCCAAAGAAGGTAGATTCCAAGGTAATCTTAATACCACTAAGGGAAACATATCCTCTCAATTACCAATCTAAATACATAGCCAGAATCTAAAGCCAATTGATAACAAACTAGACTAATCCAAATCTCTATACATACAAAAAATCTCTCTCCTACCACTTAACTCAATCAAAACCATTACAAACTTCACCCACCGCCTGCAAAAAATGCATCTTCCTCGTGAAATGCACCATGCAAAAACCAACATCCTAAAAAAGTATGTAATACCATAAAGATCCCCATCTTATCTTTATGGATTTTCCAACTTGACACCCGTCTATCACTTGACCTGAACTCCTTTCCTGATCATCTTGGATCCCTCGAGCATCATCAACATGAAGACCCTTGTCTGAAATATGATCAAAATTTCTCTAACCTTGTAGACCGTTCAACACACTAAACTTCCTATCACATCAAAGTTTCAAGATTGGAACACTCTTCTCTCCCAACATAATCTCCTCCATCAAATTTTTCCCTTTCCCCCAAAATAATAGTAGAATAATTACCAGCAAATTTGTCGCTCTTTCTTGAAGCCATTGATGCACAAGATAAACAAATCGCCTTGCTCTAATACCAGTCTTCTATGCAAAAATTGCATAAATTGCTCAGATACCAATCTATTGTGTAAAAAATTGCACAGATTGCTCTGATACCAATCCGTTGTGCAAAGAAGTTGCACAAATGTGAAAAAACAATAATGTGATCTAGATTTGACAATTGAACATCAATCAATCTAACATCAATTATTCTATCAAATAATAAATACCTATAAAACAGAAACTAAAGACACTGAATATTTATATTGGTTCCAGTATCATTAATAAGATAGTGCACGTCCAGTCCAAAGGAGAGAGATTTTATTCCACACAAGAGAGATATATAAGAGATTACAAGATATGAGTTTACATAACCAAAACCTCAAATTAGGTTTAGCAAGAAAATACACTCCATTTAGGGAACACTGACTCCATGCTAGGATGGGTTTACAATGAAGTCTACCCCTAATATATAGCCAGTGAAATATATGTGAGTCATCAATTATCTTACCAAGATATGGTAAGAAGATAATAGAGGCAGATTATAATGGAAACAAATTGTGCAAACATAGCAAGTAATTCACCCATTCCTTTTAGCAAAGATGGAAGACAACAAAAAAAACATATCAAAGCAATTAACATGAAAGGATAATATGCAAATCTTCTTGCATATATTATTCCTTAATCTTCATATGCATTTGTTTCCCTGCCTTCTCATATAAACGCTATCTAATAATTTTTCATTCCCATAATGAACACATGTAATTATTATCCATTTGCATATTTATTTCCACAAATTTGTGATTTTGTATCACCAAATTTAATATCCAACACTAACGGTCCACCACCAGCCAAGGCCACTTCAGCTGCACTTATTCATCCCAAACCACCAAGTCATCAAAATTTAATTTTCGAACCAAATCCAATCAAATCACCATTACGAAACCATTGCTAGCTGTAAAATCCTACAAATTATTAAAATAAACTAGACATAAAAAGTAGAAATTTCCCAGTTAATAATTTTAGATAACATTGAAGGGTTAAGAGAGAGTAGTTTTGAAGGAGAGAAAAGAAGCGAATTTGTAGAAGATTGAGGGTAGGAAGAAGGGCAAACATGTGATCTGGGTGTTTCTAATTGTTAATATGTTACTGTAAGATATAATCTTCCATTTTAAAAGCAAATGTCAGTACAATATGATTTTTAAACAACATGAAAAGCATGAGTATCATTTAAAACAAATTCTTAAACAAAAATATCAGTCTTTAGCTTAGCTTCTATCAAAATATTTGACATTCTTTAACCAAGGATCTGAGATCTCTTATATTTATATATATGTATATGTATTTGTATATGTATACATACATAAATGCATATATATCATAAAAGTAAGGACAAGGGGTTTAGTGTTTATAACACCCCGAATTTGTACCGACACTAAAAGAGGATAAATTAAATAATAATTAATTTAATATTCAGAATTAGAAGAAACGGACTGCACCATTGCGTCCGTCTCGAAACTCTGGTCAAGATAGACACTTGGTTTGGGTAAAACGAACACCGCATGAGGAAGTTATGAGGGTTTTAAGTTTGTATACGCGTAGAAAAATTATATACATATGCATGAGTAAGAGATAAGTCAGAGCTGAGGCAGAATTCTATCCAGAACAGTTCGAATTTGAAAAATTCGCCAGAGCGGCAAAATTCCCGCTCTAGGGGGCCGACCCCGTAGAGAGGTGTCGACCTAGGGGTCGACCCACCCACAGGGGTGTCGACACCCCTAGGGCTGAGGTGGCAGTCGATTTCGGAGGGCTCTGCAGCTATAAATATGTGGCTATTTCTCATATTTTCTTCATTGGAAGTCATGGAGGCCATATGCTGCTGGAGTGCGAACTGAATCGTTTTCTACAAGAACATACTTTGCAAATCAAATTCAGAAGTTCTAGATCCGTTCTTTCTCAATTCTCTAAACCTAACGCTGTGAGTTTCTAGTTGTTTTTAGGTTTAGATAAATGAAAGTAAATTGTAAATGACTATGACTTGGATATGTTGTAAAGTATAATTCTATGCAAGTGTTAAATCATATACTATGTCATGATAGATCTAATTCCCTAGATCTAATACAATTGTGATTATTCTATTATGTTGTCTATGTGAATCTGAACTTGTAACTATATTATGGTGAATGTACGTCTATTGGACAGCTGTAACATTGGCTAGTTCTAGTTCTTCATGTAAATCACTTTTCACCTATCATATTGTGATTAGTTTAAATATGTGATAAACTTGACATGTGAAGCCATTTTTAGATCTACACATGTCGCTATGTCACCCTAATTATGCTAGATCTAAATAGTTGGACCAGATCTCATATGTTGCTTTTACATCGTAGTTGCCACAAGTTCATTAGTTTTATGTCCACCTTGTTATGATGAAAATTACATGTCCACTCACCTTGTTATCATGTTAAGTTTATGTGTATGCCAAGACATGTTGAAAAACTATCATCCTTTGTCATATTCCCTTTTTCATTGTTGCGTCTAGGCTGCTTTACAGCCTAGATGCCGCCAAAATACATGCGAATACGTTAGTTAAGAAACGGGGAAAAGGGGTTCATAATTGGCATAATTTATGTAATATTGGACATACAATTCAAATAGGGAAACATAGAAATAATTACCTATAATGACTTATGTAGATTTGGATAAAAATGGAATGTTTAGTAATTACAATTAGGAATTGTAATTGTACTTATGACACGAGGTTAAGTTGCATTAGTGGCGGAAGTCTGCCCGGACCCGACCGGCATAACCAGTAGCCACTAATGTTGAACCTAATGTGGGAGGTCTAAGTACGTAAATACGAATCGAGCTATGACACAAGGTTAGGCCCAACTGTGGGATAAGTATGCCCGGACCTGACCGACATATCCAGCATCCACATGTTGTAGGCCTAATGTGGGAGGTCTAGCCCATTATAAAACCATAAATGGACATGGAAAAAGAATTGGACTACTTAACCTAGTTTAGAGATTGTATGATTATGAACTTAAGTTAGGGTTAAGTAAAATTGAATGGGTAGTGGGTGGGTTAAGTAAATTAGAGGAGGTGGGTAATATTTATATATAGGCCCACGAATTTAACTCGATAAGGTTATGTAATTAAAGACACCTAGTGGTATACATAACCAATAGATAATGTAATGAAGTTATGTAATTAAAGACACCCTTTAGGGTAAGCATAACTGGTGTAGGGCTATGTAATTAAAGACACCTAAGGGTATACATAGTCAGTTGAAAACCTAGTGGGGATACAAGACAAGGGGTAGAGCTTGTATCATATTATGTAGGACCCATTTCAGTCAGTAACCCGTAGTAGGTATCAAATAAAAAACTCTGTACTAGGCTGAGAAGGTGCATGCTTACTGATTGATTGTAAGAGATCCAAACGAGACGGACGGTGTGGGCGGTCCAAACCGACTGGGGACATGTGCGTGCATGGGCCCGGCACAGGGGGCTAAGATGACCGTGACACCAGTAGATATGGTTGTGCACATCTTGGGTTTCCACTTTAGGAAGTGATACCTCCTACTGTGGGGCCAGCATAGGATATCTACGGAGTAGGCAACCGATCGATTAGGGTAGTGGTTAGGGTATACTTGGACGTATAACCTAAGCCTACCAACTTATAGTGGAAGGAATCATCTCATTTCAGTTATACTAGTAATAGTGCAGAGTAATCATTAGTGAGGCACATACACCTTATCTTCTCTCCCTTATCCACTTTATATGCCTATCATGTTGCTTTTATTTATCTACTGGCTAAAAGTAACTAGACTCGCCAGACATTATGTCTGACCCTGTTGTTTCTCCTTCTTTCTTCCGTTCCCCCCTAGGTTCTCAGGGAGGAAACAATCAGACGTAATCAGGACTCAAATATCTTCTTGCTAGGAGCTACTTCTGAAGTATGGCTCAAGTTCTTGTCTCTACTATGGCTTAACTCTTTTAATTGGGGAAAATTATGTTTTTCATATTCTTATGTACTCTGATGATGCAAGACAGAAGTTATTTTATTGTAATGTTTTTTGTGACTTATGAAATTGTGGACCACGGTATTATGCTTTATGTTTGAAATAAAAAATTAAATTTTCCGCTGCTACCTTATTTATATCTATCTTGTAATTATTCTGTGTCTGTTTACCTATAGCGCTTCACGAAACTTAATGCATTCCCTTAGTGAGTGACATTAACGGATGTGGGGTGTCTCAATGTTCTCATCTTTCACATACCTAATCTTGAGCCATAATTTTTGAACTTTTGAGTGAAATAAGAATTTATGAGTATCCAAGCTAAAAGATGAGATTATATTTTTGAATTTTTAATAAAAAGAAGAGAGGATGGGAAGCTAAAAGATGAGATTATATTTTTAAATTTTTAATAAAAAGAAGAGAGGATGGGAAACAAGGGTAAGAATTTGAAAGAGAAATAAATCCTAGGGAATGCATGTATATATTAATGATGAAAATAGGGATATTAACTTCTTTCCCTTGGACCAAAATCCTCCTTACACCACATATGACTCAAAATGCCATATTCCCATTATGAAAGCCACGTGTCACTTCAAAAAAGTTCTTTCGAAGATTTTTAAAATTTTAAACATTTTTAAACTTTTTGATTATTATTATTATAACATTAATTAAACATTATAACTAAAAGTAAATAAACCATTTAAAGGTTGTTCAAAAATGCATACAAGGGTTCAACGACTTTCTAAAACTTCTTCAACAAAAAGCAGAAAATTTGAAAAACAAGTTTCGATCACATTTTATTTTATCATCGAACTACTACTTATGTAAACATAATTTAAAAGTGAATTTTCTACCATTATTTATGAATTAAAAGAGGGTTATTTTATCATTAGAAACCATTATTCAAACACTTAAAATAAATCAAATATTCTCAATCAACCGATAAAATTTATGGTCATTACAAACATCCTAAGTAACTTATTATATCAAAATTTGATCATGAGAAAACTTCATAACTCTGCATAATCAAATTCCATTTGTAAATAAACTTCATAATCATCCAAATTAATTTTCATATATTCCAAAATAATTAAATATAATTTACAAAACATTGGATTATCTCTAAACTTCATGAAATATAAACAGAAATCTATGAATCTATGACCGGAAATCATTACTTATTTTACCAAAATTTTATAGGATTTCTATACAATTAGAAAAATAAATTATTTCTTGTTAATAAAATAATTAATCCTTAAACCATATTTAGATAAACATATTTCTCCAAAATAATATCACAATGTAATACATGTTCTATTTAATTAAACAAATTATCATCAAATATTATAATTTATATATAGTGCTAGTTAGGAATGGCAATGAGGCGGGTTTGGGGCGGGTTTCTCGTGCCCCAGACCTGACCCAGACTTTTTAAACACTACTGCAGACCCGCCCCGTAGACCTAGCGCGGGTCTGGAATTTCGCCCCGTACCCGAAACCCATACGGGTCAGGGTAGACCCGACCCGCCCCACGACCCCGTGATATTGTGTTCTAATTTACACAAAATTATATAATTATTTTTTATCACTAAATGATAAATTATATACATATTGTAATGTGTTCACATTGATAAGATAATATAATAAAATGAGTTGTAAGATAACAGTTCAAAATGTATGCATTTGTTATTGTATAATTATCATTGACGCAACTTAATACTATGGAAAAATTTATAGTTGTTGATTGAAAGAATATAATATTCAAGTTATAGCTATGTATACCTAAGAAGAATAACAAGTAATCATCATAATTATAAAAAATATTAATGATGTTTCAATCATGTGGGTCGGGTTGGCCGTGCCCAGACCCGACCCTAGACCCAAACATCCAAAAGCGGGTCGCGGGTCTACCCACCCCAAAGGCCCTATTGGGCAGGTCTAAATGGGTCAAAATAGGGGCGGGTCAAGCGGGTTTGGACCCTAGACCCATCCCGTTGCCATCCCTAGTGCTAGGGTAAGTTTTATGTTCGTGCAAGTGAATATGTTTATGTCATGGTGTAGTGCAAGCATGTTGCTCGTTATTGGGATGTAAGTGTGATTTAGCAGTTTAGGTACCGTTGCCCGAATCTTGTATTTTTCTTTTTCTTAATTGTTCTTGCACATGTGTCGAACACTTATTTCAAATATTTTTATAAAAGTGGATGACACACAATAAAACGGGCTAGCCTTACTGTATATTTATATTTCAAATTTCAATATATATATATATATATATATATATATGTAACGACCCAGGGAATTTGCGATCCTGGATATCGGCATATAATTCTATGTTGATTATTCAAGCATCAGAAACACCGGATAGTCCATGAAAGAAATTAGAGGGTGAGAATAGATAAGATAGAAACTTAGAATAGAAGAAGAAGAAGAAGAAGAACATAAAACATCAGAGTAACATGAAACTCACAGCGGAACGAACAACATATAATAGATAACATATCTTTGAAATAACATCAAAATATGTATACAGTAACATTATCAGAGTACAACACTTACAACACAGTGGAATAAACAATAGCTATATAATCCTGAAGCCTCATGCTCCAAGCTATCCAAGTATATCTGTAAAGTTCTGAGTACTTGACTGCCCGTACAAAATTGGGCACCCAAGAGTTTAGGGAAAACAAAACAGAACAAACTCTGGGTCAGTCATGGGACTGGTGTGAGTAAAACAATTTAAAATAGTTTGAGCAATTAAACGATGTCTCATAAGACCACGCCGTATAACGTAATGGGTTTTTCCCTTATGAGAATGCAAAACATCTGATTTAACTTTCAAAATCCTTTTGAAAGAAACGATAAACTTTATATCAAAACTCTTTGATATTATAATAATGTCTATCAACCACAATATAATAATCATCTTGCAGAACGCTTTCATCTCACGTTCCACATATATAGTATACAATCAAAACCGCGAGTACTTATTGGATAATGGATTACCAACTATGACAAGGTATGGAACCACCTTTCGATAGTGTACCTCTAGAGAGGAATACACCGGGTTCAACAAGAACATCTTGCAACCCGGCCACACATGACCGACCACTCATTTCACTTGAGTGTATCGAATGTATATCACCAACGGTTGGGATCAACAACCGTTTCCCGAATGGGACAGCATCGACAATAGATTATAGAATGAATGAATATCACTAGATAGGTGGTAATACACCCTACTTGGAAGCCAACCACTTAGCCATGCTGCCTGCCCGATTTTTGTCATTTCCTAGTTCTGAGGCTAGACGCCACGCTTATCTCTGACAGATCACACATTTATTCATTTTGAATGCCACATCGTCATACCCGCCAAATCACAAATTGATTTCCCCAAAAATACCACGGGTATACAGCAAAAAGAAACGAATTTCTCCGCCACCAAACGTACATACGTTTGAAGGGATCAATTTACACGATCTATTAAATATACTCTGTCAGACATTCTTCCATACAGGTCGTCCTGGGACTGGACAAACCGAAAACACTATTCTGTAAACAAGACAACCCTCACACAACTCCGTCTTCAATTATCTTCATCATATTTGATCGCAACGCTAACGCCCATACGGAGTGGTTTTTAGATAATGAATCTGATCCCGGTCTCTCCGTATTGACGACGGAAAAATGGTCAAAAACTTCGATAGTTGGTGAGTTAACTATCAAAGAAAAACATGTGTACAAACAACGGTCGTATTTCCAAATGGAAATCTTACCAAGCAAATCATCAATCAACACTGATCCACTTTAATTTAAATTGTCATTCAATTATCCATTTCCCTATTCCTGTTTCCATATATTCAACATTTCTTATTTTCTAAATTTAGAAAATATACGTTATTAACATTGGAAAAAAGTTCCAATTCTTATTTTCTATATTAGAAAACATTTCTAATTCTTATTTGGAAAACATTTACAAAACTCCTATATTGGATTTAACAGATGTTTAAATCAAACATCGCTATGCCAACTCAAACCATTATACTCATTAACTAAATTCACTTAACCAATCTTCACTGTCGAACCTTAACCATTCCTTAGTTAAAAACGAAGCCAATCAAGTTGGGGTATAACTACCTCTCAGACCTTAACTGAACAACATTTCTAACTTCAAAATAGACAAAGTCCATCTTCTAATCTTCAAAAACCTCCTTATGTAACTCTCAGATTCTATTTACGAATCCACTTCTTTTACAGAAAACATTGATTATAAACGAACAACATATATAACTTCAAAATATAACTTTTATTTATTACTTTGGATAAATAAACAAACAACAATTTATTAGTAAATAAATAAATCTTTATTAAAAACGGAAAGTGAATAGTACTTTCCCGAATTCGATATAATCGAATTTCTACGTATAACTCTCTTTCGAATATCCTCTATTCGATAACTCCTTTTCGAATCAACTATATTCGATTAACTCCTTTCGAATAAACTATATTCGATTTACTCCTTTCGAATAACTAATACTCGATTACTTCTCTTGAATAAACTAATATTCGATTAACTTCTCTCGAACAAACTAATATTCGATAACTCCCTCTTCGAATAACTAATATTCGATAATCTCTATTCGATTAACTCTGTTTAATTAACTCTAATCAATTAACTATATTTGATTAACTCTAATCGATTAAATCTATTTCGATTAACTCTAATTGATTTACTCTAATCGGTTTATTCCTTTTGATTAACTATCTTCAAATAACTTATATTCGATTATCTCTCTTCGAATAAACTAATATTTGATAATCTCTCTTCCGAATAAACTATATTCGATAATCTTCTTTCGAATAAACTAGATTCGATAACTCCTTTCGAATAAACTATATTCGATTAATTCCTTTTGAATAAACTATATTCTATTACTTCTTTTCGAATAAACTATATTCGATTACTCCTTTTCTCTATTCGAATAACTAATATTCGACTAACTGTAATTCAATTAACTCTATTCGAATAACTAATATTCGACTAATTATTGTTCGATTAACTCTATTTGAATAACTCTAGTTCGATTTACTCTAATCGATTAACTCTAACTGATTAACTCTAACTGGTTAATTCTAACTGGTTAACTCTATCTGATTAACTCTAACTGGTTAACTCTAACTGATTAACTCTAACTGGTTAACTCTAACTGATTAACTCTAACTGGTTAACTCTAACTGATTTACTCTTCGTCCATATTCAGTTTCAAATATCGATGTTGAAATCGATTCTTACTTCTCTATGTAAGTCCTGACTTATATATTCTATTTATCCAATGATAATTTTTTTACTTAATTTATAAAATCTTACTTATAAATTAATCTTCTTACTTTATCTGTTAAAACAGATTTCTCTTAGATGTTCACTTTGAATTCATATTCTGTTATACCCGTGTGCGAAGCATGGGTCTAAACCTTCCTAGTGTAAAATTCTCTTTTTATACAATTCTATTCATTTTTCAACTATTTCCTTTTATAATCTATTTATTTTCTAAACAAATATTTCCTTTATGATTCTATTTATTTTCTAAATAAATATTTCTTTTTATAACTATATCTATTTCATAAATAAATATTTCCATTTATAATCTATTTGTAAATGTTTTACAAATATTTCCTTTTTAGTTCTATTTGTAAATGGTTTACAAATACTTCCTTTTCAATTCTATTTGTAAATGGTTTACAAATATTTCCTTTTCAATTCTATTTGTAAATAGTTTACAAATATTTCCTTTTCAATATCCGTTGATTTTATAATTATTTTCTTTTATAAAATCCTTTTCCTTTTATATATAAAATCCATTGATTTTATATACATAATTTATTTCCAAACTACACTTTGAAAATCCCCTTTTCTACATTCCAGTATTTCTTACGGTATTTAAAATACCCAAATAACAATGATCGATATCATTCAACACACGTAATCTACACAGATTATATATCACATCATATATTACAATATATGAAAAACAGTAAAATAAATGTTGAGGAATCCAGTTGGATTCCTCCGACCTGTTTCCTTGCATCCACAGATGTTACACAATACGATTAACATCAATTTTATTTCACTATGAAATATTCTGCTAAACAGAATCAATTTACATATATATTTATATTTATATATATATAACCAGATCTATAATTTCAACCAATTACTTAGCAGTTCAACCAAACAGTCAATACACAGCAATCAATCAGTTCTAAATATACATTATAAAAATATGAACTGGTAGAGTTGGTGAGTTTTACTCACATTGGACGATCATCGTTAATAACGATAACCATCGCTTGATTCAGACGGACAATTTATTTTGCTATAAATTGTAACGAGCTCTGATTCACTCCCAGTCAGTTCCATGGTGTTGTCGTCATCCATAGGATCCCAACGGATCTTGTTTCGTTAATTTCTGATAGTGTACGCACAAGATATGAGTACTACAAGTTGTATATATATTTTTATTTAAAATAAAGCTTCATTTCAATATGTAATGACCCGCATTGGCAGAGGTATTATAATTAATTTATTTAATTATATAAATAGCGATATAGTGAATTAAATGGTCGTGAAATTAAATAATGGTAAATATTTAATTTAAAATAATAAATTAAATAATATATTTAATCCTGAAATAATTAGAGTTAACTGAAAAGGGCGATATGGTGTGAACTGTATCATCTATGATATTTAATACAGCTTGGAATTTAATTTGAATAACAAATATATTATATAAATGACAGTTTGAACGTATAATTATATTATAATTAAAATTGAGCTTGAAATGGCGCTGCAGTTCGTTATTTGGCAATTTGAACTTCAACTGGATATACAGGGTTCGTTTTAAGTCGGATTTCTATGAAACAAGAAACGTGTGGAGCTGGTGGAGTATATCTTTCTAATGGAAGAGAAAAATCTTGATTTCATTGGGTAGATTTTGATTTACGTCCAAATCAAATTTTAGAAAAGTCGCTGTGGAATTCCTTTATAATTTATAAAGGAATTATTTATATTTTAAAAAGGAATTTCAATATAAATCGAATATCGGGTTGACCCAGATTGAAATATCGAGTAGAAATTCATATAGGATTTTTCTGAAGCTGTATGGTATTCCACTGTGAATATATACGATAAATATAAATTTATTTATATTTAATTTAATTATATTTAAATATATTTATATATTTAAATGGGTCATCCAGAGCTTTAAAAATAGCCAGTTTTGCAAACGAAATCGGAATTCTACGAAACTAATTTTGTTGGATCTGCAATGTCAAATAGTTGTTAGATTTCCAGTTTCGTGATTTTTATAGTCACTGTGTGGTCGTACGGATTTTTAGAGTGAGAAACAATCAGTATTTTGACAGTTAAAAATACGTTGTGTGAGCATACGGAGTCGGAATTCGACGAAACCAGTTTCGTTGAGACCGTAATGTCGAACTCTAGCGGCATGTCAATTTTCGTTATTTTTGGGTACCGTATGTGGTCACAAGAATTTTAGAGGACAAATAAAATTAACGATTTGATTAACATTTGAATAAACTAATCAATAAAATAATATTATAAAAATCCTATAAGTACCCACCTTACAATTTCCTTAAGACCTAATTCCACCGTCAACAGAAAACGAGCCGCCACCTTATTCTCTTCAAACAACCAAAAACGTGAACTCCGAAATTCATAGAAAATCAACATGGAATCGATAAATCCCAATACAACTCTTTTCGAACTCTGCTTTTGTTCCTCTTCAAATTTCTGGTGGGGTTTCTATGTTCGAAGCAACTGTTCTTCGCTGGAACGTTCAGTGCGAAAGCTAGGGTTCACCAATACAGGAAATTCGAGCCTCGATTTGGATTTCTAGGCTTGTATTTGAGGTTAGGGGATGAAATCGCACTTGTAATCTAGTTTTGAGGGTTTCTGTGATTTGAAAAGTTCGGTACTGTTTCAGGGGTGCGTGAGTTTCTGAGATCGACGAAATGGCCAGGAGGGTTACGAGCTGAGCGTCGTGGGGATGAAGGGTTGAAGACTTCGATGAGGAAGATGATGGAGGTATTTGTTTTGGGTTTAATGGTGTAGAGAAGGAGTACAGAGGGAATGAAGAAGCCGAAATGGCTATTGTGTGTTGAAGTCGCGATGTCCAGTAAATGGGGAAGAAGGAATAAGAGCAACGGGGTTTGGGCTTTAACGGTAGTGGATGGGCCGAGATTATTAAATGGGGTGAGGGCCCGTTAAATTGATATATGTTTAGTTTAAATTCAATTTAAAAGTGTATTAACTTCGTAATGGTATAACTTGATCATACGATATCAGATTGACGAACCCTAAGTTGCGTTGGGACCGTATGGACGGTGGCTACACACTGGAACTGACTGGAAATGGATTGAAGCTCGTTTGATTTTATAGCGAAATAAATTTTCCGATCTGAATCGACAACGGTTATCGATATTTAACGATAAACCGCCAAAGTGAGTAAATCTCACTAACTCTGAACAGTTTATAATTTCATGTTGTATTTTAGAACTGTTAAATATTGGATGATTGACTGTGTGTTGACTGTTTAATTGAACTGCTAGTCAGTTAGTTGAATTTCTATATTGATTCTGTTTAAAAGAATATATCATATGGAACTGAAAGTGATGTTATCTATATTGTTTAACATCTGTGATGCAGGGAAACAGGTTGGAGGAATCCAACTGGATTCCTCAACATTTATTTTACTGTTATTCATATATTGTGATATATGAGGTGATATATAATCTGTTGTCGATTATATGTGTTTGGACGATACTGATCATCGTGATTTGATATGTTGAATACCATAACATACCGAAATGTTGATAAGGGAATATTTTCAAAGTGATATTTGAAAATAAAATATTTATAAATGGAATATTTATAAATAAGAAATATTTATAAATGGAATATTTATAAATAAGAAATATTTATAAATTGGAATATTTATAAATAGGAGATATTTAGAAAAGGGAAATTATAAAATCAAAGAATAGATTTGAAAAGGAAATATTTGCAAACCATTTGCAAATAGAATAATAGAAAAGGAAATATTTGCAAACCATTTGCAAATAGAATAATAGAAAAGGAAATATTTGTAAATCATTTACAAATAGAATTGATAGGAAATATTTAGAAAATAAATAGAGTTAAAAAGGGAAAATTATTTATAACAGAATAGGACGTTATAAAAGGGAAAACGTTATAAAAAGGAAACTGTTATAAGAAGGAAATCATTTTAAAGTGGAGAACCGTTACTAAAAGTAAATCTTTAAAAATGAATAAACGTTGTTAAAAAGGAAATCTTTTTAAAGCAAATAAAGTCAGTAAATCAAATATGGTATCCGAAAAGAGTTAAATCGAATATAAGGTATTCGAAGGAAGTTAATCGAATATGGTATTCGAAAGTTAGTAAATCGAATATGTTATTCGAAAGGGGTTAGTTGAGTCGAGTTAGTTGAACAGAGTTAATCAAACAGAGTTAATCAAAAAGAGTTAATCGAATAGTAGATATTCGAAGTGAGTTAATCGAATAGTAGATATTCGAAGTGAGTTAATTGAATCAGAGATATACGAAGTGAGATAATCGAATCAGAAATATTCGAAGTGAGTTGATCGAATCTAGTTATTCGACAGGAGTTAAATAAATAAGAGTTATTCGAATTAGTTATTCCAATAGAGTTAAATAAATAAGGGTTATTCGAATAGAGTTAGACACATAAGAGTTATTGAATTAGTTATTCGAAAGGAGTTATCGATTATAGTTTAATGGAAAGGAGTTATCAATTATAGTTTAATCGAAAGGAGTTATCGATTATAGTTTAATCGAAAGGAGTTATCAAATTAGTTATTCGAAAGGAGTTATGTAAAGACCCGGGTTTTGCCCGACCTTAATCGACCGAAAGATCGACCAAGACCGTTCAAATCCCGAATACTTTAACTTTGGGAATACAACACATCAGAACAAAACAGCATACTTTTATAAACAGTACAAAATGTTTACATTAGAGTACAAAATATCAGAGTACATCGAATTATATTACAGCGAAAGATAAATTTACATTAAATTTTAAAACATTGCAGCGGAAGGAAATCTAAACTATGGACACAGCTTTAAGCTTCAATCCAGAATCCTGCTTGAAAAGAGAACCTGTAGATAAATACTCGGCTGCCCGTGTGGAAGAGAGGGCACCCAAGTTTGCAAAAAGGTGGAAACAAACATGGGTCAGTCGTGGGACTGGTGTGAGAATTCTTAAATAACTTAACTCATACTAATAAGGCAAATCCAAAGACCACGCCGCTAACGCGGAACGGGTTGTACCAATAGATTGCCGTGCATAACTACAATGTCAGTACAGATAAATAAAACGTAACACAACGCAATGTCTTTTTGAAAAATGGAACCACCATAAGACTCAGGTCCCATCACACAATGCAACGCACACCAAGAGGATAGAGTTTTACCTTATGGTGGTTAAACATGCTAAATACGCCAAATACGAAACTAATACTATTATTAGTGTATATGAAAGCATTTCAAAATAAATGTATTAATCCTAGGAAGCACAGGTACCATATATTATGCCTCCGTACTAGTAATACAATCAAATTCGTCGGTTCGTATTGGAAATTTGGATTTCCATCATGAGTCCAGGCTAGGGAGGAGCTCCTTACCGATTCGAGACACTCTAGTTAATGCCCCAGGATCCCCCGCAGTGAACCCTTGGAAATGGCAGGGCCGGTCCTCACATACAGCTTAGAGGATTAGTTATTCCTAAGCACACGTTCCCCGGTCCTATAGGACCTATCCGAGGCGCCTCGTTTCATCATCCACATACGTAAAATGACTACTAACTAGAAAGAAACGTGCCACTTTCCCTGCGTTCCCTTCCCCCGTTTTAGACTCCACCAGTTTGTGAGGCTCGTGAGGCTACGTAATACACAAAGCTCTGCTTATTCAAGTGGTGCTTTGATCGTCACCATAAGGTTCTGCTTTTCAACAAGAAACCTTGATCATTGCATCTTAGTATGCCACACTGTCACTCCATACCATACCATTGCTTATCTACCAATACATAAATGGGTGTTAAGTAGAGAATAAATTCTCCACCACCAACATTTATATATTAACAGAAAATCAACAATATGATATATAACGAAGTACGATGTCAGACACACCATCCATTTAAACTTATGCTCTGGGTCTAAACGAAAGTCAATCCGTACAAATCAGCACTACGTCCGGACGGACGCCCTCTCAGCCCCTTCAAGGTAGCTACTCCCTTCATGGGCCTCAATAGCATCAACATCCATTCGATGTGAAGATTGTCGGTCTTGTCACCGTCTTCAATCATTCGACTATTCATCGTCGTATTCATTATTCATAATGGGTTGGACCCGGACTTTCTGAATAACTCGCGTTGATTTAAAAACATAAATTGATAAAATTCAACCAACGCCTCATTCCAATTCCGAATATTCCTTAAAAATATTCAATTTCTTAGGGATAGGTTCCCATAAATTTTATCAAAGATAAATCTTTAATATTTATTCTTTAATCTCTATTTATCCATATTAAACCAAATTAAGGTTTATTCAAACTAATCGGAATTTTACGCTTTACCGAAACTACCAATTTATTAATCCCAATTAGTCTCCGGTAAACTTAATTACCTTTTCCGTTTAAATCTAATTAAAGATTTAATTAACGCTTGGAGTTAAACTGGTGGAACTCCATTACCGTTTATTTCCTTAATTCAATAATTTACTTAATTCCCCTTTTTAAAATCTTATTAAAGATTTTATTCAAAACCTTATTTAGATTTTACTTTCAAAAATCATTATTAAATGATTATTCAATAGTTAGGGAATTAATGCTGTCATAAATCTAGGTTAAAGAATAAATGTTATTTAAAACATAATTCACAATAAACCCAAATTCACATTTCTGTTATTTCCAATTTAATAAATTAAATTAGGAAATTTCGTTCAAATCTTAATTAAAAGATTTATATTCATTTCACTATTCATTGAGGTTTTAAGAATTAATGTTATTCAAACATTAATCAACCAAAATCAATTTGATATTAAATATAAGACTTTAAATAAAAATTAGAACGACTCAAATTCAATATCAAATTCCAAAACCAACGGCAATCATTTCGGAAATAGCGATAATAAGTATCTTCCAAATTCCCAAAATAATAACCGTTTAATTACGGAAATTAATATTGAAATAATCCGTACTTAATTTCCACTCAAGCCTATTTCAAATATTCATTGAAATTACGTGGTTATGATAAAACCACTTTTACTTCCTGTTATTTATTTATAAAATAAATAAATCCCCTTTCCCAAAATATTATTTATTTTGAAATTTAACTCTTTCAATATTCATTTTCAAATGAATAAGATATTTCATACCGGTTAAAATGGCATTATCATTTTAAAACGGACTAAAAAGCCCAACTCGTTATTATATTTCAATTTCATACTGGGCCAGACTTCTCACATTAAACCTACAACTTGTGGATGCTGGATATGCCGGTTGGGTCCGGGCAGACTTATTCCACAGTTGGGCTTAACCTCGAGTCAAAACCCAATTCATATATGTATATTTGGACCTCTCACATTAGGCCCAACATTTATGGCTGCTGGATATGCCGGTTGGGTCCAGGCAGACTTCCACCATAAACGTGACCTAACCTCGTGTCCAAATATAATTATAATTTTTTAATTATAAATATTATCCAAGAATATTATTTTAAAATGTTTTATTTTTTAAAATATCCAACTACTTAATATCATTCCTTACTTGAAATGTTCTTTCATATAAAACTTTATTATTCCATTTCAATACATATTAACTTTCCATATTATTATGATATTATAATAATAATTATTTTCAAAAAAAAAACGGTTTCAATGGTGATATTAAAACCTTCCCTTTCAACATTAAAATGTAATCAATTTCCCAATTTAAATGTTAACATAAAACGGTATCTTTTAACTTCAAATCTTCTTATTAAAGTTGGAAGGTAATTTACCCATTTCTAGGATTTGTTTTGTAACTTTCCAAATAAATAAGATTTGATCTTCTCAATTCAATCGTCAATTAATTTCGTTAATTGAGTAATAAATGGAAATTAATTTCCTTCATTCAAAACTGGAATGAAATATGATCAATTCAAAACTTCTTTATCATTTCCTTTTT
This sequence comes from Allium sativum, assembly GCA_030737875.1. Lineage (NCBI taxonomy): Eukaryota > Viridiplantae > Streptophyta > Magnoliopsida > Asparagales > Amaryllidaceae > Allium > Allium sativum. The sequence goes on along the minus strand of JASFAX010000061.1, from coordinate 1,261,714 downwards.
AAATAGCGAATACATCATCCCTTACTTCAATTGCCAATTAATTTCATTTATTGAAATAAAAAAAAGGGAATTTATTACATTCATTCAAAAGCTTTTATTCTATACTTTAAAACAGTAAATACATAATTCCTAAATTTAATTACCAATTAATTGCATTAATTAAATATTTATTTATTTAACTCAAAGTTGGAATGAGACCCACTATTTCCATATAAATTAATTATACGGAAAAACAAACATGAATTATATCACAATTTCAAACATCCATCCAAAGTGCATTTCTAATTATTCCAAGGGTGACGTGTATTCAAAAGTCAACCCTTGACCCGTGTGGGGTTTCATCCAACACAATTCACATATTTAAAATAAACTGTGCTTCTGGACGATGTATAAAAATTGATCGTCCACTCACATAAACAAGCCAGGGTCGCTTGTAAATGGCAGTGTATACAAGTGCATTAAATTATAACATAAATGGTATAACCAATTAACGATGTTCACCTAATAGGTATTAATTACATTCTTTTGAATGGAACCAATTTTAGAATAAAACTCCCTTTTGTATCATTTCAATTTAATGTAATTGGTCCATGGTTTAAGTATTTCCTTTTTAATCCATTCATAAATAAAGAATAAATTTATTCAATTTAATCTTTTTCCAAAACACTTTATCATTCTAGTCCTTTTAAAAATAAAGAACGTCACTTTTATTCACTTTAGTCCAAACAAATTCATGTTCACAAAAACCTTATTTTATTTTCGAAATAAAAATAAAAACCAAAACTTTATTTATTAAAAATAAAGATCAAATTTTCATTTTAGTCCAAAACAAAATCAAAACTTTATTCTTCAAAAATAAAGATCAAAACTTTATTTTTATAATTATTCGTTTCATTAAAACGACGTTACAGGTCAAGTGTAGTTATAGCGCTGTTATTCCAAAAATTGAATTACACATAACTCAAGATCTAACCGTTGAAAATTTTCAAACTTGGTATTGGTGGAAAGATTTTTCCAAAGCGGATCCAACGGATCCAGTTTTGGAAAAATCCAACGGTTGGATCTCCCGTTATAGTCATTCAAAGTTTGAAACTCAAAACATGAACTGCACGTGCCTGAAACGTTAAAAATTATAATTTATATTGAAAATATAAATTATATAAACAATTCTAAAAACCAATTTTATTTTCTAAAATTCCATGTTAATAAAGATGTCATCTTTATTTTCAGAAAGAATAAGAAAACAAAAATTTGTTCTTTTTGTCCACAAAAGACAATTTTGCATAAAAGCCCAAATTTTGCCAAAATCGATTAAAATATTATTTTTATCAAAAATCAACATTTTAATTAAAAATTCATTTCCATGCAGTTCAATAAAATAAAATATTTATTTAGTTCAACGATTTTGTATAAAATTCACGTTTTCATGTAAAACATGAAAAAATGAAATTTTGGTACAAAATTGCAAATCTAAATAACATCCATTTTTCTGAAACAACAATAAAAATTATAAACTTAAATTTAAATATAAATTCTTAAGAATATAGAAATAAAGAATGAATTTTATTTACACAAGTTTACCCATCAATATTCATTCCACAATCAATGACATTCACAACGTATACATGAACAGAACTGCCAATAACTACATAAACATCCATCACCAATATCAATCATTCATCACCAATATCAATCATTCATCACCAGTCCAAATTCATGTACATACAAACATCAATAACATAAGAAAGATAATTTAATTTCATAAATTATAAAATAAAGAATCTCACCAAATTTCATCGAATTTTTGATTAGTGAAGGGAACACCGGCATTCTTCGTCCTTCTCCTTGGATCGTTCGAAATGAACCCCAAAACGCACGCTCAAGTCACCCCCATCGCACGCCCCAAGACCACCGAGTCCACCATCCAACCCGCCACTTCGAAGCCTTGCTCTTGATTATTTGTCTTGATTTCATATTTTAATTTGTGGTAGACTAGGAGGAATTAACGAATTGTTTTTGTGCGTTTTCAGCCATTGAAAATGTAAAGGGCGGCGGCTATGTATTATAGAATAGGGTTTTGTGTTTTGACCGTATATACTAGGGGTATATATATTAATAAAACTATTTAATTCTTATATTTCAAAAAGGCCCGTTAATACAATTGTTACAAAGGAATTTAATTGGATGGATAGGAATAAAGAGAATACAAATATACACGTGGTTCTCTTATTCAAATTTCAAAATATAATAAGACAAAGGGAAAGAATGGGAAGGTATTTAATTGGATGGATAGGAATAAAGAGAATACAAACATACACGTGGTTCTCTCATTCAAATTTCAAAATATAATAAGACAAAGAGAAAGAATGGGAAGGTATTTAATTGGATGGATAGGAATAAAGAGAATACAAACATACACGTGGTTCTCTCATTCAAATTATATTTATAACCTGCCCATTATGATTTATATTAATAACTTAATTCTTTTTATCTAACTAGACATATTAAAAATGTCATTTTAAATGGCAAACCATATATTAACATAAATTTCTATTTATCCTAACTGAACATGCTAAGAAGTCTATTTAGATAACAAAACAAGTGTAACATGTTTCTCTTTTTATTCTACTGACATAGGGAAAAAAAATTGTCTTTTTAGTAAACAAAACATGAAGTGACATGTTATTCTAGTATTTCTAATCTAACATAACTGACATTTCAATTCTAACATAAATTGCATTTTATATAATCATGACAATTCTAATAATTCTATGTTTCATGAGTTACGATAAAAAGATTATTTTTATCGTTTCATAATTCTAACAATTATATGTTTCATAACAAAATACAAACGAGTATTTTTATTTGTACACCATTCCAATCTTTAATGTAACAAATAAATGTGGATATTTATTCGTTCACAAATCTTAATCTTTAACATGACAAATAAATGTTAATATTTATTTGTACACATATCTAATTTTAACCTAGCACATAAAAAGAATGTTTTTATTTTGCATCTAATTCTACTTTCAATCATAACAATTTCCTATTAAACAAATGAGAAATTTTGTTTTTCTCTCTTTCCTATTTAACACAATGATTATTTTGTTTCACTCTCTTTCTAAATCAACAAAATATGGTAATTTGGTTTTACAACAAAACACACATGAGATATTTATCTCAACTATACAAACATGATGTTTATTTTTAACTATACAAACATGAGGTGTTCATAAACATCTAGGATGCAAAATCCAATGTAAATACATTTCCTATAGTAATGGACATTTTTTTTTAGTTGTTATTATTAAAATAAATAATTTTAAATATTAAAATTTCTAAAATAAAAATTTTAAATTGGACCCAAAATTTCGGGTCGTTACAAGTTAAGTAAAAAGAGTTAATCGATTAGGGTTAAATAAATAGAGTAAATCGAATTTAGTTTATTTGAAGAAAGGTTAATCGGTTCTAGTTATGCGTAAGAGAGATTATCAAATATAGTTATTCGAAAGGAGTTAAGTTAAAAGAGTTAATCGATTAGGGTTAAATAAATAGAGCAAATCGAATTTAGTTTATTTGAAGAAAGGTTAATCGAATCTAGTTATGCGTAAGAGAGATTATCAAATATAGTTATCCGAAGGGAGGAGTTATCAAATAGAGATTTATTCGAACGAAAGTTACGTAAGGAAGTGTTAAGGAGTTAAAAGATGAACTTACCCTAATTCGAGATTTGAAATGTTGTTCAGTTAAGGTCTGAGAGGTAGTTCTACCCCAACTTGATTGGCTTCGTTTTTAATTCAGAAATGTTTAAGGTTCAAGAGTGAAAGTGGTTAAGTGATTTAGTAAATAAGTATAGTGGTTTGAGATGTCGTCGCGATGTTGATTTAAACATCTGTTTAAATCCAAGTAAAGAAGATTTGGAAATGTTTTCCAAATAGAATCAGAAACGTAATCAAATATTGAGATATATATATATATATATATATATATATATATATATATATATATATATATATGATTGATTGATAGAATTTCCATTTGGAAATAATATCGTTGATTGCACACGTGTTTTTCTTCGATAGTTAACTCACAGACTATCGAAGTTTTTGACCATTTTAACGATGTTAATATGGAGAGACCGGTTGGATTATTATCCAAAGAACCACTCTGTATTAGCATAAGCGTTGCGAATCATATATGCCAAAGATAATTGAAGACAGAGTAAAGTGCAAGGGCTATTGTTTAAGTCTTAGATAACAGTGTCTAAGATGGATATACTAAATAGTACCTTCGGTTCATCCTGTTCCTGGATGACTTGTATGGATGAATGTCTGACAGAGTATTTCCAGAAAGGTCGCGTACATTGATTTCTTCAACCGTACCAAGAGTGGAAGCGGAGAAGGAAACTTCTTTTAGCTGACACGTAATGTATGGTTGTAGACGTAAATCGGTGATTTGATGGATTTGACGATGTCGCATTCGAAGTGAATCTGGTGTGATGATAAAGCGTGGCTTCTAGCCTCACATCCGGTAAATGACAGAAATCGGGCAGGCAGCATGGCTAAGTCGGTCGCTCCGAAGTAGGGTGTAAAATCACCTGATCTAGAGTTTCATTTACTTCTAAAAATCTATTGTTGATGCTGTCCCATTCGGGAAACAGTTGCTGATCCCAACCGTTGGTGATATACATTCGATACACTCAAGCGAAATGAGTGGTCGGTCATGTGTGGCCAGGTTGCAAGATGTTCTTGTTGAACCCAGTGTATTCCTCTCTAGAGGTACACTAGCGAAGGGTGGTTCCATACCTTGTCATAGTTGGAAATCCATTACCCAATACGTGCTTGCGGTTTTGATTGTATACTATATATGTAGAACGTGAGATGAAAGCATTTCTGCTAGATGATTATTATATTGTGGTTAATAGACATTATTATAATATCAAAAGGTTTTTGATATAAAGATAATTTGGATTCTCATAAGGGAAAAACCCATTCCGTTATATGGTGTGGTCTTATGAGATATCGTTTATTTGTTCAAACCATTTAAAACTGTTTTACTCATACCAGTCCCATGACTGACCCGGAGTTTATTTTGTTTTGTTTCCCTAAACTCTTGGGTGCCCAATTTTGTACGGACAGTCAAGTAGTCTGGATTTACAAATATACTGGAAGAGCTTGGAGCAGGAGGCTTCAGGATTATATAGCTATGGTTTTTTTCCACTGTGTTGTAAGTGCTGTACTTTGATAATGATATGTATATTCAAGTATAGATTTGTATTTCAAAGTTATGTTATGAAATATATTTATTCGTTCCGCTGTGAGATTCGTGTTACTCTGATATTGTGTTCTTCTTCTTCTTCTTTTCTATAAGTTTCTATCTTATCTTTCCTCACCCTCTGTTTTCTTTCTATTAATTTCATGATTTTCAGTTTAAATTGGGGTTGGACTTGTGTTTTTGGTCAGCTCAAATTGGACCGGATTTCGGGTGAAGCGACCCGAAACTTCCCCGGTCTCCGAAGAGATGAGAAAGAACGAATTACTGTGAGGACAAGACAAATCAGAACACAAATAGAAGAACATTTCACTGTTATTACAACAATGCATCAGATTACAAGAATATACAGAGTATAAATGAATATTACACAGAAATATTCGAGATTTAAATTACATTTAAATACATCGCAGCGGAAAATAATACAATACACAACTAGAAGAGATATACGGATACAAAGCTTTCCAGATATCATTCCAGCTGTTAACCAGGATCCTGTGAATATAAATCTGCAAAACCAAAACTACTAGCTGCCCGTGTGGATAATAAGGGCACCCAGAGTTTAGGTTGAAACAATAAACTCCAGGTCAGTCATGTGACTGGTGTGAGAACTAAAACAGTTATTTAAAACTTTACTTTAAAAGAGAGTAATTCAAGGGACCACGCCGTATAACACGGAACGGGTTTCCTCCCAAGAATACTAGTGCATAGAATAAACAGCGCAATGCTTTTTCGAAAAATGAAGCTGTTATAAGACCCAGGTCCCATCACACAATGCAACGCAAGCCGGAGGATAGGGTTTTACCTTATAACAGCCAAACATGCTTGATACGTTTAAAAACAAATCATTTGATACTATAATATGTGTATAGTGTCAAAACAATTCCAATCATAAATATCAATCATAGACAGCATGGTTACCATTATATCATGTCGCCATACTAGTAATACAACTAAAACCGAATCACACGTATCGGAAATTGGATTTCCATCATGGTGGCTCCTGATTCGAAAGATCGATCGCGTAGTACAAATCACCGCGGCTTACGTCTCAGCGAGAGAAAACACCGCTATGCACATCCGCACTTTTGGGACTCAAGTATCACCGCGGCTTACGTCCCAGCAAGAGAAAACACCGCTTACTCTATCCCTCCGAGCACGAAGCTCAATATCGGTCGACCGAATCCACTACACTAAAAATGTATACTGATCAAACCATCAGTTTACCACCATTCCGGGCTGTGAGGCTCGCGGATCAACGCTATACACAAAGCCATGCTATATCAGCTGCGCTTTGATCATAACCACCAAACTTTGCTTTTCAACAAAAGTCTGGATCACTGCATCTCAGTATGCCACACTATCAATCCATATCGTACCACTGATTTCTGCCAATATATAACCTCTGAGCTCATATGTCTCAGAGAAGGGCGTTAAGCAAGAGAATAAATTCTCCGCCGCCAAACAGATATATATTTAGCAGAGATCAACAAATACAATATAAAGGAATACAATGTCAGACACACCATCCATTTACAAGTCCGTTCTAGGTCTGAACGAAACCGGAGGCACTTTCCTCGCATGTCCATCCATCTCCAAGTACGTCTGGACGACCGCCAACTATTTCCATCCTCTTGGGTGTACAGCCCAATCAGGATCGTCAGTAATTATCCAAACGATGTGAAGACTTCCGGTCTTCAACCACCGTCTTCATCTTCAACATCTCGTCGAATCGGTTATTCAGAATGGGTGTAAACCCGGCCTTTCTGAATAACCCACGTATATGATAAACAAATGTTACACAAACACGTCAAACGCCTCATTCCAATTCAGAATATTCTTTTATTCACAAAATCACATTTTTAGGGAAAGGTTCCCATTAATTTTATCCAAGATAAATTCTTCTAAATTTATTCTTTAATCTTCCTTTGGATATCATTTCAAACCATATTATGGTTTTCCAAACTAGTCGGGATTAGCGAACCACACCGAAGTAATTATTATTTTATTTCCCAATCCCAACCTATATATCCCATGGAGAAAACTGGTAATACTCCACATCTAACACCACTGTGTTATCGGTAAAATTAATTACCATTTCACGTTCAAATCTAATTAAAGATTTAACTATCGCTTTGGAGCAAAACTGGTGGTACTCCATTCTCGATCACCTTTCAGATTTGATAATTTAAATAATCAATTCATTTTTCAATCTAATTAAAGATTCATTAAAACTCCACTTAGTTTTAATCTTCTCAAAAATCGATATCTTGCCTTTAACTGGGTTAAAGAACCAATGTCTTCTAAAACACGATTCACGATAAACCCAAATCACATTTGATATTAAATACAAGGCTCTGAATAGAAAATATATCGGCTTACATTCAATATCAAATTCTGAAACCAACATATATCGTATTGGAAATAACGATATAAAATATATCTTTCAAATCCCCATAACAATATTTGTATAGTCACGAAATCCAACATCGAAATATCCCGAAGATAATTTCGATTCAACTCCAGTCCAATCCACGTATTGGGAGTATTGATTATTTTTAAAATCACTTTCAAATCCAATTTATTTATTTCAAAAATAAATTGATTTTAATTCTAGTTCAAAACTAGTTTATTTCGATAAAAATCTATTTTTATCTTTTCAAATGTGGAATTTTCCAGCTCAACTCTTTCCAATCCATATATTATGATTTTACACAAATTATAGATATTTTTAATAATTTTACCAAGGCCCGTACAGTCGATTTCCAACAACGGCCATCGAACTGCACTTACAGCGACCTTTTTCGAATTTGATTTGGACATAATTCCAAATCCAACCGTTAGATTTCAAATTTCTAATATTCGTTGGAAAGCTCTTTTCGATACGAACCCAACGGTTCCGGTTTTAGGAGAATCCGACGGTCGGATCTCCCGCAATGTCCGTTTGAAATAAATGGTCGAAATTCACGAACTGCCGCGGCGCGACGCGTTCTATTCAGGCCATTATATATATAATATATATATATTATATATATTTCGTCGATTTCCTTTTAAAACGAATTTTATAAATAGTTCTACATTCGTTTCAAAACAATTTCAACTTCCATTTCAATTCAAATCAAAATTGAATTCTTCTTTATAAATTCGTTTTAAAATTCATTTCTATTCAATTCAATTTGAATTCATTTCGAATTCGCTTTCAATTCAATTCATTTCGAAATCGTTTTCAATTCAATTCATTTCGAAATCGTTTTCAATTCAATTCCTTTCGAAATCGTTTTCAATTCAATTCATTTCGAAATCGTTTTCAATTCAATTCATTTCGAAATCATTTTCAATTCATTTCGAAATCGTTTTCAATTCAATTCCTTTCGAAATCGTTTTCAATTCATTTCGAAATCGTTTTCAATTCAATTCATTTCGAAATCGTTTTCAATTCAATTCCTTTCGAAATCGTTTTCAATTCAATTCATTTCGAAATCGTTTTCAATCCAATTCATTTCGAAATGAATAAAATCGATATAAATATCGTTTACGTCAAAATGGCGTCAATCTAATCAACACGGCTTTATATTTTCAAAACTTCTTTATTCTATCCAACAAATGAATATTTATCCCATTCAACACATGAATCTATATTTATTTCAACACACGACTAATCTCAACACATGAGTACTGTCAACACATCACTATTTTTATATTCAACACATGAATTTTCTTTTATAATATTCATTACTTTCCCGATTGGAATGAGGCCCAATCAATCACCATATAACGTTAATTATATGGATTCCATACAACACATGTATATAATAGCAATAATAAACAATCAACCACCAACCAAAGTGCACTACACTGTATAAGCATCAAATATAGATATCTTACGCTTATAACAGCCTGTCAATCAATCGATCGACATATTTAATCAATCAGGATGAGTGAAATTCATATTTCATCCCAACACCCGTGTGGGGTTTCAAACAATCAAACACAGATTTTTCGTTGTGCAGTTGGGCGATGTGTAAAATTTATCGACCCATTCAATATCAGTCAAATCAGTGTATATAAACAAATCGGCCGATTTGTTTATAAATATTTATTTATTCACTTTCACGTTAAAACTATATTTTTAATGATAATATATTTTATTTTAACACATGAATTTCTATTCATTTCATTTACACAATAAAAATGATATTTTTATTTTTCTAACATATTTTAGAAAATTTCGGCGGCATAACGGCACGATACTAGAAACGGGACGAGGCCTAGCCTTATCCCCGGTCTAGTGAAGGCCCATGCCATTCACACATCAATCAAATCAATTTTATTTCACCAAACAATTCAGTTCGAACCAAATAATCTAACCAACTACACAACCAAACAAACAAGTCCATGGTATGTGGACGGGTGTCGGGTGCTTCTAATAAGCACCGTCTGCATCCTAGTATATAGATAACTAGAAAAATAGAATTTGAGTGAGAAGTTCTCACCGATAGCTATCCAGCTCCACGACTCTTCATTTATAGAAATCTTCTTCATCCTCGCCTTTTTATCATCTTCGTTTGCCCGTATTCACTACATATATAAAAATCACATTTTTACTTCGCTATTCAATATATAAAAATCGAATTTTTACTTTGCTATTCAATATATAAAAATCGAATTTTTACTTTGCTATTCAATATATAAAAATCGAATTTTTACTTTGCTATTCTATATATAAAAATCGAATTTTTACTTTGCTATTCTATATATAAAAATCGAATTTTTACTTTGCTATTCTATATATAAAAATCGAATTTTTACTTTGCTATTCTATATATAAAAATCGAATTTTTATTGTAAAAACTCTAATCTTCTCATCATAAAAATTCATAACTTTTTTCTGTAAACACTCTAGTCTTCATGATATTAAAAAATCCAATCTTTATCGTATAAAAATTAAATCTTTATCCATTCTAAGGATCATAACATTATAGGTATAAAAACCTTAACTTTATAATGTTATCCATATGATAAAACTGATTTTATTTAATAAATACAAGAAATGAATATATATAAAACTTACAGCGGCTTAAACTTGAGAGGGCGGGTTGGTGCAGCGCGGATCGAGGAGGTAGAGGCGTCGGAGTTGACCGCAGCAGGAGGAGCAGCATCGGAGCACGGTGGTGGTTGACGGTCTGCAGTGGTTTCCTTCGCGATTGGAGTGTTTGGGCCTTCGTCGGAGAGGAGAGAGAGGAAAGAGAAGGGGGAGAGAGGAGGGCGCAGCCACGGCGTTTAAGGTGGTCGGCCTCCAGCGTCAGGCGAAGGGTGAGGCCGGCAGGGGGGGTCACGGTGGGTGGTTTTAGGGCTAGGAACAACGGGGGTTCGAATTAATGGAGGAGGAGAGAAAGGGGCTGCTGGTAGGGGATCGGAGGCGAAGGAGTTAGCCGGGCGTGGGGGACAGCTAGCGCAGGTGGCGGCGCAGCCTAGGGTTCCGTCGATGGTGGCGTTCGTTTCCCTTTTTTTTTTTTACATTTCGAACGACAGTTAAGAGGAAAAGGGCTTGACCGCGTGTATAGGGAAAAAGGGGGTTGACCGGTTTGACATGGAAAAGGGCTTTGGCCCAATATATTTTATTTAATTATCCCCAAAAAGCAACTTTTATTTTCGAACTCGAAATCAAACCCACCGACTGTCATCCCTAGCTAATTACCCCCATTCCGAACACAATGGGTTATGTATCGTGAGCTGATTTGATCGTTACAATCAGTTTTCGTCAAAATCAACATATAACTCTATATATTGAATTTTAAACATACATTTCAAATTACCGGGGCCACATACGAACACGAAAAATTCCAGAAAAATATTTTCTAGCTTCGTATTGACGATACGGTCCTAACAAAACTAGTTTCGTCGAATTCTGAGACTGTTTGAAAAATGGCCATTTTCCAGTCGATTAAAATCAACTAAAACTGGTCAAACGCATTTTCCTTTGCCACGCTCACATATTGATTTGAAAAATTATGAAATTTGAAACCTAGCAATAATTCGACATCACGGACCCAACAAAACTGGTTTCGCCGAAATCCGAGGTCATTTGCAAAATGTCCACTTTTAAGGGCCTGAATTCCATAGCGACTATTCAGAATTTTCAACTGGACATATCTTTTGATTCCCGCAATGAAATCTCGATTCTTCGGATTCGTTGGAAAGATATTCACGAATAGATCCTAATGTTTTTGGTTTCTCAAAAATCCGGATTGTTTTGCACTCGGTACATTCAATTGAAGTTTGAAATCGAATTATCGAACTACCGCGCCATTTTCAATTCTATTTATAATTATATATAAATATTTATATTCTAACGACGGCGTATATAATATATACGTTCGAATTATATTCAAAATAAATTTTTCGTCGATATTATTTAAAATAATTCATTTTAAATAATC